>JAWXYG010000003.1:28874389-30074389 GCA_034222035.1 Acacia crassicarpa
AACTCAAGTTAATACAATTAACCAATAACATGAGCACCACAATCTCTCTCTCTCTTCTTGTTTTTTTTTTCAAAATTTCAAGCAAAAGTCATTAATATGAATGCTGGAACTGTTAATACAAGTACTAAAGTCGTAAATATTACACCCCTATCGGCCTTGCCCTCTCGAATGGTGAGTTAGAGGGATCCTTTTTACTTATTATCTTTCCTTAGTTAATTATCCCATATTAACATGCATTAGAGTGTTATGCAGCAGAGCATATAATTGGTTTGGACGAATGCGCAATACTGGTAAAAGTATGATAATCAAAAAGTAATTAGTCCCCATAGGGTTAGGGTACAGTAATCCAAGTAAATACTGGGCAAAAAGTAAAATATACAGTCATTCAAAAATATAAATATATAAGATGATAAGGCATTCCCTATTTCTTCAACTCTCAACTTCATGCCCTACCTCAGATCTCCAGGTCAGCTCAGCTAGATCAACTTGTGTCCCTACTCCCTAGCACGGTATGAAGTTCAAGATTGAACCTCAGAGTAATTGTTAAATTCATGTACAATATGTATGTAGTGTATGTATGCAATCCATAATTAGGAAAATCACAACAACAATGATAAACATACCACATGCATTCAGAACACACAATCATGCCGGTTAGCCTATTAACATAGACCCCAATTCCTCAGCATTAGACAAACAACTGTAGCCAGGTACTCAAACTCTAACTACACTGAATGTATCAACAGCTTGGTAGCGACTCAATGACACACAATCCACTAGGCCTTAAGGTAGCGACCCAAGGACATACAGTCCACTAGGCCCTATAGCCCAAACGCATGTTCTACTCACGAGACACATTCCTCAATCATGGCATAACAAACATACAAAGTAACATAGAGTGTGCGAGTAAATAGTTACTACCTAACACTTATCCAAAATTTATAAATTCTCCTCGACGGCTGAAAATTACTCCAAAAATAAATTTCATTTTATTCACTTATGCAAATTCTCCTCTTAATTTCATGAAATTTTCCTATTTTCCAGAAATTCTAGAAAAGATACCTAACTTCAAAAATTCATAATTAATTCTAGAAAACTTCTTTTGGCATGATTCCAGTGGCCATTTAACGTTTGACATGTCTAATTTTTAGTAAAAAATACTTCCAAAGGCCACAAAAATTCATAGAATTTTTCTATGTAAAATCTTTACTCATCGGTCAGAGGCAAACTTCAGGTTTTTAGGCTATGTTCAAAAATTCATTTTTCTAGTAGGCATATTGAAAAATTACAAAATTATATATAAAAAATGAAGATCCAAATGTCTAATTTAAGCTTGTAAAATTTCATGGCCATCAGACATCATTTGCTATTTTAAAACCTTTTTCCAAGTTTGATTGCCCAAAATTCGCTAAAGCTGGCAAATTCACTTTTACTTAAAATTTAGGGGTTTTGAGTTCTAAAATTATGTTTACCACCTAGACCCACACAAAATTTCTTCCTAAACACTTTGGGACCATCAAAAACATCAAAATCTCACTATAACTTCACATATGATTTGCTAGACGAAAATCTCAAATTTTGAACAATAACCATAACTTTCATATAAGCCTTATATTCCTTCATTACTTAGCTTAATCTTCATTTACCATAAACGTGACCTTAATAATTTGATAACCTCTTCTACATGCTTAGGCATAGCCTCCTCTTAAAATAACCACTTCCTTAGTCAGCCTCTTTTATGAAATAATCCAAAAATTCAGAATATAAAGCCACAAGAAGATAGGTTAGTGACTAACTTAACTTGTGGCTTGATTTTCTTGGATTTCTTCCTCTTTATGCTTCCTAAAGGAGTCGGCCTTGAGCATACAAAAACCATAAGGATGTTATTTAGAGGAAATTTAAGGGTATTTATGAAGGTTAAAAGAAGATAGGAGGCTACCTTGACCTATCTTGAATATACTTACCTATAATCTTCAAGGGATAAGCTTCTCTATTACTAAGTGTAAGAGCTTTCTTTGCATTCTTTTCTCTCTCTTTTCCACGGTTTAGGGCAGCCGAAATAAGGGTTGATGGGTCCTTTAATAAACTTCATTAACCACGTGTACTATCCAAGCAACCTAATAAGGGTGTTTCTTTCATTTTTCTACGGTTTTTCTCATCTTTTTCTTGGTCTCCAAGGGACTGATCGAAATTTGTCCCTCCATGGCAGCATTTTATTTATTTCATATGCTTTTCATGTGTCTTTTAATTCAAATTTACATTTATTTCCAAGTACAATTTAGTTGGCTTCAACTCCAAGCTTTTTTGACCTTTGGCTTCTTGTAGTTATGACTTGATTTGCTCCTATTTGTCCTTCATGCTGGCGCCATTTAAGGGCTGAGAATGGGTTCAGATTTTGTCTTAAATGGCTTCAAAAAGAAGCCTCCATTTGATCCTTGGTGGTTCCCTCTTATTGGTTAATGTTTCCCTACGTTTTGACTCTTCAATTGGCTTCATATTAACTTGAAATTAAATCAGCTCTTTCTTCCTTTCATTATTGGTTGATCAAAATTTCATGCTTGAGGGGAAAGAAATTTGACTTCTAATGGCTCTTAATTCCTTTATACAATTACCTACTCAAATGTCAAACATTAACTCCAGAAGTACCACTTGTTACACTAAAGTTGATTGCTTGACTTTGCATTTGAATATATGTTTTTTGCATTGATCTCTCTTTCCCTCTCTCTTGGCTAACACACATGGGGCTTGTGGAGGAAGATTTTTGCTTTTCATAATGCCTCTTGGACCCTTGTTCATTAAGTTAGCTTATGTCATCTTAATGATATGGGTTTAGTTGGCTTCAATCTTAAGCCATAGTTCAATTTTCATTGATTTCCTTTGACTTCCAACTATCCCTTTCATATGGAAAATATTTTGTTCTCTTGTTCTCTTTATGGTTGGTGAAAATTCCTAGTCAAGATGAAACAAAAGTGTGCTTTTTAATTCTTCATACAATCTTGTTAACTTATCCTTAGAAAAAAAAATTGATTTTATGTGCTGTAACTTTAGCATTTCACTTTGTACATTGATTATGGAAATTGGGGTGTTACAATAAATAGGGCCAATTGAACCTCTGACGGTCTCATATATATTTTTTGAATATCTCAAACAAAAGTAGTCAATATTTAGATACTTGAGTTGTTAATATAAACGAGCAAGTCCTCCCCACGCAACAATATTTCCCATATCCTATATATATATATATTCACTCAATACTTAGGCAATGAAGATTAAGATAGTGCACGTATGAATATTAATGCATCAAAACAAAATGAATTACTAAGTTCTTAACAAAAGTTACACCATCTCAAATATACATTAATGGGACAACACAGATTGTTAGAATAAAACTTTCAGCCAAGATGAGGGTGAATTGGGTGATAATTAAAAACTCAAGATTTAATCTAAACTTTAAAGAAATAGAATAAAGTTGAAGGAATGTCACCAAGATAAACATACGATATTTATACTAGTTCAGTCCAAACCACTTGACCTACGTCTAATCCTTAGAAGCCTTATGAGATTTCCACTATTCTCCAAGATTCATTGGGCTCTTGGTGTCTCAGTACAAGTTAGTTATATTTCAAAGAATAATCGCTCTCCTTATACTTTGCAATTTAATGCCCACTCAAGATTCCACAATCTTGAGTCTCTCAGATGGAAGTGAATCAATAAATGTCTCTAACAAGAGTAAATATATATATGATCACTAAAGTACAAACTTGAATTTAAGATTTAGCAATGAATATAGTAGTAAGATATTCATAGAAGATTGTTGCTTCATCTTCAATGCTCGGGATATTTATAGGTAGAGTGAATTAATGACCGTTGTCTTATTGAATGTGTTCGTTGGAGTGTTCTTGGCCCTCGTTATAGCCATTCAAGTCTTTGAGCATTCTTTATGTTTAAAGAATTAGACGTTGGAGCAAAAAGAATGTTCATTGTTTGAATGTCATTCACATTTAATGCTTCTGATACAAAAGTGTTTTTTCCAATATATGAGTTAATCCTTGTTTGAGAACTTGGAAAACACTTAAGTACTATTATAATGAAGAGTTGGAGTTATTAGAAGCAAGAAGAAAAAATTACACAAGCATTCCAATTATTCAAAGTGATGCTCTATTTTATGGGAAATCATTGCATAAGTGATCACTTAAATGATCTTCTCTTGGCAATTTGAAAATCCTAAGAGCATTGGAATGATGTGCTAGTGATGCACAAAATGGAATTACTATTTTTTTTTACATCACTTGAGTGATTAGCTAGCGATGAAGAATTATAGTGTCACTTGAGTGTTCATTCGGGTGATCTTGTTTCCTTTGATTTTTCAAAAAAACATATCACTTGATTGTATTACTGGAGTGTTTTGCTAGAGATGTTGTTTTAACACATCATTTGAGTAGTCACTCGCTCGAGTAATCTTTTAGTTTAGAAAATGTTTCAAATTTCAAAACACTACAAGGATCAATGTAGTGTTTGTACTAATGATGATCTTTGTCTCATCACTCTAGTGATCTCAAGTCATCACTTGAGTGACACTTTCTTCAAAATATTTCAGAGTAGCATCACTGGAACAAATCATTTGAGGGCTGTGCTATTTATGAGATTTAACACATCATTTGATTGGTCATTCAAGTGAGCTTGGTGAGGGTTAAAATTGATCTAGCTTGACGTTCAAGCAACATGTTTACAAGGTTGAAAAACAAAATTTTTCAGTATTTGCGGAACCCACATTGGATATTTACTATTCATGTGAATAGTACCAGTAAAAATATTTTTACTGTGCTGGTAAATTATTTTTACTGTGCCAGTAAATAATATTTACTGTGATGGTAAATAATTTTTACCGTGCCAGTAAATAATTTTTACTGCACCAGTAAATAATATTTAGCGTGAACAGTAAATAATTTTCACCACGCCTGTAAAAAAATATTTTACGACGATAAATAATTTTTACTATGCCGGTAAATAATTTTTACTGTTCGGTAAAAAGTATTTACTGTACTGGTAAATAATATTTACTGCTCAAGAATAATTCTTTTCTGATGTGACAGATCAGACTAAGCTGCAGCCACAGAGCATACTCAGAAGAAACTCTTTGGTAAATAATATTTACCGTACCATGTGGAAATACTAACCTCATGAGTCATGTACCATGTACCGTAACTCTTACAGTACATATTTAGGATCTACTCGTTAAAACACATACAGGGTTTCAGGAATACCTGTGATCACTTGAAGACGTCAAAGAGTATGATGTCCTCTAACGTTGATCCACACGACTATCTCCTGATTGCAAATGAGAACACCTTCTCCTTGAATCCCCGACTCCTTGAATGCTTGCTAGGCAGTAACAAGGTGGAGAACTTCAAGAGTTTGGATTTCTTACTCAAGACTAAGAGAACTTCCTTAAGAGGAAGAAAGAGAGAGAAAGAGAAAGAACTTCCTTAAGAGGAAGAGAGAGAGAGAGAAGCTTAAGAGAGAAGCTTATGAAATGGTGTGAATTGAAATGAAGGAAATGAGTGCTATTTATAGAAACAAAGAGTGAACCATGGCCACATGTTCTTCTTTCAGTGTGAGCCACATGTTCTTCTTTTAATGTGAGCCACACATTCATTTCTACTTCAAATCCAAAGTGCTTCTTGAAGAATCAATTATTCCAAGAAGTGATTCTTGAACAATTAATTATTTCAAGAAGTGCTTCTTATAATTAATTATAATAATTGATTATTCATGAATAGTAAAAGATGAATAGTACTTTACTATTCATTTGACACTATTCACATGAATAAATAATTACTAATTAATTACTCTCTTTATCCAATCCTGATTGGATACAGCCTTGGTAAATTCATAAATTACCTCAATCTCTTAACCTCTCAATAATTGGGCTTGAAGTACTAACCCAATTACATCAATAGTCTTGACAAAGCCCAATAACATTTATTGGTCCAAACTAACTAAATTAAGCAATCAAGAATAGTCTTTAGTGTGTGACCCATTAGGCCCAATTAGTTACTGACATAGATAAACTTGAACCAATTAAACTCCTTTAAAAGGTCAATTTATCTAATGACTACATAAGACACTAGCAATGCTCTGCAGTCCCAGAACTAATCAAGTTGATCAAGTGATCTACCTTATCTAATTTGGATACTGTGCATATATCATCTCTTACAATGTTGTTCATATTTAGTCGAGAGCAAGGATAGAGTATCATCTCTCTTGATTGACTAAATGTAGCTATTTCACAGAACCAGGAATATTCTTCTATTGACTCTAAGACAGATCATGACTCTTCATGATCACTTACTATGCATAGATTCCCGAGTCAACTAGAAGTATCCAAGCTCTTACCGGTCTTGTGAACAACTAATCCCTTGTAGAGGATTGTAAGTCCTTTCGGCATGACCATCTATACTCATGTATTCAGGTAATACCCAAGAGTACACTGTTCTCCCCATTTTTCAGGCGGATAGAGTTGTACAGTCAAAGTATAACCCTAGGACATAGTGGTCGATGACATCCTCAAGTCTAAGATGATCCGCACTACCAAATGATAAGAGACATTACAAATCCAATGATACTCTCTACAATGAATCCTTGTGGAGTCTCTCAGCGGGTCAGTTCAATGCTATCTGTTCTCTAACAGATCCACCCACGACATCAGCTAAGGCATCAACATGCCTGCATTCCATGAGGTCCCTACCTTGCATCACTATACAAGTAGATGATGTCGTACTAGTCTTATTGAAATCACCAATGCCCTTTCTTGGCGATTCAAGACTAGGAACAAGTTTCAGGCAATAGACATGTAGTGTACTCGATTCCTCATGATCATGATCCCTATCATAGATCACCGAATAAACACATATTCTATTCCTTGGGCCTTTATCTTTAATCTCATATTAACTATAAAATATAGGCGAGACATAAATATGATAAAGATAAATTATGCTCAAATATATTAATCATGAAATATCAAACAGTACAAGGTGTTCAACTGATTGTCTCTAGGACACCTACATACTAACACTTGGAACATTACTTAAGTGGTTTTCCCTTTGAAAATTTTTGTAACATTGATCACGAGATGATTCACTATGGTGATTTTGAAGGTTATGAATTTTTGTCCACATCACTTGAGTGATTACTCGAGTTATTTTATTTTGTAAAACTATTTCACCAGAAAAATCACCATGATAGTTTAGCTAGAATTTATTACATCACTCAATTGGTTACTCGAGTTATCTATTTTTCTACTTTTAATAAGCACTTGCAGTGATAAGACTACTTCTCCTTCGGTGCATGAGGATCCCTAAAATCACGTCTGGCATGTCCAACAGCAGTATATAATAACCACCAAACTTGGCAACATCTGACATGTCTAGCAAGTGCTAGATTATTACAAACTTTCCTGATCTTGCCCTTAAAAATGGAACCACCAGATTGTTACTTAACCAGGAGTAGACTTAACAAAACATAAGTACATCATGCTTACCTTTTATAACTTACCGGATAATCCTGCAAATTAAGTTAAGACTCTCCGATGGCTGGAAGATAGGCCTACCATAGCATCTCAAAGGCATTTTGTGCATGAGGTTGAAATGGATTAGCAATTGGATACGAAGGAGGTATTACAGTGGTTGACCGAGTTGAGATGGGAGTGACCAACTGGTGTGAAGTACATATTTCATAAGAGCTTAGTGTAGACAAGAGTTTTGAATTTGGTTTTGAATTTCGAACGAGAGCAGAGGTTTGACAATGACCAAGGATGATTCAACAAAATACCAATATACTATTCTCCCAGATTTGGTAGGAGCCTGATAACGTTGTAAAATAATCCCAAAAATTTGTCAGCCTCCATTTCTTGGGAACAGTTTTTTATGTGAGAGGAGCCACTTTTGGGCTGTTTTGTAGCTGATGGCTTGGTGGAATAGTATTGTATTATATATTGATAGTTAAGTTGTAAATATGATCGGCCAAAGCTCCGGCGATCTCATCTTTTTTTTAAAAAAAAAAAATCTCAAGCAAAAGTTGTTATATACATACTAAAGTTGTATATAGGGTCGATCGGAGTTCTAATGATCTTTCTCTTTCTCTCTCTCTCTCTAGTTGCATATTAACAACTCAAATATCCATATTAGTGGTTTTTACTTGAGAAATTCAACCATATATATACATATATGGGAGCTCCAATCAACCTTATTTACTACTTTAGTATGTATATTAACAACTCAAATATCCATATTGACAAATTTTGGTTGAAAAATATATATATATATATATATATATATATATATATATATATATAAGATCGCCTAAGCTCCGATCGTATCTATTTATGACTTTAGTACATATATTAGTAACATAAGTATCCATATTGATGAGACCGCCAAAGCTCTACTGACTGGACATTGGAGCTTTGGTAGCTAGTAGCCAAAAGGTTACTGGAGCTCTAGTGACGGTTGTAGCTAGGGGGTCACCGACGCGGGAGAGGCTGAAGAGTTTTTATTAAAAAAAGTGAAGGGTAATTAGGTAATTTCTCAAACTTTTCAGTATTTCAAAATTTCAAACCGTTCCCTTTAAACTTATTAAAATTCAACTTACTTATTTATCTTTTACCAATTTTGACAATAATTTTCTGCCTTTTTTCCTTTTTTTTTTTTGGGAATAATATACGTTTTATATTTGGAGTTTGGGTTTTCAGTTATGGGTTAATATGCTTGGGCTAAAAGCCCATGAAAGTCAGATAATGGCGCAAACGACACGAAACGACAAGTCGATTGTGAATAGTAGTGTCACCCCTGCCGAACCTCGTGCCTTCCCTCGATCTGGATCCACGATTCAGAAACTAGATCTAACTCGTTTCCTCTCATTTCCAATCTTCCATCTTCTCTATTCTCTTCACTGATCGCCAACTGTTACCTTCACCGTCGACGGTAGCTCTGGCCGCTTCGTGACGCGCCCTTTCTCCCCTGCCTCATAGGTGCTTCCTTGGCCCACTCGATCTGTCGAATTTTAACTTGATATTCAGATTTTGTCTCCATTTCATGCTTATTGGTTTATCTGCCTATTATTTTGTTTTATTAGTTGGAGTGTTTGCATTCTTCTTTTTTTTCGGTTATTTGATTTTCTGGGTTTTCGATTGAACTCCTTTCGGCACATGGTGTGTTTGGTAAATGGCCAATTTATTTCGCGGTGAATTGGTGAAGGACATCGATTGCCTCTCATTTGAGTTTGAACTGATTACTGAAAAATGCTCGCAGAGGTCTGCTTTTGTTCGGAGTCATTTTGCTATGGGGTGAGGGGGCGGTTCAGGGATTTGGATGATCGGATTTGTTTTTATCCTATTTTAATTTTTATAATAGGTGAAATGTGGGAATTTGGGGGTTTTATTACTTTTGTTATTATTTTTACTTGTTTCTTGCGAATGGTTATATGATGGTTACATGAATGAAAAGCAAACTTCTGAATATATCTATTACAGTTGTACTTGGAAGCTAAACTTACGATAAATTATCACTTTTTCTTTCTTATGCACGTTAATCTCAACGATTCTTGTGTATATGATTCAATATTACTACGTGATTGTATAGGTAGACCCTCTATTCTATTTAGTGAAAGTTGGATTTCACAACTTTTGTAGTGAAGAAATAGAAGGTTTAGTTTCATTTTCTAAACGGATTTTGAGCCTTCCTGTTGAAGTTATGGGTATGTTGCTGGCAGAAATATGCCTTCTCAAAAGGTTGAAACGGGTCATCAAGACACAGTCCATGATGTGGCAATGGATTACTATGGCAAACGGCTGGCTACGGCTTCATCTGACCAAACTATAAAGATAATTGGGGTGAGCAACACAGCCTCTCACCATCTAGCAACTCTGACTGGTCATCAAGGACCTGTGTGGCAAGTTGTGTGGGCTCACCCCAAATTTGGATCTCTACTCGCTTCATGTGGCTATGATGGGCGTGTCATTGTATGGAAGGAGGGTAACCAAAATGAATGGACACAAGCTCATGTCTTTGATGACCACAAGTCATCTGTGAATTCTGTTGCTTGGGCTCCTCATGAGTTGGGTCTTTCCCTGGCTTGTGGTTCATCAGATGGGAATATCTCAGTTTTCACTGCAGGAGCTGATGGAAGCTGGGACACTTCGAGGATTGACCAAGCCCACCCGGTTGGTGTCACTTCTGTTTCATGGGCCCCTTCCTCAGCACCTGGCGCCCTTGTTGGTTCTGGCTTGCTTGACCCTGTGCATAAGCTATGTTCCGGCGGTTGCGATAATACCGTGAAGGTATGGAAGCTCTCTAATGGGAACTGGAAGATGGACTGCTTCCCAGCTCTTCAAATGCATACTGATTGGGTTCGAGATGTAGCATGGGCACCTAACTTGGGACTTCCCAAGTCCACCATTGCTAGTGCATCACAAGATGGAAGAGTCATTATATGGACTGTGGCAAGAGATGGTGACCAGTGGGCAGGCAAGGTTTTGAATGATTTCAATACCCCTGTTTGGAGGGTCTCATGGTCATTGACTGGAAACATATTGGCTGTTGCTGATGGCAACAACAGTGTGACACTATGGAAGGAAGCCGTGGATGGGGAGTGGCAACAGGTGACAACGGTGGAACCCTAGAGTCTTGATTAAAGTCCTCATTGTTAATTTGGTACCATGGTTAGAATTTTCATTTTCTATTCGTATAATGTAATTGACATCTTGTTTTTCTTCTGTTCCATATCATACCCTTGAGCAAGTTTGCTTCTACTAAGCTCAAGCTCCTTGAAGTTTGTGTTCCATTTAGGATACTGTGATTGCAAGAATGAAGTTGAATAGTTTGAATTGTGTTTCCTTGAAACTTCCAATCCCTAGCGTGCGAGTTACATGAATATGTAGAATGGAACTCAGGATTTCCATTAGAGTTGGTCTATTTGACCGTGCGCCCTATTAAAACCACTCTATTTGACCGTGCGCTCTATTAAAACCACTCTATTTGCCCTACGGACATGTTAGTTGGTTTTCTCATCTAGTGTTTGATTGAGATTTTTCAGCAATTTATCGGTTTATAACCCGCATTTCTTATAATTTGATCCTTATAGTTTGTCTTTATTTTAGTTTTAGTTCGTATAGTTAAGTTTTGGTACCGTAAGTTGTTTCTTTACATTTAAATCGTTGGTATCTATATTTTAATAAAAATCTGGATCGTTTTTCCTTTTGAGGAATTAAAACTTATGGTCTGAAACCAAAATTAAAATGTGAATAAATTATTATAATCAAACATTGTATTAACCTTTTCGTATTAAAAAAAATGTGAAATTGGAGAAGGATTACATGAAAGCTGAAGGTGAAACCTCCAATGTGCATTAATGCTGATGGTGTATAATGTGGATTCAACATATGGGAATAACATATATGTTTTTATTATAGAAAAATCATTCTACAGCAAGCCAAAAACATATACGTGGTGGTGGACCTATTTCAGAATTATTTCAATCTTCGTCTTTATATATGTTTCTCCTCTTGCTCTACACCCGTATAACACGGGATACAAGCCAAAAACACACAAGGATGAATCATCAATCTTCGTCCCCTATTTTACAGTTTTAAATCGTTTGTTTGATCTCTATAGTTCATAGCAATCTCATTTTAGTAGCGAGGAATGACAAATGAAGATCAGCGACAATTAGGGAGTATGAGCGAGGAGGGACTGATTTGAATCGTCAAATAAATCTTTGGGCCAGAGACTTGACAGTGATCGGCTGCGCAACGACGAGCTGAGTGACGGTGAGAACAGAGCCACGGTGGAGCGATCTGAAAAGAGAATCTGGTGAAGATTGAAAGAGCAACAACGACGAGCTGAGTGACGGTGAGAACAAAGCCACGATGGAGCAATCTAAAAAGAGAATCTGGTGAAGATTGAAAGAGCAATTGAGGGTGAGAACATTCAAAGTCAATGCATATTGAGTGGGGAAAAATAATTGCGAGATGCTCACATAGTCACATTCATGTTACATTGCCGGCGGGACTACTGTGGCTGCTTCTAGGGAAGATTGAAATAGGTATGAAAATCAGAGGCAAAATTAGATATAAAGAGGGGGAAAAAAAAGATGAAACAACGTCGTTTTTCACTTGCTGTAGATGGATTTTTATGTTGTAAAAGCAGATATGTTATTCCCTTATTAATTTCCCATTAAAGTTGAAGGTGAAACCACCAATATTCATTTTATTCAACATGAATGCAAACAACGTGGTGCCTTTTTTATTGTTGTCAAAGTGATACATTGGATAAGTCATCTAGTAAAAGGGATCGAGTTTTGTAAAATCTTAATATAAAAAAATGATACTAGTAATATTGTTGGTACAAATTTGACATGCCAAATGCTTGCCTTTAGTGGCAAATAGAGCTGGATGATACGTGGCAAGTGGCGTACAACAAAATAAAATGAAAAAATATTTTAAATTTAAAATATCCTTTACATGTTGAAATAAAAAATATCATGTTAAATTGTAATAAAAAAAATAGAAGTATTAGATTGGGACAATGACCAATATATGAATTTGTAAAACCTCTAGAAGTCCCCCGAATTTGTAAAAAGATTGAGAGGTACCAAGGACATATGAGGGATATGCAAAGCTGGGTGAAATTACCGTTTTACCCTTAATTTTAAATAAATCAAACAAAATAAAAATAGCCTTGCTGAAGGGCCACCGGCAAGGGGGTGGGGTGTTTTTTTATTTTTTATTTTTATTGAAAGTGTGGGAAGTGGGGTTCAAACCCCCCACACATCCATGGGGCCAAGTGGCCCAACCAGTTGAGCCACTTGGTTCCTATAGTGTATATATACATTAACAAATATATATATATTCTTCTTAACATTTTTTTCAATGGTAATTACAAATCTTTCAACGGTATTTACAAATCTTGCAACGTTATTGATAAAATTTTCATTGCCATTTACAACGTTTTTTGAAGGTTTTCCATTCTTGACTATGAGGGGAAAACATAAAAAATATACACTATCACAAAACTTGCAACGATATTTACAAATCCTGCAACATCATTTACAAATTTAGCAACGGCATTTATAAGGTTTTTTTTTCCCCCAAATTTTACCTTTTGGCCTTTTTAATGCCTCTGAGTGAAAAACAAAAAAATGTGCACTATCACAAGACTTAAAGCGGTATTTACAAATCCTATAACGCCATTTACAAATTTAGCAACGGCTTTGACAAGGTTTTTTTAAATTTTACATTTTTTTCTCTCTTTAATGCCTCTGAGTGAAAAAAAAATGCACTATTACAAAACTTGCAACCGTATTTACAAATCCTACAACGCCATTTACAAATTTAGCAACAACATTTACAAGGTTTTTTTAAAAAAAAACTTTTTTGCCTCTTTAATGCCTTTGAGTGAAAAACAAAAACATATGCACTATCACAAAACTTGCAACGGTATTTATAAATCCTACAACGCTATTTACAAATTTAGCAATGACATTTACAAGGTTTTTTTAAATTTTACCCTTTTTGCCTCTTTAATGACTCTGAGTGAAGGATAAAAAAAAATACACTATCACAAAACTTGCAACGGTATTTAAAAATCCTCCAATGCTATTTACAAATTTAGCAATGACATTACAAGGTTTTTTAAAATTTTACCCTTTTTGCCTCTTTAATGCCGTTGAGTGAAGAACAAAAAAATATGCACTATCACAAAACTTGCAATGGTATTTACAAATCTTGCAACGTCATTTACAAATTTAGCAACGGCATGTACGAGGTTTTTTTTTTTAAATTTTTTTTTACCTTTTTGCCTCTTTAATGCCTCTGAGTGAAAAACAAAAATATATGCATTATCACAAAACTTGCAACGGTATTTACAAATCTTGCAACGTCATTTACAAATTTAGCAACGACATTACAACTTTTTTTAAGAAAAAATTTACCTTTTTTGCCTCTTTAATGCCTCTAAGTGAAAAAAAAAGGAAATCTCATAAAAAAAAAGTTGTTAATACCAATTAAAACGCAAGGAAAGATAAAGTTAAAGGAAAGAAGTATTGATCTCTACTTGAGTGTCTTTTATTCATACTTGAGTGTTGGTGCTTGTGTGTCTGGTTAGATACTGTTCAAAAGATAAAGTTAAAGGAAAGAAGTATTGATCTCTACTAGACACTTGATGTTGTTAGCTCATACTTGAGTATCACAAATGACACTTCAAGTGTGCCACAAGCCTTAATTCATCATCAAGTATAATACACTGACCTAACCTTGAGAGTAATTACCTTGACACTCGGGGTACACACTCAAGTGTTTACGTTGTTGATTCTAGAATGAGTATGAGTGTCATGCATTGATATTGTTGGTGTTTGGGCAACACTTGAGTGTTACTGATAATCACTCAAGTGTCCAATACTTCCTTCATAACAAACAAGTGTCAAGCATTTTTATTGTAATCTTGAAGCTAACACTTGAGAGAGTTGAAGAGTGACATTAGGGTTAGTTTGGTTTGGGGGAAGGGGAGGGGAGGGAAAAAGAGGGGAGGGGAAGAGAAAATTGTGGGCCCACTGGACTCATTTTTTTTTTTTTTACAATTTTCTCTACCCTCATTTTTTTTCTCTCCCCTCCCCTCCCCTCCCCTCAAACCAAACTAACCCGTGTCAGTATCTAACACTTTAAATTGATTGTCTAATTCAAGTTTTGGTTTCATTTTAATTTTGATTGATTGTTAACTTTTATGATTAATTGTCATTTGCATTTAATTTTACATTCCTAGAATGTTCTCCCTTAATCTCTAGAGTTTGGTTAAGGCCTATAAATAGCACCTCAATTCATTTGTTTTAATGTAAATGATATATCAAATATATACTACCAAACCTTCTAGCTTCTTAGTTAGTGGTCTAGTTGTAACTGACACGTGCATTTACCCATCATTCATTGGTTCTTGGTTGGCTTCCGATTTTAATGTACACGTGGTTATTGTTTAAGAAACCTTTACTTAATCGTTTATTAGTATTAATCTATTGGCTAAACTGGTCGGCCTGAGTAAGTAAATGTTTTTAATCATTTGTGTTATTGGTTTTTCATATGCCTCAACTGTATCATTTAAAGTTTGAATTTCTCCAATGATGAATGCATTTTCCCCATGCATTTGCAGTCTGATCATCGTCGTCATTTAATCACCACTATTTAACCATTGGTTGAACTAATCAGCCACCTTTAGTTAACGAAGATAACTTTTTTCATCATTTCTGAAGGTCACATGGCGGTTGGATGCCTATTTAATCCATTGCTGTTATGCTTTTCACAGTCAATTGCAAAACTCGACTAGCATAATCTTAATACCAAATATCAAAATCCATATTATACTACAATGGCTACGTGCAATGTATTGTCTTTTCTTTCATTGGATGGTCAAAGCAACAACTGGTCTATTAGTATCAAGGTGGTGTCTCACTTTTGGGACATTCCCTACACCAAAATGCATCAACGTATCACCTACAATGTTGTCCTGTCATATTCAAAGGTGTTTATTTTATCTAAAGTTTTTTTCTTCTTAAATTTGTCATGTTTTATATTCGACCTCATCGATATTTGATTTGTCACTCCTGCACGTAGGGTTACTTGTACTTGGCTGTGTTGCGCAAGCGGGATGTCATATGTAGGCTATCTGGTGTTATTACACTTGACTTTTGTTTTGTTGTGAAGCATTTCTCTGTCGAGTATGGGACTAATCTGATAAACCTAGACTTGAAAATTATAACTAAACCATTTATTGAGATAAAATTTGTTAGTGATGTAATCAGGACCCCCTAAGACAATTTTTTCAACCCCTTCTGCCTTTAGCTGCAACTTCACTTATCGAGACCACTCTTATATGTATAAATACTGTAACCCATTCTTTAATTTTTTTTCCTGTTGTTTCATATCTTTTACATCTATCAGTGTTGATATTCTATATTTTCACTACTTCACTGTCATGTTCTAGACGTGGTTGGACTAGTCACTACTATTTCTAAACTCTCCGATGTTATTGACGAAGGAGAGACTCTTTACTAGTTTACTTTGGAAATAATGGATGAATGGTTTTATTTAACTCTTTTATCGTTGATTGTTCTATGTTGTTAATGTCGATGTTAACTTGCTTTTCATTTTGTAGTGGAAATCCCTTCCATTGTTGCTTTAGGGGAACCCCCGCCTTTTGGGCTTTAGTCAATTATGCTAAGGTTTTGGACATGGAAGATGTTGTTGTTGCATTGTTTTTTTATTAAGATGATGAGGACCGGTGGTTAGTTTTTTTCCCCTAAAAAACTTACTACTCCCTCCGGTCCTAATTATAAGAGCTAGTTGACTTTTTTAGAGAGACTAAGGAAGCTAATTAAATTATTTAGAGTATTTTTATTTTTATTTTTTTCTTCAAACTTATTATTTTGACTAATAAATTAATATGTAATGTAAGAATATTTAACATATGAAATGATTAAGTAACTTATTTAGCTTCCTTAATCTCTCTAAAGAAAGTCAATTAGCTCTTATAATTAGGACCGGAGGTAGTATTACTTTACTGCGACTTTTTTCCCCTCATATATGAACTGGCTAATTTTTTACTATTAATATAGTAGATGAGCAAACCATATTATTCCTAAGCCACTGTAACATTTTAGACAGTGGCGGAACCAGACAATCATTTTAGCCCGGACCAAAAAATAAATATATTGAACTATTTACTAAATAATATCTCATAACATTTAAAATACAAATAAATGATAATTGACAATTATAAATTAAAAGATAACATAGTAAATAAAAATTCTATGATGTTTAGAAGGTGACTCATTAGAAAATGCATCACTTTTAGAAATTATTTTCTTAAAAATATCACTTTCTGAAGTTATTTTCTTCTTAAAAAACACATCTATTTTCTGTTTATCTTTTTCAACCTACAAAAATTTGGTGACCCAGAATATATATTGATGTCAGTGTTAATTAGTATCTTGTGTTACTAAAAATTAATTCTTATAGTACTACTCAATCCAAAAAAATTAATACTTAAATGCACATCTCACTTACCTCAAAACAAAGTAATTGGAGAAAATAAAAGAAATATAATATGAACCAAAAAAATATTTTAAAAAAAATACAAAATTGATTCAATTTCAGCTAAGCAAATAACCTATTATAATCTATTTTTTAAAGAGAAATTCATTATAAAATCATAAGAGAACCAAATAATAAATTCAAATCAATTAAAATTAGCCATTAATCACTTTCTACATATATATAGTCTTCTATTGTCAAACTCCTGAAATCATAACCCCAAAATTTTCACTAGTCACACAATATTACCCTCATTAGAAAGATAAAAATACGTAGAATAACTTTTACAAAAGGAATGAGGTGAAAAGAAATGATTTTGAGTACCTATTTAGTCTTTAAAATGAACATGAACAGCACCATATATAAGATGATACTAATATTTTCAATAGGTATCTCAAAAAAAAATTTTATTTTCCTCTCACATTCCAAAAAAAAAGAGTATGATTATAAAAAAAAATAAAAGATTAACTGGGGCCACATTAGTGGCCAAAATAAAATATTATATAACACATATATAAAAATACATAAGATAAGAAAAGACCAGCTGGGGCCAAGGCCCCAGCTGGCCATAACGTGGCTCCGCCATTGATTTCAGAAGCTGTCTTCAATTATAACCACCATTTTGTAGTTGACTTCCATTTTAAGCTGAATCGTCTATCTGTTGCTCATATTACTGATGACAATGATTTCCTAGGATCATCCAGCCATCTCCTCCATGTGTCACCTTAAGGCGTTTTCTTTAAATCTGTTTTAAATGTTTCACATTTAGGGTTTACAACTTTCTACTTATTTTGTAGTTTTCACACAACCCCTGTTTGTAGTTATTTTATGATTTCGACTATTGTGGTACCAGTTACGTTTAACTTGAAATTTTTGGAGCCAGGGTTGCTCATATCAATATAATGAATGGTTCAAGTCGTCGGTTCAATTATTTCCTTTCTTAATTAGTAATGTATGGATACCAAATTTGTGATGATATGCAACTGTTTTTATTTCATCATTTCGGTTACCTGTTAACCAAATATTTAACCATAACTCTCTGTCTGAAATTGTTGCAACTATGACTCGAGTTGCCCTGAATAACTCGAGTTATCTTATTTGGAATTTCCTCTCTATCTTGAGGTACCACAACTATGACTCGAGTCATCTTATTTGAAAATTCTTCTCTGTCTTCAAAACAGTTTAAGCATAACTCGAGTCATCCTGAGTAACTCGAGTTACTTGCATCAGAATTTTTGAATTCATCGTCTTCGTAATCTGAAACTCTTTGATTAAATATTGGGTACTGGATATTGTTGATTATTATTGTTTCTAACCAAGTTTAATCAATTTGCTAGTGGATTTCAGACATGATTAATAATTTTTAAACTTCAAAATTCCATAAAGCAAAATCTTGTCAGATGCATTAAATGTTGAACCAGAAACAAAGCACGAAAGAGGAAAATCGACTTTTAAGCAACAATAAAGTATTTCAAGCATTCACAGTCAACATTCTTTCTGAGTCTCAACGAACAAATCGAATGAAGAATGTTAACGAGGAATAACGGCTAATTTTAGAAGTATACGAAGAGACGAAGGCAAAAAAAAAAAAAAAAAACTCAACGGATATATCTTATTATTCTCAACGGCTCATTAGTATCTCCTCAACGGTCATTAAATGCAAGTATCTATACAAGCCAGAAGCATTCAAGTCTCTACCTACCAAAACTTTGCGCATTCAATTAGCGATTAAGAGCATTTAATGTTTCTACTTTAAGAGTTAATATCTTTGGATATATCTATCTTCAGTGGTTGTTAATATGCTTTTTTAGAGAGTTCTTTATTGATTATCCTTTCTTGGAAGAATCTCAAAGTATAGGGACTTTGAGATTGAGTTATTTGAATACAACTTATAAGGGGGAGTAAGTTCTAGTGAGAGAATTACTCCGTGAGTTACAGAGTGTGTAATTATTTGATTTAGTGAAATCTCGGAGAGTCTGGGGACTGGACATAGGTCAAGGATTTAGACCGAACCAGTATAAATCGCTTGTGTTCATTCTTCTCTTCTACCTTACTCTGTTCATCCCTCTTTTGCTGTCTTCAAACAAAGCTTTTTAGAAGAAAATTTTAATATCCCCAATTCACCTCCCTTTTTGGTGATATTCCGTCTTTCAACCCTAATATGATAAATTTACTCAGTTGATATAATATTTGATAAGTCTGTGTTCTCAGCTTTAGAAATTTTTTAATCATAACTTTCTATAAATATTGTAACTATCTAATTGTACTCAACTTTAATTTATTAACTAAAAATAGTCATGCATGCTTTTTTTTTTTTTTGCATTCATTTCAGAATACATTTTTTATTATAGAAAAATTTAAACTATTACTTTACTTTTTTCATGGATGACGCTATGTTGATCAATATTATACATGATACAAGTGCATTAAATCCTTTAACACTATAAGACATATATGAAAATAACTACTACAAATAGGAACCATACCATTTAATGAATCATTCTATACTTACTGTATTGTCTTTATGTTTGCATAAAATTCATTTATATTTTTTAATTTAGCTAGCTGTTTTATATTCTTTTGCCAGAAACAACACTTCATTTTTTTCCCCATTTGGTTTAGGGTGTTTTTGTTTAGCGTTTTTATTTATATTTGAATATACATAATGTCGTTTGTCAGTTTATTTTTCCAATCAAGTTGAGTTCAATTTTTTTTTTTTTTTTACAGGTTTCCTTACTTAACCTTTTACTTATTTGTTTCTTATTATCATAGTTATCACTGTTCCAATAAATCATATGTAACAATTACGACTTTTATAATGACTCCTTTGCGAATAGGCATCCTTTCGTACATTCATATAGTTTCAAATTCTTCCTTCAGTTCCCATAGAACACTCTTTCTTTTAACCTAATATAAGGTCATACAGAAAAAAGTATTATTCTAATATTGATGATACTCAAAACGTCACTTAAGAGTGTCCCTTCGTTTCGTACGTTGCCTTGCCACAAGTTCATGGTATTTAATGGTGGTTTACCATATTATTTAATGTAGTTGGTCTGAATTAACTTTTTCTCACCAAAAATACCTTCTTCAGTAATCTATCAATAGTGTCTCTGTCTTGAAATGGCAACCAACATGCTCTCAAGTTTGCAAAATCTTTCTCAAGGTTCCAACGAAATGATACTAAAGGTGAAAGTAGATTGCAGCGTTCACAGATATGTAGAACATTTTTCCACCACCCACAAACGCTCTTTACTTGAACTGGAGTCTGTTGATCTCATCGTCTTCAATAACACGGTGATGTTTTGTTTTGTTTCTTCTTTTCATGGTCTTTCCTTTTCTTCTCATACTTTTCAAGTCTAACATCTTAGACGTTTTCCATTATTCACTCAGAAGGATACATGCATTATGGTTAGAATCATGTCCGTTAATCTTATGGACAAGCATTGTTGGAAGTTGACTGAGGGTGCCTGTTATAAGATATCTCGGTTTTTAGTTCGGGATGGTGGCGAAGGAGTTCATCAATCTATTCAAATAGTAATAACAAACTACTCCATCCTACTTTTAGCGATTCAATATCAAACCGTTGTTTCATCCTAAATTTTGTCCATGATACCAACTGGTAGGGGCTTCCTAATGACCATCTTCTCTTTGGTAAATATGGCATGCAATAGTTTCCATCCTCGTGCCGTTAAATATTTTTAGATTTTTTTTAGACTATTGTTTATTAATCAATTGCCTGATGTCAATTATTCAGATGTTTGCGGCATTCTTCGACCATATCATCATTCTTCTAATTATAAGTGTAGGGAAGTATACGCCATGACCTTGATTCTGGACCTGAAGGACAAAAGTTGACATAGATTTTAACATTACTTTATACACAAAGTTGTTTTATACATTCATATTCGATCTTATGTTTTGTGCCATATTGCAGAAAGAAATTTTTGGTAAGGTGTATTTGCAAGGCCAAGTGTTTGAGAAGACACTTCTGAAAGTGGAGCCAAATACTCAAGGAGGGGGGGTTGAATTGGGTATTTAAAAAATTTTCACAAATATCTCTGTTTTCTAACAACAAAACAAGGATAAACAGAGAGAAGGGAAGAACAGTTAGACACAAAGATTTATACTGGTTCGATCCTAAAAACTTCACCTACATCCAGTCCCCAGACTCTCTGGGATTTTTCACTATCTCAAGAATTACACACTCAGCACTCAAGAAGTAGTTCTCTCACTAGAACTCACTTCCCCTTACAATAAATGCAAGACTTGAATGATTTTTGTTTTTAGCTGTTCTGGTTGTTGAGAAGACTTGAATGCAGCTCTATTTATACTCAGAGTGCATTAAATGAATGTTGCTTCTTGAATTGAACCGTTGGAGACATTCTACAATGGTTTGGTCATCTTTTCTCTCTAATCTCCACTTAATCCAGCTATGCAGAAATCCAGAGTTGACTTCCTGAGAATTAATCCGTTGGAAAGACAGTTGATGGATGTGGAAATCATTCTTTAATTCTTTGTTAGACGTGTGCAGATAGATTACCCAAAAGAATGCAACTTTCTGGGTTTGCATTTAATGTACTGACGTCACTTTTTGCTTTTGCTTTAAACCTTCAAAAATCATTCTCTAATTCTTCTGAAACTCACTAACAAAAGTGGTTAAACATAGCTTGGAATAGTAGAGAATAATACTGGAAAGTATTAAGATCAAACAAGAAAGAATTCCAGAATCGCGATTTTTGAATTTCTGGTTCAGCGCAGAAACCTCGAGGTTTGTTCACCAAACCTCGAGTTTTGGACAAGGCTTACAAAGCTGATTTGAGTCCAAAACATCAAAACTTGAGGTTTCTAATCAAAACTGGAGGTTTTCAAAACTTTGAAATGTTCAATGCTCTTTGGTTGACAAAACCTCGAGATTTCCAACCAAACATCGAGTTTTCATTCAAATATGAAAGTTTTGAAAAACTGCGCCAAAGGCAAAACCTTGAGGTTCCAGTTTTTTTTTTTTTTTTTTTGCCCAGAGGTTCCAGTTGAAACCTCAAGTTTTTCAAACTAGTGAAAAATCATTTGCTCTCTGTTTGCCAAAACCTCGAGTTTTATTCAAATGTGAAAATTTTGAAATTTTGCGCCAAGACAGAAACATTGAGGTTCCAAAACAAAACCGGACGTTTTGAAAAGTTAGAAAACATAGTTGCTCTCTGCCTGGACAAAACTCGAGGTTTGTCCCCAAACCTCGAGTTTTCACACTTTGTGAAAACTTAGAGAGATTTTGTCAAAAGCCAAAACTGGAGGTTTTGAAAAATGAGAAAGTTTAAATGTTCTTTGCCTCCACAAAACTCAAGGTTTTTCCCAAAACCTCGAGTTTTCACTCAATGTGAAAACTTTGAGAAAATCTTGTCAAGTTCAAAACTGGAGGTTTTGAAACTTGATTAAAATCTAAGTTTCCTCTGCCAGTCAAAACCTCGAGGTTTCTTCCCAAACCTCGAGTTTTCTCAAAATCTGTGAAAATTGAAATTTTCAAATCAAAAGCCAAACCTTGAGGTTTGAAATGGAAACTGGAGGTTTTCAAAAGTTCAAAACCTGAGAGACTGTCTGTATGACAAAACCTCGAGGTTTTCCCAAAAACCTCGAGTTTTGCAATTTCTCAGAAAAAGTTGAGAAGTCTCTGTGTGTGTAAACCTCGAGTTTTCATAGGAAAACTCAAGTTTTGACTTTTCATAGAAAACTTGGAATTGTCTCTGTAAAGCCAAACCTCAAGGTTTCTGTGCAAACCTCGAGTTTTGCTCTTACAGTGAGTTTTACACATTTGACAGCAAAACTTCAAGCTTTGTTTACAATTATTGGAAATCATCAAAACCCTTAGAGAACTAACAACTTCCACTGTTGGAAAATTTGAATGGTCGTTCAAAAGTTTTTGTTGTAGTACAATATGTACAGATCATGCGTAAAATAGAAAGAGGTTGGTTTATATGAATAATATCTAATGATTGTTATTTAATGTGTATCATTTATCTCTCTTTGGTAATACTTTTTTTTTAATAATTGTAGATGTTGAACTTTTGTCCGTCCTTAGTGGGACTCGTGTTTTTATAGATCTAGATTATCCTAAAGTTGCTATGGCAAAGAGCATTGTGCTTGGACTTTAAACTGATTTTTTTCCCTATTTTGTGCAGTGCTACTTTTTTTGTTTTGTTTTTGTTAAGGGAAGTGTGTATGAAGTACATTATCAGTTTGACATTTCTGGATATTATCTACGCCTCTTGTATTTTACATATGATTGTCAGGAGTAGTTTATCCACTCTTTTTGGATTCTATCATTGCATTCATGACAAATTCAGTTTGCTTCAGTAATTATGCATTCCAGGCAATATAATGTGCCAACAACATCTGAGCTTGCCACACTAATTGTTGGTGATTTTGGTAAATCATACACCAAAAGGGACATCATTGTCAAACGTCAGAGCGGAGATTTATAGAGGATTGATGAGTTACACGTGGCATATCTCCCACTGCAATATCCTCTGTTTTTTCCCTATGGAGACAACTAATACGATTCAACAAATGATCATACGCAAGAATCATTATCAACAACAAAAAAGAAGATGAAACTGACACCTAGGGAATACTTGGCATTTCCTCTTATAAGGAGGAAATCAGAATAGTTAGTGATTTTGCACTGACAAAAATTATTGCAACAATTTATTGTTGATGGCTATTCAATGGTTGAAAGCGCTAGGCTTGACTACATTAGAAAATCATCATAAGGAATCAAGGGCTGATCTATACAATGGACTATCGATGCAATTACAAGAGGTGAGATAGACCCTTCGTCAATAGGACATTGGGTTATTGTACCGTCTTCTTTCACTGAGGGCGCTCGATACATGATTCAAAACTATCACGATGTCATGGTTATTTGTGCTTGGGCTGAATATCCAGATATATTCATAACATTCACATGCAATCCTATGTGGCATGAGATTACTCGACATTGTGACCAAGAAGGATTGAAACCATGCAACAAACTGGAAATCTTGAGCTGGATATTCCAAATCAAGTTGCGCAAATTAATGCAAACTTTGAAGAATGAGAAGATCTTCAGATCCGTGAAAGTAGGTACATTAAATATTACATTTAACTAAATCAAGTAATCATTGCAAACTTGAACTATATTGATCATTAACTGTTAATAATTATTTTATTGTACAAAATTTAATACAAACTTTAGTTAGACTATGTTGTTTACATATGAATGAGTAGAAGTATTTTTTATATTCTAACAAAATCTAAAACTTTAAAGAGCAACCTCATATTTTCAGTACTTGAGAAAAGTATTTCATCTAAGCTAATGATGTCAACAATTTAAATTGTTGTAAATGCAGATGTATACACTATTGAGTTTTAGAAAAGAGGGCTACCACACGCACATATTATTCTTTGGTTGGCTGATGTGGACAAACTAACTACACCATGTGATGTTGACAAACTGTTATAGCAGAGATACCAGATAATGAGATTGACCTTGAACTATATGAACTAGTTGGAAGTTATATGATTCATGGTCCATGCGGTCGAACATCAATGAGTGCACTGTTCGCCTCGCAAGTGTACAAGTTTTGCAAGTAATAAAGTGATAAGTAAGTATCGTTCCCACGAGGATTTGTTTAGCAAAATGGTCAAGCAAGAGGCTTAGTGAATTCAATCAAGTTGAGCAAGAACAAAGTTTTGATGTGAAATGATAATTTTTAAAGACTTTTTCTAAAACTAAAAATTGCTAAAAGCAAATGACTTTTGACTTCAAGAATAATGGAGCCTAGGATTCTTCTTCCCCTTTTGCATTTCATAAAACTTGGTTAACTTCCTCTCTAATAGCATTTCATAAAACTTGGTTAACTTCCTCTCTAATAGCATTTCAATACATATATGTGTTAGTCTAGGGTTCAAAAACACTTGAAACACTCTCTCAAGTCAAAATCAAGTTTCTCTTCTCATTAAAATACACAATCTCTTACTACAATTAGTGAAAATCAATATTTAAGCAACAACCTTAATGTGACAATGCAAGGTTAGTAAATATATCTCTATTTTACCAACAAACCATCCATTTATCAAGTAAACTTCAAGACAAGCATGATTTCAATCAAGTTATACACTTACATTAGCTCTCTCGAGTCAAAACCTATGTGAATAAATCATCTAAATGGAGGCCAATCACTTAGAAGCATTAAGCCAAGGTTGAAATCAACACATATATATATTTATCTACTAAAAGAGAGGAAAGTCCAAGTATTAATCCATACAAAGGGTCAAAAGAACCCTAGAATGAAAGGTTTAGCTACTCATGTTTAAATACAAAGAGATTCTAAGCAAAGAAAATGAATACATGGAGAAACTAGGAAGAAAAGAGAAGAAAAGAGGAAGAACCAAGGTGAAATTCCCAAAATCTCACTTGAGAAGAGTACCCAAGCCTCCAAAATGCTCCAAATCTCTCTCCCAAGCTCTTCCCTTGTATGCCCACTTGTTTTCTTAGGTCAAGAGTGTGTTTTTCGGCCCTTCCCTTTAGGTTAAATAGGGTTTTTCTGTTTCTGAAATGCAAAACCCATAGCTGTACTTTCTGCATTTTTTCACGACTGGCTGCGGCAAGTCATGACTTTCCGCGGGCACTACTAGCTGCGACCAGTTGTGACTTTCCGCGGCCACTACTGGCTGCGGCCAGTTGTCAACTTGCTGCGGCCAGTTGTACAGGTTCTTCTAACTTTGAACTGCTTCACCTCCTTTATTTCTTTTCTTGTTTCTTGGTTCTTATTGAGCTTCAAAGTTTGTCTCCATCTTTCTACAAAAGAGGAAGCAATTATCAGTTCTTAATTGAATCATAAACTCTATAATAACAAGAATTTCTTTGATTTTTGCCTTATACTTTGATATGCACATTTTCCTTTATAACTTCATTTCTATGCACATTTTGAACCAAAAATAGGTAAAAAGAGAGAGAAAATGTGTTGGAATGTTGTTAATTTCTAAGAGTTAACATGCACCTTGCATGAAAGTTGCTAACCTAATTATTTGGGATGAAGTACCAATGGTGAAGAGACATTATGGAGGCTTTTGATTGAATGTTGAGGGACTTAATGAAGAGCCATTGCATATTTGGAGTGAAATGTGTTGTAATGGGCGGTGATTTTAGACAAATCCTTGCTATTATACCAAAAAGTGTCTAGCCGATATTGTAGATGCAACAATCAACTTTTCCCATCTTTGGAACAAATGCAAATTACTATGATTAACCAAAAATATGGGACTCAAGTCGTCCATCAATCTAACTAAGTAGGAGAAAGTTAAACCCTTATCAGAGTGGTTGCTCCTTGTAGGAGATGGACACATTGGATTATCACATGATGGTATTATAGATGTCACATTACCATCAAAGTTTTTGCTTTATGATGATTGCAATCCAATCAGGTGCATCATTGAATCTACTTACCCAAATTTAGTAAAACATTTATTCGACGAACATTACCTGCTCAATAGGTTCCTTCTTACCCCAACAATAGAAAATGTGGATACATTGAATGAGTACATATGTTCTTTGTTGTCAGGTGATGCAATTGAGTTCTTTAGTTCAGACTCTATAAGCCACACAGATAATGCTAAAGAAAGTTTTCAAGATCTGTATAACACAGAATATCTAAATGCAATCAAATGCTCAGGAATACCTCATCATAAATTGGTATTGAAAGTTGGTGTCCCAGTTATGTTAACGAGGAACATTGACCAGTCAGCAGGGTTGTGCAACGATACAAAACTTCAAATTACACATCTTGGCAAGAACGTCATTAAGGCAAAGGCATTCAATAGTACAAGCGTTAACATTGAGATTTTGATACACATAATGGATATGAACCCACCTGAATCGAAACTGCCTTTCATTATGACTAGAAGGCAATATGACTAAAAGGCAATTTCCAATCATAATTTCATTTGCAATGATGATTAACAAAAGCCAAGGACAGTCAACATCAAATATAGGTCTTTACCTACCAAGCCCAGTTTTTTCACACGGCCAATTATATGTTGCATTTTCTAGGGTGAAGAGTTTCAATGGGTTGAAAATACTTATAGAGTTTAGTAAGTGCACTAACACCACAGTAAATGTGGTCTACAGAGAAGTTTTCCAAAACCTTATATGTTCATAGCTATAAGGTTAACTTGTATATCAATATTTCATTATGTTTTTCTACTTTGTCTTTCAAATAATGGAATGACGAAAAACTTTCATCATAGCATATGACCTTTTGTTTGATACACAATTAGCATAACAATATCCATGCAATGCACGGGTAGAAAGTCTTATTAAATAAGGAATTGTATGTGCCTTCTCTCTGAGTTTTTTTTTCTTGAACCTACCTCTCCCCTCTCTTTCTCTCTCTTCTCCTTTTCCCTTCCTCATTTTGCATCTCTCATTTTGTTTGAAATAATAAAAAGCTATGTTATGGATGTTATTTTATATAGAGAAGGATAAGGGGAGTCGATTGTGTGTGCATAAGAGGCATAACTCTTGGTGGGGAAGTTAATTTCTATTCTTTCCTCAAAAACTCTCTCCCCTTGTTGTGTATCTTGATGTGTAACATATATATAATCCAAATTACAACTCTATTTTGTGAGGGTTGAATACTTCGTTGGATTCAAAGGTACATTGATTTTCCTTCTGATCTCTTATCTCCTCTTTGTAGATGTCTTATCTATTATCATCAACATATCAACATAAAATTTCAAAAATCAACCTAAGTTACACCATTTATAAAGCCAACCTATTTTTTAAACTAGGTGTTTCGTAAAGCATCTAGTAAATTATTAAATGAGATAGAAAATTCAAAGCATCTAATATATACTCACTTCTTCAATGTATTCTTTGTTGAATATAATTTGCACTAATACAAAAAAAACCTTTTAGATCGAATGAAAAACGCCTCTTAAGACTGAATCTGGGACTGGTCTCAATACAGGCAGTCTAAAAAGTCTAGTACTTTTAAGATTGGATGTGCCTTTAAAATATGAGGTCTTAAAAATCAAAATTTTAAGACTGGACTCCTAAAATATTAGGTCTTAAAAGTCCCTTTCTATCACACTAAAATAGAAGAAGGGATTTTTAAGACCAATTGTGGAAACACATCCAATCTTAAAAGTCCCCTTCTATCACAAAAAAGGACTTTCAAGAGCGGATGTGAAAACATATCCAATTTTAAAATTCCTTTTCTATAAAAAATAATAATAATAAATAAATAAAAGCCAGTTACAGGATCACGCAATCTTAAACCAATGTTCCTTATATTGTGCTTTGCTACAAAATGAATCATCTCTTGGCTCTTCTTAGTTCCTCCTCCTGTACTTCTTGTGATCGTCTTTCTCCCTATATATACATATTATATATCAATCACAATAGGGCTGCTTTTAAAATAACAACACATGACATGATCATCAAAGACTTTAAGAAATTATTAACTCACCAATGATTAAAGGAATAACTGGTAACTAAAGTTCTTGCATTGGTGCTCCTACCACAACCAATTTACCTCCTATTTTCAACAAATCAACCAATGGATGAATAGAGTGATTCCCTACAACTGTGTTTAGGATTCCATCCATGGTCCCCCTCGCTTCCTATATATTCACAATCCCAACCATTAATAAGGGTCTCATTTAATTACTGAAAAATATTGTTCTATATGAAACATGACATGATAGAGAATGAGGAACATTTAGATATACCTGCATTTATTGTTGATTCTTTGATCTTTGACTTACAAATTGTCGTTTCTCTTAGCTGGCAAAGAATCGATAGGAGCAGTAGCTAGAAATCTCGAATAGACTTGTAAAAGGGAAATTAAAATTGTGAACCAGGAGAAGCTAGAAATCTCAAGCAATGTTGAAGATGAAGTAGACAAAGAGGCAAAAGAAGGAAAAATAAAACATATTGAAGAAGGCAAAGCAAAAATTGTGAACCTGGAGAAGCTAGAACCAAAACAAGAGACAATGAGACCTGAGGAGGTGAGAGCAATATTTGTGGCTTCAAAAAATTTGTGAGCGGGGTCCTTGAGACAAGGTTGAAGAGAGTGTGAGGGCATATTTACAAGGTTGAAAAGAGGTTCAAAGCAAAATTCAATTTTCGACGCAAGAAAAGAGGAGATTCATCTTTTAGACCAGACTTTCAAACATCCGGTCTTTATTTATTTTTTTTAGTATTTACAAAACTGCCACTGGTCATACTTTTTAAACGGACTTTTAAAATAGGGTTAAGTTGCAGATTGGCCAACGAACTATTACCTGAGGAACATCTGGCATAAACATTAATTGAGGGTACCTTAATTATCAATCAACAATTAAAAAGTGAAAAAAAGTACCAAATAACAATTAAAAAAACAACAACAACAACAACTACTATCACGATTATGTTAAAATATGAGGCACTAGCGGAGGACGATAGCGGAGATGCTGGAGAAAAGAGCAGTTATGACTTCTTGTTGGATAAGGCAAACACCAACAGAGATGGGACCCATGCGAGCAGGCGCTATGGAAGTAGCGGCTGCTGCTTGTGGCATTGGAGGGACAAAACTAGGGTGCAAGAAGTGTGTTGGTCAGAAGCTATGGACTGCTAGATTTGGTTTCAATGCGTGATTCTCGCCCCCTGCATACGGACCTTGATAAGTTCAAGAGAGTGGGTGGAACACCTAGCAACAATAGAAGCTTTAGAGATGCTGACGTCGTTGAAACTGCAACAGTCAATTGGAAGACGAAGACACTAAGATAGTAACAGGGTAGTTTAACGGCATTGTTTTTTTTTTCCACTTTTTGTGTTTTTTCACTTTTTAATTGTTGATTGATAATTAAGATACCCTCAATTATTGTTTATGCCAGATGCTCTTCAGGTAATAGTTCGTTGGCCAATCTGCACCTTAACCCTTTAAAATATGAGGCTAAAGAAACGACGGATTACCAACTGAATTCCATCGATAACTGGATTTCCAAAGGAAAACACCAATCGTAAAAAAAACGTGGGAGAAGACATTACAGACAGAAGTACCCATAGAATTCTGTCAGTAATTTAAATTACCCAGGAATTCCATGGGTAATTTCTGATAGAATTTTTTCCATTGGTAATTCAGTCCCTAATCTAAAGTTTTTTTCTAGTAGATTTTAAAAGTCTTACTTTTAAGACCTCATATTTTAAAAGTCCAGTCTAAAGAGGTTTTTATATATTTACGAAAATGCTACCGGTCATACTTTTTAGACCTAATCCTCTATAATCCAGTCTAAAAAGTTTGTTATAAATTTACGGAATTACCAACGGTCATACTTTTTAGATTTGATCCTCTATAATCTAATCTAAAATGTTCTTTATATATTTATGGAATTGTCACTGGTTATATTTTTTAGACCTGATCTAATATAATCCGTTCTAAAAAGTTCTTTATATTTATAAAACTACCACTGATCAAAAGCCTTTTTTTGTACCAGTGTTGTAAAATGATTTATGGATTTATGGGGGTTCCGAATTTCATTGGTAGTGTTGTTTGTAGCTTAGTGAGAACTTTTATTTTTCAATTTAGAACAGCATTTTGATATTTTCAAATAACGATGATGTCTGATTCTATGAGCATATCAAATTCACTTTTAAATCCCATATCTATATTCATTTTCATATCCATCTTCATCTCTATATCCATTTCCAATTTTATCGAAATCAACTTTTTTCCAATTTTATCAAAATCAACTTTTGAGTACCAAATGGGCCATTAATAGCTACTCTCTTGTTCCTTAATATAAGAACTATTTAACTAATTCGATTAAATTAAAAAATTTAGTTAAGTAATTATAATAAATATAACATGTTTTTCCTAAATTGTCATTGTTTTTTCTGAGTTAGCTTTTGATAACATCATGAGAAGCTACTATAATCTTCAAATGTATTGAAGCATTATTTTAATCTTTAATCTTTAAACGAATGAAGCACATCAGATTATAGTGCTAGATGCAACTTTTTTTTTTTTAAAGATTTAATTTATAGATTTACCATGTATACACATATTTTAAGAAAATGCTTAAAATATTTTATTTAAACTTAAAAATAGTAGAATCTCTCTATATATGTGCAGCATTACATAATTTTCCCCGTACTTACTTACTTTATAAGATGCACAGGCACATTAAATAATTATTTATTTCGAGAAAAAGTGATAAATACAGTAGTAGATATATCTTACATTAAGGACCAATAATAATAATAATGCTCTAATTAGGTCCTATACTAATGGCGATATGAGGATTATTTCAATCGCAACCACCAAGAGGCCCAAATCCAAGCCTTTCAGCATTAAGATCATATACCACCTCTACCGTCCTCTGCTGAACATTACCCAGAATAAGCACATCCTCATCACTCATGTTTGGAGCAAAAGCCAAACAAATTATCTTCACACTCTCATCATAAATGATCCCATTCTCACCCAGTTCTAGCTTAACCCCGCCATCAAACACCAAGCTTATCGTTGGAATATTCACTGAATCATGCCCACTCAAATCGTAACATGTATCCAATATCGAGATCCCGCTAGTCATTGGATACATCCACATCTTTTGTCGGAACTCTGATCTCAGGCTGCTATAAACCGACGGTGGAACTCTCGTGATGACGGTGCCAGAATCAATGATCGCTTTGGTCGACAACAATGTAGAATTAGCGGATGGAAGTTCTGTCTGGCCGACGATGATTCCAGTGATATTGATGCCATAGAACCCGGGAAACTCAGCGATAGTCAAGATCGGTGTGTATTGGACATTTTTGGGAACTCCATCGCTGCCGAAGGTGAGGTGGCCGAGGGAGCTAGGGGTGGAGGGGAGACAATAGGTGAAGACTTTGTTATAAGTATCAGCTGTTTGTTGGAAGAAGGATATCGGACCGCGGCCGAGGCCAAGTATACCGCCGGCGGCACCAAACGCAATCCCTTGGTTGTTTTGGCCACAACCAAACAAGAAGTTGTCAAAGGTGTCACCGGCACCGCCGATGGTGAGCCTTTCTCTGCTGAGAACGCCGATGGAGGAAGAAGTATCACCATATTTCATCATATATATGCATGTTTCGGTAGAATTAGCACATTCTTGATATCCTGGATATAGGGGAAAAAGAGAAGGAAAAAAATAAAGGTTATCTCAATAAATATTAATAAACAATTTGGCACTATTTTTATTACTTTTTATATTCATATTTATTAGTATATTATATTTTTAAATATTAATGTTTTTAAAATAATTTAAATATCCTGTGTTATGAATGTAGCATGTATGCATGCATGTATTTAAAACTAATGTATCACTCTATTCACATTGTATATGATAAACATAAATATATTATTTTTCTACCCTAATCAATAGAGTTCACAGTTGCATAAGTTGTTCCAAAAAAAAAAAAATAGTTTGTACAAGCATGGTTATGTAAGTTGTGATTTTACTCTTACTAGTGTGTATGTGTGTGTATATAACAATTAATAAAAGTGGTGAAATAGTTTTATTTTTTAATTTTGGAAGAAATACTTATGTATATTTTGCAAAAAGATGAACTAATCAAATAAGGTTAATTTAAAATGAATAAAAATTAAATATAATAACTTTTCAAAAAAAAAAAAGAATAATGGTAGCTAAACCAAAATGAAGATTGATAATTTAACTCTATATAATATAATAATAAAATAATAGTGCATAACACACGAACACGAATGGTCTGGAAGTGTATGTGGCTTTGTTGAAAATTCAGAACAGTTAACACAGTTTATCTAGGGAAAAAAAATACACAATGGTCTTGTATCAGCAATGTTTCATAATTTTCAGTATGTAAAATAACAACTGTCCAAAACTTCGATTAAAAAGTTATTAAAATCAATTTTTTAATTCCCCCTTTTTATATAACTTTGAGTGTGAATATGCATAGCTTAATTATTTCAGGAAAGAAAAAATAACGAAGCATTAGTTAACTTACTTCCTGTAGAAAGAATCTGATTGCACTCAGAAGAAGGGCAATTATAGATACGAGAATAAGTTGTGGACTTAGAGGGATCAAAGATTGGTTCAAGTTGGATGTAACACTTTACAAGACATGGCTTGCACTGAGTCCAAGTGAGATCACTTCCAGTATCAAAAACAAGTGACAAGTCCCTTTTAGGGCTACCAAAACTAACGGTGACAATGTAGTCACCGGTGTTAACCGGCAGGCCGGACCTCACTGGTAAGATTGTAGAATCTGGCTGCTTTTTGTTTCCATGGCTAAAGCTTTCAGAGAGCTTGGAGTGAATTGAATTGACCCTTGCTTGATCTTCACTTAGGATATCGATTTGTGTTGGAGATTTAGATTTTGCTTTCCCATGCTTTTGTTCATAACATGGCATGCCTTTGTATCACTTCCAGGCTTGATTTCTTCTTCAATCCTAAGATCAATTGTATAAAAAATTACGTTATATTGATTGATCTATACAATCGATCAATTATTGACTTTTACTTAGAGTAATTTTTAATAGCTAAATACATTTCAAAGCAATTGTATAAATATAAATCCAATGACAAAATATCAAATATATACAGAACAAATTTTTAAAAATTGAAGTTATTGCTCATAAGTGTAAAACTTACTAATTCATACTCCTCCCAATCCTAACCCTATGTTTGGATAGAGAAAAAAATAAGGGGAGAAAGAAACTAGGTGGAAAACTCCAAAAAAATAGTAAATTGTTCTACCATTTTTTAAAGTTATCCTTTCTAATATTCCCTCCTCCGATTTTTTCCTCACTTTTCTCTTCATCCAAACTTAACATAAATGTACGCAAGAGCTAGTCGAACGATTTCTTTTGGCTCTAAATGTAAGACACCAATATAATTTACTTTATCTCTCAAATTAAATTTATAATTTTTTCAAGATGGAATTCCTATTGATTGTGTATATATATCAAAGGGGTGTTCTTCAATGAAAACAATAATTAAAGGGAGTGATTTAGGAAAACAGACAAAAAAATTTGTTATAAATAACTAATTTCTTTAATATTTGTAATTTACTCTACAAAATTATATGAAAGAGATCTTATATATCAAATAGAGGTAGCATAAAAACTCCAACAAGGCTTTCATGAGCAATGAATAACATTGTGACTCAGTAAGATAAAGAGAGCATGAACATATATATACAGAACCTGTGAAACGTGTGCAGGTGGATGATGGCAAGAGAGAAGAGAGAGAAACAGTTAGCCATGCTTTGTTTCCTATGGCTTCTGTTTCTTCTTCAATGGCGGTTCCATTGTTCAAGATGCTGATAGCTAAAACAGAAGCAAAGAGGAAACAATACTTGGTGTGAGAGGCCATTTCTTAGTATTTGATTCTGTAAATCTACACATGTTTGCCATTTATAGGCTTTACGTAAGACTACATCGAGGGGAAAATATTAAAAACAAAAATAAGGCAAAGTAAACATTTGGTTCTCTAGCTATACACCATGCTTCAGTTTGATCCATTAATTTTAAAAGCATGTTTTTAGTCCTTTAATTTAAACATATAATATCGTTAGTTTCAAATGATAAGTTTTTGTTACGATCATTATTATTTTGAAATTAAACTGCATATGTTAACATTTTAAAATGTTTTTTTTCGACTTTTAAAATTCCAAAACCAACGGTTTTTGTCAAAGGCATTAGGATTAAAGGTCTAAATTAATGTGTACTGTTGCCTAAAAATAGAAGACTAAAATCTATAAAACTCTCGAAAACTTTGGGTTAGTTGTATATAGCTATCCTCACGTATTAGAGTTTAAATTTAACCTCCTTGACATTTTAATTTTTTATACCAAGCCCTAACGTTAATTTTTTCATCAAGATATTAACGAAAACTGCCACGTCAGATTAATAAGGATGAAGCGGTGTCCTATATAACATCCTATATGACATCTAAATAAATACATAATTTTATAATAATTATATATTTTTAACAAGGGCCAAGGGTTTTCTTTCTTTCAAATGATAAAATGACTTTTCAATAACCCTTATGTTAAAAATAAATAATTATTATAAAATTATTAATTTATACAAATGCCATGCAGGATATGTTATGTAGCACATCACATCATCCTCAATAGTTTGATGTGACAGTTTCCATGGGTAACTTAAAGGTAAAATTAACGCCAGGGATTTAATGGTAAAAATTATAAACTTTAAAATATCAGAAAAATTATATACAACTGACCCAAATTCAGAACAATTTTAAAGATTTCAACCAAAATAAAAAGAATATTCGTCATTTTCTTTTGGGTAACTCCAAAGCGATATCAGATAATAGAATAGCCAAACGCTTTGGAGGTTGATGGTGCATACTCCCATATCACTGAGATTGCTGTTTGTGGCAGCGTGATCAAGATTAGCCAGCGTGAATGTGCTGAAGGTTTCTAGCTACGTCTTGATGTAATAGGGATTAATAGGGGTTAGATGATGGGGCTTAATAAGGGATTGGGATAGTAATAACAGGGATGTAATTATGTGCTCTAACTTAGGAGGCATTACTGCTCATCCAAGGCAACGTTCCAGAAATACATGCTAATCGTACTCTGATGGTACTAGAGATCAAAGAAATGTTGAAACGAGAATAGCAAGTGGAAACCACAAACCAGGCTCGTCGACAGGAATCAAAATGGAGTTCTTGGAGTTCAGATTCTAGGTCCTGATGCTATTCATAGCATCATAAATCCCAAAATCCCCCAATGCCTTCTTAAATTTTTGTCGTCTTTGAGCTTTCGGGTGTATTAAAAAGGGGATAATTTCAGTGAACCAGCAAATTAATTTTAGTCAACCCCCAAAACTTTTTAAAACTTTATTGTACCCACACATGGTCAAAATGAAATTAATTTTTATAGATAAAAAAGAACAATATTGCCCTTCTTTTTCTTTTTACAGAAAAGAATTTACAAGACAAAAAAAAAAAAAAGAGAGAGAGAGAGAGATTCGAAAGAACTTAGGGAATTAAAAATATTTTGATCATTTACAAAACAAATATGAAAATTCACAAGATAAATATGGGCATTTACAAGATAAATAAAGAAATTTAACCGGACTTAGGAGGTTAAAAATATGTTCATTTACGACATAAATATAAAAATTCACAAGACAAATATATGGGCATTTGAAGAGAAATAAAAATATTTACAAGATAAATAAAATGATTCAAAAGAACCTAGAGAATTAAAAGCATTTAGGCCATTTATGATATGAAAATTCATAAGATAAATAAGAAAATTTACAAATATTTTCTTTTTTACCATAAAAATTAATTTCATTTTGACTATGAGGATACAATGAAATTTTAGAAAGTTTTAATTAAAGTCAGGTTGACCGAAATTAATTTGCTAGGGGCCTAATTGAAATTTCCCCAACAAAAACGTCAAAGCTAAGAATTTTTAACAAAAAAAAATTTGAAATACTTTGTAGGAACATGAGATTTTCACCTCATACACTCTCTGTTCAATTCTTTCGAACTTATTGGATCCTTTTCGTTGTTCGAAAATCTCCCCCTTCTTCCACTCCATCCCAAAGAGTGACTAGGACCAATTCAGCCATGTTTTCATGTTCCAATTGAACACTTTCCATTTTTTATTTGCAGAAAATTTTTTTGGGATTCTAATTGTAATTTTTTTAATGTAGCTTAAACTTTTAGCCCGAAACTCTTTTCAATAATTTCAAAATTTAACTACTTTTAAAATAATATATATTTTTTTATAATTTAATTCGTTTTCTATATTAACTTTTGAAATTTTAAAACTTGTAATCGAGTATATTATATCTCCTTTTTTTATGTTATACCAATAACATATAACAAATACTTTATCACATATTCTTTTGTCTTTCTTTAATAATTGTCAATATTAAATGCATTCAGATAATATATGATGTTATACCAATAAAATATAGCAAATACTCTGAATATACAATTATAATTTTAACATGCAAAAATAATAATAAACTTTAAATAAAATTATAAGGACTGAATGTATCATTTTTCCTGTTTCGATATAATTTTTTAATTTAAAATCTTGAGTTATAATTTTTTTTTTTTTTTGGTAATCAATTTTGCACGTCATTCATTTAAACAAACAATATATCGTTATTGAGATAATTTTTTAATGGTTGTCCATAAAATAGATTTCTCTTATTAATTATTTGGTATATAATATTGTAGACTATCTCATATATAGACTAATTCATATTAAAATAGTGTTAATACGGGTAGCTTTTCTAGGTGTTTTTTCCTTCATATTTTCTAATGTTTAAACTTTTGATCTTATTTAAAGGGTATCAAATCGGAGTTTTTCGTTGGCTCATGGAGGAGTTGGAGGCGTTGCTGGTGATCATGCAGCAATCATTCATTGCTGATTCTGGTGTCATCATTTGCAGCAGCGGATTGGGTGTCCGAGGGAGGCATCGATAGCAGTCAGGGATATTAGATCATTGCTTAGTAGCTTTACTTTTGGCTATTGAGAGCCCTTTTTTTTTTCCTTATCCGGTATACAAAGTTTTGCCCTAACTAATTATCCGGATCCAACCTGGATATACTTGGCTATGGTGAGAGAGTCTCCTAACACGGCTTTTTTGCATTCGCAAGGCTCAAACTCAAGACCTTGCTTAAGCGACACAAGCCGCTCACCATTTGTATCAACCCCATTGGTGACTATTGAGAGCTTTTATTAGTTGTGATTAGTAATTTCATAAAAATGATTATAAGTGATTCTCTGCACGTAAAATCAGTATACGTATTCCAATATATAATACTTATTATAATTACTAATTATTAGTATTACATAAAATGATTATTAGTAGAAGATATTTGTTTATTATGATATATACACTAATGCATAAATGGTGATTTAGACCATTTAATTTAGAAATAGCCTTCTAGACCAGATTCGAAACCATTTTAGATAACATCGATTTAAAAACTCAGCCACCTTTTAGTGTTTGTTCTTTGGTGCAATCTAAAAAGGATGACCTTTTAACCATTTGCGACATTTTATATAGCCTAAAATGTCATTCTTTTTATACTGATATGGCCATAACTGGTCTAAATGTTGGACTTTTTATATTAATAATGACCATTAACGGTCTAAATGTTGCACTGTTTTAGACCAGAGTAATTGTTATTTGTTAGCAATATCAAACATTTGAAATATCAAAGCTAGACAAAGCGCTGACTTTCTAGATGGAAAATTATAAAAGTAATATTACCTCTGGTCCTAATTATAAGAGTTAGTTGACTTTTTCTTTTTGAAGAGACTAAGGAAACTAAATAAGATACTTAATCATTTTAATGTTGTGTATCTTTAAAATATACATTAGTTTATTAGTCAAACTAAATAGTTTAAAGGAAAAAAATAACAATATAAATATTCTAAAGTAATTTAATTAGCTTCCTTAATCTCTACAAAAAAAGTCAACTAGTTCTTATAATTAGAACTGGAGGGAGTACAAAATCTTGAAATATGTGGCTGGGTTTGGGGTTTAGGGTTTGCACATAAACCTAAACCTAAACAAAGCTAGACAAAGCCGTAAAATTGTTATTCTTTGGTTGGTTATAGCTTTATAAAAAAACACGACATTAACAAAATCCTAGAAAGCACATGTGATTGAATAAGTTCATAAAGCAAACAAATGTGCAATTACCCAATTACCTTCATTATGATCCATTTAGGGTCATTTACCTAGGTGCATACCACTACCAGCAATTGCAAATGTCCTCACATTCTTATTATCAAAATCATAGAGTAATTAATTAGCAACTTATTTATCACAAAAGCCATTCTTTTGCAGAAAAAACTCACAAGTTCACTAATTTGAGTAAAATTAAAGAACCTAAATAAAGTACTACCTCTAATCCTAAATATAGAATATAGTTTGTAGTATAATTTGTACTACAAACTATATCTTATATTTAGGACAGGAGGAGTACTTAGTTGTAATTTATGTGACATAATCTCTTTAAGAATTTTAAGTGTAGCATTAGATTTTATATCATTTTATAAGTGAGGTAAGTTAGTTTGAAAAAATAATAAATATAAGAAATAAAATGAAAGAAAAAAAAAATAGTGTTACATTTAGTACCAAAAGCAACTCCCAAAGTAGGTTATAAAGTTAGGACTGGAGAAATATAAGGATAGCCATCTTTCTCTCATTTTTTTAATATGGTATCTGCAGTGTGTTTTTCTCTCCTACTTAAATCCCTTAACCTTGCTCTGTTAGCACCGTTTTTTTTTTTAACAAGACAAAATGATACATTTTAAAGACATGAAAAAGTATGATAATTAATAGAACTAAAATGAAAAATATTTAATTTTTAGATAGAAGTATGAGTAATGCAGTAAATTTGAAAGGACTTGAAACCCTTGATCATCTTTTGTAATACATGTATCACCAGATTGATGATGTCTGATGAGATTGTTTGCTGGTTAATAAAAGGCTTATCAACACACCATATCTGCAAATTTTGATTACCCTCTGAGTAGAAAATATCCATGCTTCTTTATGCATAACAGCATAAGTGGCAATTTCCTAAGGCCTGTTTGGGAGTTCCATTTTGGAGGAAAAGGAAAGAAAACGGAGCGTTTTAATAGTCTCTTCCCTTATTTGCAAGTTTTAAAAATAAGAGGGGAGGAAATCGGGGATTTTTACAAGTCCCCAAAACACTCCTTCTAAAAAATAAAATTCCCCAAATATGGGGGGTTTTAAGAGGGAAAATAAATTAATTACTTTTTTAACCTCATTTATCACCACCACAACCACCACCACTGCCGCCGCCACCACCCACCACCACATAAATATGAAGGTGGAATATCACTTAGGGGGTGAATAGGTGATTACAGATTTTTCTTTCGCGGTATGAAGGACAAGCGATAAAAGCAGTAAAGCGGAAGAGATAAATGACACAGAGGAATTATATTGGTTCGGTCCAACTTATTGACCTACGTCCAATACTCAGACACTCCGGGATTTCTTACTATCTCACAAATACAATTACACACTCTGTAACTCAGAATGATCCTTTCTCACTAGGACTCACTCCCCCTTACAAGTTGTAATCATACACCCACACTCAAGATACCACTACCTTGAGATTTGAACAAATGTAAATACAAATGATGAACCTCTCTTACAGAGTAAAATAATGAATACTGAAGCTCAGAAGTATTCGAATATATGATCAGACTAGAGATTGATCGCTTTGAGTACTTTTCTCTATGTATGCACTGATTCGTACTGATGAATTCAGTCCTTCGTGTATTTATAATAGTTGGAGAGAAAGAGCCGTTTGTAGGATCTGAATTTGTCCGTTAGAGTATGACCGTTGTTAGCAATTAACCATTCGTGCCAATCTCGCCTTAATTGGATTCAATCTATTGTCTTTGTTCGTCTCTGTTTTACGGAACTTATTGCGGCTATCTTGATGATACATCTGAATTCAACCGTTGCTAAATTATTTCTGAAAATCACTCATCATTATGGTTAATTATGTTAGCTCCCAAGCATGTTTTGATCATAACAATGTTGAAAGTTTTTCAAAATTATTTTTAAATAATTCAGAGTTATAATTCGCGAGAATAGAAAGTAATTCTCAAGAATGCTTAATAACAGATAGTGTTAATATGGTCTCTTGAGAGTGAATCTTTGTCTGTTTAACTCTAACTCTCGAGAATAAGAATTGGATTCCTAAGAATGAAGCATTGAAAGTTTACATATCTTTACATAACTAGAATACTCGAGAATACACTTGGAGTTCTCGAGAATCCATTGAAATTCCTAATTGTACAGAACTAATTCTCGAGAATAAGGTTCTGGTTCTCGAGAATACATCAAACTCTCTTCAATATTGGTTTTCTGAATCTGTCTGAAGTTCTCAAGTATAAAAAATCTAATTCTCGAGAGTGAGGTCTTAGAACTAACTGAGGATATTGCACAATTAATTCTCGAGAATACCCAGAGCAATTCTCAAGAATTCCTTTTGATAGATCAATGACTTTTTCAGTAATTCTCGAGAACAAGGGTCTAATTCTCGAGAATGTTTGCTCATCAGCTCAATAGTTCTTTTCTGTAATTCTCAAGAACAAGGATATGATTCTCGAGAATTCCTTTTGTTGGATTCAATGGATAATTCACAATCATACCATTCTCGAGAATACATATTTTTATTGATTAAATGTTGTTCAATTGATGATGTGATTCCCGAGTATAAGAGTATGACTCTCGAGTATTGTAAGGAGATTGTTTCTTGAATTTCATCTTTTTCACACTATTCTCGAGAAACCTAAGAACAATTCTCGAGAATGCACTTTTGTTTTTACAACATATCTCACGCGTGTTAAATGACATCTGAAACTCTCTAGGTTATTATCTCATTATTGCTAATCATGTTCAAACCTGTTTTTATCATATTTGAACATTCTTTTGATTAAGTTTCAGGAGATTATTTGTGCTAATCTGAGTATTTGAACAAAAGGCAACTCGACGTGGTAAACGTATTTAATGCTGCCCAGTAAAGCAAAGCAACAATCAGAAGTAAACTCTAAGGCAGACGAAACATTCCCTTCGAGGCTTACCTTTTCCACCTAACTCACTGAACTTCTCTCTGCACAAATATGTCGACGGCGAAGCATTTAATGAAGCAACGGTCGACTGTTCACAAACGGAGTCCACTATGTCTAACGGAAAATTAAAGAGTCTCAACGACTAGTTTGCAAACTTCTCAAACGGCATTAATGGCGAAGGCTATAAAAGAACAATACATTCAATTCCACCAACTTCCGAAACTCTGCGCATTCAATTCTGAGTTATCACCATCTACTGTTTCATTTAATATCCTTGATAATAATCTTTCTTCAGTGTTCATATTGTATCTACTCATGAAGAGTCAGTAAACATTATTCTTACTCTTGTGTTGATCCTTAAGGTTGTGGAACCTTAAGAGTGGGTGTATTAATTGCAACTTGTAAGGAGGAGTGGAGTCTGAGAGCGAAAGGACTATGTTTTGTTTACAGAGTCTGTAATTGTTTTGAAAGATAGTGAAACCCCAGGAGTTCTAGGACTAGACGTAGGTCGGAGTATTAGACCAAACCAAGATAAATTCTCTTGTGTCCATTTCTCTTGTTGGTCTCTATTTCGTTCACGATTTGAAAAGAAGTTTAAATTTTAAAGATCACCTATTCACCCCCCCCCCCTTTAAGTGATATTTCATCTTCAAATTATCCTACAATAAATAATGAAGCTTAGAAAGATATGAGTGAGGGATCAAAGCGTTAGAATAGCATTATAACAGATTTGTGTTTTATGTCTCTGCTAATACTCGAGTAGCAGATGTTCAATACTTGAGTATCCAGCTAGTTCAGAGATTCCAGAAGCTTTGCAAATGCTCATACTTGAGTATTCAGATGTCAATATTCGAGTATCTCCTGTGCTATTGCTGAAATGAATAAACTCAGGGAAATTACGTTAGCAAAACATACTTGAGACAATTCATATAACATTCAGGCTCAAGTCTAGGCCAAAACTGGAGGTAAGCTGTGTAGGCTAGAGTCAGAATATTCTATGGAAGCACTTTAGGCTTGAGTCACAAATCTCAGGCTCAAGTCTAGGTCAAAGCTAGAGGTACACTCAGTAGACTAGAGGTAAAATGAGTATTTGAAAATAATGGTCAAAACTTGGCTAGAGTCAATACACTTAGGCTAGAGTGCAAGGCTTGGCTGGAGTCAGACAGAATTGGCTAGAGCCAAAATTCGTATACTGACGAATTTAGGTAGGAGCTTGGCTCGAGTCAGATGAATTAGGCTAGAGTTCAGGGCTTGGCTAGAGTCAGACGAAATTGGCTAGAGCCAAAATTTGTATGCTGACAAATTTATATAGGAGCTTGGCTCGAGTCAGATGAGGTTGGCTAGAGTGCTGGGCTTGGCTCGAGTCAAAAAAGACTGGCTAGAATCAAAACTTGCATTCTGACAAATCTAAACAGGATATTGGCTCGAGTCAGCTGGAGTTGGCTAGAGCCAATCTGACAGATAAAAATGCAGATTGAATTTTCACAAGGTAAATGAACTTTGTTTATCAAGATTTTTTTACAAGGATTGGTTATCATCAAAACAAACATTGGGAGCTAACATATTTTTTTCCCTTACTATTTTTTTAACTCCCAAACAAGAAGAGGAAATATCCCTCATTCTCCTTCCATCCCCTGCCCTCCATTCTCCTTGTATCCCTTTCCTTCCCCTTCCTTCCAAAATCCCAAACAAAGCCTTAAGCTATGTATGGAGTTTCATTTTGGAGGAAAATGAAAGAGAAGTGAGAGTTTTAGTAGTCCCTTCTCTTGTTTGCAAGTTTTAAAAATAAGAGGGGAGGAAATCAAGGACTTTTACAAATTCCCCAAAACCCTCCTTTTAAAAAAAAAAAAAAGTTTCCCCAATATGAGGGGTTTTAAGAGGGAAAATAGGTTAATTACTTCTTTACCCTCGTTCACCACCACCGCTGCACCATCGCCGCCGTCGCCACCACCACCACATAAATAATTTTTTGAATATAAAAATTACATAAATAATATTTTTAGAAAATTTAAATTTATTTGTAAAGTATAATAATTATATTAATTATTAAAGAAAAGGACAAAATGATAAAAGTAACTAATTAATCCTCCATCTTCCTCCCTTACTATTTTTTTTACTCCCAAACAAAAGGAGGAAATATCATCCATTCTCCTTCCATCCCCTCCCCTCCATTCTCCTTACATCCCTTTCCTTCCCCTTCCTTCCAAACTCCCAGACACACCCTTAGGCAATGATAACAGAAGAAAGAGCTTGCAGAGAACATTCTCCCCCAAGCATTTGATGAACAACAGAAGCTGCAAAACAAAGAAGGGCAAGACCTGTTAGATTTCTGTAAGATTATTGTCCACTTTCTGACATAATTGCTCTCCCAATTGTTGTCTTTTGTCAAAGATTCTGTGGAAAATATTTTGAAATTCTTAAAACCACCATTCTGAGCACTACTAAAATTGGAAGAAGTAAATCTCTGTTAGCATGGTAACTCTTACACATGGGCTAAAGTGCTAACAGAGCAAAATTGTAAGGGCTAACTAAACTAAGAAAACAAAATTGAAGGACTTAATTAAGAGATAAAAAACTCATAGGTGCCAATTAAAAATTGAATGAAAATATAGTTTATACAAAATAGTTTGTTATAACTACTTTTAGAGATATGGTCAAATATTTGAAATGAGTGAAAATACATCTTGATTTTCATCACATATACATAAATGTAAAGGAAACGTTAAAAAAAATAAATAAATAATAATAATAATAATAATAATAATAAATTTATTTTTTAAAAAAAAAATCTAGTTTTTTACTGCAAGTACGGCCCATTTTATTGGAATTTCTTAGGAGATTTTAGAAGCCCAACTCAATTCATAATTGTTTTGAGCCTTTGATAACCCAGAATTCTTAGCAAACTAGTTTGCTAAAGTTGGGGCCGAATCATCCCATTGTAGCCATGTGTAAACCCCTGACTCAAAAAAGTTTCAATGGGCTTAAGTGCTGGGCCAGCAAATGTCGAAATTTGAATCAAACGGTAAGCTAAGCCCTTTGAATTAAATCCATGGACGCCATACCAAGTTATAAAGTTTTAAGAAATTTGCTAATGTGAGTTGCCATAAATGGTAAGGGATTCAGGATTAAGCCCTTGGGTCGTGGGTTCGATCCCCTCTGCCGTCACTAGGACTCCTTTGGTAGACGATCTCGTAAGTCCCCAGTAAGTGCTCATAAAGCCCGGCGCCGTGCCTGGTCTTGGTAGAGGGACTGATGTCGAACCCTCCAAAACTTTTGTGTCAAAAAAAAAAAGTTTTAAGAAATTTATCATATTTGTTATTTTAAAAAAAAAAAACAGACAGAGATTTATCATATTTCGTGAAAGTCATTATTTAGGTCATTACTTTTTTTTTTAGAGATTCATTATCGTATTTTCTAAAAATTATTTAATTTTAAGAAACTTTAAAATAAATGTTTCTAGAAAAGTACAATTAAAAATGGGAGAAAACAATTTAGTGATGAGAATTCATTAAATCACACGTCAGAACTAAAGTAGGAATTTGCAATTTTCAATTGTGACCAAATTGCCTAAAGTTAAATTATGAAACATAAAAGTGATATCATTAATGCAAAATTTGATGTTGTTAATATAGATACAGATGTTGTTATTAACCTTTAAAACTTGTGCCCTCAAAAATATCATTGGTTTTTGTGATACAAAATTGTGAAACATGAAAGTCAAGTTATTAATGTAAAATATAATGTTATTAATATAGTTACAAAAGTTGTTATTGACCCTGAAACTTGTGCCGTCAAATTTATTCCTAATTTTTTGGATATGAAGTTGTGAAACATGAAAGTAAAGTCGTTAATGTAAAATATGATGTTGTTAATACAGATACAAATGTTGTTCTTGACCCCTGAAACTTATGCCCTCAAAATTATCTCTAGTTTATAGGATATGAAGTTGTGAAATATGAAAGTAAAGTCACTAATGTAAAATATAATGTTAATATAAATACAGATGTTGTTATTGACTCCTGAAATTTATGCCCTCAAAATTATCTCTGATTTTTGAGATACGAAGTTATCAAACATGAAAGTAGAGTTATTAATATAAAATATAATAGTGTTAATATAGATATAGATCTTATTAACCCCTGAAACTTATGCCCTCAATTTAGGGCATTTTGGTCATTTCGTCAGAATTGGAAGTCCCAGATTCATACTTCAATTCTGACTTGGAATTTGATAAATTCGCAGAACCAATTTGCCTTTTCCCATTTTTTAATTGTTTTTTTTTTTTTTGAAAATTTCCCAAAAGCTTAAGCTCTTTATTTAAGCTTAATAGCGTGCTTGGATCTAAATTAATTAATTGTAATTAAATATATGGTATAGTAATTTCGAATAAATTATCTAAAATATTATAATAATTTTCTTTCTGATGGAAAAAATAATTTTCTTTCTAAAAAATAATTACAATTATTAAGTAAATGTAATTTTTTTCATAGATATTTGTGAAAGTTGTGCAAAACGAAAATTAAGAAAACTATTATTTAATTTAGTAAAACTTAGAATTTTTTATTAGTTTAAAAATAGAATGAGGGAAAAAATGTACAAAAGAATGCTAAATATTTTGTTAGGGGCATTTTTAGTATTTGTAATTTTATATTTTTATATTCAGTTCTTCTAAATAATTACAATTTTTATGATTATTCTTTATAAATATATTTTTCTTCAGGTCCTTCATTCTTATTTTTCCTTAAAATCTAAAAAATGGTGAGGAAAAACGCAATTAAAAAAACGCTAAGTCCTTTACATCTTTGATGTGATTTCTCGTTGGTCTGCCCATAAGGAGACCGAATTTCATTCTATGGCCCATATTTGGAGGCACACTTATTCTACTTTGAGAAAAAACACGAACTATCAAGAGTTTAGACCGAATAAGTATAAATCTCTTATATATAAAAAAAGTATAAATCTCTTGTATCAAAATATATATATATATATATATATATATATATATATATCTACTCTGTTATACTATGTTTTGTGAGTTAGTTTCAGAGATATTCAAAAAGTTTTTTAAATCACTCAATTCACCCCCTTAGGTGATATTCCTGTTTTCAATCCTGACATTGGTGATCGCAAGACCCAACTCACCTAAACTTTTATGTTTATAAAATAATAAAATAATAAAATAACACGAACCCTAACACGCCTTAGACCTTGACCGACCGTTGACTTCAAGTGGTCGAGTTCCAAATGTTTCATTAATTGTTACTCTAATTTCATATATATTAGGTTTCAAATTTATTGCTTACTTCTTTTTTATATATATAAAGTATTGTTTTCAGTGCTCAAATCCTAATAATTTAACATCATTCACCCAAGTAATAATTTTTTGTCGATCATTGTTATTTTAAGAAATTGAATATTTCAGCATTTGTGAATATTTTGTTAATATTAGTTTAAAATTTCAATGTCATTTTGGATAAACTTTCAATGCTAATGAAACTAATGAAGGCAGGGTTAAAAATTGTTAATATTATTATTGGTCCTCATAATTTGATCAAATTTTGGTTATAGTCTCTATAGTTTCAGATCGTGCATTTTCATAGATATTGTTTCTTTCGTCCAAAATATTAGTCTATTTAGTTTTACAAGGATTTGATCTGAGTTTCATTAACGCCATTAAGTATAGGAACTGACACAAAAACTCATTAAAAAGTATAGAGATCAAAATCAAAATTTATATAAACCGAAAACAAAACACCTTAGAAGTATATGGATCAAAACCACAAGTCGTTAAAAAGTTACATACAAAATAGCTCCCTAAAATTCTTTTTTTAAGGAAAATTGGGGAAAAGCTCCCGTTTTACAAATTTTTTTTGTCATAATGACCTAGTACAATTATTCTCAGCTAGTGTAATCCTTCTTCAACCAAACATGGGCCAGAGAATGAAATTCGGTCTCCTTATGGGCAGACCAAAGAGCAATGACATCAAAGATTCAAAACTTGGGGTTTTTAAATTGTTTTTCTCTCGCGTTTTTTAAATTTTATTCTTACATTTACTTAATAGTTATAATTCTTTTTCAGAAATATAATTATTTCTTCCATCAGAAAGATAATTATTTTAATATTTTAGATAATTTATTTTTATTTTATTCGAACTTACTATATATTAATTAATTTAGATCCAAGCACACTATAAAGCTTAAATAAAGAGATTAAGATTTTGGAAAATTTCCAAAAAAAAAAATAGAATTAAAAATGGGAAAAGACAAATTGGTGTTGCGAATTTTTCAAATCCCAAGTCAGAACTAAAATAGGAATATGAGATTTCCAATTCTGATCGACTAAAAAGCCATGAATGAATGGCACAAATTTCAAAAGTTAATAATACATCTGTATCTATATTAACATCATCATATTTTATATTAACGACTTTACTTTCAGGTTTGACAACTTCATATTCCAAAAACAAAAGATAATTTTGAGAGCACTAGTTTTAGAGGGTCAATAACAATATCTGTATCTATATTAACATTATATTTTACATTAACAACTCTTATTTTCATGTTTTACAACTTCATATCTCAAAAAACAAGGATAATTTTGAGAGCACAAGTTACAGGGATTAATAATAACATCTATATCTATATTAAGAACATCATATTTTACATTAGCGACTTGACTTTCATGTTTCACAACTTCATATCCTAAAAACTAGGGATAATTTTGAGGGCGCAAGTTTCAAGGGTCAATAACAATATCTGTATCTATATTAACAACCTCACTTTCATGTTTCACAACTTAATTCAGGGCAATTTGATCATTTGGTCAAAATTAGAAATCCTAGATTTCTACTTCAGTTTTGACTTGGGTTTGATAAATTCACAGCATTAATTTGTCTTTTCCCATTTTAATTGTATTTTTCTGGAATTTTCCTTAAGTTTTTTAAGAAACATTTATTTTAAAGAGAATTAATTAATGCAGATAAATTTTGAAGTTCAAATTAATTCTCTCTTCTTCCTATTTACAGAAAGGCATTCTATTTCATTAGATTTTAAAATCACTAATTGTGTCACATAACGTTATCTATAATCTAATAAATGTAGTTAGCCAAGTTATAATTTAAGTAATTTAGTCGTCTTTTAATAGGATTTCCCTTCTTATAAAATACAATTACAATAACCAACGGGAGGTGACACAAGTGGTAAGCGGCTTGTGTCGCTTAAGCAAGATCTTGAGTTCGAGTCCTGTGAATGTCAAAAAGCTCCACTGGGAGACTCATCCATCATAGACAGATGCGCAACCCAGATCAGATTCAAATTAGTCACGACGAAGCTTTGTATACTGGATGAGCAACAAAAAAAAATACAATTACAATAAATAAAAATGAATGACAAAACATTTTAGGATGCAATTATAATAAATATTCAATATTAAAGTAAATAACTTCCTAAAACAGAATTAGTTGACTTTCTCCACATTAATCCTCAAATCACCTAGTGTCGTTTTCTTTCTTTTCTTTTCTTTTCTTTTTCTTTTTTAATACATTGGCAAGCCAAAAGCTTGATTTTTACAAAAGTCTAAGAGTAGACTACATCCACTAATCCTTATGACATTCCACCAAATTCAAGATTTATAAACTCTACAAATTCAACAGTTTTCTTTCTTTTCTGGTTCTCATAATTGGCGCCCTTTTATAGATGAAAAGGAAAGATGAATATAGGTGTAGTTGTAGCCTGTAGGTGTATACCTGATTTCAGTTTTCATTATTTCAGCTGATGCATCTAATTGGATTTTCCCATTACTTTTTTTTTCCTACCTTTGCCTCAGAATCAAATTTTTACTAAAACAAAGATAGCATGGATTTTTTAGAATTATTTTTATGCATTATGATTGATATATTTTGATCGAAATGCTTCTCTGATATATTGTTGATCCAAATAAGTAAAACCCCTTCAAAGTCTTCCCAATTCAGATTAATGGTGTGTATGGCGCTGCACTTCATCACAGTTGTCAAGATATAAAATTTGACAATAAATTGGGAATTTCCATTAACCACGGTTGGTCTTTGTCCAAATTGGATGTTTGTTCCAAAAAATCTGATGATAGATTAGATTTTGAAGGTTGAAATATTGAAAACTGAAAAATCACACCTACATCTACCTTCAATTTTTCTTTTTAGGCATTAAATTTATTTAAAAACAAGTATTGCTACCCATGCATTGCATGGACAAGTTCAAATATACACTCTAAGGGCCCATTTGGGATAATAGAAGTAGAAATGGCTTTTACTTTTGGTGGACTTTTCTTGATGGACTTTTCCTAATGTGATTTGTGTTTGAGATAGCGGTGGCAGAAGTGACTTTTGTTTCTGATGGAAACTTGTTTGGCATAGCTTTTGAGAATATAGATAAAATGGAAAATGACTAAAAAGGACATGAATCCAATTCACAAACACATATGTTGTATAAAATGTAATAATTTGAGATTAAAAAATTAAAAATAAATATAAATTTGCTAAAAAAAAATAGTAAAATTACCCTTAAAAAAATTACACCACAATGAAGTGCCTAAAAAAACCTAGAACCTACAAGTTGGTTTCTGATTTGATCACGAAGACGATTCATTTGTGTTGAAGAAAATAATGATGAGGATGCTTCATCAAATGGATCATCATTATCTTCATCATTTGTATTCACTTCTTCAGCTCAATCAAATTCCACATCATTTTGGGAATATCGTCGGATAAAATTATGTATCGCCATTGTTACGCAAACTATGTGGACTTGTGTTCGAAAGCTATATGAGGGCATATTTTGAAAGATGTGAAACCTATTCTTCTAGACTCCAAACGTCCTTGCTATCATGCACCTCAAACTTGAATGATAAAAATTAAAGTACTCGTTGGGATTTCGAAATCCCGACTGTCTCCTGAATTTTGGAAGGTGATAACGCTGACGTTTATATGAACCAACATATCCAACTGGTGTTGGATAGCCAGCGTCGACCAAGTAATAATTCACTAATAAATGTTGACATTCATATGACATTGTTAAATTATAGGAAATGTGAAATAAAGACTAAAATTAATGTAATTGAAGTAAGGATGTTAGAGATATACCTTCAGGTGGATGGGGAAGTTCATAATTGGAGTCTCGAGCGCAATCCGAAAGACATGAGCATCATGTGCAGTACCTTCCCATCCTGCCAACACAAAATAAAGCACATATCTCAATCACAGACAGCCATGATATTCTGTGTTGGATATCCCTTTCTTCCAATATATTTGTCGTGCTTGAATTGGCTTACCACACACCTTATGTGAGTTCCATCAATTGCTCCTATACAATCCTTGAAATATGGGTGATATCGTGCATCGGTAACTATTTTTGAGTGACACTGATGAAACTCCGGATCAAGTGGTTTGATATTTTCTGTTGAAAGATTGAAAGAAGCTTTTAGAACCTTGTGGAAAATCCTACCAACAGTTTCGCCTGAATGTTGAAATTGTTCCTAGATTATTCGATTTCCTTGTCCACGCCCAACTGTATACAAAAATATGGCAACCATTTCTTCAATGCCGATTTTCCGAGTGTGGCGTAATCCATGTTCCCTCAATTTAGAACATAAGTGAATGAATACATGTTTTCCCACTTGGAAATTTTCCTGACATACTACATCATGGCCTTGCAAAACCTCTTAAAGATTGCCCCTGTATGCTTACTAGTTCTACGTGGTTGTTTGCAAAAAGAAGGCGTGATATACTGTGTTACACCCCTACCGGCCTCGCCCTTTCAGGTGGCGGATTAGAGGGATTCCTTATAACCTATTACCTCTCTTCAGTTATTAGTCCCTTTTGATTATAAATCAGAGCGCGCGCAACAGAGCATATGACCGGTTTGGACAATTACTGTACTGGTAAAAGGAAGATATACAGAAAATATAAGTCCCCGAAGGGTTAAGGGTACAGTTTTCCAAAATAAAATACCAAATATATATATATATATATATACAGTCATCCAAAGTTAAAGTACAAAAATTCAATAGGGCATTCCCTATTCTTCATCTGCACTGTAGGGCCTTACCTTTCCAAAAAGGATCTTTACATCAGGCACGTTCCCCTGTGACTACAAAAGAGTCTGGAGTTCGAGAACGGCCTTCAGAGTAACCATCAATACTCATGCACTAAATGTGTGATGTGTATGTATGCAACCATGTGAGTATGTAAGCATGGATATACGTGTCCAACATGCCACAATATGCAAACAGACACAAATACCACAACAACATCACGTCTTCGCACCGTTGGGTCGCCTTACCAAGGCAGACCCCGGAATTACCGAAATCACAAGCCTGTCTCCATAGAATCGCCACGTAGGCAGACCCCAGCAGGCATCCTCAGCGCTAGGGACACAATCACAAACATGCTCTGTATACATATTTGGCCAACAATACAAATACACACATATGGCAAACAAGTACATACAACAAATATATAAAAGTGCCAGAGTAAAGAGGTTACTACCTGGTGTGGTGAATACCGCTTTTACTACCTTATTGCTCTGTGGCCCTTCTAAAAGTACCCTTGACCTAAAACATTAAAATACATCATTTTCAGTATTTCCAGAAATGCCCTTACATTATTTTTTGTTAAATCCGTGCCCTTCATGAGTTTTCTAGAAGGTCCCTGTTTCTGTCCCAACTTCTAGGATTTTTCATAAATTCCACAAAAATTATATTGACATGAAACCAGTACCATTAGAACCGTTAATAAGTCTATTTTACATTTTTAAAAAAAATATCCAGACCATGAAAGTACAAATGTTTTGGCGTGTTGCTTGTTTTATCTCCTCTGGTCCAGATTCGCGTCACTATTCCAGCCTCTTTTTCAACTATTTATTTCACCAAGTAAATATTATCCAAATCTATCATATTATATATGTAAACTCATGCCCCAGATGTCTAGTTTCTACATATAAAATTTCAACTTAAATCGAGTTTTTTTACCCCCTTAAAAACACGCTAGAAGGTCCACTGCCCAAATTCACTGAAGTCGGCAGCAAGCCCTCTTATGGGGTTTTCGGTGTTTTTGACTTTGGAAACTCAAACCATAACCATACCCTATACAAAACCTCATTCCAGAGCCTTTGGTGACCTTAAAAATGAAAATACCCAGCCCCAAAACCGAGCTCCCTTCATTTGCACGAAATTACTTCCATAAGAACTTAAGAAAGGAGTTGTTGGTGTTACCTGGAATCGGAGAATTAATGGAAGAACTTGAAATCTTGAGCTTGGAAACCCTAGCTATGGTGGCTGGCTAATTATCCTAAATTCTCTGGAAAATTTCGTGCTCAAGGGTGAAAAAGAAGAAGAAATTACCTTTTTAATAAAGGTGGAATTGACCCAATAGCTTTTGGAATTAACCGGTGTAAATTTCTGGCTAGTAGGGAGTAATTTGGATCTGTAATTTTTGACTTAACCTCCAAGTTTTTCTAGAAAAGTCCAGGGGAGTCAGCTGATGCCATGTGGCGCATCACTCCACAAAATATCCAGATTTTTCTCTGCTTTTGGGGCAAATTACCTGTTTTGGCCCGAAACTTTTGGAAATTACGATCTTGGCCCAGAACTTTGTAATAATTACCAACTTTTTCCCACCTTTTTGTCTGCCCTTTTTGACACATGGGGCGCCACTTTGGGCCCACACACCTGCCCAAACCAATTTTTACCCATTTATTTCCATTTTGCCCCTATTCTCCAAATGTAGGTCCCGCAGTTTGACTTTTACACTAACTTTTCTTCCTTTTTCTTCAAGTAAATATTTTCAATGTTTAAAGGGAGTGTGTGACGCCTAAGGGGCCTCACACATCGGGTCTCTAGTATTTAATTCCCTTTTTCCCCACTTTTCCAATTCAGTTCCCGATCTACCGGTCCGTGTGGGTCCCACCGGTCAACAGGGTGTTTACCTTTGCACTTTTCTTTATCTTTTTCAGACTTTTTTCCTTTTGAATAGACACTCCTATGTGTCATTCTCCAAACTTCATGGAGTGACCCCACACTTGACCTACTTGATCCAAAGGAACCCCTAATCGGTCCTTATCGATCCCGTTTCTGTCGATTAATCACTTGTGGGACCTGCATGACATGTTTTAGCCGGAGTATGACTTAAATCACATGGTTTTCTCTTCTCTCTCATGGTGGACGAATTTTCAATATGCTAGGGATAAGGAACTGACTGTTTTGCCCTTGCTTTTCCTCTTTTACTCCTGAAGTGACACGTGTTCCATTGTGATCATTACACTGACTCTCCAGTGTCTCCCTCTCTTCCTATTTTCCTCAAAAACACAAAGGATGTTTACTTGTCCAGGAAATGTCATACTTCCTGAACCGGCTTAATAATCTGCCTAACTTAGACTTATTCTCAATCCTCAGGGTCTAAAATTCAGGATGTTACATACTGAGCCATCAAGTTACCAATCTGTGCATATTTTGTCATTTGTTCGTTTATAATAGCAAGTTGTAAGGACCTTGCCATGGATATATAACGAAACCTGTGTGAAGAATAAGTGTCAATAATAAGTGTCATTAAATAATATATATTGATACATGCTATGAATAATAGGTGTAATTAAATAAAGATGCATCATACAATATATAAAAGTACTAATGTAAGTAATATGGTTTAATGCTTCGAGCCAGCTTGCTAGTGTGGGCTATTGTAGGTATACTCGCGCAACCAATCCATCAAGGCACATTTATCTCCTTTTAGGCTTAAAAATATGTTCTGAGGCGTTCGATGCATCATCATATTACAACATCGCCTTCGAAAATCACTGTCACTGACAATCTCCAGAATGGTAAGTAATTCAACTACAATGACACTCGTTTGACCATCATGTTCAGAGATCTTTTTGAGGACAACTGTGCTATCCTTAGATGCGTCAGCTATCACACTAACAACATCGACTAATTGTTTCTGGGACGTTTTTTTTCTTTTTTGATCCATTTGCCCCTTGACCCCACTTTATCTTCCCAATGCTTGTTGAACCACTAGGTGCACTAAGTTGGGTGTCGGATGTCAAGTTCATGCCTTCTAAATCTACTGGCACCTGCACACTACCTCTAGTATTAGTACCTTGAAGCTCTTCCTCACTATCACTTGAGCCTTCTTCTAGGTCCATTTGTGGTCGATGCACATCATCTTCATCATCACCAAGTGACACCCATTTAGTTGACGATGGACATACGATATCCTCTCTCGATGCTAGAACATCCTTGAATACTACTTACAATTCTCTGGAAAACTTCATACCTTTATACCTATATTTTCCATGCGCTTTCTTCTCCTGCATGCAAAAAATTATCCAAAATCAAAGTTGTACCTAAAATAATGGTAATAATGATAACAATAATATTAAAAGCTTAAAAGTTTGGTACCTTTATTTTCCTCTCCCACCACTCATCTTCTGCAACCACCATATTCCTTGCATAGTCGATGGCTATACCAGTGTCTTTTGAAAACAATTTGTCCCAAGCGTTCCATTCTTTCTTCAAGGCATCTAACCTATTTTCTAGTTGTTTCTTGGTATATGCTTTTCTTGTTTTTTCATTAAATCTGGGCACAATGTGCTTCCACCCGTCCCTCGTAAATGATGAACCAAGTCATTGTTTTTTTTATATATTTGCTCAATGCATATGTCAATGAAAGTCTTAGTAGAACTTACATCCCATTCTGCTGCTATGGTGGTCATATTTCTATGTCACTGATGAGCAAGTTAACACAAATGATTATTAGTATTTAAAAACAATGTGTTCATTTTTTTAACACTGATGATTAGGACCTACTTTGATGATTAGTATTTAAAAACAATATGTTAATTTCTATGTCACTAAACTAGTAATTAAACCAATGCAATTACAAAATGAAAACACAGCAAAATTGATAGATCGAGAGGCATGAAGACACAGCATAAACATTCCCAAAATTCACTAAGCCCACAAATTGAGCCCATAAATCACTAAGCCTTGATATATTTTTTATGTTCAGTTTATGCTCGATTATCATTACTCCTTATTCTAAGTCTTATTTCAAAATTTTCTTTATTTGGGATTATTCGACCTTTTGAATTTTCAAATGCCCTATCCACTTTTACTGCCATTGCAAGTTTGTTTTCAGAGTCTTAGTCTGTGAATTACAATCAAAGACTTCAATAGCTCTTAACTGACAAATGGTTGATCTGAGAAGCCAGAAATCATGGCTTTCAGGCAAGTGGGTGACAACCAAACACACAGAATAACTTAGGCAAATCGATATTACCTCCAGTATTATGCACAGAGGGAGGAAGACAATAACTCAGCAAAATAGAAAATGACAGCCGAGAGCAGAGTATAAATTGGATGAAGGCCAAGAGCAGAGCATAAATCGAAAGATTTGAATATGGACAACAAGAGGTAGATAATAGAGCATAAATCTCACAAATTGCCAATACAACACATGCAGAAAGGAAACAAAATGAAGAATAATTCAAGGCAATTTCAGCCAAAAAAAGACAAGCTTCAGCAATAGAAAAAATTGATAGATCGGATGAAGAAATCACCAGAGGCAAATGAAATGGAGAAGAAGAACAGATCTGGCGAGTATCACGGTCAGACAAGGATCCGACGAGATCAACGGCTACGCAATGGAGAAGAAGAACAGATCTGACGGATTACGATCTCAACAGCAATTTACGGAATGGAATGCGTAGAATTGAAGGGCGCAAAGAAGAACATGTATATTAGTGGCAAATAGGAGGTAGGTCGACCATGAACTGAAGAGGAGAGGAGGCAGCTGATGTGAGTTCGAGGAGGTAGGTCGGGACTTTAATATGGAGAGCAGGTGGTAGCTCGCGGCTTTACTTCTCCCACCGCCAATTCTCTACTCTCCATTGCTAATGCTCTGCTCTCCAATTAATTGCTGAGAATTCAAATTAATCGCACAGGAACGCACCATGAGAGGAGAGCAGGCGAAAGAGAAACAAGAGGAGAGGGGAGGAGAGAAGCACGACTATGGGGGGAAACGGTCATTTAACAAATGGGCACACATGTGAAATTGAAATTGATGGAGAAGCACTTGATGGGATCAGAAGTTTGGGGTTGTAGCTTCAAAAAACAAATAAATAAATAAACTTTTTTTTTTGGGTCAAAAAATAAATAAATAAACATCAAAGTTTGAAGTCTATCCAACAAAAAGCTATCCCAAACACTCATATCTTTTTTATGGACTTATTATCCCATGAGATGGTGATCAAAACAAGCCCTAAGCTTTTCTGCATGCACAGAAGGACAATTTATGTTTTTAAAGCATTGCTCTATGATGTATATAATATTTATTATATAAGTTAGTCTTTATTATTAGTCGTCAACTTTTATATTGTATGCACAATAGTATTTGTGATTAGTCATCCATCTTTTCATTATATACACACTAAACAATGTTTATTTATAATTATAATAAATCATATAATTATTTTACAATCATCTATTTTAAATTACTTGTATATTTTTATACTGAAAATTCTAAATATATTTCTTGTCAATAAATATTGATGAGAACAATATTGAAAACCTTATCATGAGAATGAAATAGGAGAAACATCATTGCTTAAATAAAAGAAACAAACATTGAAAACGAAATCAATATTAGTCAATGTGAATATAACAAAATAGTTGGAAATCTACAACACTCTCCAACGTGAATCAGTGTTTGGTTTTTTGGCCTAAATCAAGAAGTTATTATAATTCAAAATTATGTCCATAAATTAAGGAGTTATTATAATTCAAAATTATAGTTTGTTTTGGCGAAAAACACGATAAATATTAAGGGGTTCAGTTTGGATCCATTAATTAATAAATATAATTTATTGATGATTATTTTATAATTTATTTTTTATATTTCTTTAAAATGGATTGATTAAGTAATCATATTCAAAATGATTTTATTATTTCTTAAATTTCATTTATTACTCTTGCAAATTATTGATTTGATTATTTGATTTCAGAATAGTGACATCATCGTCCCACAATATAGATAATTATTTCCTATTTTTTTATATTTCTTCATAAATGATTAATTAAGTAATAATATTTAAACATGACTGACTAAAGTATATTTTTAGCCCTTTAAGTTTTACATGAGGTATACTTTTGATTTCTTAACTTTATAAAATATATTTCTGGTCTTATATTTCTAACACCATTAATGTTGCTAACGAAAAATGGTGACGCAATAAAATCAAGTGATGATTGTACAGTTGATAAAGCATATTTTAATTTTAATTTTTTAATATAATATATATATATTATTAAACAAAAATAAATTGACAAATCACTGCAAATAAAATCAAGATTTTGATATTTAGATTATTAAACTAATTTTTTTTAATATAATCGAGGTTTTGATATTAACTTTTCATTAGGATTTTAAATATTTTTTTAATTTACACATATTTTAAATTTAAGATTAGTAACATTTAATTACATAGTCATCACTTAAGCGTACATAATCATTACTTGAGTTTGCTATTTTAGCGTTTTCTATTAGTAACATTAACGGTATTAGAATCATATAACAAAAACTATACTTTATACAGTTCAGGGATAAAAAATATACCTCATATCAATTTAAATGACTAAAAGTAAACTTTAGCCAACATGATTTTGATTATTTCTTAAATTTTATTTATTATTGGTGCAACATATCCATATTGATTTGATTTAGAAATAGTGACATCATCATCCCACATTATAATTTATAGACAATTATTTCCTAATATTTCTTATTTCCTTTATACATATTTTTTCATATTAGATGCATTAAGCAATTTTATTAGTTCATGCCTCCCTTTAAATTGATAATCTACTTAATTATATAGAAAATACATGCCCCTCTCTTTACTTTTTTCCCATGAAGTGCTACATTTAACATTTTGATTGTGGTTAACTTTTGTTTTTACATTACATTTTTTTTGTTGATTTGGATGATTCTTTTCTTTTCTTTAAAGCATCTGATTTCTCATTTCTCAAGTCAAAAATAGTTCCCCACGTGTCCTCATATTTAAATCAAAGGAATTTTTATTGAATATTCACATAATTGCATTTTAATTAACATGTTGTACACACTTAAAATTATTAATCAATATCACTTCAACCAAAAAATGAATTATTCATGAATATAATAAAACTAATGGTAACTCAGTATGTATATTTTGATAAAAGGATATTCATAAGTTACCCAAAAAAAAAATCAAGCTTAAATATGCCGAAATAAAGTATACTTGTAACTTAGAATGCTAAAATGACGTATCCGAAAACTCAAAACAACACATTAGAACTCATTTTTCTATTTTTATTTTTCTTTGTTGGCCCTGAAGGTAGGGGTGGACATATCAGACAATCCCACATCCCATTATCAGCCAATAGATAATTGTCTCTCTTATTTCTTTATGAATGAGTGGTTGAGAAACATGACGACTGAACTATTAGAAGGTCGTTATCATTTTCAACTTTATTCTGTCGACATCAATGTCGTCAAGGAGCTTGAGGCATGTGTTTCTACTTCGGAGGGCTAAAAAAAACCCAAGGGATAAATAGAACGACAAACAGATGCATATATATAATCAAGTGGTCAATCATAATATGTGCTACTATTAAGTAGATCCTTTTCTTACCTTCAATTCTGAGTATGATAAACCGTTGCAAAATATCTCCCTCCTTAGAAAATTTCAAAATGCCTAAACTATTGAATGAGTATCTAATGTTACTCTACTTAACTCTAAGCCTAATAATTTCTCAGCACAACGCTCTAATTGTTTTGAGAAAGTTCCAAGCTCTCCTTTTTGTAGTTAAAGATGAATCTTAAGAAAGTCAAGTATGGAGGAATATAAAGAAAGAAATTTAAATTCAAAAATTAATATACTAGAAGGCACGAAAGATCAAACAAAAAGGGGAAAAGAAAGGATTGAGGTAAGTGTACCTATTAACTTTTTTTATCAAAATGTGAGGTCTTTTTATTCATTGTTCATTTCCTAATAACCCGAGCAATGATAACCCATATACCATTGCAATCATCAATATCTCTAATGAGTTTATATAGTTGACCTGCCATGATATTAATAATGAAGAATTGAGATCAATAACAATGAACATTGGAGAACCCAAAATGGAATACATCGAGTTTCAACGAACTTCGGATTCACTTGCATTCTAGTTGTGAATTCCCCCCAATCCGGGTTTATTCAACAAATTACTTTATTACTTTTCACATTCCTGGGACCTCTTCATCAATCATCCGGGTTTCTAAGTTCTTCTACTTTAGCAACAGGTTTTCCCCCATCTGGATTATGATGAAGAGGAATAGGTGTGATTTGCATACAACAACTTTACAGCTAGACACCTTTCATTGCCTTAGCGTAAAACTGCCACTTTTTGCCATCTTCAGCATTTGTGCACATTTAATGCACATCGTGCATAGTTAATGCACGTCATTTTGCATGTATCATCATTGCTTTTTGGAGTGAATTGTCTCTTTTTCCCTCGGTCTCTTCTTATACGAAAACTGAATGGTGACGTTTATATACGACCATTTCCCCCCTATTTTTACCACTTCACATTCATCGCTTCCTCTTTTCTCCAAGAAACCTTCACTTTATTCGCAAACCTGCCTTCTTGCACTCTTCCAGTTCACACATCTTAGGTTTCTTTTAACCTTCATAACACCATGTATTCTTCCAATTTTTCCTACTCCTTTTGCTTCTGCCTTTGTCCTTTGATTCGTTACTGCTTTGTTCTTGCTTCTTCACCTATGTCTTCTAAGAGATTGCTTTCTAGGTTTCTGGGTGTTCATTGCTAAGTGTTTTTTGGGTAGACTTCATTTTCTGACTTCACCTTCATCTGTGTGGTGTTGTAGAACCATTTTGTTATACCTCCTCCCCCTTGTCTTGCACGAAGGAGAGCGAGAGGATTTGGGTTGCGACTTGCGACAGAATGAGTGAGACTGCGAGAGGAATAGCGAGCAACAGAATGAGGGAGAGGAATAGGGAGCGCCGGAATGGGAATACTGGAAATTGGAAAAGATGATGATATGAATAGATGAAAGGACAAATTTAAATTAAAAATTATAATAATGGTTGGCAAATGAAATTAAAATATAAGAATGAAAAACATATAAATATGAGTATAAAAAATATATAAATTAAATATTGAGTATATATACATATATAAATTATATTTTTGTGTAAACAGGTTAGGCCTGAAGGCTTACAGGCCAGACCTTAATAAAATAGGCCTGGCCTATTTAGGCCTATTTACACATTTAGGCCTTTAAATAGGCCTTGACCTGGTCTTTTTAACAAACAGGCCAGGCCAGTCTGTAGGTCGCCTGATAGAGGCCTGGCCTATTCTCACCCCTACATGGGATTGGATAACTCTCCTAGATATCTGAGTCAGATACCCAAGAGAATAATGGATCACTATGCACGAATAGGCGTTAGCCAATGTGGGTGGTGTGTGTACATAGTGACGGCAGAATAGTAAATGAGATTGAATGTGCGTACCTTTAGGGTTTACTTCTAAGGTTTGGACTCGTGGGCCTTCGTGCCTCCAAGCCCATATGTTATGCCGCCATATCTAGGTCAGAATCTTCAGTTAATATCCTCCTTGATTACAGGACTAATATCCTCCTTGATTGTAGGCGGATTCTGATACAGATTGCCCCTTGTTGGGCCTTACATTAAGTAGGCCTCATACGAGTCCATAACACTATGTAAATAATATAAATCATTTTTACAACTAATCATAAAGACTAACTATAAAAACTAACTTATGTAATAAATATTACATACATCATAAAGAAATGTTTTAGAACCATAAATTGTCATTCTGTACTTGTAGAAGATTAGAGTGCTTTATGTATGAACTTTCTCATACAAAGAATGATTAGCTATACTTATTTTTTAATAACTTCCTAATAAGTTCAAAATGCCTAAATAGAAAAATTGAAGGTAGATGTAGGTGTGATTTTTCAGTTTTCAATATTTCAACCTTCAAAATCTAATCTTTGATCAGACTTTTTGGAACATACATCCAGTTTGGACAAAGACCAACCAGGGTTAATGGAAATTCCCAATTTATTGTCAAATTTATATCTTGACAATTGTAATGAAGTGTAGCGCCATACACACCATTAATCTGAATTGAGAAGCCTTTGAAGGGGTTTTACTTATTTGGATCAACAATATATCAGAGGAGCATTGAGGAGCGGTAGGGTTTGTGGAATTTGCAATGCGATCAAAATATATCAATCATAATGCTTCAAAATAATTCTAAAAAGATCTATACCATCTTTGTTTTAGTAAGAATTTGATTCTGAGGTAAAAGTAGAAAATAAATAAAAGTAATGGGAAAATCCAATTAGATGCAGCAGCTGAAATAATGAAAACTGAAATCACGTACCACACTGGTCCTATTTATAATTTCATTTTGACCAAATCTCACATACCAAGGGAAAGTAATTAACCCAATGATTATGAGGGTGGATTTTCAACTTTGCCCTCATTTATGATTAGGTATTTTTAAACTATTTCTTCTCTCTTTATTTTCATAGGTATAATTAATATAGGTAAAATTATCACAATCTCATTAATTACATGAAACTGGACTTATAAATAAAACTAAATTTTTTAGTCAAAATAAACTTATAAATAGGATCAAAGTAACATACCACTCTGGTCCTATATTCATTGCATAGAAAGAGAAGAAAAAGTTGAAAGCACTCAATCATATATGAGGGTAAAGTTGAAAATTCACCTCATAATCATTAAGTTAATTACCTCTTTTTAGTATATGTGATTTGATTAAAATAAAATTTTTAAATAGGACCAGAGTGGTACATGCCACAGCTACACCTTCATTCAACTTCCCTTTTAATCTATAAAAGGGCGCCAATTTTGAGAATCAGAAATGAAAGAAAAAGACGCAAGGCGATTTGAGGATCAATGTGTGGAAAGTCAACTAATTCTGTTTTAGGAAATTATTTACTTTAATATTGAATATACTATCGGTTTTAAATATAAGAAAAAATTAAATTTTTTTAAAGAGATTAAAGAAACTAATTGCTTTACTTTAGAATATTTATATTTATATTTTTTCTTTAAATTGATTAATTTAACTAATAAACTGATATATAATCTAAAGATACACAATATATGATATGATGAAGTAACTTATTTAGCTTCCTTAATATCTCCAAAGAAATTAAATTTGTCCTATATTTATTTATGACCGGAGGGAGTATTTATTATAATTGCATCATAAAATGTTTTGTCATTCAGTTTTTATTTATTTTAATTATATTTTATAAGAAGAGAAAATCATGTTAAAAGACAGCTGAATTACTTAAATTATAATTTGGGTCACTAAATTTGTTAAATTATAGATAAAGTTATGTGACACAATTAGGGATTTTAAAATCTAATGAAATATCAAGAATGCCCCTATGTAAATAGGAAGAATAGAAAATTAACTTGAACTTCAAAATTTATCAGCATTTATCGTAATTAATTTCTCTTTTTAACCATTGCCCTTTCAATTTTCAAAAAGTACTCAACAAAACAAAAACAACATCAAGGCTTATCAGTTTTCAAACATAATTGTGGGTTTAGTTCTTCAATTTTCAAATATAATAATTGCACTAATTAAACCCGAAGATGAGTTTGGTTAGGGACTTAGGGTGGTTGGATCAAGGATCGTCCGGAAAATGAGTTGCTTACTGAGATAAGAAGACAGTTCAGCAAGGAAAATGAGTTGCATACTGCTGAACGGTGCATTGGAACGCCAAACGCCAATGAAGCTGTCAACGAGCCTCTGCAATGTGCCTGTTTGGAGTAGCTTATTTTTCAATATTGGTGTGTAAAAATTTCAGTGGCTTTTAAGCCACCGACCCAGTAAGAAAAAAACCTGTTTGGATTGCCCATTGCATTGGCTTAACTTTAAGTTAAAAAAGCTGAAAAAGTCAGTTAAGGAAAAAGCTCCAGAATACAGCTTTTTCTATAATACTCTCAGCTTTTTGACGTGGGCCCCACCACTTCTATCACCATCAATCCAAACACAAATCATTATCTATAACCTGATTTTTTTCCTACCGAGCTTTTTTTAGAGTCAGATAACTTTTAAGTCACTGCTCCTACCGTCAACCTAAACAGGCCCAATGTTAAATGGCTGTGTTTTTCTACTCCCCTCCTTTTCTGGGGAATATTCTTTGATTGGTCCTAGGGGTCAGAAATAATAATAATAATAATAAAAGATTTGCACTGAAACCGCAACTAGATAGCCTAATCAATGTATACTCTCTAACCCAGTATATTTATGGACTGAGCTCCAAGCGTCCTTGCTTTTGGATTGTATGGGTGAGCTCAACCCCTTTCCTAAAATTTTTATATCAAAAAAGAAAAAAGATAGCTTTAATCATCAATTGTGGAATTGGTGAAATTATCAATTATGTTTGAAAATTGAAGTTCCTATGGGGGAATTGTTAGAAAGAGAAATCAATTACGTTAAATGCTGATATATTTTTAAGTTCAAATTAATTCTCTTTTTTCCCAATTTACATGGGGATGTTCGGGACATTCATTAGATTTTAAAATCCGTAAGGGCTTATTTGATATGAAGAGAGAAAAAAAAGTGAGTGGAGGGGGAAAAAATTGAGGATTGGATTTAAAAGAATTAAAGAAGTATGGTTAAAAGTTGTAATTGATGTCTCTTACTATTTATTCTAGCATCTTCTCTTTATTAAAATTTTGTAATTATACTTCTCTATTTTTTTTCTTAAATTCAACCATAAAAATTTTTGGGCAAAAAAAAAATACTATAAAAATTCGCCTCCCTCCCCCACTTATATTTATAATTGTTAAGTTTAATGACCCAAATTATAATTTAAGTTATTCGGCTATCTTTTAATAAGGCTTTCCCTAATAAGAATGTTTTGTCATTATTTTTCATAATTAGGGCTATAAATAAAACATGAACTCATTTTCTTTATGTATCTTTGAATGATACTCTCTTCGGTCCTAAAGATAAGATAAAATTGATTTTTTTTTTGGAGAGATTAAGAAAACTAATTAAATTACTTTAGAATATTTTTATTTTTTTTTTCAAACTAATTAATTTGACTAATAAAATAATATATATAATATAAGAAAATACAATATATGATATGATTAAGTAACTTATTTAGATTCGTAATCTATTAAAAAAAATCAATTTTACCTTATATTTAATACTACCTCCGATCCTAATTATAGGAACACTTTTATTGTGTAATTTACACTATAACAATGTTTCTATAATTAGGACAAAAAGAATTATCAAAGACAGTATAAACAAGAATTGTCTTATTGAGGTTTCTTCTTCTCCTTGAAACCTCTAGGTTCTCACTTTCCTTCTATGCTCTCTCGCTTAAGCCTTTTAAAATAGGAAAAATTATAATAAATGACCTAGAATAAATAATATTTATTAAGAAGGACCATAAAAATAGTAATTATTTTGAAGGATCAGAAATTAAAATATTAAAATAGAATGACTAAATTGCCCTTTTGTTATCTCCATATCCTCTTATATTCTCTTTCCTTATAATAACAATTAATTTTGATTGATATGCAATCAGATTGTGTTGTATAATGAAGACATTTGGTCCAAGACAGCAAAGGTTAGCATATTCCTCGAACAAGGAACAACAAAATTAAATTTGATATAAATTAAAGACTTCTAATAAAATTGACGAAAATCAATAAGGTAGTTTCTTTTTTCTTTTTTTGTTCAGAATCAATAAGGTAGGTTTGGAATCAAAAGAAGATGTGAATTGCATCGTGAGATCTGCTTCGTATAAGGAGAGAGAATACAAGAAGATCTAGAAATAATATAGGGGTAATTTAGTCTCTCTATTTTAATATTTTAATTTCTAGTCCTTAAAAATAATTACTATTTTTATGGTCATTCTTAATAAATATTATTTATTCTAGGTCCTTTATTATAATTTTCCCTTTAAAATAGCCTCAATTTTATAGATGCCTTATGAATTAAATAATATTGTATACCGAGTTTGCCCTCTGTAATCTGTATGATTTCCCTTCTTCCTGTATTTGTCTAATTTCCCCCATCCTTTCTTGTTATTTTCCTCTCCCCGACCTACACCAATTCATCAAATCTTTTAACACATTCATTCTAAAATTTCTAATTAGGTTTTTCGGGCTGATTAGGAATTTGTTAAAACTTTAAGTCTAAATTTGAATTTTAGTATTTCACCTGAATTTAGTTAAGATTTTCATTTTCATTTTTTATATTTTTCTATATGTCGGGTAAAACAGCTTATTATAACCACAACATAATAAGGGATAAATACCAATTTTGCCATGGAAGTATTGGCTAGGGAGTATCCAGCACCCGGAAGTTTTTTTGCTATCATTTTTGCCCTGGAAGTTTACAAAATGGAGTAAATATACCCTAGAAGTTTTTTTTTAGGAGCAAATTTTCCCCGGCAGTTTTGTTTAGGAGCAAATTTTTATAAACTTCCGGGGTAAAAATGATATCAATCCAACGGTCAAGATCAACCGATAGGCAAAATTACTATGTTTGTAAACTTCCAGGGCAAAAGTGATTTCAAAAAAACTTCCGGGTGCTGGATGCTCCCTTAGCAAAAAGTCCGTGACAAAATTGGTCTTTATCCCACATAATAATTAAGTTCGACTATTAATATTGTAATCATTATGTTTCCAAAATTATTTTGGAAGTTAAAGCATTTGAAGAAAACTTCTACAATCCTGTTGTATCTAAATCCACACAATGCTCAAAAGTAAATTTACACTACTTTTAGTATTTACATTAATATTCTAATTCCTCCCATGCTAAATTTACACTTTAAGTTCTTTACAAATTAAAGCATTCCAGGACATTTTACGTTGTTTAGCCTCTCAAGTCTCAACGACAACTGTTGCGCATATGATGATGAGGATGAACTATGATAAGAATAAAAAGGATTAAGGAGCAAAATTTCCGATGAACTTTTATCAAAAATGTGTCTAGCACCATATATATTTTAGAGGTGTGTAAAATTACTCACAACTATTCAAAATATGAGTAAAAATGCTTTCACATTTAAATTTAACGTAAAACCTTATATATATGTGTGCATAAAGAGTGTGGGTCCCACTAAAAAAGTATCGGTGTTTGGTCAAATTTAATGGTGCTTTAATTTTAAATTTTACACCTCTAAAATATATACGGTGCTGGACACACTTTTGATAAAAAAAAATCATGAGTATTTTTACACCTTCGCCGTCATGAGTTTTTACAATTTTATCTTGTTTTAAATTAGATACTTCTAGCTTTTTTTAACTTCTTATTAGTTATTAGGCATTTATTATTGTTTTCAATTATCGGCGTTAGTTCTTAAGTTTATAATCTATCGATTATAACTGACGACTGAAAGACATGTAAGTAGAGCCGGGAAATCGGGCCGGGCCCGTCGGGCCGGCCCTTTTAAGCCCTGGCCCTATAGGGCTCGGGCTTGAAAAATATGCCTGAAATTTGAATTTGGCCCTGCAGGGCCGGCCCTGTAGGGCCTCGTGCTTTATCGGGCCAGCCCTGTAGGGCCTCGGGCCGGCCCTGCAGGCCCTGTTACTGTAGCATTTTCATTTTTTTAAGAAAAAAAAATTAGTCAAAGAGTGCCAAGAGGAAGAGGCTAGAAGGCACATATATAAATACATAATAACTATATTCTGATTTTATGATTTGATATATTATTTGTTGCAAATAATGATTATTATGGATATGTTAATGATGCGGGAAAAGAAATTTATAACATTTTTACTCCTGAAGCACAGCCTTCTGCTCAAAGTGAAGCACAATCAAATATCTATGAAATTAATGAGAGTGATGAAGAAGGTGACAATTGACAATGATAGTGATATTCTTTTATATTTTATGTGAGTTATCTAATGTTGTTTAGTTTAATACTTCTTAAGTTTTATGTGAGTCAATTGTGGACAATAGTTTGTTTTTTATTACGAATTAATGAATGTGTTTATTTGTTGGATGATTTGTATTGTTTAGATATTAATGTTGATAATATTTATTAGATAGATTAGAACTTTAATGATTGCAATTTACTAATTATATTTCTTTGAAAAAAATCTAGAAAAAAAATAATTAAAATTTCGAATAGTAATTTCCAGGCCCTGTAGGGCCGGCCCTGGCCCTGGTACTATCGGGCCGGGCTTTGAAAAACAGATGTTTTCCTTATCTCAGGCCCTGTAGGGCCCAAGCCCTGGAGGGCCAGGCCCTGTAGGGCCGGGCCGGCCCTGATTCCCAGCTCTACATGTAACTATGTAAGTTGTAACAATATATAAAATAAAAACATGTTCTTTAAAAAATAAAATGGTTAAGATATAAAAATACACATATAATTTGCTTAAAAGTGCATCAAACACCAAGTTTTGTTTTTGTTTTTTTTTTTGTATAAAAAATGACTATGTGATTACAAAAGTGAAGCAAAAATACCCATTGAATGTTAACTTGACTTTTTTGTATTTTTAAGATTGACATAAACGATGACTCAACTAAATTTCATCTCAGCTAGTAGTGGAGAACTGAAGAAAATTACAGAAAGCAAACAATGGCGGTGAGGAGGCCGAGATGAGCGGCTTGATGGGTGAGATTAGGATTAGGAGAGAGAAGGACTTAACTATAATTTCCAAAATATATATGTCATTTTCTGTAATTTTCTCTAGTTTTTTACTACCACCTAGAATAAAACTGGAGAAAATTATAGAAAATAATCCAAATTGTTTGAAAATTACAGAAAGACAGCAATGGTGGCGAGGAGGTGAAGATGGGCAGCATGATGGGTAAGATTAGGATTGGTAGAGAAAAGGGGTGAACTGTAATTTTCAAAATATCTATGTCATTTTCTGTAATTCTCTCCAGTTCTTTATTGATACCTGAGATGAAATTTAGCTGAATTATTATCTATGTTAGCCTTAAAAATACCCAAAAAAAAAATCAAACTAATGGTCAATGAGTATTTTTGCTTCACTTTTGCAACCACATCGTCACTTTTGTATTCAAAAAAAAAAATTAATGTTTGATGTACTTTTAAGAAAACCACATATATATTTTTTGCACCTTAACTCAAAACAAAAGGGTAAAACAAAGAAGAATCACTATGAGATTTCAAACTTGAAACTAAATTAACAAGAAGTCTCGATGACAACTAAAATGTACAATGTCATATTCTAGCCTAATAAATATAATACCCCACTTGTTAGTGAGACTTCTTGATAATTAATTCATTTTTTCTTAAGAATTTTTTCTAAAATAAAATTTGTTTATCATCAACAAAAAAATATTATGCTCATACCCTTGCATCTATATATAATATATATATATTATGTTGATTTCGATTTTATTTATATTTGACAAAATAAATTCACGTGTATGTTCAGTAGGAGAAATGTCATTATTAGTTACTAGCTTCACTCCGTTAAAAAAAAAAAAAAAAAAACTGCACGAACTGAATTAAAAATAAGTGAAATTATAAGCACTTACATGTGAATTTTCCTCAAAACAAAATTTTAAAAAAATATATGAGAATGGATTTTTATTTTTATTTTTTGGGAGTGCATAAGGATGGATCTCGTCCTCATCTTCAAATCAAACCAAACTTTAGACATGAGGGCTCTCATCCTTCAGAGAGAGTCTGCACCAAATTGCGTGTTGACTTGAGCCACTCTCTCTCGGAATTAGGTACTCGTAATATACTTTGCTTATTCAATCACACAAAATAATAATAATAATAATAATAAGATAAAAAGAAGAAGACAAATCTCGATTCTTTCAATGGCATCGAGTCACGGTCCCTTAGCTTGCTGCTACAGGGAACATGCAAAGGAAAGGAAAGGAAAGGAAAGTCATTGATTCAGAATTCAGAATTCAAAATTCAAAACTTGTACGCAACAATGGCCTCACTCACTCCTTTCTTTTAAACAAAAAAAAGCTGATTCTCTCTTGGAAATATTAATTCCTTTCTTCCACACTACCACTGTTTCCTTCTTCCTTCCTTCATTCATTCATTCATGTAAAACACACATAAGAAAACACCCTTTTTACAGATTTCTAGATATAGTATCAGATGAACCTCGCTCTTCGTTAAAAACGATACAGTTTAATCTAGTTCTTCAACTTTGACCCCCAAAAAAAAAAAATCTAGCTCTTCAACAAAGCTATACTTTTTTTTTTTTAGATACTTCATAGTAGGGGAGGGGGCAGAGCTCGAACCATTGACATGGGGAAGGGAAGCTAGTTAATACCAACTCTCATGCCACTACGCTATTAAGGCGCTGGCTTCAACAAAGCTATACTAGTTTCTTCTGTTTTCCACTTTTTCTTTACCATAAATGAAACACAAAATTCCTCAATAATCAATGTTCAATCTATCATAATCATCCATGTGGTTATGTTTGGATTAGTGTTGATATTTGGCATAGCATTCATTAACAAGAAGTAACTTCTACTTCCAACACACGTCCCAAGCAAAATACATACGTCCTAAGGAGAGATAGTTAGCTCAATGATTATGAGATGAATTTTCAACTTTACCCTCATTTATGATTGGGTGCTTTCAACTTTTTCTTCTCTCTCTATTTTCATTGGTACAATTAATAAAAGCAAAATTGTCGCAAACTCATTTATTTGATCAAATGGAACTTATAAATAGGACCAAATTTTTTTGGTTAAAAGGGACTTATAAATAGGACCAAAGTGATACTTTTTTAGTTTAATTTATAAGTCATATTAAGGCCAATGTGAGTTGGCATAGATGGTAAGGGATCCAGGACTAGGCCCTTGGGTCATGGGTTCGATCCCCTCTGCCGTCGCGGGTTCGATCCCCTCTGCCGTCGCTGGGACTCCTTTGGTAGACGATCTCATAAGTCCCAAGTAAGTGCTCATAGAGCCCAGGACCGTGCCCTAGCCTTGATAGGGGGATTGATGCTGAATACTCCAAAACTTTTTTGTATAAAAAAAAAAGTCATATTAAGAATTTTTTTTTTTTGCTCAAAATATTAAGAAAATATTTAAACTATATTAACTATGTCATAAAATTTAATAATTTTTCAGCTTTATCTATATTCAATATACTGCATAATATCTCATGAAAATAAAATAAATGCGATAAAAAATGAAAAATAAAATTATACATTCATATAAAAATTAAATAAGAAGTCTTATAAATATAACCAAAAAAATTATTTCTTCTCCACTCTATAAATAAGACTAAAGAAGTAACTTTTCCTTTCTCTTTCTTTTTCTTTTTCTTTTTTTAATTCAAACATTTTGACACTGATTTCTTATATTATCCGGACAAGTTTATGTCAAATTTATTTTTTAAAAAAAATTATCGAAACATGCTTTTACCATAGTTTTAGTTTGTAAAACTCAAATAGAATAAGGGTGTGCATGGCAACCATTCTGTTGCCCAGCACTGTTTTTGAGATGAAACAGTTTTTTCTAATTCTGTGCTTTGGAAGAGTTCTAAGAATCAGAATTACATTTGTTAACCCATTTTATTTTTACTCCGAGAATCAGAATTACGTTTGGTAACACATTTTTCCTCCTCTTGTTTGAGAGTTAAAAAAATAGTAAGGGAAGAAGATGAAGGATTAATGAGTTATTTTTACCATTTCGTCCATTTCTTTAATAATTAATATAATTATTATACTTTACAAATAAACTTAAATTTAAATTTCCTAAAAAAATTATTTATGTAATTTTTATATTCAAAAAATTATTTATGTGGCGGTGGTGGTGGTGGCGGGGGGCGGTGGCGGTGGCGACGGCAGCGATGGTGGCGGCAGCGGGGGGGCAGTGGTGGTGGTGGTGGCGGGGGGCGGTGGCGGTGGCGGCGGTGGTGGCGGCAGCGGGGGGCAGTGGTGGTGGTGGCGGCGGGAGCGATGGTGGTGGCAGTGGCGACGGCGGTGGCGGTGGGGCGGGGGGCCGTGGTGGTGGCGGCAGCAGCTGCGGGGGCGGTGGAGGTGGCAGCGGCGGTGGCAGTGGTGGTGGGGCGATGGCGGTGGCGGTGGTGGTGGTGGTGGTGGTAGCGGTGGTGGCGGTGGTGGGGTGGTGGCAGGGGTGGTGGTAGCATTGGTGGTGTAACATCCCGAATTTTGGGGATTTGAAATTTAAATATCAAATGGAAATTAATTATGAAAATTATGGCCTAAAATGATTATTGGAAGTTAAGTATATTTACCATGAATTTCTGCGGAAAGAATTTTTAAAGTCTAATGGCTCAATTATTAGAAATAAAAAGGAGAGTTTAGACTTGATGGTGTTGAATTACACACTGTATCCACTCAGCAGCATCTCACGTGTTTCAATTCAAGCAGCTACACAAACCCAATATAATACTCCTTTTTTTTTTATTCATTACCCAACAAGATGAAGTGCAGCCCATATATTCCCATTAATATCTAATCATATACACACACGTTATGGAGACACGATGGAGCGGGACTGTCAGATTACTTTCGGCGTATCTCATCCTCCACTGTACGCACAACAACAGACTCTCCATTCCTCTTGAGCCCACCACCAACACCCGCACCATAACCTTCTGCTCCTCTTTACCTTAAACATGGCCACAACACCATACTTCATACCCACTGGCTTTTTGGTCTAACCATCCCCAAGTCCTTATATTTATTCTCTTTATCTTCATTCATCCAGAGAAGAACACAAACGCTGCTAGTTCTCTGTTTTTAATATCAAAAACAGAGGTGATAGAGAGGCGTAGGGGGGGAAGAGAGGAGGTAGAGGGAGTGAACCGACGTGATAATCCTTCTCTACACCACGTTTCGAAAACAGGGAACGAGCGTCGGTGAGCACTCGTTCATGCGAATCCGAAACTAGCAAGGTGAGTTCATTAACTTTTTGTGTTGTTCTCCTGACATCTTTGTTCTAGAGCTGACCATATTCATTGTTTGGTCTTAGTCATTAAGTTCATGCTTTAAATGATTTAAAAACTTGCTGATGCGTTGTATATTTTTTTTCTTCTTTCTGCACAATAGAAAATGAAAAGACAGAGATGGTTTTGGCATGTTCCTTAGCATGAAAGGTTTAGATAGCAACACAAACCATTGAAGAATAAAATAGGAAGTTTAAATGTTGTATATTCACGTGGGAGCAGGAGTCATATGCATGAAAATATAAGCTGACGTGAATCTGGAAATCTGGTTTGTGCTGAAACGGTGATTTTCAAGCAAGTGAAAACTAGAGGAAATGAACTGATTTAAATCTGAAATTTTGTGGACATATAGTTCACATAACAATATTTACATCAAGCTTTGAATCACCCAAAACGGAGGTCTGTAGCTCAAGATATGATTTTTCAAAGTTGGATTAAAAACCTGCAAAATTTTCGGTAGGGTTCGGAAACATCAAAATGACGAAGCAGTTCGGACCCAGTAAAAATTTGAGTTTTGATCTGAAATTTTTACAGTAGAAAATAGACTCCTTAAGGTTTAAAATAAGCTTTGGTTCACCCTAAACGGAGATCTACAACTCCAGTTATGAATTTTGGAAGTTGAGTCAAAAATCTGCAGAATTTCTGGTTTGTTTCTGGTGTCAGTGGATGGCGTTGGATTTCGAACTGAACAAACAAAATCATAAAATTGTGATATTTTCCAGTTAAATAGTAGACACATAGAGGTTTAATTTGATAGGTAATTCGTCAAATTCCGATGAGAATCGAGGGAGATATAATTTTCCAAAGTTTAGCCAAAATCTGAAACGTTTTCTGCAACTTTTGGTGACCAGCGATTTTTGAGCTTGATTTTGAAATGGCAAACGTTTGAGTTTAATCTTGAAATTTTTATAGTAAATAGTAGACATCTCAACCTTTCCAAAAAGCCAAAGAACACCTGAATCGGACGTGTAGATAGGGAGATATGATTTTCCGAAGTTTAACCAAAAATCTGGACGAATTTTGTGTTCCAGGAATGGTGATCATCTTATAGCATGTGTTTGAACTTTTGAATTAGGAGCGGCGTAATAATAATTAGCTTTGGCGAGAGGTAACCACTTTCCACTTTTTATGGATATTGATATGTTGCTTGTGAGTGTTTGTGAAATGATTGTAAATATTTTAATAGAAATTGCCTTGTGGAACTTTATGATTTGAATTATGAATATAAATACATAATTACTTATTCATGTATAAGAATTGTTCATTTTAATATCATGATATTTATCATATCTACTATTTCATGTATAAGAATGGTTCATTTTAATATCATGATATTTATTCTGATAATTATGGTAAGGGTTGAATTGGGAAGATGGAGTATTTTATTCCACCACGTGGTGAGGCCTCCATTAATGCATGATGGTTGGCTTTCTATTGTCCCATATGTTCAGAAAGGGACGGGCCCACTAATTCAATAAGGGCATACGACACCCCACATGTTCATTAAGGGGAAAAGGCCCATGGTCTGGGACATGTGCTCTGAGGATTTTGGCCGGTCCTCATCACATGACCAGAGAGCTTTTTGAGTTACCAGTAACATGGGTGTAACTTAGCCCATGGGTCTAGTCGGAGGAAATAAGGCGGTTCGGTTGGATTGGTGGGAGGCAATTTGGGAATTGTTTTAATGAGACCTATGATACATAATTTCGATATAGTATTTAAAATATAAATTTTGTGACATTATATTGATAATTTATACTTTTAATACCTGGTTATATAAACTGTTCCACTTGGCACCTCATTAGTACATATTAGTATTCGTAATAAGTTGGATTGATGGTTACCCACATTTTTCAGGTGATAGCTCTCGTCCAGGTCCATCAGGGAAGACGCAAGAAGCTTAAACTACTTCTGCTGGAAGTAGTACTTCTGTCTTTTTGGTTTATGTGGGATGAAAGTATATTGCCACGTTAGGGCTCATACTGCATACTCTGATTTACATTTGCATATTTTAATTCAATAATGGACATTACTTCGTTGTTAATGAACCTTTAATTACTTATTATGTTAAGTAAATTTTTGGGATGTTACAAATTTGGTATCAGAGCGTATGATTCTGATAACAGTTATGCATGCACTACATATAGTGGCAATATACAATATTCACACATACCTTCCCTGTTTAGTTGTTTTGTTGTGTTGCTTTATTATTCACTTATTAGGGTAGGTTTCATCCTTTGGTGGGGAGAATGGTAGATACACGAAGGATCATTTCACCGTTTATTCACCTCCAGACGCTCCTGAGACACTACTGTCTCAAGAAAACGAAGCTCTTTTACATCGAAACACCAATGTCTCAAGATGACGAGACTTTTTTTTTCTTTGATTCAAAGATACGTTAATGACTGTCATGGATGCACGGTTTCAACAGCTGAGGAGGATTTTCAAGAGAAGATAAGAGAGAAAGGAGGTATTCCCATGCCAATGAATAATGACGTACTCGAGTCTAGTATAGAGGTATCACAAAGAGCTGAGCCGGGTGGCTCAATTGATCATGAAGAAGCTATTAAGAGTAATGGGGGTAAAGCATCATCGCAACTCAACCTTGAAGACCTAGCTAACAACAAGGTTTGAAAGGATGTTCATTAGCACAATCCTGAGAAATTTAATGGAGAATTGGATCCATTGAAGGTTGAGGCTTAAGAGATAGATAAAGTGGCAGAATAAGGATTATAATGCTAACTTTAGGGCTTCTGATATGGAGATAGGATATAATTTAATTCCCTACTTTGTGTTATGGGAATATATAGGAAGTTGGTATAGTATGGTCTAAATCCTATTAGGATTCTGAGGATAAGTGTGCTTAAGGAAGATAAATCTCGGGATGGGCGACCTCCTGGGAAGTATTATAAGAATTTAAGATTCCTTTGATTTAAGGTCTTAGTACTTTAAGGTATGACATAGAGATGCTGTGAGGATGCTAGGTTGAATAAGGAAATGATTGAGACTGGACTTGAACCTAATACAAAATTGAAATAGTGCCTAGGTCAAAGTGTGAATGAGGTTGCATTAAGATTCCAATACATGAGAATAGGAATCCTATTAATATTGAATGGTGAATTAGATCGAAATGTGATTAAGGTTGTCTTAAGGTTTTAGTACTCGAAGGTAGAAACCCTGTAAGTATTGATTGATATGGTGCTATGAGCAATGCTTTGGGTATGATTGAGGGTTGTCGATTAGATGAAAGAATAATGTTAGAATAGGCTCTTGTGATATTGAGGACTGAAATGGATTTAGAACCTTGTGTGTTGCGTTTTGGTTATGAAGATGACATTTGAATGTTTCAAGGTTTAAACTAGAAATGAGAATTGTAATCCTAGTTTGTATATTAGGTATTATTGAGGTAATATGATTTCTTGGTCCAAACTATGTTCTGGATTGTGAATCTGATAATTACGTTGTTTGGGGTTATTTGAGGATCAGACTATGAATTGTGATCTAAAGATCTAACTTGACAGTTGAATGATTCTTACATGTGTGAATCGACCCGAATGAATTGAGGTATTAGGATATGGTGCCAAGTGAATTGAATCACTTAAGGTAGTAGAGTGTGGCACCAACGTATATGAGGTATCTAGAGGTTACTAGATGCTAGGGGATGATTTTAATATCTAAAAAAAAAATGATTGAGAGTAGAAACCCTGATAATAATGACTGATGTTGTGTCATTAGCACGTTATTGGAGGTATGTTTGAGGATAAGCACCTATTTGATATGGGGTATTTTGAGGTTGTTGGTTGCTGTATCAGCTTAGGGAAAGATCTCGAATATAGAATATTCCCTTAAAGTTATAAATGAGAGTTAGTTCCTTAATAGAACCGTATGATAGCTATAACCTGAGAGGTGTTATACATGATGACCTTCTAAGGACAATTGTCTAATTCTTGGTTATGTTTGAAAACTAGAATGTTGAATTTGCCAATGCACCTGCTAATTTTGTGAAAAACTTTTGAAATAGAGTTTTCTAAAAAAAAAAAAAAAAAAAATGCTTTCAACCGAAATTGAGACTAGGGTAGTGGTCGCTATTGAAATTATGCCTCATAAAAGGTTTTGGTGGGGCTCAGGTTTAAAATTGAATTTTGAACTATGTTGTGTAAGGCAATACGAAACTGGAAGAGGTCAAAAAAACTGTTGTAGAAATACTCAGTTTGTTGGGTCTTGCCAGCTATGTTTAAAAATATTTGAAATTTTGGGCTAGTTATAAAGCTCATTTAAATTGAAAATTTGTTGGATGTGACATGAGAGGTTGACACTTGCACCTATGGTGAATATTCCCAATCTAAGTAGTTCCACCTTAGAGGGGCGTGCATTTTGTTTTATGGAACTGGCACTAGCCGTGATTAAGAACTGGTCAGCTGGGAAAGCGGTGCACAGTGGTGGCCGTGATTATGGACTGGCTTGACTGGGAAAGCGGTAAGGAGCCTTTATTGGAAATGTTAGTATGGATACTGGGTCCCTTATAGGGGGATGGAAATTCTCCCATATCGGTCGGCAGACACGTTGCCACTTCAGTGGTTTGGGTATGAAAGGATTGGGATATGCCGTTGTACTAAAAGGTTGAAGTGGTGGTGAGAATTTTCAAATGTTGAATTTTGTGAAATGAATTATTCCATTGTGTGTTAAACCGGCAGAAAATGTGTTTCTTGAATTTAGGCTGGTAAAGGATGTATTTTCTCAAAATTGGGCTGGCAGCGATTATGGTTTATTGAAAATGAAAAAAAAAATGTTTTGTGCAATTATAAAAATGTACTGCGACCACTGAAATTTTTTTTATATTTGAAAATTTTGAAGTTTATGTAATAACATAGGGAAATAAAAAAAGCAATGGCGTCATTGCCATTTGCTAATGTATTGAAATGAAAAGCGGTGCAGTTGGCAATTGGGTTGAAACAGGGACAGAAACTGTTAGAATGGTCTAGAGATTTGAACCGGGTAGATAAGAAATGCTAGCATGCTAAGCAAGAGAAAGGTGGTATGAGAGCCGAAGTTAAGGAAGCGCAGACACGAAGTAAATGAACAGAGATTCAAGGCAATAAGACCCGGTATGCAAGTTTGCACGGGGCCGTATCCCTGTGTTGTGAGACCTATGTGTTTAGTGCTGTGTGAAATGTTGATTGCATAGTGACTTTAAATAAATATGTCTAGAATACATTTTGAGGTTGGCAAAACATTCAATCTGTACCAAGTGATAGATAAGGAACGTTAGCTTGAGGGTAATTCCTTAGGTAGTAAGTTTAGAAATCCAGTGTTGTGGTAGTAAAAATGCGTCGAAAGGCTAGCAAATGATAAGCCGAGAAGACTATTCAGACACTCGAGGACATGTTGAGAGCTTGCGCCATCGAGTTCTCAGGTAGCTGGAATGAGCACTTGCCATTAGCAGAATTTGCATACAACAATAGTTACCATGCCAGTATTCAAATGGCACCTTTTGAGGCCTTGTATGGTCGGAAGTGCAGATCGCCATTGTGTTGGACCGAATTGAGTGAAAGAACCATCATTGGACCAGACTTGGTAGATAAAACATCACGTAAGATTGAGACGATACGACAGAAATTGTTGACAGCTCAGAGCCGACAGAAAAGTTATGCGGATCGTCGGAGAAGACCATTGGAGTTTAGTGTGGGGGATCATGTTTTCTTAAAGGTTTCGCCCATGACGGGCATTGGGAGGTCTATTAAGGCAAAAAAGTTGACTCCACGGTTCATAGGGCCGTATGAGATTTTGGAGCGAATTGGGCCTGTTGCCTACCGGATCGCCTTGCCTCCACACTTATCTCAAGTGCACGATGTGTTCCATGTGTCACAGTTGAAGAAGTATCATCCAGATCCGTCTCATGTCATTGAACCTGAGGAAGTCGAGTTGAGAGAGAACTTGACTTATATAGCAAAACCAGAGAGAATCTTAGATGTCCGGGACAAGCAACTGAGGAAGAAAACCATTCGACTTGTGAAAGTCTTATGGAAGGGTATGACACCTGAAGAAGCAACATGGGAAACAGTGGAAAGCATGAAGGAGAAGTACCCGGAATTCATGGCTCAAAATTTGTAAAATATATAGCAAATTTCGGGGACGAAATTTAAATTAACGGGGGGAGAAATGTAACATCCCGAATTTTGGGGATTTGAAATTTAAATATCAAATGGAAATTAATTATGAAAATTATGGCCTAAAATGATTATTGGAAGTTAAGTATATTTACCATGAATTTCTGCGGAAAGAATTTTTAAAGTCTAATGGCTCAATTATTAGAAATAAAAAGGAGAGTTTAGACTTGATGGTGTTGAATTACACACTGTATCCACTCAGCAGCATCTCACGTGTTTCAATTCAAGCAGCTACACAAACCCAATATAATACTCCTTTTTTTTTTTATTCATTACCCAACAAGATGAAGTGCAGCCCATATATTCCCATTAATATCTAATCATATACACACACGTTATGGAGACACGATGGAGCGGGACTGTCAGATTACTTTCGGCGTATCTCATCCTCCACTGTACGCACAACAACAGACTCTCCATTCCTCTTGAGCCCACCACCAACACCCGCACCATAACCTTCTGCTCCTCTTTACCTTAAACATGGCCACAACACCATACTTCATACCCACTGGCTTTTTGGTCTAACCATCCCCAAGTCCTTATATTTATTCTCTTTATCTTCATTCATCCAGAGAAGAACACAAACGCTGCTAGTTCTCTGTTTTTAATATCAAAAACAGAGGTGATAGAGAGGCGTAGGGGGGGAAGAGAGGAGGTAGAGGGAGTGAACCGACGTGATAATCCTTCTCTACACCACGTTTCGAAAACAGGGAACGAGCGTCGGTGAGCACTCGTTCATGCGAATCCGAAACTAGCAAGGTGAGTTCATTAACTTTTTGTGTTGTTCTCCTGACATCTTTGTTCTAGAGCTGACCATATTCATTGTTTGGTCTTAGTCATTAAGTTCATGCTTTAAATGATTTAAAAACTTGCTGATGCGTTGTATATTTTTTTTCTTCTTTCTGCACAATAGAAAATGAAAAGACAGAGATGGTTTTGGCATGTTCCTTAGCATGAAAGGTTTAGATAGCAACACAAACCATTGAAGAATAAAATAGGAAGTTTAAATGTTGTATATTCACGTGGGAGCAGGAGTCATATGCATGAAAATATAAGCTGACGTGAATCTGGAAATCTGGTTTGTGCTGAAACGGTGATTTTCAAGCAAGTGAAAACTAGAGGAAATGAACTGATTTAAATCTGAAATTTTGTGGACATATAGTTCACATAACAATATTTACATCAAGCTTTGAATCACCCAAAACGGAGGTCTGTAGCTCAAGATATGATTTTTCAAAGTTGGATTAAAAACCTGCAAAATTTTCGGTAGGGTTCGGAAACATCAAAATGACGAAGCAGTTCGGACCCAGTAAAAATTTGAGTTTTGATCTGAAATTTTTACAGTAGAAAATAGACTCCTTAAGGTTTAAAATAAGCTTTGGTTCACCCTAAACGGAGATCTACAACTCCAGTTATGAATTTTGGAAGTTGAGTCAAAAATCTGCAGAATTTCTGGTTTGTTTCTGGTGTCAGTGGATGGCGTTGGATTTCGAACTGAACAAACAAAATCATAAAATTGTGATATTTTCCAGTTAAATAGTAGACACATAGAGGTTTAATTTGATAGGTAATTCGTCAAATTCCGATGAGAATCGAGGGAGATATAATTTTCCAAAGTTTAGCCAAAATCTGAAACGTTTTCTGCAACTTTTGGTGACCAGCGATTTTTGAGCTTGATTTTGAAATGGCAAACGTTTGAGTTTAATCTTGAAATTTTTATAGTAAATAGTAGACATCTCAACCTTTCCAAAAAGCCAAAGAACACCTGAATCGGACGTGTAGATAGGGAGATATGATTTTCCGAAGTTTAACCAAAAATCTGGACGAATTTTGTGTTCCAGGAATGGTGATCATCTTATAGCATGTGTTTGAACTTTTGAATTAGGAGCGGCGTAATAATAATTAGCTTTGGCGAGAGGTAACCACTTTCCACTTTTTATGGATATTGATATGTTGCTTGTGAGTGTTTGTGAAATGATTGTAAATATTTTAATAGAAATTGCCTTGTGGAACTCTATGATTTGAATTATGAATATAAATACATAATTACTTATTCATGTATAAGAATTGTTCATTTTAATATCATGATATTTATCATATCTACTATTTCATGTATAAGAATGGTTCATTTTAATATCATGATATTTATTCTGATAATTATGGTAAGGGTTGAATTGGGAAGATGGAGTATTTTATTCCACCACGTGGTGAGGCCTCCATTAATGCATGATGGTTGGCTTTCTATTGTCCCATATGTTCAGAAAGGGACGGGCCCACTAATTCAATAAGGGCATACGACACCCCACATGTTCATTAAGGGGAAAAGGCCCATGGTCTGGGACATGTGCTCTGAGGATTTTGGCCGGTCCTCATCACATGACCAGAGAGCTTTTTGAGTTACCAGTAACATGGGTGTAACTTAGCCCATGGGTCTAGTCGGAGGAAATAAGGCGGTTCGGTTGGATTGGTGGGAGGCAATTTGGGAATTGTTTTAATGAGACCTATGATACATAATTTCGATATAGTATTTAAAATATAAATTTTGTGACATTATATTGATAATTTATACTTTTAATACCTGGTTATATAAACTGTTCCACTTGGCACCTCATTAGTACATATTAGTATTCGTAATAAGTTGGATTGATGGTTACCCACATTTTTCAGGTGATAGCTCTCGTCCAGGTCCATCAGGGAAGACGCAAGAAGCTTAAACTACTTCTGCTGGAAGTAGTACTTCTGTCTTTTTGGTTTATGTGGGATGAAAGTATATTGCCACGTTAGGGCTCATACTGCATACTCTGATTTACATTTGCATATTTTAATTCAATAATGGACATTACTTCGTTGTTAATGAACCTTTAATTACTTATTATGTTAAGTAAATTTTTGGGATGTTACAGGTGGCGACGATGGTGGTGGGGCGGTGGTGGTGGGGCGGTGGTGGTAGTGGCGGCGGCGGTGGCGACGGTGGCGGGGTGGCGGCGTTGGGGGTGGCAACGGCGGTGGTGGTGGAGCGGTTGTGGTGGTGAACGAAGGTAAATTTCTGCTTCGATTGAGAGAAAAATAAATTCTGATTTTTTGCCCTAGAATAGAGAAGCCAAAATTTTTAGCTTCTTTTTTTTACTCCCCAGCACAAAAAATAAACCGGTTCATCCCGGGAGCAAGAAAAAAAACCGGATTTATCAAACACAATTCTCATCTATTTTTGTTCTGGGACACAGAAATTATGAAAAAAGTCATTCTGGGAATGTTACCATGCACACCCTAAAACTCTGACACTAATTCAAACAAATCCAAAGCCATTTATTCTTGTACCAACGCATAGCCAAAAAAACCTACTAAGGTCTTCTTCTTTTTTCTTTTTTAACTAACGTGTTCATTTTGGCACCTGCATATATGTATATACCAAACATCTAACGAAAGATCAGTTATAACCGAATAAACACCTATATTTCATACATGAAAAATATACATATAGTACACAGAAATCTCTAAATAAAACTCCTTCAGTTCTTTTTCATAAGACAAAACTGTTGGGTATGTCCATTTTCTTCTTATAAGATTGATTCGGGGAATGTCTAAATTATTTTAAAAAACTCATTGTTGTAGCCCTATTTAATTACAAAATTTACTTATTTTATTATTATATTTAACTCTCATCATGTTTGACTAATGTACATAATATAACGTATCCTCATTTATGTCTTTTACACATAAATGAGAGTATTGTTTAGAAACAAATTTTATATATATATATATTTATTACAACTAATTAATTTTAATTAATTCTTCCAACAACGCAATTCAATTAATTTTATCTTATAAAAAATAGCTGGGGTTACAACCCATGAATAATTCTAAAAACTTCAATTTCATTTTTTTAGTTATAGAAACCACCACCAATGGCTTAAAGTTGACTTTAAAAAATTTTGAAGAAACTGGGTCACAATTTTTTTATTAAAAAAAAAAAAAGAAAATTTAAGATAAAAGAATAAGAAAAATTAATTAAAAATTTTTAACCTCACTTTGTTTTTTTAAAAAATCTATTTCAAAAAAAAAAAAAAAAAAAAGCTTCCACCTACTTTTGCTCCCTCTTCTCATACCAAACAAGTCCTAGGTTGTAAACAAAATCAACCTCATACTCAAAACCTTCCACTTGCAATAGATCTTGTATTTGGATTACATTTCAAAACCATTCCAACAAAAACTACAATTTCTCCTTCTCACAATAGTTCAAACTAACAACAATGTTCTATAAAAACCCCAAATATTCTTGAAAGGCTTCTCTGATCCGAGCCAAAAAGTCGAAATGAGTTCATTAACAACTCAACCAAAAGAGGGATGATTTCACCCTTCATAGTTTCAACTTCAGCAAGAAGGAATAATGATATGAACAAACAACAGAATTTTTTCCAGTGATTAAAACAAAACCATTATATAAAAGGACACATCAAATTAAAATGTATCATAAGACATCTACTTCGCTATACAATGAATCATATGGACACCCTCACATGTCTTTGTATACTGTGTCGTTAACCTAATCCGCCGATTCATTATTATGGAGTTGTGATCTGTATGCACAAAGCAAAATGGGAGTTCTAAACTAACTAAAATCTGCACAAGACATGTAACAAACACCTTCCATTTACAACCACAAAGGAAGAAAATCAAACTTGGAAAAAGGCACTCTCAGTAACAGCATCAAAATCTGCACAAGATATATATGTATAACAAACACCTATTTACATTTCATTGATGGACCAGGAAGGAAAAAAAAGAGAGAAAACAAACTAGAAAAAGCACTCTCAATGACACAATCTATGGCATTACAGAAGTTGTTCTTGCCATTAATACCATCTCACCAACACATCAATCAGAAAGTTATGGGGAAAAATAGTACAATGAAATAGCAGAGAAGGCAAAAGAGACAAGCCAGAAATGGGAAAAACCGATCCAACATTGAGCCCTGAAAATAGAATAAAAAATAAGGAGCAGAGAAGCCAGAGATCTAACTAATTGTTAGAACGATACTGAATTTTCTTCTTAACTAGTATTGTACATTACAGACAAGCAGAACAAGCAAGGATCTGCATCAAATCTTGTTCAACAAACAGATCATATAATATTACTCTCTTTCTTCTTCTTCCTCTTATAAAGCTCAAGAGGAAGAAGGAAGAGCAATACCCATAATCATCACTATCTCTCAGATTGAAGATCATATTCCATTGTCCTCAATTTTTTTTTTCTTTTTTTCCGCATATTAGATAAGAGAAAGAACAAAAATTCCAATAAAAAAAATTCAAAGATAACTTTTTTTCGTCGTCTTCTCTTTTCTCTCTTCTGGTTCAGCATCAGAGACGCAGATCAGTGCAGTGAAGATCTTCATCAACCGGTGGGAGGTTTAGATCGAAGGGGAGCGACCGCCGGAAAGAGGAGGAGGCGATATCATCGCCGTCGTTGTCAACCACAGAAGACGATGAATCGCAGTCGCTGTGGCAATCCTCTGGAACAACGGGCGGCGTCCGAGGGTATCTACGGGAGGAGGTGGTGGTCAACGGCGGCGCAATCGACCTAGGGCGAGGACCGCTGAAGGACTCGACGGTGCTGCTCATACCGCTAGAAGTAGGTCTCTGAGGATTGATTTGGTGCTCCTGGAAGCCATTAGAAGCATACAACCTGTGATCCAAAAACGGATCGGTGGGGTTGTTATTGTTGTGGTGGTAACAGAAGGGTGAGAGAGAAGAAGGGTTGATCGGAAAGTTAGTCTTAGCCCTAGGTCCACGGAGGTTGAGAGCGGCAGCGTCATAAGCTCGAGCAGCTTCTTCGGCGGAATCGAAGGTGCCAAGCCACACACGAGCTTTCTTCACTGGGTCTCTGATCTCCGCCGCAAATCTACCCCATGGCCTCTTCCTCACGCCCCGGAACCTCGGCTCTTTTAAAACCGTCCTCGATCCAGATCCTCCGTCGACCCCAGTCGCCGCCTCGGCCGTCGTCTTCACCGGCGCGGCTGCTCTGCCTTTCCTCATGATCTGAACCAACAGATCTGGATAACTCAGACAAAGAGAAACCAGGATCTGGTCTTGGACTTCTGGGTGCTTCAGAAACAGGTCATAGATTCATGAGGAACATGTCTGAGCGAGAAATAATAAGGAATTTGTGTGAGACGAAGACGACGAAGAAGATAAGAAAAGCGAGGGAGAGAAGCTAGGTGTGAATGAGGAGAGGAGGCATCAAAGCTAGCACCACCTCACCTCTTCAACGCATAAAGAAAATAATAATAAAAAAATACATAAAATAATAATTAAAAAATGGGATTTTATTATTATTATGAACCGTAAAAGTACTGTGTGTATGTCTCCTAAGCTGTGGCTTGATTTTGAGCCAAAAAAAAAAAAAGCTGTGGCTTGATGGCGTCCTTTCCTTTCTTTCTTCCTTTTTCTTTTTTTTTTTTAAATTTTATTTTTTTCCTTTTGATTTGTTGCTTTCTTATTTCTCCACTCCCTGCCTCTCTACTGACCAAACGCACCGACTTGGGGTTTTGTTGGTGTATCGTATGAAACTTTTTTTCACTGTCATTATAATAATTTTTTTTAATAAAACTTTAATTGTAATAATTAATAAATTCTGTTCATGGTAAATAATCTAGGGCGAATTACTTTTTCTTGCCACCGATCAAGGGTGAATTATGTAACCAAAAAATCTAGGCGAAATTATTACACACTTATTTTACGTTCGCGGGTCAATAGCTAATGCTTATGGCAATAATCTAGGGTGAATTATGTTTGAACAAAAAATATAGGATGAATCATAGTTGTGAAAACGTAGATTTTACCTTACGGAAGTAGAATAAAAAATCGTAAAATGTAAAATCGTAACGTAGCAAAATCGTAAAAACTTAAAAGCTTTTGGAAAATTAGTAAAATCGTTTTAATGAAAAAAAAAATCGTAAGAACATAAAGTCACAATGATAAATCGAGTTTTTAAGAATCATGGGGTGAATGACCAATTGTCATACGACGCGAAAATGTTGTATGTGTAAACATAGTTGTTAAACTCACGAATTTAAACAAATTCGTGATAATGATGTAAATTTGTATCTTGAACTCAAATCGTAAACTCGTAAAAGTTTACTTTTATTATTAAATAGATCTTACTAGTGTATAATTAAATAATTAAAATATAAAAATGACAACAATTTGATTTAAATATATTTTAAATCCAAATAATTAAAATTAAATTCATCAACATTCATTATTTATTATATTTAATAAAGAAATTTCTATATAAAGCCGCTGAGCATGATCAAATCCAAAAAATTAACACTAGTTTAAAAGTAAGTTAACACGGTTTTGTAAGTTAGAAATGTAAAAACAGTAAATTCGAAATATGAATTCGTGAGTTTAACCGAGTTTACAATTAACATGAGTTTACTACCAACTCGACTCGTTTTTAAAAGTTAGAAGCGTAAAAACGATAAACTCGGAAAATCAATTTGTAAGTTTGATAACAATGTGTGTAAGTATATTTATTTTAATTGTAGGAAAAATTTATTTTTATATTATGCAATCATAATCAAACGAGAGAAACCAAATTTCTTACCTGCATAATTGAAACAAAAATTATACATATAAAAATACTGAATTTCATGTTTTATTACATTGAAATACAGTTACGTAATTTTTTTAATAGCCAGCGTGTATATGTTCACTGTTGTTAAACTTGTGAGTTTAAGCAAATTCGTGAAAGAGTGTAAATTGAAAAACCTAAACTCATATCACAAACTCGTAAGAGTTTACTTATATTAATAAATAAAAATTATATAATAAAATAATTAAAATATTAAAAATGACAACAATTTAGTTTAACAACATTGCTTATGTAATTGAATAGAGTTTATTCTTAACATTTTTTTTTCATGACTTGGGTTTATTTATTTGATGGTAAAAAGTCTGAAATATGGTATTTACAGATTTTGCCCATGGGGTTGTATGAAATATAGTATTTACAGATTGTGGGGTTGAATAAATTATAGTATGACCATATATTCTGTGGTGGTAAGAGAAAAACAAAAGAAAAGGTCAAACTCGTAGAAAATCTATTATGCTTGCGATCTTGCTACGAGTCTGCAATTTCAATTTCGAGTCCTTACGATTTTTTATTCTTCTAAGTTTGTCAATGATTTGACATAGGAATGTCCATGGATTAGATTAGACTAAGTTTGGGGTCAACTCAAGATCTGGTCGTAATAGGATCTTGGGCTGGATAATCCATCCCGAGGTTCAGTTTGGTCTAGCTGGACCAGACCAGGTAAGTGGATTGCCTGGACTAGTTCAAGCAATCCATAACTCTCTTTTTTTTTTTTTTTGGGGTCCTCCAAACACGTGGCTTACTCTCCCTGGCTCCCAAGTGTGACTCATATCTCTTCCAGACCTTGTGAGTATGACTGAAAAATGAAATTTCACTATCTTCCCTCACTCATCTCATCTCTTGTTTTCTCTCTCCTCCCTCCCTCTCAAAAAGACAAGGAATTGGTTTGCGGCGTTCCAGAATCTCGATGAAATATGCTACAAACAATTTGGTGAGATTTGATCTATGTCTGGTTGGCTTTGGAGTTTCCATGGAGGTGGGAAAGAGCTCCAGCCTAAAGTCAGTGTCAAGGGGAACGACGAAGATCAGATCAGTGAGTGAGTGAGTACTGTCAGTGTGGTGTGTTGTGTCAATGTGTGAGTGAGACTGTGAGGGAAGAGAGTGCGAGGGCCAAATAGAGCAATGTGAGTGTGTGTATGTTATCATCGGGGCAGACTGGACTATGTCAAGGGGTCTAAGCCCCTTGGCGCGAAGTCTAGTCTAGCCTGAGCAGACTAGTTTGGTCTGGTTTGCTCAAAGTGTACCGGACCAATTTTTTTTGTAAAGAGATCAGATCAAGTTAAACCGGTCTTTTGGTTTTTTGGACATTTCTAAATCGACATGTAAGGGGAAGGTGCAAGAATTATGATTGTATGAGTTGAAGCACGATTTTAACAATGCATATGTTTAGTCATTCGCCTCAACATAAGATTTCATTTTGTTTTCTTAATATTATAAAATGTCTTTTTTGTCCTCTAATCTTAAAACAGCTAACAAAAGGTACCGATATTGAATTATTAATTTTATTTTTACAGAATAATAATAAAGATATCGATTTTAATTATAATAATGAATAATAACATGGGATTTTTTGAACAGTTAATAAAATAGGATTTGATTATTATGAAACGTGAAGGGCTTTGGTGTTCGTTTCCTAAAATGTGGTTGTGGCTGTAATGGCGTTGTTTTCTTTCTATCTTTCGTTTTTTTTTTTTTTAATCTTTTGTTGCTTTTCTTGTTTCTCTACTTTCTACTACCTCTCTTCTGACCAAACGCGCCGAGTTAGGGTTTTGGTTATTTATTGTCAGAAAGAGTTTTTTTTTTTTCACACTTTGATTGTAATAATTAATAAACTCTATTTGTGGTAATAGTCTAGAGTGATTTTTTTTTTCTTGCCAACAATCTAGAGTGAATTATGTTTGAACCAAAAAAAAAAAAAATCTAGGCTAAATCATTATAGTTGTTTTGTATGGGTGTGTCAAATTATCAATGGCTAATGCGTATGGAAATAATCTATGGTGAATTGAATCAAAAAATTATAAGGTAATTAAAATTTTGTTTTTTTAAAAAATATTAATGACTAATTGTCCCAACACAACCCAAGATCTAAACTCGAACAACAATATCGTTGAGGTCACAATCAAAGAAAATAATATTAGAAAAGTCTATAAGTGAAAAATTACGTACCATTGAGAAATAAAAGTGCGTTCCTATCATATATGGACCATTTATGCAACTTATCAAAATATATATATATATATATATATATATATATATATATATTAATTGGGACTAGAATATATTCTCCCCATATTTTATGTGTGTAAGTGTATTTATTTTAATTGTATGAAAAGATTTAATTTCTTATTAAAAATTAATTATATATTATGGAAAGATCAATTACTATTACAGCATTCAAATAATATTGCATTCATAATTTACATGAAAAAAAAATCTACACACAAAAAAATTATATTTGTAATTAAATTTTAAAAATAATATTTATTTATACTAGTATTAATCTAAAGATAAATTTAATATAGTATTTTATGTTTCATTGTGTTTTGCATTTCATACCATATAATTTTTCAATAGCAAAAGTGCATGTTTAGTTATTTAACTTTACATAATATTTCATTTTGGTTTCTTAATTTTATATAGTGCCTTTTCAATCATCTATCCTTAAACAGTTAACAAAAGAACAGAGATTGGAATATTAAGTTTTAGTATTAAGGAATGATAATATCGTAGCGATTGGCACAAAACAATCATCATTTGAGGATTAATAATTTTAGGATTAAATCACTGAAAGGATATTTTATAAATTTCAGTCACCAAACTAAAATCTTGTATAAAGTGACGCAACTAATGATATATTTTTGTCATTTTTCTAACTTTGTATCACATTTTACTAGTTTATTTTCAGCAACAAGAGAATAATTTAAATAAGGAAATGGAATAATATATAATATAGAAAATCAAAATAAAAGACTTAGAAAAAATAATATTTATAAACATCATAATATAAATTTAAAGTTACTAAATTGCCCATATCAAACCACCTACATACATTATCTCTTGCACTCATAATTAAAAAAATTGAAACTAAAAACTGCCCATTATTCACATGTGACATAATTGTTTTTTTTTTTTTCACTAAGTTTCATATCTATTCATGTGATCAATACATTATTTAATTAACTATGGTCAGACTCATATCTTTTTCAATTTTTTCCACCAAGTTCTATATCAATATAATGAATTTATCATTTAATTAATCAATATATAAACAAATACCTGATTTATATTATTAACATTGATATAAATTAAACTCTTTTTACAAGAAAAACAAAAACAAAACTCATTTCATTTTTTTTAGGATATAATAGATTATTTAGACTTTTTTAATTTTATTAACATTAAATGAATTTTTTTAACCCACATAATTTCATGTATAATAAATTATAAAAGACTTTGTGTGTTTATTAAAGTTATATAATTTTATTTATAATTAATTTCTTTGTTGATTCAAAAAAAATATAATTTTGACAAAGTTGAATAATGTGTACTTCGTTTTTCTATAGATATCCATGTAAGTTGTAAAAAATGAAAATTGAAAAATGTTTCGTTCAATTTAGTGAAATTTTAAATTTTGAATTAGTTTTAAAAATAGAATATGGGGCATTATTAAAAAAAATGTAAGAGAAAATATATGAGAACTGTATGTAGAAGATCTCATTAGGGCCATGAGAGAGAATATGTGAGAAACGTAGAAGATCTCCTTAGGGCCATTTTAGTTTTTTTTTTTTTTTGGGTCTTTATAAATAATGACAATTGTTATGGTCATTTTCAATAAATATATTTTCTTTCATTTTCTTAATTCGACCTTTTCCAAAATAATAGGATCTAATTACCAGCTAGAGTTATTAAATATAAAAAGAGATAAATAATAGAATACATAATGCTACCTTCAATTTTGCACCGATTTTGGTCCCAAAATGTATTTGCACCGATCGGTTATGGTCTCAGGAGCTAAATAATATGATGATGTGAGAGAACCAGTGAAAGATTGTTTTCCTACAACTCGGCTATCGTATCAAAAGTAACTGACTAGGTTCAATGTCTATATTTGACTCAATTATTATATTTTCTCTCTATAATATTGGTGATACACATATATGGTGAGTATTTATCCATATCTAACTCAATTATTTTCACTCTCTCCATAATATGTGGTACACATATCGTTAGTATCTATTCATATCTAACAATAGTCTTTGACCAAAAAAAATATATATATCTAACAATATTAATACTAGCTCCAACCTGACTTTTTTTTAAAAAAAGAGATTAACAAAATTAAATAAGTTATTTAATCATATTATATATTGTTTATCATTAGATTACATATTGATTTATGAATCAGATAAATTATTTTGGAGAAAAATAAAAATACTTTAAAATAATTTAATTAGCTTTCTTAATCTCTTCAAAAAAAGGTTAAATATGTCTTATATTTAAGAGCAGAGGTAGTATTATATAGAGTAAATACTCTTTCTGATCCCTAAAAAAAAAATCACGAATCCCATTTTCGTTCCCAGAGACTAAAAAATGACATTTTTATGGACTAAAAAGGAGTTTTTAGAAATTTTCGAAGGATCAAAATGTTCACAAATCAACCCTTATTCGTCCTTTTTAGGGACTAATTTTTAGGAACTAAAAAGGGGTTTTCTTTATGTGAGGGACAAAAAAGGGGTCTGTGTTTTTTTTCAGAGATCTTTACTCTATTATATATTTGATTTCCAATCCTGCCATCAAGTTGGTGCATTTTATAAGTTCGCAATCCCCAACTTGCCCACACATGTTTTGTGCTGATTACTTTTGTAAACGTACACATCCAAGAATTTGTTTTTCTGTCCAAGTCTTATGTGAGATTATTTCTTCTGATTGATACCTTTATCTTACGAAGTAACAATCCATCCCTACGTATTTGGTTCGCTCCTTGAATTCATGGCTATATCTAATGCTACATGATTACCACAATATAATGGATATAATGGTGGGACTTTGCTTTGTAGTTCTTGAGCATAAATTGCAATCATATAACTTCACTAATTACACAAGTCATCGCTCTCTATATATTTTGCCTCAGCCAATGATTGAGTTGCAACATTTTACTTCTTCGTTCTCTATGTCATGGGTAAACCTCCAAATGAGGTGAAATAACCACTACATGATAACGGTGAAAAAGTGATAGTCAAGGACGGATCTTCTTAGGGACTAGAGGGGGCCATAGCCCCCCAAGGAAAAAAATTGTTCTGATTTGGAAGTGAAACTTGGTAGCAAGCGAGGAAGGTAGGGTTGATGTGGTTGATAAGGAGAATAGTTTTGGGTTAAGCAAAGAAATAGGGAGCTCAGAGAGGATGAGGATGGGGCGGATCTTCTCACGAACAGGCCCCCAAAAACAAAAAATTGTTCAGATAACTGTTTACTCTCTCATGACATCAGCCTTCAGCCTAGCTCGACCAAGAATTTTAACTTTCTTTAAACTAATATGATCATATTCATTGTGAATTGCTCATTTCCACCGAAAAGTCATCATCTGCTTCCTTTTTCTTAATTTAATATCTTCGCTTCCTACCTTGTGTGCCCAACTTGTATAATTCTCCTAGTAGAAAGTTAAGTAGTGTCGTCCCTATGTAACTATTTTAAGCATCATGCGATCATAATGACCTGCATATAATTACGCCAGTTGAAGATCGATTCACATTTGATATATATACATGGTTTATTAAAGACGCAATGAATCAATAGATGTAAATATGTGTGTGTTAAAACATCATTTCATGGCGGAACAAGAACTTATCTAAAGGTAAAGGGGTTTAAAGGGATTGGATATGATAAAGTTATTAGCATCATACATTATTAAAATATTTTTATTATAAATCTGAATATTTTAAACATGTTATATAATCATAAAATTTTTTAATTAGTTAATGATTATATATTTAGCCCCCCAAAAATTTATTTCAAGATCCGCCACTGGTGGTAGTGACGTAAAATTGATAGTGATAATATCCTATCTCTTGCTAATAGGGTTAGGATATTGTCACTACCAATTTTATGTAACTACCAAGTCACTACCACTTTTTCACCGGTAGATCGGAATCTTAATAGGAGAAAGAAATGATAAAGGTATATGAGATTCTGATATAACGGTGAAAAAGTGGTAGTGACTTGGTAGTAACATAAAATTGGTAATAACAATATCCTATCTCTTGCTAATATAATCAACGTGACCATTTTGGATTTGGAAAGTCGTGGCCTTGTTACTTGTCTGTGGTCAGGCGATATCACATTCCACAGTTTTTTTTACAGATTCGATATTTGTAGTCAAGGCTTAGACACCCAAACTCTCTTTTTCTCTCTCTTTTTCAACTTTATGGATCTAAGCTCTAATACCATGTGGAAACGGAAGCTAAAGGTTGTATTAAAATATATGTACTTGAACTTATTGAGTTCCCACCCGTCATTGTAATTTATGTAACTGCATTTCTAATAGCACTTAACCTTGCTTTTCTAAATGACAGGTTTATAAAATAATTGCCTCTTTTATTACATCATCAGTGTTTACTTGATTTCATGAATATTTTTTTTTGATATTCTTTTTTTTTCTTGTTTATGTTTTTTTTAATGCATTTAAAAATTTCCTTTAAAAAAACTTTTGGGGTTCTCCCTAGCTAATAATGCCCCCTTAAGTAAATTTCTGGATCCGCCCCAGATGGATACATATATACAAGAGTGTGTCCTGCAGCTTTCAGATCTAAATCACAGACTACACTTAATATATTTGACCAAAATTATTTCTCTCTCTTCATAATATTGGGTGATATGCATATGGCTAGTATCTATCAATATCTAACAATATAATATTAATTTTATCCATTTTATTTCCAACCATTTACGTAGACGTACAAAGGAGCCCAGTCTAACTAGGGTCCTGAGATATAATTAAGGGTCAGTTAATCAAAGAAATACTTATATATATATATATATATATATATATAAGGAAATAATAGTAATAATAATACATAAAATAATATAAAAAAATTTGGCATTTGATTATTATGAAACGTGCTGTGTGCATGTTTTCTTGTTGGGTTTTTCTTATTTTCTTCTCATAATCTCATATTCATCCTTATATTAGGAAAGTAAATGATCCAGATTCAATATTTTATAAAATTATTATTATAAACATAAATAAATAAATCTAAAATCTCAAAATTAGATCTCTATAATTCGCAAGACAATAAATAAATAAATTTTAATTTATAAAATATTAAATGGTTAAAACAATGTTTGGTTTCTATACTTTACTTTCATTTTGATTTTAGTCTTTGGAATTTAGAACACGTGGTTTTGGTCCCTGACGTTTAATTTGTATCATTTAAAACCATTAGTCCCTATAGTATTAGAAAGACTTGGAAGTGGGATTGACAATGTTAATTTTGCTCATGTGGTGTTAACCCCATTTAAATGATTATGTGGATGCTGACTGGGCTAGATGGTTTGACAAAAAAATGACTCAAATTATAGGTGTGATGTTTTTTTTTTAAGGGGGGAAAAAAACAGAGAGCAGGATCATAAGCGTCGCACCAGACAAGCAATCGGAAAAAAAAGGGTTCGGCCTAAAGGAGGACCCAAGGATACCGGTGACTGACAGAGTTGGCGGAGAAGAGGCAATCCTTCTCGGCGACGGTAGAGATGTGAGAGAAAATCAGTTGCTAGGACCTATCCTTGGCCGGGAACGACTTGGAAATTAAATCCAGGATTTTGGAACTTCACTGCAGCAATGTCTCCATCGGCTGAGACTTGACAGAGAAAGGGATTGGTACCGGTTGTGTTAGCAGTGACAGAGATGATAGAAAGTAGTGTTTCTAGAGTGAGTTGAAGGGTGAAATTCCTCCTTCAAGGTTCGGATCCCACGCTCATAAATCTCTCTTCTATCACCCAAAAAAGTCTCTCTTTTCGTTCAACTTAGCGATTCCATTATAGTTATTCTCTTTGACTATTACATTTGTGTGGGGCATAGATTTTCATTTGTGTTAATTTGCTGATGTTCGGCTTCTCTGCAAATAAAACCCGTTTGGATCAAAGAAAATGTGAGAATCGAAAGGAATGGAAAGGAAAATATTTTAACTCGATACTGTAAAAGAAAATGGGTTAATATAAAAAATTTTATTTGGTTGGAAGAGAATAAAGTTGGAAAATAAGATAAAATACCGTTTTACCCCTAAAAATATCAGTGTACCACGACACCCCCAAGTAACACCTAAAGTGGGAAAGAAGCTGTTAACTTTGGATCCTCAAATTAATCTGCTAAAGATTTATTCTCACATTAAAGTGATTCAAGTATTTACCATAGTCTCTCTTTATGGCGTGAGAGTGAACAATATGCCGTTGAATCAGCTGTTTTTAGTTTCATGGTGGATAGTGGATATATATTATTACTGATAAAATGACGGTCTGCTTCAAACTCTTATGCCTTGTTTCAATATGCCTTGAGTTGCTTATTTGAAAAGTTTTTAAATAAATGTTTTTAACTCCAGTCAATTATGTATTTGCCTCGAGTCATCTGATTCAACTTTAGTTTTTGAATCCATCATTTTTGACTTTTGCATATCAAATATTGACTCAAGGCAATTAATGTTTAAGTTCAGGTTAAGTTTTTTTTTTTTTTTTAACTTGCGTATTTCAAAGAAATCGTTTTTGACTTTTGAATATCAAGTTAATGCCCCAAATCATTGACTCAAGGCAATTAACTTTTGACCTCAAGTTGAACACTTTTGACTTAAGTGTTCAACTTGCATTTTTCAAAGACATCGTTTTTAACTCTTGAATATCAAGTTAGTGCCTAAGTCATTAACTCAAGGCAATAACTTTCTAACTTCAAGTTAAAACTTAAGCTTGTGTATTTCGAAAAGGATTGTTCTTGACTTTTACATATGAAGTTAATGGCTCAAATCATTGATTCAAGGCAATTTCTCATTTGACTCAAGTTAAACTTTCATCTCGTCATTTGTGAAGAACTCTTGACTCTTGGATATCAAGCGACTACCTCTGGTCATTTACCTCAAGTCAAGTTGCAATTCTTTCAACTTACGCTTTTAACTCTTAGGAAAACGAAATTGCGTCTAGTCAAAATATCAAGTTAATTTCCTCTTTCCTCTGTTAACCTCTGTTTTTGAAAGTTGAGCATGGATCTTCAAATTAAGGAACAAAAACATTGACAATATCATTTCTATGACTTCAACCAGTTTTTTTCACATATTTTCGCTATGACACTCGACTATGCATCATTTCACTCGAGTGTAAAAGATATTATACATAGTCTTTGTCCCTAGCAATGCCTGAATCCATGCTTCCTTGTGTGAAATGCACAGTCATTGTCACTGAAATTCCACTCGCCCTCCGATATGACGGATTTGTAGCGACAACGTGGCTTCTTCTTCCTCCTTCAATAATGTTTACCAGCGTCATTCTCTTCTCTCTCTTCCTCTCCCCCGTTGTCACTCTCTTCTCTCTCTACCATGTGATGAGAGCAAATTGGACTTTAGTCTATTTTCAAAGGCGCTAGAGAATGGCTTCCCACCATTTTTTGTGGAAACCTATTTTCATTTAAACCTAGGAGAATGGAGCGCTCCAAGAAAATGTTTTTTAGGGAAATTTGAACCAAACGACCGCCGCTACTAGAAAATGCCAATTTTCCTTTTCCCTCCCCCGATTTTCTTCGATCTAAACAGGGCATAAATGTTCAATCTGTGAAAATGCTGAGAATATTTAGGTTCCTTTCTATCTTTCTATGTAAATATTTGAACTTCAATGTATGCAAACGAAGTTTTCGATCTGTTCCACTTCTTTACCAATTTATGGATTAATATAAGCATCTTAAACGGCTTCAAACTCTAGAGGCTAAAGGTTTTAAATAGAGCAAACTTCAATGACTAAAATCAAAATGATGGTAGAGTATAGAAACTAAACATTATATTAACCTCTGAGCAAAAAAAAAAAAAAAACATTATATTAACCCAATATTAAATCTAAACCATTCTTCAAATATTTCTTTAAGTTGTGGTTGGAATGGCGTTCTTTCTTTTCTCTTTACCTTTCTTTTTCATTTTTTTTAAACTTTTTTTCTTTCTTGCTTTGGATTTATTGTTTTCTTATTTTTCTACTTTCTACCTTTTTTCTGATCCAACTTGCCAAATTGGCGTTTTGATTTCTTGGTGTGAAAACTTCTCTTTTGGACTTTGATGGTATTAAAATTAATTAATAAATTTTGCTTATGGTAATAATCTAGAGTAAATTATATTTGAACCAAAAAAATCTAGGTAAATTATTACAGTTATTTTATATAGGTACGGCAATTTGGCAACTCTCCTATTATAGTCTGTCACGTCTAAAGAAGGTCCAAACTTGTCTATGAAAAGATTTAATTTCATACTGTAGAAAGATAAACCATTATTACAGTACTCAAATATTGACGTGATGAAAGAACCAAATTTATTACTATATTTTCGGTCCTAATTATAAGAATATTTTTGTAGTATAATTTACATTATAAAAATGTTACTATGATTAGAATCAGAAGTAATACTTGGTAGTTAGTACATTAAATGAGAAAAATGTATATTTGCTACCGGTTTAAAATTTTAGTACGATGGTTAGTATTTTATTTTTAAAGTTTGGTATTAGGGTAATCACGAGTTCAAATCTCATTCCCGTTAAAAGAAAATTATACATATCAAGTCTAAGAGGGATATGAATTGGATTTGGTTTAGTGGATCGGATCATAAAGTCATAGGAGACTAATTGGTGTGTCTGTGCTATCAACTTAATTTGAACTTGTGTTGGCTTTGATACGAAATCTTAGAAATGAGATGCTAACTATCATGTCAGAAGTTTAAACTGATAGTAAAGGCATACTCTTAATTTTATGATTAAGTGATTTTACCAATATATCCCCTTCTCTATTTCCTATCTACCATATCATTTTCATTCTCTTCAGTCGTTTTCCTGTTGCCAGCTGCTGCATTCCATCTTTATCCTCTATTTAGACCTTTGACATACGTGGGGTTGGAGAACTTTTTAATTAAAGCTACCACATATGGGAATCAGTTATGCTGTCTATTTAAAAAGCTTGTTGTCCCACATATATCGTCCAGATTTAATATTTTTTATATTTTGATTTTGTTTTAAAATTATTTTAATGGATAGAGAATCTAATAAAGATTCTTAACTAACTTTTTGCTTTTTTTAAAAAGGATTTTCAATTTAAAATTCATCTCTTAAACAAATATGAAATCTAGATTGTTCAAATGAGATGAGCTTATAATGTCTATCTAAAGGATAAGAATGAACAAAAGTTGGTCCAATTGGTAAAGTGATTGGCTCATACCCATAAGATTATGAGTTCAAATCCCACCCACGTGAAGATGTTATTAGTGAGCAATCCATAAGTACATGTGTATACGTTCTCTGAGTCTGAAGGCATGCACTGGCTTTAATGAGCCCCGTTACCCAATTTATCGAGACTTTTTCAGTATCCAAAAAAAAAAAAAGACAAAAAAGATAGACGCTATAACTTATTAGCTTCTATGGAGATCTTCAATGAAGCAATATCCTTTTAATCGAACTCGTGAGGCGGCCTTCATTTTCTCAACCAGAGAATTCCCAGTAAGGTTAGTTTGGTCATCGCCTGCTTAGTTCTTTTGGTTAGGTTTCAACCCCAATTCTATTTTTTGAATACTCAAGTCTAAATATGATTGATGAATATTTTGAAAAAAAATATGGGTGATGAATATTAAGTTGTGTGTGTATATATATATATATACTGTTTTAGAACAAATTAATTAAGGTTTCAAAAGTTTATAGCGTTAGAAAGTAGTACCTAAATAATTAATGCTTAATTAAGAAGACTGGGGTCCTTACTTAATAAAGCAAGTAGATATGAAACAGTGCAAAGCGGAAGGAGAAGAACATTTGTAAATAGTCTTGCTGCTATGCTCCTCTCAATGCCCAGACCAATGTGGTGAAGGGACAAGTTGGTGAAAGGAATTTGTCATTTTTGTTTTTTAAGGGTTAAGTAGTAAATTTGTCCTGAAAGTTTTTACTGAGGAACAATGTTACATTAGAAGTTTTTTTAGTCTTAATGTTATCCTAGGAGTTTTAAAACGTAGCAATATTACCTATTTCCATTAAAAAATTAACAGTCAACGTAAATATTTTGGGGGTCAAAGTTAGTCTTTTAATAAAATAGGACAACATTGCTACGTTTTGAAACTTTCGGGGTAACATTGAAGCAAGAAAAACTTTCAGGACAATATTGCTCCTGAGTCAATACTTTTAGGGTGAATTTACTACTTAACTTTTTTTTTTTTAAAGAAATGTAAAATACACATATAGCTAAGTTGGAAGCTACCTAGGATAACTTAGTATTGACTCATGAGTTATGTATGATAAAGACAAAATTGTAATCGATAGAAAGATTAGAAACTGAGTTTTAAGCGAACCAAAAGTTTAAGTATTGAGTTAGAAATGAGGTAAACCTTCAATGACTAAAATATTAATTTTCCCTTATGCTTTTTTCTTTTAATGACTTAGGGTACTGGAGGTAATTTGACGTAATTTATAAATTCTTTTTTCATTCCATATGACATAATTAATGATTTGTGAAGTTTAGTGACTCAAATTAGAATATAAGTGTCTCAAATAGCTTTTAAAGAGATTTTCCCTACATTTTGTAAAGTGTTTTATGTTTTATTTTGTTTTGTACTAGGTATTTCATATTATATTATTTTTTTAATTACAAAAGTGCATATTAAGTCCTTTAAATTTTTAGTCTCTTAATTTTAGTGTGCCTTTTGAATCCTCAAATTCTACAAGGGTTAACAAAAGATGTTGATATTACCCCTCGTCCTTAGACTCAACTGGTAAAGGGGTTGGACACTCTCACTAAAGGGAAAAGGTTTGATCCTAGAGTTGGTCAAGGCGCTGAGGGAGGCATCATAGCTCTTAGGTGCCTAGGTTAACACCTGATGGTAATAGACGGCTCGCCCTGTTCAACATCGGTATCACATTGGAGGAAGGGAGATTTCACCCTGCTCTTGGATTGTAGGTGAGCCCAACCTCTTTCCTAAAATTTTAGTATAAAAAAAAGGTGTTGATATTGAAATATCAATTTAAAGAATAACAATGGCCAGCCAAAAAAAAAAAATCATTATTCATATTAATAATAGTTAGGTTAAAGGTTTGTTGAAAAGATACTTTATAAAATGTTATGAAATTAAGTGATATAACCGAAATCTTGTGCTGTAAAATTAGAGAACTAATGGTACAAGCTTTTTTCCCATTTTTAAATTTTTCGTATTTTACTAGTTTCTTTGCAGAACCTAGAGAATGATTTAAATAATCAAATGGAATAATAAAGAATAACATTTAATTGCAACAATTGTCGAAAAAGTATTAGTATACTTAAAACAAGATAAATATTCATTAAAAAACAAATTTTTTTTTTTTAAAGGAAGGCAAATGTGGTGGAATACATAACACGATGCCGCACACTTTCAATTTTGCACCGATTTTGGACCTCCAACAATATTTTTGGCCCGACAGGTTATGGTCTCAGCCTCTCAGGTAAGGAGGATTTGGAACCACCGAGGACAGCAGTGTAATGGTACAGCTGGTGGTATTAAGATACTTTATATCTCCCCTCAGGTCCCGTGTTCGAATCCCCCTTCCCCTCATCTTGTACCAAAAAAAAAAAAGGGAGGATTTGGAAAATTGAGAACCCAAATATTGGTAGAGAATCTTGAAACAGGGAACAGTATTGAAGATTTATCTATATTTAACAGTTTTTTTTACTGATATTTTTTGAATACTAAATATTTCTATATAATGGTTTTTAACCGTTAAATATTGAACACTATATTTTATGGTTTTTTCAAATGCAACCGTTATGTATAGGACATTATATTTAACGGTTGTATGACATTGATAGTTAAATATGTCTATTTATATTTAATAGTTTTTTTAATAATAATCTTGATATATTTTGTATAATACTTAACCATTAAAATGATAAACGACAAAGTATTTGTCACCAGAGGAAATGGTTTATAAGGGGATTAAGTGGAAAACCCATTATATATGTATAATATCATATGGTTATTAGGAAGGAATAAGGGTCTTAAATGTCATAGAAGTTTTCGCTTAGGAGCACTGGTAAGACGAAAGTTTTTTTTAGACAAAAAATGCCACAGAAGTTCACAAAACATAGCAATTTTGCCCCTCCATTAATTTTGATTGTTAAGTTTAACTGAGTGCACACGTGGCATGCCACCTCATCAATCAAAAGAGTTAAGTATCATTTTTGCCTCGGAAGTTTTCACTGAGGAGCAATTTTGCCCTAGAAGTTTTCACCAAGGAGCAATTTTGCCCTGGAAGTTTACAAAACATAACGATTTTGCCATTCTGTCCCCAATATTAAATTTAACTATTAAATCAGTCAAAGACCACATATGTCATGCCTTGAAAAGGTCGAACTTAGAGTCAAAGAAGGAGATCCTTTAGATGTTGAGCTCAAGGTGGTCAGAATTTGTGAAGCCGAACTGGTCAAAGGGACTAAAAGGTCTGTCGCAAAACCCAGAGGAAACATCACTTATGATCTAAGCAAATGATCAGTCTATACAAACGTAAATATTATCACTATTGATTTGCTTAACTGAACCAATTTTTGGAACAATTCATTTCTTGTTTTGCATTTCATTTGCTTTGATCATAAGTGATGCTTCCTCTAGGTTTTGCGACAGACCTTTCAGTCCCTTTAACCAGTTCGGCTTCACAAATTATGGCCGCCTTGAGCTCAATATCTCAAGGATCTCATTCTCTGACTCCAAGTTCAACCTTTTCAAGGCATGACATGTGTGGTCTTTGACTAATTTAATAGTCAAATTTAATATTGAGAGACAGTAGGGCAAAATTGCTACGTTTTGTAAACTTCCAAGGCAAAATTGCTCCTTAGTGAAAACTTCCGGGACAAAATTGCTCATCAGCGAAAACTTCTGGGGAAAAAATGATACTTTCGATTGATGAGGTGACATGCCACGTGTGATGAGGTGGCATGCCATGTGTGTTCTCAGTTAAACTTAACGGTCAAAATTAACGAAGAGGCAAAATTGCTACATTTTGTGAACTTACGTGGCATTTTTGGTCCAAAAAAAACTTCCGTATTACCAGTGTTCTTGAGTAAAAACTTTCATAGCATTTAAGACCCATATCCCTATTTGGAATAACCATTAAGTATGTGTGACAATTTTTTTTAAAAAAATTGTGGGCTTACTTTTCATCTGCCTCAGCAAAATAACCTTCAGAAACAACATATATATATATATATATATATATATATATATATATATATATATATATAAAAACTCCAAAACAAATCCAACTCTAGATGGATGTATCTAAATATATACAAAATCGCAAGTTCCAACCAACAAATGCCAACGAATTAAAACAATAATCATCGAATTCTATCTCTACAATTATAAATGCATTAAAGGTAAGGAAATATACATATGATCAAGTGTCCCTTTTTTTCTAGTCTTTGTAATTTTAATACTTTTTTTTGCAACAATTGTTTTCTTTAATTTGTGAAGCAACTTCCCCCTCTTATATCCAAATTCCTTTATTTTGGTCATGCCTAACATACAAAGCATTTTCTAGATTGAATTGTGTTTCAAGTGACGACCCTTGAAAATGATCATGCTCACTGAATTCACTTCTTGCCTTCTCATTTAGTTTTTTTTTTATAATAAAACAATCAACCATTTTTTTTTAGCAGGATTTGGAATATAGAATATTTGTTTAGCTTGAAAAGCTAAAATGAAATGCTCTTATTTATACCCTTATTTATCTAAATTTAGTTGTATCAACCCCAACTCATCTATTTTCAAAGCATTATTATTGTCAACCCACTCGCACTCGAAAGTCAGAGCATGAAATCCTACGTAATCTAGTTCCTAAATGTGTTCAACCATGCCAAAGTATGACATATTGGCATATATAGGATTCTTATCCTCATTATTTTGCATTTTGCTTTGGGCATCCTTCTCTTTAGTGTAGAAGGAGTATCCATTGATGACATAGCTTGAAAAAGAAATTACATGTCTATTTGGACCAGGTGCCAAGAATATTACTTTCTCTATAACTAGATTATGATCAACATTATACTTGTCATCCCCGTACTGCTTCAATCATGCTGTGAATTGTTTATTATGTTCTTTGGCATACCAACTCTATACTCTGTTGGGGTTTTCCCTCCTAAATTCATCCATATAAATACCACATACTCATCAATCTCTTGTGAGAGTTGAAGTACGTATATGTTTGCTTGCTCCTACTATTGGTTTGAGATAGAGATAACTTTCTTTTCCATCAACTCTTGTTCAGATGTCCTTCCTCTATGTTGAGTCACCGAAAGGCCAATATCAGATGCATCTTTCAAGTAATCGATACAAAATTTAGCCACCTCTTAACAAATGCGCTATTTAACAATGCAACCCTCATTTTGAATGTTTCTTTTTGGTGAGCATCATATACAGCCTCCCCTTTGTTCCACGACTTCTTCATGTCTTCAATTAGTGGCATAAGGTATACATTATCTCATTCATTGGTTGCCTTAGCCTTGAGATTAGATTGACCACATCATGTACTTCCATTTTATTAAGAGCCATGTAGGGAGGTTATATATAAACAATATAACTGGCCACGTACTGTGGCTTCTGCTCAGCATCCCAAATGAGTTTTCTTCAGCAAATTCGAGATACTCAGAGTCAAATATACTCCATTCCGTAGAGTTTGCAAGATGCCGAAGCATGCCGTCTTGAATTCTTTCATCTGCATGCCACTTTAAATTTCTTGCATCAATTACATTGTTATACAAGTGTCTAAATCTAGGTATAATTGGAAAATACCATAACGTCGTCTTTGAACTCTTCCCATTTGCTTGGTAGCTTGAGGCAGAACACAAAGGACAATCAATTAACGATTCATATTCTTTTCTAAACAGAATACAATCGTTGGGGGCAAGCATGTATCTTTTCATAACACATGCTAGTGGTGCATATCACTTGTTTTGTATCATAAGTCTTGGTTGGCATATTGTTCCTGGTGGTAGCATTCTTCTCAAAATTGCAAGCAATTTTGTGAAGCCTAAGTCACTTAACTTGTATTTTGCTTTCCAGTTGTACAAGTTAAACACACCAGATAATAATATGAACTCAGTACAATTCTCGTACAAAGGTTTCTCTACATTGCTCTTCATCCTTTCAAACTTTTCTGGGCATTCACTGAATTCTGCTTCATTTTCTTTGACCATATCTTGAAGATGATTGGCCTCAAATGTACTTGTGTCGAAGTCAGGTGATTCACACCTTTCCAAATTTGATTGACTAGTATCAATGTTGTTAAAATTGAGATCCTATATAAGATCGGGAGACTGTGTGAAGATCGTAAATCGTGGGATTGATACGAATCGTAAGATCCTATTACCTAAAATATAAATTTATATTTAACTATATATATATAGATATATATTATATGTGGGCTATGGTCCTAAGAAAAGAGTCCAAATACCCATCAATGATTTTCATAACAGTGCTCATTCGAGGCTGTTAAAAAAATTTTATTCCGTCCTGGTCAATGCCACTATTCTATTCCCATCTAAAGCCCAGTCAACATATATCAAAATGTCCACTAGACCCTTCAAAACTTCTCTTCCCCTTCTTAATTAATCTATTCCTATCTAAAGCCCAGTCAACATATATCAAAATGTCCACTCTACCCTTCAAAACCTCTCTTCCCTTTATTAATAAAAAGGCTAAAACGAAAGTCTTCAGAGGTCCCACACAGATAAAGCCAAGAACGTCCTGTTATTAGATATGATAAGTGATCTCTGTCCCTCTGTCTCTCCTCGCTACTCTCTCCCTCACAGGCCTTCCTCTCGCTGTCTGGTTCTGTGAGCAAATTAGGGTTTGTGTTCCTTCACCTTCTAATCTCACTCAGTGGCCTTGGGATTCTTCCTTCGATTTCACCAAATCAATATTCTTTGCACCGTAGGCTTTCTTTTGATCTACCTTTTTTCTTTCTCTGCACCGACTCACTGAATGGCACCGGCTCACTGAATGCAGCGGCCAACGAGAATTAAAAGTTGGATCTGAAATGAGCGATACTATAGATCTTACGATTTAGTCGTCGATCCTGGCATTCCCAAGCAATATATGATTTTTATTCCGCACTGGATCGTTTGGTTTCTATATATTGCAGGATCATGTGATCTTACGCTTTAAAATGCGATGTTAATAACTGTGACTAGTATTGCTGCCCATGCTCCCCATGTTTTGTCCAATGGGTATAAGTCTGATCAATTCCATACACTACTAAGTGTGACTTACCATTGTCTGATTCAACACACTTCACAATGCCACACTTGATGCAAGGACAAATAATGTAACCGCGATCGTCAGCATCATTACGATCACAAACCTTATGAAATCCCCCACCCCATCCCAATACTCCTTCGATTAACAATTGGCAAACATCCATTCTTTATTTGTAATCTCTATCAAGATCATATACATAAAACAATCTTCATATGCTCTTTACCAAAATCAATATTAACAAATAGACTTTAGTATTAAAATCAATGGCGAAACCTATACACATACAAAATCACTCAAAAAATAATATTTACATACTTTTTACACAAATCAATACTAACAAATAACAACTTTATTATAAAAAAAACACTTAAAATCAGTTGCAAAATCCAATACACATACAAAATTACTAAAAAAGAAATTTTTAGATACTCTTTACGCAAATCAATACTGGAAAAAAAAGCTAAAAAACTACTAGTGGGAGAAACTCAATTGAACTCACCTTTAGCAAGAAGGAAAGAGCTCAAACACTGAACCCAAAAACCTTAGAAGAAGAAGCCAATTTAGATGCCACTAGTAGGAGCACCCATGAACCTAGAAAAACTCTAGAACCCACAAAAGGTGAACGACGAAGAAGAGCTACGGCGGAGGAGAAGGGAGCAAAACCACCAAGTGAGCGACGAAGGAGAGAAAAATGGTGGTGGAGGAGCCGGAATGGAGTCGTCAGAGGTGTAGATGTGAGCTCTCTATAACTTTATAAGTTTCAAATACCGAAGGAAAACAAGTCTGAGAGGTGTTTTTAAAATAGTATACTTAATGGTTGTTACTAGAGAACCGTTAAGTATATTATATTTGACGGTTCTTTTTGGACAACCGTCAAATATACATCACCTATATTTGACAATTTTTCACAAACAACTGTTAAATAAAAGATAACATTTTTTTCTAAAAAAGAAAATCAAACTAATATATAACGGTTGGATTATAAAACTGTTAAATATTTTTTCATATACTTAATGGTTGTTTTAAAAAACCAATATATCATTCCTGAAACTCATATATGCATATTTAACGGTTTAATTAAAACTGTTAAGTATAGAGTGTCAAATATAAACAAATCTGTAGTAGTGGAAAAAGAAAAGAAAAGAGCTATATCATTGTTTAATGCACTAATGATACGTTTAAAGGGTAATTAAGAGATAAATTAATGTTGCATGAAACCAAAATAAGGAATTAGCAACTCTACCCAATTCGATGGATAATAAAAAAAAAAGGAAAATTAAAATGAAGGACTTAAAAAAATAATATTTAAGAAGGACCATAAAAAGTGGTAATTATTTTAAAGGACCAAAAATTAAAATATTAAAATAAAAGGACTAAATTACCCTTAAGCAGATTTCCTATATTCTCATTAACTAAATCTGGAATGGTTTTTTCTTCCTATCTTCTTATTAACTGAATATGGAATGATTTTTTCTTACATGAGAATCTAAAGTAATTAATATATAATAATAAATGGATATTAATCTAAATAATTCTTTTCCCATCGCAGAATCACTCCAGATTATTATGCTAGAGAAAAGATAGGAAAGATGGAGCTTTTTATGGTTGTGGCAGAAGAAGCCTCGTGCGTAGTGTACCGTCTGCAGTGTTAGACCTGAGATTTTTTGTGCTGAGGCAACCAAAAGTACCTGATATTCATTCAATATTACCAGTTGTTCCATTCCCAGATAAACAGAAAATAAAGTAAAAGGCTTTTAGCTCAGAAAAACCCCATCAAAAGAAAAGAACGTAGTTAAAGAAACCAAATCCCTCTTTCCTTTCACTATAGTCATAAAAAGCTCCATCTTTCCTATCTTTTCTCTAACATCATAATCTTGAGTGATTCTACAATAGAAAAAGTTATTTGAATTGATATCTATTTATTATTATTCATCAATTACTCTAGATTCTCATGTAAGAAAAAATCATTCCAGATTTAGTTAATGAGAAGATAGGAAATCTGATTAAGGGTAATTTCGTCCTTTTATTTTAATATTTTAATTTTTGGTCCTTTAAAATAATTATTACTTTTTATGGTCCTTCTTAATAAATATTATTTTTCTTAGGTCCTTCATTATAATTTTCCAAAAAAAAAAAGTGCCTCATATTTATAAGTTTATTGAATTAGAACACTATATAAGAATTTGGCAAAAAGAACACTAAACAAGAAAAATGAATATAACAGTATACCCAAAAATAAATATAACAAAGCACTATTATACTAGACGGCCTCTAAAATTTCCATATGATTTGTACGGAATATAATATATATATTTTTAATATTCCTCCTGTTCTTAATGAAGAGCCTAATTGGAGAGTTTGAACTTAATCTTTAATGTAAGATATATTTTCTATATTTACCAAATTTTCTTAATTTACTCATATTGATGCTCTCTCAAGCCTCACCAATAAGAACCAAGTAAGAGAGAGATAGAGGAAATTAAAGAAGATGATTAGGGTATTTTTGAAAAACAAAACATATACTCCCTCCGGTCCTAATTATAAGGCATAGTTGACTTTATTTGGAGAGATTAAGGAAGCTAAATAAGTTAGTTAATCATTTTATATGTTGTATATCTTTAGATTATATATTAGTATGTGAGTCAAACTAATTACTTTGAAGAAAAAAATAAAAAGAAAAATACTCTAAGTTAATTTAATTAGCTTTCTTAATTTTTCCAAAAAAGTCAACTATGTCTTATAATTAGGACCGGAGGGAGTAATATCAACTAACTTTCTTAAATTAATCAAATTAAATAAATTTGTGTTATATAAAATACGGGATAGAGTACAACCTATGAAAGTGAGCGGAATGGACTTGATTTAATTTCTCTCAATTACAGCAACGTTATTGATAAAAAATGTTGTTTCTTGTCCTAAATATAAGACCTAATTGATTTTTTTGGAGAGATTAAAGAAGATAAATAAGTTACTTAATTATATTATATATTGTGTGTAATTAAATTATATATCAGCTTATAAGAAAGACAAATTAGTTTAAAGAAAAAAATATAAATATAAATATTTTAAACTGGTTTCACTAACTTCCTTAATTTCCCAAAAAAATTAACTGGGTTTTATATTTAGGACTGGAGGTATACTACTTTAGTCCTCGTTTTAGGTTTGTGTTTTTCTTTCTTACTTCCATTTTTCAAAGCATAAATATATATAAGGTGCTTGCTTTGAATGGTTAGTGTGAAAGGAAGAGAGAAAGAAAGGTTTGAAATTAACCATCAGAAGGGGAGTTTCGCCGTTCTGTATTGGCTCAGGCATTTTACAACCTCAATTTTTTTGAATGGTTTTACTACCTCCGGTCCTAATTATAAGAGCTAGTTGACTTTCTTTGGAGAAATTAAGGAAGTTAAATAAGTTACTTAATCATTTCATATGTTAAATATTCTTAGATTATATATTAGTTTATTAGTTAAACTAATAAGTTTGAAGAAAAAAATAAAAATAAAAATACTTTAAAGTAATTTAGTTAGCTTCCTTAATCTCTCCAAAAAAGTCAACTAGCTCTTATAATTAGGACCGGAGCGAGTACTGTTTTAGAGAGTTGCGGTCTCCTTTCATTTCTTGTAACTTACATACTTCCTCTCTTAAGATACTAACTAGCAAATATATTTGATAATTTTTATAAAACATTTGCTTGTTTCCAAAGCGTATTAATTATTATTTTTTTCCATGTAAGCCCACAATTAATAAGGGTAATGGGTAAGAGTTAAAATTAATATAATATTAGAATTTAGTGCAATTAATAAGGATAATATTAGAAGTTACTTAAATTGTAGGACAACTTTATTGACTTTAATTGTTTTTATTGGTTTATGAAAATTATTAGTTGATGTTTTATAATAAGGACGAAAGGGAGTACTAGTGATTGTATGGAGGAGCCCATGGGAGGCTAACTGGCCTTATAAAGCACAACTCAAGTCCTATTTATGAGCCTGTTTTTACTAAATCACACATACCAATGAGAGATAGATAACTCAATAATTATGAGGTGAATTTTCAACTTTGTTCTCATTTATGAATTTGTATTTTTCAGCTCTTTTTTCTCTCTCGATTTTCATTGTTACAATTAATATAGGCAAAATTATCACAACCTCATTTATTACCTTAAAGAGGACTTATAAATAAGACTAAATTTGTTGGTTAAAAGAGAATTATAAATAAGACTAAATGGTATAATTAAGGGTCCATTTTCATGTCACTTACAGACAATAATGCAATGTAGTGTGAAGTAATGTAATAAAGTTTTTTTTTTTTTGCTATCAATATGCTTGCTATGTTATTAAGAAGACTTAGCAAAAAATTTATTTGTTATATTTAGTTAAATAAATATAACCATGAAAAAGTCTATAATACCCTTCCATGTATTTTCTTTTTTTAAAAACTCGTTCATTCCCAAATTCATCATCTCTCCAAGTAGAGGTGGCAGTAACTCGGTAGAGATTCTAGCCGTGGTGCCAACTGAGTCCACATTTGGTGTCCATTCTTATGTGTCCAATTATGTGCTACATATTTTTTTTATAATTTTTTATATATTGTATTTATTTATATTTAAATTATATGCTGCTTTTTGGAATTTTTTTTGTACCTAGTATCTCAAATTAATTAGTTTCCATGATACTGGTGTTACAGATAAATGCAGAATTCGAAACTAATTAATTTGAGATACTGGGTGCAAAAAAAAAATCCAAAAAGCAGCATATAATTTAAATATAAATAAATACAATACATAAAAAATTTAAAAAAAAATATGCTCATACCTCTAATAGAGGTATGAGCACATAATTGGGCACATAATTATGTGTATGGAATGAGAACCCGGTGGCAAGTGTAGTGATCCACTTTAAAAATATATTTTAAAATGTTGAATACACCATAAAATACTTTAGGATATTGAATGCACCTGAGAAAATAATTCAAGGTGCTAGATGTACCTTCTTCTTTTTTTTTGGATAAACGGTGCTAGATGTACCTTAACCCTTATTAAATTGGACTTGTTAATTTCTAAATCTATCTTGTAATGCTAAATTATTTGTTTTCTTGTGAATAGCTAATATAAATTGGAAAATTGCTTAATGCTAAATGACATGCCCACCTATTCTTTTTCTAAAAATGTAATGCATTTTTTTTTTCATTTTTATCTTAAATTAATTACATATCCCTCTTATTTGTTTTTCCTATTCATTTTCTCTAAACTCTTTTCCCACTTATTTTCCCTCTTACTCAGCTTCTTCATAAATAATGGTATATTAAAAAAAATTACATCTTGACACACTTATTGCTTTTAATTAATTTTAACTAACAGTTCATTTGTATGATTTGGTAGCTGTTGTTTTATAAAGAGAGCCGGAACAATTAATTTAGCAATTCTCAAGTCCCCATTAGCTAATGCAATAAAACTTTTGTAATAAAGTTGCACTCTTCAATAACAAGCACATACCATATACTTCAATAACAATATATATTTAGAAATTAGCAAGTCTAATTTAGTACCATCTCATGTCTTAAATATAAGAGTTAGACAATGAATTTATTTTAATATTAAATATAAGATCTCAATCCATTTAGTTTGAAAGATGTTTGCATAAAAAATAATTACAATTCACATAATTAGAAAGGACATTTTATGAAGGGAAATACACTTCTCATATTGTAGGAAAAGTGTATCCTCATGTCATAGGTATAAAAAAAAATGTGGGTCGCACCATTTCCATGCTTGAGTTTTTCTTTTTTTATAAAAAAGATGTGGGTCCCACCATTCATGTGTGTGTAGGAATCTTCTTCTTCTCATGCAACATGAGAAGTGTAAACCCCTTTTATGAAAACTAAAAAAATATTTGTTACAAATAAGTACCTCAAATTACTTCTTTAATGCCTACAAATTAGTTACCTAACTCTAATATTAAAGACCGGAAAAAGTATTTACCTGCTTTGTGTATAAGATACTTCCAACATGTTTTATATAGATTAAAAAAAACTTGAAACTCATTAACTTTGCCTTAAAATTTAACAAATCTTCAGTTTTATCCATATATAATATACATTATTCCCTAAGAAAACAAAGTCTGCACTATAATAAATGAATGGTAAAATTATACATTCTTACGAAAAAATTAATAGTGTGCCTCATGAATAGGAAAAAAAGTGTTTCTTTCTCCACTTCATCAATAGGACTACAAGAGTGATTCAAGAGTTTTCATCAGCTATTCACTAGTAAACGTTTATACGGGATAGTGTAAAGCCTAAAGTTCATGCTAATTCCCCTCTCACTTGGAAGGGTATATGTGCGGTTTGGAAGAATAATATTTTTTTAAAATTTAAAAATAAAATGGTTATAATTTGTATAACATTTACTTATTTTCTTAGGGTTCATTTGGTACAGGGAATATTTGAGGAGGGAAAGGAATGGAAGGGAATATTGAGAGGGAACTTAAAAAGTTAAACTGTTTGATAAACATAAGAATAGAATTAAAGTTGAGGAAAAATAAAATGTTTGGTATGAAGAATTGATTATTGTTTAGGTGGGAAGTTGAGGTAAAATTCGCAGAATGCCCCTAAAAATAAAAAATGTAGAGAAAACATTGGAATGATTATGATTATTATTATTATTATTTTGGCAACAGGACAAAAACAAACCCTAACCAAATCGCAACGTGGTTCAGAAGGAATTTGCAATGCGATGTCGATGGGAAATGCCTGGGTGACGAGCACAACGACGGAGGGATGTTCGAAGGACGACAAGCATGGAATGAATTAGAGGGGGACAACACCAAATTATGAAATGTGGTGCATAAATGAATATAACAATATGAATGTGGAAGAAAATCGTTGAATATTGAACCCATATGTTGCATTAATAAACAAACTAGAAAATGGTGAAAATAATCAGTGGTAAACCGTTGGTAGTATGAAGTCGCTAAAATAAAATTAGTACTTCGGTAAGAAAAAATAGAGTTGGCAATTGAAATTGACGAACATGATGATTGTTTGTTGTATGTTAAAAAAGGTCAGTACAAGTAAAGCAATTTGATGCATAATGTAGTGAAAGAAATAACAATGGTGCAATTTGGCCTTCTCAAATGCTGTTTAACAATGAAGCCAAACTTGCAATAATTCCTTATATAAACAAATTATCTGTTAAACCTGAGAACAAGACACATTTAACAATGTGATCAGACAATTTAGCAACTGCTATTATGCAATCTGAAATGGTGATAAGGCGAGGCTAACACTCTGATAAATGCAGCAATTCAAATAAATGTAGAAATGACAGAGCAATTTCATATCAATTGAAACCTTTTTCACACAAGTTGGCTTTTTAACATGTTTGTTGATGAAGAACAAAAAATGGTCGGCTATAACATAGAAGAATAGGCAAAGAAAAACTTAAAAAAATGGTCATTAACATAACCAAGCCCATGCATGCAAAAGAATTATGCTTAAACATGACATTAACCAAAGTGACGTGTTTTAAACTGGGCACAGAGAAAATTTGCAGGTTCTATGGAGGAAGTGAATCCGTCATAATAATTTGATATATGTGGAGAACTTGACAAACCTATGATTATAGTTCATAACTTAGGAAGTTAGTAACCACTGGCGAAGCTAATAACCAGTGAGATGTAAAATATGCATATCAGTATGATGGTTTTAGAAAAGGTCAGTACAATTTTGAAAACATTTACAATTGTATAATTTGGCCTTTTCAAATGTTGCACAATAATGAAGACAAACTTGGATGGAAGGACAAAGAACAATTACACAAATTGTGCATAGTTGTTGATATAACATGCACAGGTGGTCCAAAGGTTGCTGCATTAAACCAAGCAGTAGCTTAAAAACCGACCTTAGTGATGGTACTTCTGCCATTAAAGAGGATGCAAGCAGTGGACAACAATGAAACCAACATGTATGTGGAAATGCACATATGATGCACTAAACCAACATGTAGCAGACCCAACAATACGTGAGTACAAATCAAATAACAAACTGAAAAATTTAATGTGCACCATAAGGTTAAATGACATAAAACAGACATAACAGCAGGCAAAAAGAGCCCTGAATTTAATCAGTACACCATAGTGATAAACTTCAATTGCAAAATAACAAAGATGACCAAATAGTGAAGTTCGAACTCACATTACATAATGTCAACCAATACACTAAATCAATTATGCCCCAAATCAACACATGTCACCGTCATTCAAATCAAGTCACAATAATTCTATAGTTCAATGTTTTATGTTTACTCAAGTGGTTTCCTTGCCTGGTTTTCATGTTAGCTATACACCTTTATAACCCATATGTCATATTAATTAACCATACCACCAGTGATGGAGCCATGTTATGGTCAGCCGGGCTTCTCTTATTTTATGTATGGATGTATTATATAATATTTTATTTTAACCAATAATTTGGCCTAAGCTAACCTCTTATTTTTTTTCTCTATAATTATACTCTATTTTTTTTATTAGGACAATGTTTAGTTCATTATTCATTAGGCTTTGAGAGGAAAGTAAAATTTTTGTTTGAGATACCTATTGAAAAGGTTAGTATCATCTTATATCTGGTACTGTTCATCTTCATTTTAAGGACTAAATAAGTACTCAAAATCACTTCTTTTCACCTCACTCTTTTTATGAAAGTTATTCTCTTTCTAATGAGAGCAATATTGTGTTGATTAGTGAAAATTTTTGGGTTATGATTTGGGAGAGTCTTGAGTTTTGACAATCGATGACTATATATATGTAGAGCATGGTTAATGTCTAATTTTAATCTGTTTAAATTTATTATTTGATTGTCTTATGATTTTATAATGAATTTATCTTTAAAAACTAAATTATAATAGGTTATTTGCTTAGCTGAAATTGAATTAGATTTCTATGTTTTTTAAACATATTTTTTGGGGTTCATATTAGATTTATTTTATTTTCTCCAATTATTTTGTTTTGAGGTATGTGGAATGCACATTTAAGTGTTAGTTTTGTGGGTTGAGTAGTACTATAGAATTGATGTTTAATTAGTGACACAAGATACCAATTAATACTATTAGCAATATATATTCTGGGTCACCAAATTTGTTGTAGGTTGAAAAAAATGAGTAAAGATAACTAGAAAAGCATAGATGTGTTTTTTAAGAAAAAAATAACTTCAGAAAGTGAATTTCTAAGAAAATAATTTTTGAAAGTGATGCACCTTGTAATGAGTCTCCTTCCAAACATCATAGAATTTTTGTTTACTATGTTATCTTTTGATTTATATTTGTTGGTTATTATTTATTTGTATTTTCAATGTTATGCAATATTATTGAGTAAATAGTTTAATATGTTTATTTTTTGTCCGCGGCTAAGATAATTTCCATGTTCTGCCACTACATACCATTAGCAAACATATATAACACAAAACTATATCATCACATTCATATTTCGCATCAACAGAGCACAATGTACATGAAAAGGAAACAAATAATCACAGATCTTCATCACCATTACCCAACCCACACACATACATGACATATTGACAAAAAATATTTCACCATACATGTTTCATAATGGGCATTTAAAACTAAACTAAAGCAAACATTCATGTGCACTTATGCAGGTCCACCTCCAACATAGGAAAAGAACAAGAATTATTTGCATGGCTTCGTCATTTCCTTCCTCACCAATATGCAACCCATACACGGCTTAACTAAACATGAATTAAAAGAAAAAAAGCACCCAAATTTCTTCCCGACTCATATCTGTGCTTGCATCCCTAGCTGGCACAAACAGGCCATCGCTTTTTTTACCATGCACAGCGCACAATGAACAAAGAAAAGCCATTCACTCTTACCTCAATTCAATCTTCCTTGCCCAATCCTTCGTTTGAAGCTTACACTGTTGTCTCAAGCTTCTTTGGCTCCTCCTTCTTCCAGCTCGAAGCTCGATTCTGGTTTATAATTTAAGAGGGGCTTTTTAGTCATAATAATTCACTATCCCGGGAAGTTTTTCAGGATCCCGCCACTTTTTGAGGAAGCTCAATTTCCCACGTTTATAGGAGCTTGGACATTGGCGGGAATCTGAGTTGCTAGGAACTTGACGCACCAAACGTGTTTTTGGCGTGGGAACTCTGTTAAGTTCCCATTCACTCCCCTCAGTTCCCTGAACCAAACGGGTCCTTAGGATAATTGAGCATTGATAGTATACAATGCCATCATATTTTTTTAAAATATTTTCTTGGGATAATTGAATATTGATTGTTTAAATATTAGTATATTATATTTATGTTAGAGGATAACTTATGCCCTAATTAACTCTTGAGTTAATGTGCAATTTTAGCAATAAAGTTTTTCACCATGAGTGTCTAGCAAAATTAAGTTTTAAATAGTTCAAAAGTAGGCAAAATATTTTAAAAATGATGCAATTTTAATAATTCCGTTAAACTTGCTAAAATGTCCGTTACTTTTTTGATGTGGGGGACCACTTTTTTTCATTCGAGCTATATAAAAATTCCGTCTAAGTCAATTTAACAAAATTGCTGAAATTGAACCACTTTTAAAAATTATGTCTATTTTTATACTCTTCAAAACTTAATTGTGCTGGAGACTCATGGCGAAAAACTTCAGTGTTAAAATAACACCTTAACCCTTAATTCTTTATAAGTAATGAATATATTTTCTTGAAGGTTCAACAGTTATTTGATTGTGCTAGAGACTCATGGCGAAAAACTTCATTGTTAAAATAACACCTTATTCCAGGGACATCGAGATGCAGGATCCTTTGGACATCGAGATGCAGATCCTTATTCCAGGGCGAAAACACAATATCAGGGAGATGCTTCACTTATGTAATTACCTTTTGTTGGAAAGTACTGTCAATCACAAATTATCTCACCAAATTTTTCAAATTGACAGGAACGAGGAAAAGTCTTGGACCCCCGCCCCCCACCTGGGAATGTCGTTCGCATCGTTGTTGACGGATCAGTTCGACAGCAACATCAAGCAGCGTGCGGAGGTGTGATCAGGGACTCTCAAGGGCACTAGTTGATGGGATTTTGCAAGTCCCTTGGGCTTCATACGATCATTGAGGCGGAACTACATGCTATCTTACTGGGCCTAAGGATAGCTAAACAGTTGGGACACCGGCAATTTTGCTCTATTCGGATTCGCTTGATGCTATCAACATTCTCATGAGAGACTCATGTCATGCTGAGCACCTGTTGAGGGACATCATCAGCGAGATCAGAGATCTCCTTTTCGGGGATTGGGATGTGAAGCTCTACTATACCCCAAGGGAAAACATTGCTTGTGCCAACTATCTGGCCAATGAAGGACATGGTGTTCCAGTCGATATGAATGCGATTCTTATCCCAACAATTCCTACGGGGTGCCGTGACATGGTGTTGAAGGACTAGTTGGTTTGCCAGTCTTAGTTTTGATCTTTGTGTTGTATTTAGGACTAGATTTCTATGTTCTAGTTCCTATTTCATCTTTTCAAGCTACGACTTGCCTGTATTACGCAAAAAAAAAAAAAAACCTTAACCCTTAATTCTTTATAAGTAATGAATATATTTTCTTGAATCATAGGTTCAACATTTATTTTTCGTATTTTTTAAACTATTATTCTTGTAATTTTGTTATAAAAAAAAACTATTTTAATTGACAAATGATAGTAAAAATCTTAATAAATGTACTAAAAAGATAAAGGTAACAACATGTGGTTTAATATTATAAATGAAGATTTTAAAGAGGTTAAATTTAAATTTTGAAACGTCACAATGGTTATATGTAGAGGTGTCAATCAATGTTGACCCGTGAAGGGCCAGGGCCGGCCCTCTAGGGCCCGGAGTAAGAAAAACACATATTTTTCAAAGTCCGACCTGATAGCATCAGGGCCAGGGTCGGCCTGCAGGGCCTGGAAATTACTATTCCAAATTTTAATTATTTTTCCTCTTTTTTTTTTCAAAGAAATATAATTAGTAAATTACAACATAAGTCATTTAACAAATAAACACAGTCACTAATTCATAATCAAAAGCAAACTATGTTCACAAATGACTCATATAAAACATAAGAAACATACTACTAACTACTAGCGACATTAGTACAATGGCTATTATTGTCGTCTTCTTCGCCACTATCATTAATTTCAACGACATTTGATTATTATTCACTTTGAGTAGTAAGCTCTGATTCATGAGTGAGAATATCATAAATTTTTTTTCCGGCTTCATAAACACATCTATAATCTTTATCTACAACAAATAATAAATCAAATCATAAAATTAGAGTATAGTTATTATGTATTTGTACTTAAATGGATAAATAACTCTATAACAAATAAAAAATACATATAAATTATTGAATGATCCAACTTTAACAAGTGTTCAATTTTTAAAAATAAAAAATAAAAAAATTGAAGGGCTCGTAGCCCTCTAGGGCTGGCCCGTGTAAGCCCTTAGCCCTTCAGGGCCGGCTCTCTAGGGCCAAACATCACTTCACTCCTCCAATTTCCAAGCCCGGCCCTTACAGGGCCAGGGTTTAAACGGGTCGGCCTAATGGACCCGACCCGTTTTGATGGCTCTAGTTATATGTAGTTGACCCAAAATTTATGGGAGTTTTGTATAATTTAGCCAAAAAACTAAAAAATTGAGGCATAGCAGGGTAAAATGCCTAAAATTCTCAGATTTCAAATTTGTAAGACTCAATATATATATTTAACAGTGCTAGCTTTTGTTTTTTTTTTTGGGTGTAAAAATTTTAGGAAATGGATTGGGTTCACCCACGATCCAAAGACATAGCGGTGCTGGCTTCTATTTTATTAGTCTGTAATGCCCACATCATCGGCATGATTATTCTTATTGGTTGATTTTATTCAATTTTCTTTTTTCATAATAATTTATATAGAAAATAATATAAAAGAACTTTAAAATTACAATCCAAATCAGATTTGTTACTGAGAGTTGATAAGATAATTATAAGATTTGATAAGTAATTCGCAATAATTAATTGAATGAAATTTATTAATTTAATAAACCATTTTTATTTGACCGGTGAAATTTTTTTTTTGGTGCATCGCACGTGATCATCTGTCTTGTTTATTCAATTTGCTGTTGAGATCTCGAATTTCCCTTTTTCAAGTCACTTTAAATGGTTTTTTCCCTATCTCACATAAATAAGTCTTAAAAGGAAAAAAAATATCAAGAACAACTTAGAAAGATGTAAATTTACCTAAATCGTGAAATTTAACAAAACAGTTGGCAGATGAATCATAAACAAGAGAAGAAAATCTTTTGTGAGATTTATCGGTTTTCATGGATTTGTAATGTTTAAAATTTGTACCGTCTTCCTCCTGCATCGTCTGCTCTCGCCCAGCTTCTTCAGCTCTGCCCTAATTCCGCAGATAAGCCACGCTGGTCTCTTCTGATGATTGTGCTCCTCAGTCCGTCACCGCCGTTCGCTGCTGCTTCGTTCTCGGCCAGAACCTTCGTAGTTTCGTCAATCTTCGTAGCTCAACACCTCGACTCCTTCGCATAGCTCGGCGAAGTCCGTAAATTTGCGGAGAATCAGAGTTCAATCTCCCTCGTGTGGCTTCTTCCATTCTAGTAGGCTCTCACTCCCTCTCACTCCCCATATCTAAGTGTGGTTTCTTTTGTAAAGTGGGTTTGTCTCAGATATGTTTTCTAATTGTAACTGTTTGGATTGTCAATACTAATGTAACATTTGATTTGGGTGCTGCAAAGCAGGGTGGTCAAAACATGAAATTCTCTGATGAAAACAAAGTAATCTCTCAAATGAAATCATTCTGTCGAGACTTTAAGGACCAAGGAATAGTCCAGCTTAGAGAGAGTGAAAAATGGCAACAGCATCCATATATAAAATTTTCTGTGCTGATGTTTCTACATCTATACAAGTGATTAGACTTTTGTCAACCAAATACATAAGAAGCCTCAGTGAGGAAACTGCGCATATTTTCCCCTGTTTCTAGGATTCATGTTTACCTAATTCAAGAGTAAGGTCCTTGGATGGAAAGCCTGACAGGAATTTAAAGTTAAAAGTTAAAATAATTATTATTCTTGTAAATCATTATCACATTTGGTTTTGTGTTTTGTTTATCTATTACAGAAGTTTTTCCAAGTAATACTTGAAAACGTGGGCGTTTCCCAATTCCCGGGAACAAACATTTGATACTATCATGACTTAGCAAGAATATGTGTGTGAAGAGTTCATTTCCACCTTAGTTCTTTTGGCTCTTCTCCTTCTAAATCTTCTCCTGTCGGCAAATTTTCACTTATCTTTTGTTTCTCATGCACGTCTTCACATTAATCCCTCTTTCCTTCTTGAGTCATCCTCTTCATCTCCTTTCATGTTTGTTTCTTTCCCTCCGTCTACTCTTGTATCCACTTTGCTCAATCTCCTTCCAAAAGTTTTATCGTGTCTTTACTCCTTTTCATTTGTGCATACTTTTCTCTTCATGAATCCCTTGGATCACTCATCAATGAAACACTTGTTTCAACAATCTCTCTCTTTTAAATCATATTCCTTTAGTGAAGCTCGCTTCACGCTTGTGTGCTATTGATGCGCTAATTGATTCCAATGACTCTTCAGTTGGAAAACTTTCCAGAAAACTTCGTTATGCTTGACCATTTTAAAGCCAGTTCAAAGTAGAAGGAAAGTTGCTTGATAGATTCAACTGGGTTGTAGCAAAACCCTCTGCACAATAGCTTGACCACCTCTTGGTCATTTTAATCTCTCTCCCTTACACTTGGAGCATATATTTTCCCTCAAGATTCCAACTAATCTTGAGTATCTCAATATACAAAGAGATCAGATCACCTAGTGTTCAAAATAAGAAACCTCACAAGGTTTTGTAGATGTGCAATGAAGCTCAAGTTTGTAGATGGGAGAGTGACTTAGATTTAATGAAGTTGGTACAAAATAATAGTTCCAGCACTTAATGATAAGAAAACCTTATCTTAGACTTAAATGATGCTTTTATAGATAGTCTTTATGAGTAATTAGTTGTTAGATAAAGATCTACTCCTTTCTCATCCACATTGGCTGTTAGGTGAAGCATCAAATGCACTTGCCAGAAAAAGTAATACAGCACTAAACAAATATTGTTGAATAAATGAATACTCCCATACAAGTCTTACTGGCATAGAAGCTCTTGATAGCCGTTTAATCTATAGTAAACAAATGACAAGTTAAGTAAATCAAAATTTCACTTAGATGCATAAGTGCAAATGAATCACGAGTAAGATAGAAGTTGATTTGTTTGTTTTCTTAGCTGTGTTTACATAGTTTTGGTGATTATCAGAGTCAGAGTAGTAGATCTGAGCTTATTAGTTAATTGGATTGAATTTGTTTGAAAGAATGGAACCTTTCAAATTATCAGAGAGAAATAGAGGAAAATGGTCAAAGACTAAAAACAAGAAAGTGTTTCTTTGTCTCTTGATTTGGGATCACACCTTTTCTAGAGTTTGGGTTCTGTAGTTCCTATAATTTTGCTTAACAATTTCTCACTTTGTGATCTGATGGAATTTTTTTGTGATTGTTTGTAGAGTGACTTGTATTTCTGTCTTGACATTGTCTCATTTTTTGTGATCTGTTTGGTTTTTTAATTCTTGTAGTTTAGATTTGTTTTTTTGCTTATATCCCTGCTGCTTTAGGAGAAAGGTGTTCGAAAGAGAATATCCTTCATTACTTTCAAGTTATGAATGCAAATTTAGGTATGGGGTCATGCACTTTCCAGTTGCATTTTGGCATTCATTGATACAGTTTAAAAATAACACTTCCAATTACTTGTAATTTTAAAGATTTTTATGAATAAATTTAAGAATTAAAAATTTATTTATCAGTATCAGAAGAAGATTATGCTCAGTATAATACAATAAATTTAGATGAATGCATTATATTTTTAAGTGATTTTTTTCTGCGTCAAAAAAGTAAAATTTTTTATCCTATTTCAGGAACTGTGTTAAATGTCCTGCACCTCTATATTTTGTGCTCCTAAAATACTATTGCCAAAAAGCTAGGAATGAACTATGGCCATGTTTGGCAGCAAGGAATGGGCCATTTGGTGTATTTGATACATGGTTGATATCATTGCTAGGAAATGGTTCATTCCCAAGTTTGAGAAAATCTGCAAACCCAAGTGATCCATGAGATTGAAGGTCCATTGTTGGGTATGAAAATTATTTGACCAAAATGACCTTCGCTGAAGAAAGTCAAGGCCTTCACTGTGTCATATCTGGATCCCAAGCTCTCCATCACCCATCTCGTGATTCTGATCCAGGATTGTATCTTCACTCACAAGCCCTTCATCACTTATCTCATCTTTACTGCCGATTCCATAAAGCCTCTTCTTGGCTGCTTCATCGCCAATCTTGTAGAGTCCCCAGCTTTGCCCCTCATCTTGATCCATCACTTTCCTCTTCTTCCATTGTTGTTGCTGCCTTCTCCATTCACTCTCCCTCATGGTTCATGGTGTATGATATGGGTATTCAGCTTTTGTTGTTGTTTCTGTTTTTTCCTTTTTAATTGATCATTTTGCTAGTTTTGTGTCAGTGGAAACTGGAAATGTCCCTAGTCGTTTTCTGTTATGCCAGAAATACTCTGAGGCCCCTTTTAGGTTTTAAGTTGATACAGTTAATAAGAACCCTATTTGGCAGCTAGCTGATTCATTGAGGCGACAGAGAAGACTGACGGCGATTGAAGGCGGAGACGATATTGACGGAGAGCAGGATCGAAGTTGGTAATACCTTCCGGTGAGTATCTCTCCCTGACCCATATTAAAATTGTTCATCATTAAATCCCCATTGAAACAATCCAGTTATGCTGCCAATCTGTTTTTGCAAATCTGTTTTCTTGTTACTTGATAGTAACATTAGGGTTCTTGGTTATCTTTTCTGCTCCTCGTCATCTCTATGAGGGCTTTCAAAAAGTTGTTCTGTTTTTGGTTTCTGATGTCCGATTTGTTCTATTTTTGTTGAAGGCTTTCTACTTTCTTACCTTATTTTACTGTGGAATAATCCTATTGCCTTGATCATAGTTGACTAGCCATTCTCCCCTTCATCTAGCTATCAGCTGGAAAAAAAAAAAAAAATCGTTGTAATGTAAATTTGTTCTACTCTGATTTGACACGTTTTCCTTTTAATCATAATTTTAGGCATCAGGCATATCTGCTAACGATGTTAAGAAACTTATAGATGCCGGCCTTTGGATGGTTGAATCTGTGGCTTTTTCTCTGATAAAGGACCTTCTGCATATTCAACTTTTCACACACTCATCTTGTTTCCCTCAACTATGCCAGCTTTTGAAGTAATTTTTTATAAGCTAGTAACATATAGTACTTGCTTTTTTCTCAAGGCAAAACAAATGAAAAGGTAACATATATTAGTTTGCTTCAAACAACATAATGTGAACTGGGTATTAATTAATTCAGAACCATTTGGGGAAATTGCTTGAATTGTTTTTGTTGTTGCAATACTCTCACCATCAACACTAAATAGAATTCATAAATAACCTGAGTGGTACACACACACACACTCTAGTACTACTGCTATAGTACTACTCTAGAATTCATAAATAACCTGAGTGATCACACACACTGTAGTACTCCTGCTATAGCAGCATAACGTGATATAATTATATAAATCCTTCATCTTTATGTGATAAGTTGCTACGTGTGTGCTAATTAATTTGGGATAATTTTGTTTATTTGTTAGATTGGTTTTGAAGAGGAATTTGTGACACAATGGTTCCTAATGTGTGTGCTACGTATGTGATTTGTATAGCTGAGTAAAATATTGTCTTGATTTTCAATACATATATAGTTGTATGAAATGTTAATTTTCATTTAAGGCATAAAAATGTTATTTATAATTAAACTTTATTATACATTTAATAATGTTTGGAAAAAATCACTTATACCATAAGTTGTCCATGTGAAGATAATTTTCCTCCCCTCCCCTCTTGAACCAAACAAGGTAACATTAAAATTCCTCTTATAACATAAGGGTAAAGTTGTCAATGTAAAAAAAAATTCCCTCCCCTCTCCTCTTAAACCAAACAAGGTAACGTTAAAATCCCTCCCCTCCCCTTTCCTCTGATCAATCTAAACAAGAAAATATTAAAATCCCTCCCCCATTAAAATTCCCCCCCTTTCCCTCCCCTCCGTCGAACCAAACAGACTCTTAATGTCGTATTCTGCTAAGATCGTTATAGACACCAAATAAAAATTATATTAGCATTTCATTGACACATTCCCATTCTCATTCTCTTAAAATTCATTCATGCATACCAAACATAGTCTTTGAGTGCTGAATTTCTTGGTGATTTTCAAAACAGAATTTAGTTAATATTTTATAAATTTCAGGGAAGGGCATGGCTTCTTCCTCAGTGATTACTCCTGAAGATGTGTTGGAGATGTTGATGAACGATGGTACAATTGATGCCCTCAGATTGAAGATCATCAATCAACTCAAAGCTAATGTGAGTTTTGTTTTTTTGTTTTTATTCGAATTTTATATTTTCCTTGGTTTTGCAATGTTCAATTGACGTTGGATTGTTCCCCTCACAGCCTCACCCCACCCAATTATGAGAAATCATTTATTGTTTGAATGCCTTTTAATGGGATCTAAATGCATGATAGAATTTATCACTGAATTTGGTCTGATCTTAAGGCTAGTGGGTTAATGGTCCTCAAGTGTTAAAATTGAAATATTATACATGAATTGTTAAATCAGTGATGGGATGTATCCATTTTTCTTTGGCAGGAGGAGCTCAAGAGTACTACTATCAAGATGGCTGAACAAAGTAAAGTTCTTAATACCCCTGGGGCTGAGAAACAGACCAAAAGAGAACTGTTTGATGCACTTCGTCAAGAACTTGAGTAAGTGGCTTAGTTCCTTAACATTTTTACTTATGTAAATGCTTTTTCCTAGGCCATTTTCTTAAGTAGTATTAATATTTGGCTTTCAGAATGCTGCTGAAAAGTCATTCTACCTAACAAAGTTTGGATAAGTTTTGCTTACTCTGCATACATTTCGTACAATGATTTTTTGCATCTTTTGAAAGTAGGATTCACAACATGTTAGTTGACACATCTGGGTCTCGTGCTCAATGTCTTACTAAGGAGGCTGTGCCTAGCATTGAGATTATGTTGGTTCAGTGGGGTCCTTTGATCTTGTGCTTCAGCGATTTATTTTCCACGTTTTTCTTCTCACTATCTTTTCTTTCTTCTCCCTCATTGCTTGACTGCAAAATATTGTGCTTCCATGTGTGAGAGTAACCAGGCATAACATGAGCATGATATACTGCCTGTGTAAATGTAAGCAAGTGATTTATAGTACTCTTATTACTTGAATCAACACTGATAGAGAAAAAGAATGCTATTTAGCCAGAGGTACTGCTGGATGGTCGAATCTTCTCTGAAAGATTGTGCTTATCTCCCTGATCATCACACACTTTCACCTTCTCAACCTCAATGACTGTGTCATCCTCTTGATGATTACTGATTAGTCGTGGATAATTAGTCAGACCGTTTTTTGTGCCTGCAGTGAAATGATGTCGTTTCAGTGCGGCGCATGGAGAACTATTCACATTAGAAGACATTCATATTATTACCATTTTGGACAAAAAGAATATATGGTATTACCATCAATGCAGGATATGATATGATCTGTGCACATTTACTGATGTTACTTGCATTAAATAAATTTGCATCCAGTAAACCTCAGTTCTTAAATGAAGTGATTATTTATAATATTTAATTCTATTGAAAGGCAACATAGGAAAGAACTATGACATTTCCTACCTATCGTTATCAATCTGGACTTATATTTTGGATCAAGTAAATTTGGGAGAAAAGAACTTGTATTGTGGATGTGAAGAGTATTTTGGTTTTTATTTGGCTGCTCATGTTACTCTTTGAATGGCAAGATGTTGATCATTCCTTGTCATTGCATTTTCTTTCGTGGATACCGTATTATTTAGTATATGATGAAATTTATACATGTATTTTGTTGGCTCTCTTTTAATACATACTCATTTCATGCAGAGCACCAATACTTGAGAAAGCCTCTAAATCAGTTTGGGATCTAATTTTAGACAATAGTGGCCTGGGAAGAGAGATTAGTGAAACAGTTGAAAGAGTATTTTGCCGATTGAGTGGCCAGGAGCCTCCTTTATTTCCTATTCCAAGCGATGAACCACAAGCTGATAATAAGGAGCCTCACAACAGAAAGGATCAGAAAGGAAAAGGGAAAGATAGAGAAGATGAGAATATGAATTCTAACATGACATTGAAGAAAAGAAGTTTTGGTGAAATGAATTCCGAAGTAGATGAAACCTCCAAGAGGTCTTTTGATTCTGCATCTGTACCAGAAGGTTCTAGCAAATCGCCTTTGCCAGTTTCAAAATCTTGAGATTGATTTGCCTGCACGAGTTAGCTTTTTGTAACAAAATTGATTATCTCTTGTAGGATTTCACTGAAGCTTCAAGGAATGATGCTCTTTAAAGTACATGTAACAAATATTTTGGATACAATAATATCTATGATTCTTAAGCTGAATTCAAAAATGATGCGTATTCTAATGGGAAAATCCCTTTAAGATCTCAGGGATTAAGAAAATGTCAAAAAAGCCCCACAGAAATTCTAATATTAAAACGGTCTCAAAGAGTTGTTAAAACCCACAGATAGAATTGTTACTCACCTGTTGAAGGAGTTTTTAAAGAGATTTTTTTGACATTAGATTTTATATGGGACTTTTGTGGTCTTTGGTGCCTTAAAGGAATTTTCCATATTCTAATTCAACTTGTCAATGCTTTCGTAGTGTTTTGCTGTGAACTTGTTGAATGTGTATAATAGGCATTGGAGATTTTGTTTGAATATAGGGTTAAGGTGCATCTAGCACCCTGAATAAATATTTCAAGATATATTTAATGCTTTAAAGTATTTTGTGGTGTCTTTATCACTATATTGTATTTTTTCAGTTGTGTCCACCACCTTTACGTTTTTTGTGTGTGCAATTCTGCACTTAATAATTTAGGTAATTTAGGATGTCAAGTACACTTGAATAAATACTTTAAGGTGTTGGATGCACTAAAAACTCATTGAGGGTGCTAGACGTTCTTATAAAAATGCGTGCTTGGAAAGCTTAAAGTAAAATTAAGGCCATATTATTTTTAAAACTTAACTTGAATGGGGCTTGTCTCTCGAACCTTACTCAATGGAGTCGCCATGCTGTAGCAATTTTGAAATTTGGAAAATATAGAGCCTCCACCAATAGGATAATTTTGGAAACCTTTTTTGAAAAATGAAAACCAGATAGGGTTCAGGAGTCAATTGTGCGTGGGAAAGGTGTTAGGCATCTCACAGCATCCGTTCATAAGAACAATTACCCAAAGTTAATTATTTAAAAATAAATATGACCTTTAATTTTATTATAATTACCCAAATAAACTTTGTCACCTGGATGTCATGACTTTAGACTTGACCTCCTAAAACCATGTCGGCGTTAGCTTGATCACCCTTCCTCCTCGCTGAGTTAGCAAAAACCTTATGATAGGCAAGGAAATCAAAGAACTAGAGAACTTTAGGGTATGTTTGGTTTGAGGGACGGGGAGAGGGAAAAAAAAAAGGAGGGGAGAGGAAAACTTGTGGGCCCCACTACACTTAATTTTGAAATTTTTTTTTCCTTCCTCTCTTTTTTTTTTCTCTCCCCCTCCCTCAAACCAAACATACCCTTAGAGAGAGAAAGAGAACTTTAGCGAGAGAAGCTCTTGAATGACACTTGCTTGGATTCCCTTGGAGGATTTACGAGTGACGAGAGCACCTCTATTTATAACTTACTACCTCCTCAATGAACGATCATGATTTAATTCATCCTAAAGTGGAGAAGGACTATATAGAACTTTCTCCCAAAATATATAGATTTTTATACAATTACAAGAGGTTCTAAAATTCTCTACACTATCCTACCAATATACACACATATCTACAAGTTTTGAGAAGTTTCTAGATTTAGCCATGTACTAAGTCTAAACCTCCATTTAATGCAGTGTGTCTTGCCATACAAAATATCTAGTATTCTTTGCAGGGCGTGACATGGAGCTCCAAGAAACAACCATCTGTTGCGAAATCCAGTACTAAGGCTGAATACAAAGCCAATTCCACTACTACCAGTGAACTTATATGGCTTCTAAACCTACTGTCTGAACTTTTGTTCGTGAAAGGGTTCAGCAGGTTTACTCGACATACTGGACATCTCTTCCGAAGGTCAAATTGTAGATACCATTATCATTCTCTCGGTTTGCTATACGGCGATCGAGCATCACAGTGCGTCCCACAGCGTTCGACTTGCGGGGGAATATTAAAGCCCCGAAACAAATCAAGAAGCCTACTGCTAAGCAAAGCCCTAACAAATATGTGTATAGCAATTCTAGAAACTTGGCAAGATTGTCGCTGCAACTTCAAAAATTAACCTTGTAAGGCTGGCACTTCAAAAATTGAAGATAGCTTTATGATCTCGTGATTAATAAGTCACAGACAAGGAAGAATTAATTTGGAAAATTGTACTAATTTGGTAGTTTGGCTTTCATTCTCTTATCTTTCTATCCACTTCCCATCTTCTTCTTCATCTCAATCGTTGGAATGAAATCTGAAAGACTCAGATTTAATCTTTTATAAAAATATTAATAAAATATTAAATCATTAAAAAATATTAATATTTTATTAATATTTTTATAAAAGATTAAATCTGAATCGTTTAGATTTCAATCCAACGGTTAAGATGAAGAACAAGATGGAAAGTGGATGGGAAGGGAAGAGGATGGGAGCCGAATCCAAGGTGGTTTGTAGTGCAAATTACATTACCTATATTTAAAATCAGGGGTAGTATACCTACTGAATTTGCTACACAATTTTCAATATGTAGAGGCAAGAATTATAAGCACACGATAATTAGTGTTAAGCTTGTAATCAAATTGTCTAAAAGTTCTATCTATACATGCTATGTTGCATCGACACGCGATACGAGATACGACACGATCTTCTGATACATTAACCTTAAAAAAGTCTAAATTTCAACACGTTAGGACACATTTCGACAAATATATATTTTAAAGTATAATTCACATTTAATACAAAACATCCATAAAGTATAAAGTGTAAAGTGTAGATAGGTACAATTTAATGTGATTTAGTTTTTTTTTTTTAAAAAAATCCATTAATTCTAAATCTTTTGATATGATTCGATGAAAAATCGGCAAATAGAGGGATATTTTCAATAAATATAAATGGGAAAAGTAAAAATGCTTGGGGGTGTAAATGTGAGAATGTCTATAATACTCGGGTAAACTACTCATAAGTTCAAATATTTTTATCTCTATCCCATAAAATCACAGCCTCCAGCTTAGGCTAATCAAGTGAAAGACTAGCAACTTCAAAATCTCCAATTTCATCAAGTGAATCAAATGTATCTCCAGCAATGTCCCATATTTGACGTTCTCCTTGTGGATAACTTGGATTGTTTCTTGTTAAGAGTCGAAGGTTGCTATGCACATAAATCAAGTCTTCAGCACGTTTTGGAGTGATCCTATTCCTCTTCATGGAATGCACAAAAGAATAAGTACTTCAATTGCATTCAGCATATGATGAAGAGGAGGGTTGTTACTCCAATTGCATTCAGCACATGATGAAGAGGAGGGTTGTTGCACAAATCTCAATGCTATCCTTTGAAGCAAAGGTGTAGAAGTACCATAAAGTAACAACCAAGCTTTCGAATCCATAATGGTTTTAGAATCGATGGCATCAAAATCGTAAAAAGTTCCACCATTGGTAATAAAATTAGCATACTCCCTTGTAATCTTGCTTCAGTCCTCCGAGGTAGGAAAGAATCTCCTTAAGCATTTTTGTCGCTCTTGAGTAATCTCTACATCCATGTGTGGAGGGACTGGACTGTAATCTTTTTGGAGTCCTTGGTGACTATAGTATCTAAAAGAGAAACAAAACAAATTATCAAATTATATGTAGAGAAATATTAATTTTAAATTCAAACATTTTTTAAAAACAAACTTAGGATTCAAAGCATGCGTCAAACAATGTAGTGGAATTGAATTTTTCGTCCAACGATCCACAAGAATATGATGCACCACATCATAAAAAGAAAACCTCTCTTCTATCATCTTTCCTTCTTTATAGTATACAGCTTTCTTCACTTTCTCAATCATCTCATCCCACATATCATATATCAAGTAAAGACAAGGTCTATCAGTGTCACACACTCTAATCATATCAAAAATAGGAGTAGTGAAAGCAAGTATGTAATCAATTGAATCCCAAAATTCATCATCCAATATGTTTTCCTTCACAAACCTGGCCCTCCCAAGATTATCATCTTTATAAATATTCCACTTTTCACTTATCACCATATTTTGTAGACCGCCTTTTACTAACTTGAACCTCTTCAGCATCACAATTATTGAAGCAAAACGAGTATCAGAAATAGAAAACAACTTCAAATTTTCAAAATCATTATAGATGGACAATCTCATAGAATGATTCATAATGAAATGCTTTATTTGAGCAACATATCCTAAAATATCAGAAATCTAACTGCATTCCTCATATGCTATTATCCATGCCTCATCCTTGACCAAATTATCGCGTGACAAAAGGGATGTGACATGGTTGTACGATAGGTTGTATTGTATCATCGATCCCCATATGAATTGGGTAGTTGCAATGTCTTACTAAAGGCCGCTTGAGACTTGTGGGCTGGTACAATATTGACCTACTGCTAATCTCATGTGGGCCTGTAGGGTCGTACACAATAATAGCCCAACACGAGTAATTGTGTCCAGATTCATTGAATCTTAGATATGTCTAAGATTCAATGAATACTATTAATTTAGGGTTGATATATATATATCATATTATATTATATTATAATATAATATAAAATTGAAAATAATAATGATATTATTTATAGATAATAATATTATTATATATAGTATTGAATTTATTTGATAAATTAAATAATTATAATAAATTGAGATATTGTATCTCAGATTTAATTAAATAGTAAGATATCATATCTCAGATTTAATTTATAAAGATAAATTAAATCTATAGGCTCATAATTCAGATTAAATAAATATATTTGATTAGATCTGTTGGACATATTTAATTAATATATTATTTTAATTCAGATTCGAATTTCAAGATTAATTAGATTAATTTTGGAATATTTTAATACGGCTCATTAGGGTTTTAGAAACTCTTTAAATAGATGTTGATCTAGTCGTATTGAGAGGACAGATGAATTAGAAAAGCCGTAAGAAACCCTAGAGAGAAAAGGAGAGACGCAAGGTTGAAGGCGCTAGCACATTGCCGTTCATGTTCGAATGCTATTCATATGGATACCGGTAGAGGGAGGCGATTCATGGAGTTGACTTCTATTGATCGAGAAGGTAGCCCATGTGATCAAATAGAACGAGACGTACACCAGTTCGTATAGGTATGATTCGGTTTCTACCTTGATTTAAACACCATTGATAGATCCTCTGATGGTATTCGTAAAAATTTTATAATTCCGTTGCGTGTACGGATCCCAACGTGCAATTATACCAAAACCTAATATCTTTTTTGATAAATCTGACCCTGAAAATTTATTCTGATAACAATATCCAAATATTATCATTTTTATCCAAAAGTCATTTTTACCTAGTAAATCCCAAAAGTTATTCTCCAAAAGCCATTTTTACCTCGTAAATCCTAGAAACCATTTTGCAAAAGCTAAATCCAAACGAGCTACTAAGGAGACATGAGTGAAACATAAGAACTCGGGTAGTTTCAAAGAGATGGCGGTTCTCTCTTTCAGCAACACCATTTTGAGCAGCTGTATCAACATAGGAGGATTGGTGAAGAATGCCATGACTATGCATATAATTGGTGAATGAGGCTAAAAAATATTCTTTCACATTATCGCTACAAAGGATTTTAAAGGAGTATTAAACTGGCTGTGAATCTTAGTATAGAAATTACAAAAAAATGAGTAAATAATTTAGAACATTGTTTTGTTAAGTAAAGCCAAGTGGTTCGGGAAAAATCATCAACAAAAGTGGCAAAGTATCGACAACCAGTATAAGATAAAACTGAACAAGGACCCCAAACAGTGGAATGAACTAACTCAAAGGGGGACACAGATCTTGAGTCGAGGTGCCAAATGAATATGATGGTGTTTGGAAAACTAACATGACTCACAATCTAGAGTAGACATAAATGAAATTGAGAATACAACCGTTTTAGGGACGTAAGAGACACATGACTAAGACGACAATGGACTTCAAAGGGAGACGACCCACCAGAACAAGCAATATAATGTCGCACCTGATCATCAAGGATGTAATGTCCACCAGATTCATAGCCTCGACCAATAATTTGCATCGTCGAAAGATCTTGAATTAAACAATGGTTAGGGGTATAGTGACATAAAACAATTCAAATGACGGGTCAATTTTCTTGGAGACAAAAGATTAAACGTGGGATTAGGAACATTAAGAACTGAAGAGAGTAAAATGGATATAGTGGGCATAACAATTCTTGATCCAAGTATTCGGACTGGGGAACCATTGGCGATGAATATGGAAGAAAAGTTGGCATAGGGGGCGTACGATGAAAATAAATGATGGTTACTTGTCATGTGGTTGATGGCACTAGAATCAATGACCCACATTGTAGAAGTAGCAAGACCAAATGACAAAGTACCTATAGCACGTGCCCCTGCAGATGATGGACCGAAATTAAACTGATTAGGTGTTTGAGTGATATGAGGAAAACTATGTTGTTGTTTATTTTGCAATTTATGACAATTTTTCTTCATGTGACCAGGTTCCTTGCAATAATTGCAGATAATATTGTCAGAAGTGAGGTGTGGAATACTAGTGCCTTGTTTGGATCCATAATTCTTGTTTGCAAAGGGGCCATGCCCAGTTAAAGTATTGGCATTTGGATCAACATACAGATAAAGCAAACTATCAACATGAAGAACCCGTGAGAACACATCTTCAAGATATGGAAGCTCCTGACTTGATAGAATATGGGATTGGATGATGTCATAAGACGAGTTAATAGCTTCAAGGAAACTGATGATAGCGTGAAACTCAAGATTCTTGATATAGGTCTGAAGATCTGCCTAAGGAAACATAAGTAGCTTTATATCTTCATATAACCTCTAAGTCCAAGAAGAAATCCTTCAAGGGACGACCATATTATTGACAGTGATAGAAACATTTACACACTTCATGAATTAGCGTGAAATTTTCTTTACCAAAGAACATAAATTTAAGATAAGTCATAATTTCCTTCACAGTGTTGCAGTGATTGATGGAAGATAGAATCCGTGGTTCAATAGAGTTCTGTATTTGGAAAAAGAGTTGATCATCCACTCTAGAATAAGCCAAATTTTTTGATACATAGGCGATAGGAGATGGGGGGATCGAACCCAGTATAAGGGGGTGGGGAGACTACTCCCAATACCACTGCACTACTAGTAGTGCCGGTACTAAGCCAAATTTTCTTAGTATCACGAAAAGGAGGATCCTGAGTTAAATGGGCTTTCTTCTCAACACCTAAGAAGTAAACCCAAACAATTTTGTTCCAATAATTATAATTGGTTTAGTTCAATTTAGAATCAATAATCTTAGCAGAGCAGCATATTAGATATCTTGGATTTAGCCATGGAAAAGTAACCAAAGACTCACAATAACCAGACAGTAAGTACAGTCAAGAGATAAACTAGTAATCAACAGAAACACCAAACAACGAGTACAATCGTTTAACCACGCCAAAAAAGTTCAAACTTGCACAAGTTAAAGGAAAATAGTTTGAAAGTTGAGAAACCTACAGTCGATGAACAGTACCATTGAACAGACACAATCCCCCCAAACAGTGACGAACAGTGCCAAACAGTACCAAATTAGTGACTAATAGTGCCGAATAGTACTGAACAACGTCGAACAATGAATAACAATGCCGTACACAAAAAAGAAACTCTAGAATTCGTAATGCTCTAATACTATGTAATCAAATTGTCTAAAAATTCTATCTATTCATGCACAGACAATATGTATTTATACAAGAGGGGAGAACCTCAATGATAATGGCTCTTAATGTGATTTCCTATAATCCCTGATTGATGGACATTCTAATTGATTATATATTAATTGCAATATATTTCCTAACAAAGCTTATTGGCAACAATTATAAGCAAGAGCAAGAGCAAATGGAAGAATAGGGCATGCAAAGGATTTAATTTAAAAAGGGGGGGGGGGGGGGAGAGACGAAAAAATTGATCCAAAATATGGGCAGTACATCCAATATTTTCACTGAAATATTACATCCAAAATATTGTCTCTAAAACTAAAAATTTTCACTAAACTATTACATCCAAAATATTTGTCACTAAAACCAATAGTTTCACCAAAGTACTACATCCAAAATATCTTCACTAAATTAAATCCAAAATATTTTTAATAAAATATTATATCCAAGTAACGATAAAAGTCATATCCCAAATCATGGTTGACTGGCCCCAGGAGGAGTTGCATTGATGGACTCTTGTGTGCAAGAAGGTTGATTCACATTTTGTGGATTTCTTTGGATTGGTGGTAGCTTGGGACATGTATTCTTCTTCATGGGTTGGATGCTTGAACTACCATTACTTGTTAATGGTTCCTTGCAAGACCTTCAGTTTTGCCTATGCTAATGACAATTGGAACATTTAACAATTGAATTTTCTCGTTTCTCCTTTCCAGTGTCTATTGTGTCCGCATCTACTCCTCTTTTTCTTTTCTTCGGTGGCCGTCCAAGACGCTTTTGATACATTGGAGGATCAATTGGTTCACCATTAGCCTTCTCTCACACATGTTCTCTCCATTGATGGGCTCAATTACTGGGGAGTAAGAAGCCACAAAAAATTGCAAAGTCAAGTACTTGCCAACATACTCATGTGGATCCTCACTATTAGCATATTTCAAGAAACTGCATGTATATAACCCATAAAAAAATATTAGTTCACATTTACATAATAAAAAAAACACTCCCTACCTATTTAACTGAAAGTGACAGTTCCACCACACATAAAAATATCACTAAAAAATAATAATAAATAAAAAAGCATGAAGTTCCTGCATATGTTAAGAGTGCATTGATTTTGTCTTCCAAAATCGATAACCCATGTATTCCAAAATCTGTAAAATTTCACTTACTACAAGACTTCAATGATATACAACTAAACCAGAAAAACACAGTCATCATAAAATATAATATTTTGGGGTAAAGGTAGGCATAGAGATCAAAAGGAGGTTTAAAACAAAATGGGGAGTGAGAAATTCAAGCTTCTATGTTCTGTTTATAAGTTCATAGGTTACCTAAATAAGCTAACTTGGTTGAAATAGATCTGTTTGATTGCTTGTTTTCAAAACAGAATGCGTTTCCATGCTTGTCCAAGATGAGCAAGGGACGATCGTCCCTTTTTAAGAGAGATTTGACTGTCAGATCTCATCTGACGGTCCAGATCTCTTTATTTTTTTAATAGTTTTTTTAGAGTATCAGTTATTATTCTAAAGTATTTTCTTTAGTAACAGTTAGTATCCTAAAGCAGGAAAACTCGTTGCTTTTCAAAACAGTGTTCTTGTTTTTAAAAATAAAAAGAACAAACAACTGTTTGGTGAATTGTTTTTATTCAGTTGTTCTAGAAAAAAAAGGGATTTATTTTTAGAAACTGAAAACAATTTTTTAAAATTGTTTTCTGTTTTTGTTTTCCGTATTTCTATTCTAAAAAATTATAAACCAAAACCCAAGTTTTCTGCTGCCCCGACTTTTCTTCCATGGTCATTACCATGGGAGGGCCTTGAATAGTAGTTGCCAAAGCTTCAACCCTCTTCTACGCGGACCTGGTTAGACAAGCATAGAAAGCTCGTTCGTACGAACGAGTTCTGAACCGTCCAGATCAACATTTTTTACTTTTTATTTTTTTATAAAAATAGTTTTAATATGTAGATAATCTAAAATAAATATAATTTCTCAACTAATATTTTTTGAAAAAAATTAATTTTTCATTTAAAAATAAAAAATATAAGAAAATAAAAAAAAATTGCTGACGAGCTCAAAGGACAAGCAGGGAAGCTAATTCCCTTCTACGTTTGCTCGCCATCCCCTCACCCTCTGGATTTAGGGCGCTCGCTGTCTCCAATCTCTCCTTCCTCTCTGCTCAGTCCTCAATTGGTGAGTTCATTCTATTTTTGTGCGATTTTTGTTGATTCAGCTTTTTTTTTTTAAAAAAAATAAAACAACGCTAGAGGAACGTTAACCTTTCGAAACATCAAAACCCAGCATGAGTGCATAACCATGGCATGAATCATACTTATTCTCTGCTCATCGATCTTGTCACCATATACTTGGTAGCAAGACAAGGGTTAGCAAATTCCCTTGGGGAGATTTTGTATTGGAGTTCATCTTTGAATGGGACTTTTCTTTCTTCTTCTTCAGAAAAATGTCTAAAGCAAATTATTTTGTTTTAAGGGACCAAATTGTATAATTTATTGTTTAGCATAAAGAGAATAATATTGTTTTTTTTTGCTTGTATTGAATGGTCTAACTTTTCTTTTTGCACTCAAGGCCCGCTTCTATTTGAGCTATATGAGTTTATTTTTCCTCGACCTGGGTTCTCACAGAGACACATAGGAGAAAGAGTGATTAATGAAGAAGATGGAAAGTTCTTGTGGTTAAGGAAACTTTATAATAATGTATGCGCTTTTCAAGTGTCGTGTATATATGCTATATATATTCAATTTCATCCACACAATAGAACAACACTTCCTCTTTTCTTTCTATTGCTGCTACATATTTATTATGTTTCTGTTCTGTCATAAGAATATAAGTGTCTAGCCCTAAGTGGACTAGCAAGTTTATCTTGGATCGAATAGCTCCCTCTTAGGCATCTATGGATGAGATACTTTTGAGAATAGAATATCACTGTACACAACCAAAGGGGGTGGGGTGTGTGCACAGTGTAGGCAGAATTATAGATGAGAGAGAGCTTAGAAAGTGTGTACCTTTAGGGTTTACCATATATTTATAGAGGGTACCTTAGGGTTAGGGTTTGGACTAATGGACCTTTTATGCCTCCAAGTCCAAGTGTTCTGCCATCATATCTGTGTAATATTGGTTGCCTCTTGCTGGGCCACATCTTGGATGGGCCTCATATTTTATTCCATAACAATTTCCTTTATGTATGTTGTGTTTATGATTAATCAATGGATATGGAACAAGGCATGGCGTTTCAGGTGGAGCAGGTCCCACCTTGTTCCGGGGGACCCCTTGCTGCTCCTCTTCTTTCTCTCTTATTGCTTTTACTTTAACCCCAACCTGCCTAAACTCTTATTATAGCTATCGGTGTTTGCTGTCAATTAATAATTGATTGTCTCTACATTAATAGAACTTGTTCCATTATTTCATTTCTTTGAAAATGATTTAGCTCCTCCTATCAATTTTAAAGTATCCCTTTATGTTCTACTATTTGGCAGGCTTGGGATTAGAGAGGTATGAGAAAAGTCAAGAAATTTTTTGCCTGTTTGGTATGATATATTATAACCAGCCCTGTGAGACACACCATCTTCATTCAGGGCACCAGTTCAAACTCTAGCTTTGGAATGATCTCTTCACATATTATCATTTTGTAAAGTTATGCCGTTTGACTCCCTAGATCTTCTAGGTTTCTTTCAAATATTACTTGCAGTGATCACTGGTACACATTTGAGAATTTATAATGTTTAATACAAATGATTACATCTAATAAACGTCAGATATATTAAGATAGAAGTCATATAAGGATATATAACACTTAAACGTAATGGTTAATTATGCACATCGTCATATATTGTAAGGTGGAATTCGTGAAAACACAAAAATAACAGTTGTAGCTAATAATCATCATTTGTCTAGTGACAAAAATGATGGTTCTTAAGAAACAATCGTTATGCAATACTTACAAATGATTCGTCTTTTAACACTTATATCATCGAAGACAAAGCATAACGGTCTTCTCAACCATCATCTAACTATTTCATAATGTAACACTCATCCTACATACTCCTAGGGGTGAGCAAATCAAAACCGAAACCGAAAACCAAACCGAATAATTCGATGTTCGGTTTATTCAGTTTTGGTTTTTCAGTTTTTCGGTTTGGTTTTTGAAACTAACTTAGTTTGATTTTTGCAATTTTATTTTGGTTAAAACTGAAATTGTAGCAAAATCGATTTCAAAACTCTAGTCTTCTCTACTTTCTGATCGGAGAACATTTCAACTTGCCCCTCTTGTGTAACATCTCCAAACTGCTCTTTTTAAACCTTGCATCTCCGGGTCTTCATCCAAAAGATTCAAGGAAGTTGGTTCAACATTCACAACAGTAGGGGACTTGAACATGTATAAGATATTTACCGACACACATTACTACTCTGCGATCTTCCATTTCTGGCGTATGAAGAATCCCAATGTCCTATGCAAAATTAGAGCAAATCGAAAATCTTCAGACAATTTTAAAAAATTTCGTTAGTTATTATGAAATTTCATGTTAAGAATCTTTGAAATGAAATTTTATCCTTTATATATAATTATCACATTAGCTAATATCTTTTTTTTTTTTGGTTAGTTTGCACATTAAAAAAAAAAAAGCAATTCTAATTCTAATTCTAATTCTTATTTTATCAAAAATCACTTTTTCCACAAAATATATTTTACTCAGAACCTATTCTCAAAAATAATTGTTAAAAATTAAATTTTAAATTGTTCAATTTTTTTTTTTTAAAAAAGTTGCTTTAAGTTTAACGTAATTTTTTTCTTAAAAAAAATCATTTATCCTAAAGAAATGCCAAATATACATGATTTCCCCCTTCAATTGACTTTTAAGTTTTAAGAGTTGAAAGTCAATTTGGAGATTTTAAATGGAGCCCCAAACAAGTGAAAATCGATGTATACCAAGTGTTCTATATAAAGTATACTATAGACATGTTACACTCAATAGTTAATATTGTAAATTGATTTAGCAAAAAAAAAAAAAAAAGTAGATGGACCATTTTACAGAATTAATCTAAATAAGAAGCCCTATAATAAGGCCCAACTTAAGCCCAAAAACCGAATTAATTGCAAAATCGAATCAAAATATTTCGGTTTTTTTGGTTCGGTTTTTCGGTTTTGAAAATGTATGTAATTCGGTTTTAACCGAAAACTGAATGCTCACCCCTACATACTCCTTTAATTATGCATTAGTTTTAAAACAATAATGATTTATTTTAAATAAAAATGTAAAATTTCATTTTAATAAAAATTTAAAAAGATTTATTCTATCAAAAACTTAAATAGATTTATATAATTTATTTTCGTTATAATTTTATTGCTTAATAATTTCACTCCTTTTAATATGATTTTTTTTTTTGGTAATAAACGGGGCAACAGCCCTATATTAATATGAAATATTTTAATTTCGCACCTTTCTACGTCCAACAGTTTAGTATCAATAATAGCTTGTGCTAATTTTGGCCAACAAAATAATTTTTAACGTTGCCACATAAAACACTTTTAATGTCTTGTTTTTACCTTTTTACGACCATTTTTTGTTGGTCGATTTTCTTGATGGTAAGTGAACCAGTCGAACAAGTAATAAAGTGTAGGTAGAGTATCGTCCCACAGAGATTGAGATACCAAAAAGTGACGCTCGATTGCCCTGATAGTTGTGCAAACAGAAAGTAAATATATTTGGGTTGAGAGGTTTTTGTGGTTATGCTAATAGCAAAAAATAAACAGATTAAATTAGTAAGAAGTTAGGCTGGACTCAGAATTACCCTTAAGTGCATCAATCCCCCAGTTGTTCTACCCATTGCTATAGCATCTATACTGCACAGCTTCTGCAATGCTACAGCATAGCTACTAACTACAAAGCTATTTGGTTAATCCACCATGATAGTCTATCGAAACTTCCGCATCCGATACATATGATGCTAACTATACTCTTTCCATATTCCTATGGCAACTTTCTAGTTAGATCTGTTTTATGCTCAGGGTGTTATGGTTATGAGAGGTAGAACCATTCCTTAAGCTTACAATAATAGGTCAAGCCGTGCACGGGTTGCCTAGCAAACACTGTTTCTCAAAGGTCTAACCTCAACTCCTTGCCAGTAAGCCGAGGCCACAAATCTAGCTCCTAGCTTCCATTAATCGATTAGTAATTAATACATTGATAAGCAAACCAAATTTATTAAATTAAGAATTTGCAATTAGGTTCATTTAACATTTTAAGGAATCATCCTCGTCTAGCCAAAAGAAAATCAGTTCATGACTGACGAGGGAAATACAAAACAGACACTAACAGAATGACTCATGATTCAAATACTAAAAATAAAAGGGAAAACAGAAAGCTTTGACGGAGTTCCATCGGCGTGGATGCAGCCCTATCACGTCACCACTCCAAGTTTTCTTCTCTCCGTTGAACTGTAAGGAAGAATGCTGGGTTGTCCTGAAAATCTCGTGCTTTGTAAACTCTCTCACTCTTCTCTTGAGTCTGCCGAATGTAGAATCTCGTTCTGAGGCTCTCCGACTCTCTTAGGGTTGGCTTTACTATCTCCTTATATAATCAAGCTTTCTTGTAGGGCAAGTTATAGCGAGTTGGGCCTTTCCTAATCTGTCGAGATTTATCGTATCTCTTGATCCGAGTAGATTGCTTCTGCTAATCCTGCAGAATTCTTCAAATCTTTTAGTTTCGATCCTCCGCATCTTCTATTTCGCCATGTCAGCAATCCACCTGTCGTTATCGCCCTTTTTCTTTTATTTCTGAAATCACCTAGATAAAAAGGTCAGAAAACATGCCGCATAGCATTACGTCATCTACTCTGCTATAGCTTTGGTGATGTCTTGTATTGCACTTCGCGTTGCTGTCAGAATGCGATAGCATCGTATCAGCTCTGCTATACAGTCTTCCTTAAAAACCATGTAAATTGTTCTTCTTAGCACATGTAAATAGTTTTTGCCCTTCAGTTCCCTATACCCTGAATGTATGTCTTTTTGATTAGATTATATGCAGTTAAGCTCGTATTTATTATTCAATTCAATCATAAAATATAGGGAAAACATGGTATGATTTGTGCTCATCATTTTTATAGGGACATCTATATTAATGACGTTGTAAGTTTTTTTTTTTTTAAAAAATTTTAGTCTGTTTGTTAACAGATGTTAAAAGTGACCTTTACATTTTTTTTTTAAATGGACGTACTTTCAACGTTTGTTTTTTAAAAAACAGATGTTGAAAATATTTTATTTTTTTAAAAAATAATTTTTTTCTCCCTAATAGTTGAAAACAGGTTCCTGGTGGCATCGTTCTCAGCTTCCTTTCTGATCTCATTGGTCTTAGTGGCATCGTCAAATCAAAGAAGGAACAGGGTCTTCCATGGATCTGTTGGCCAATGGTGTCGTCGGATTTGATTCATCACAACGTCATCCAGCATCCACAGGTCCACCGACTGCACTCAATCTTGCCGTCACTGCTCCCTCTGCCACTCACCGTCTGCTGTTGCTCATTCTATCTCTACCTCTGGCTTTAGCCCCAGCTGCGATGACAAGTTTGATATGTGCTGCTTTAGCTCCAGATCCACCTGATATGGCATCAGTGGCCTTGTCTAGTAGCTGCTCGACTCGCTCAGCTCACCTATGGGCTCAGGCAACGCTTCGATTAGTTGATTAGTTAGTTAGGAAGTTGGGGCCTATTTTATATATAGAGTCTTAACTATTGAGATTAGTGTGGGATGTAAAGTCTCACAAGAGAGAAAGTTAATCCGGTCTCGCTCTAAAAGAGTTAACTTGGTGGATTCTTCTAAATTTTAGAGTTAATCTAAGTGGGTTACTCATTGAATGAACACGTTGCTTTTTTTAGTTATTACAATGAGATTCTTCGTCTTCTTTCTCCATATTATTTTTTCAATTACATTTATTAACAAGAGAATGAGCTTCAAAATTCGAATTCTAAAATGCAAACGGTGATATTTTGATGGTTTTTTCTTTTTTTAAAAAATAATTAAATGGGTTTACTTTTTTGTTTTTGCATTTCGCCATTTCCCCAAACAGGCTGACCAATAAAGTTGCTTTTCATACGGTGGCTTCAACAGAAAAGTAAATGTGTTTGCATAAGTTGTCCGTTGGTAATTTGGAGAAATGATGTTAAAATACTAAATAAAATTTTAAAATCCTAAAACGTGTGTTAAAATTTTGAAAGGACCTAAAAGTGACATAGATTAAAATTGAATTTTAAAATATTGATATATTTATCATTTTACCATCAATTTTTAAATATAGAAGGAGACCCTCATCGGTGGCCTGAGATCAGGCGAGGTTTTTTTTTTTTGGTGGGGTTGGATCTTTTATATATATATATATATATATATATATATATATATATATATATATATATATATATATATATATATGAAGGTGTGAAGGTGGGTTTCGAACCCAACCCACCTTCATATTGAAGGGGCTGAGTGGCCATTGGGCCAAGTTTGAACAAAATATACTGAATATATATTTATTTGGATTAATAAGATTAAACAAAATCTGAGCACTTTGAACAAAATTTGTAATGTGAATAAGAAGTTTATTAATGAGATTTACAAGTTCATTAATGGAATTTACAAGTTTATTTGTCAAGGTAAAAACATGTTAGTAATTCCATTAACAAACTTGTTATTCCCATTACAAATTTTGTTCAAAGTGTTTAGATTTTATTCAATTTTGTATCTATACATATACGTATATATGTATATATGTATATATAGATATATATACATATATACGTATGTATGTATGTATGTATGAATGTATATGTGTGTGTGTGTGTATATATGTATGTATGTATGAATGTATACATATAGATGTATACACACACACGTATATATTCATACATACATACATATATTATTCTAAAACTTAATCTATTTTATTGTTATTAACAGTTTCATATATTGTAAATAAATTATTATTAAATACATTTTGAATTTTTTTAATTTCTTCTGTTATTATTCTAGTTTGATCTACATTTACATTTAAATTTTGGTTTTTTATATTTAATACAGTTGTATTTGAATTTTCCTATTCATATAAAAATCTCATCATATTTATTTGAGAATTATTATTTATTGGTTCTAATTTTTCATGTATTCCTAAAACCTTTTTTTATTCCTTTAATATCCTTTTTTACTTCTTTTTAAATCTTTTGTATTTTGTCTAATTTCTGTTTTAATTATATATATATATTTTGTTCTAATGGTTTTGCTAATTCTCCTAATCTATCTTTTTGATTTTTTATATCTTCTTTTTCTAAAATTTCTCTAGTTTCTTCTGGTAATTGCTTTATTATTTCATCTAAATTAAATATTTGTAATAAATCTTCTATATTTAAATTTATATAACTTCCTAATTGTTTCATTAAATACATATTATTCCAATTCATCTACATGTATATTCTCCTTGACCTCCTAATGTAAAAGGGGTAAAATTACAAGTTTCTATTTCTTTTTCTTGCATTAAATAAGAACTATCAGGTAACTTTTCATATTCTATTTCATATATTCTAAGTTCTAACTTTTTACTTATATTCATAATTACAACTAAATATTACAATTATGGCTTGTAAAAATATTAAACACACAATAAGATTTCTAGTAAATAAATACTAAACACACAATAAGATTTCTCTTTCTTGTGAAGCAGATCAGTTATTACTGCAACTTCAGAGGATACTTGAGATAATGTTCAAATAACAATATACAAAATACACAACAAGAATAAGAAACAATAACATCTAGAAATCATATAGATCCACCTGAAATACAAAGAAGAGTAAGAGAACAAGAAATGAGAAGACAAAGAAATTTAGTAAGAGAAGATTTAAGTAATATTTCAAGTGCAATTTTTGATATTACTTATAAAAAACCTGAATTAGTTGGAAAAGAATTTATACCCCCTCCATTAGAACAATATGAAACTAGACAAATCCCAAATTTTGGAATATGGTTAGACTTAGACTGTAATTTAGATAATGAAAAAAGTATAGAAGAATGGAGAAAATCTCAATTAATAGCATTAATAAATAGAAAAATTGAATCAGAAGCTGTAAATATGATATATATATATATATATATATATATATATATATATATATATATATATATATATATATATAACATATATCTATATACACACAGATAGATATATGTATATGTATACATACATACATACATATATATATATACACACACACAGATAATAGATATATGTATATGTATATATACATACATACATACATACATATATATATATATAGACACACACACACACACACACACACACACACATACATACATACTGTAACATCTCAATTTTCTAAAACGTCTTCAAAATAATTTGATCAGAGTTCGAAAAAGTTTAATCAGAGTAGAGCATCGGAATAGTTTAAAAACGAGTAACTGATAAACATTCATAGTCGGTGTGTCTGGTTGCTATTACAGTCATCCGAATATTCAAATATTCAAAAGTATGGTTATACAAAAAACGAAAAGAAATCCTCCATCTGCGACCTCATGCGGGCTGCTTACCCTTGTCTTTAGCCCTGTTCACACCGGATCCTGAAGCTATAGGAAGAGCTGAGGTTCAATGCCCATTGAACCTCAAGTAACGGTTAACCTCATGCTTATGTAACAGTTTATGTCAGACAGATATTCATGACATTACAACAGTAATAACATATGAAAGATAATAACAGAACACAGCCACTGCATATGCATGTTATTATAGTCTGCACTATTCACCAATGCCACGGTGTACATTCGTGTCCTCAGCACTAGGAAAACTCAACGGTATTATCAAGACCATAACCCGTATATAGCTGAATGTATATGAAAAACTTTAAGACAGAGTCTTAATCTATGAATACATCTATCACATATAAAAGTACAATAAGCATCAGAGTTAGTGTTACAGTATGCGTCCGTACCTTTGTTGACGAATACGGCACGTTGTCGGTCGGAAAGCGATCGCAGATATCCTATGAGGGTAATATCACATCTATTAATTAACAATCAATATTCTAATAGATATCCTAGCCACAAATGACTATTTTACCCCTGGTGTATTTATTTTTCAATTATTTTCCTTTTAATTTCGGAAAAAAAACGCTATTTGACAGCATTTGGGCTGATTTTCACCTAACTTTGAAAAATCATAACTAATTCTAGAAAAATCAAAATGAAGATCCGTAAAATTCCTCAGACTCCTTAGAATGTCTATTTTTGAGAAAAAAAATATCAGCTTCTACCCAGAATTTAATAACAGTTCCCAGTTTTCATGTGTTTAAATGTTGTCCAGAATTTCCAGAAATTCGTAGTATAAACTTTGAGAATTTTTATCTCACTGTACAGAGCTTATTTTAATATGTTCTTTGCATATTTGAAGAGCCCTATACTAATTTAACCATGAATTTTCCCATAATTTTTCAACATCATTTCGTACATAAAATATTAGCATTTTTATCACTGATTTCAGAAATCGCCTATCGACAAAATTTCGCCAGAACTTCGTTACTTTGACTCTAATCTTTTGAAAATTTTGCTTTATGACTTCCCTCATCAACTTTTCAAAATAAGGCCAAATTTAAACTCAGAAAAACATGAAAAAACTTTATTTAGAAGATTTAATAATCAAAACTACAAAATAACTTAAAAACTCAAAAACTAGAGGTCAAGAACTTACCTATAACTTTTGCTCCTCCTTTCTCCAAGACTCTCACTCACTCTTTCACTCTTAGAATCAGATGCTACTTGGGATTTTTGGTGTGAGAATTTGTGAAGAGCCAAGGTGCCGATTTATAGGAATTCACTATGGCAATTGTGGTAACTATTTCCAACCTTCTTCATCTCCATTTGTGGCCATTGGATCTAGGTAGAAATTTGAAATTCTCATCCTCACCTTCTAGCTCTCCAATCTGTGCTCCCCTCCCTCTCTCTTCCTTCATCTTTTTTTTTTCCTTGCTCACCAAGGCTTGCAACTTGTTCAAGAAGTAGAGAAACTTGTTCAAGAAGGGTTGGAAGCTTCCTACTTCTCCAATAAGTTCTAGCATGTGTTAAAAAATCTCCTTGCTCCCCAAGTCTCCAAATCATATGCCCCCCCTTCATCCTTCTATTTTTATTTGTTTGGTGTTTTATTTAATTGTTTAGGTAACTTTTTGGAGCTACATAATTGGCCCCTTAATTATTAATTAAAGTAAAACTCCCTAATTGATGGTTTTATACATGCTATCTAGTTAATTAAGAACTTTAATATTATTGCTTTAATTTATTGTAACTCAATCATCCACTAATTGTTTGTAATGTTCCATAATTAATTTAAGCATTTTTACACCCTTTTATGGTTTATTTTTGATGATATAAAAACTAAATGTGATATTTTAATTCATGTAGGTTTAATTGTTTATTAGTTACTGGAAATTTTCTCTAATTAATTTAGGTATTTTCATATCATTTTATGACATTTTATGACCCCTAATTGAATTTAGAGAGTTGGATTTGCCTTATTAAATCCTAAGGAAAATTTGCCCAAGAAATTAAATAAATACGCTGCAAAATTGGAGACAACATATTTTCCTATTGTCAATAGGTCCTATTTGCCAAAAGATCATATTTAGGAGAAATACAGATTTTGAGGTATTATACATAGTTTAATGAATTGATTCCTTTTATTTAATGTTTTCTTTTTCTGCTAGATCACATGATATCTCCTGCAAAATAAAAATAGGATATGAATAAATTTTATATCAAATTATTCTTTTATCCTATAATTAATTAAAGGATAGAAATATATATATATATATATATATATATATATATATATATATATATATATATAAAAGATAATTAAATAGGTATAAAATATTAATAAATCCAACTAAGTATATCATAAAATATCCATCTATTTAATTATAAAATTTATACTTGTCAAACTATGTCTATATATATATATATATATATTCACCCAGCAACCTTTCTTTAAAAAAACTCCCCATTTAATGATTCTGCTTCTATATCACATTATTTCTCTTGTCAAACCTAAAAGATCCTTCACCCTCACACCACTAGCACCATGGAATTCCATGATTCACAGCAAGATGAAGTGCTAATAAAGAATAACTTTTCTAAAGACCTCATATTGGATTCATTGTCCAAAGTCATGGATGAAACATCGACCCATATCGGGGAGATCTTACATGAAGGAGATGAAGTTGAAGAACAAAAGTGCAGAAAAACACCAAATAATAATGGAGAGGAAACCACTAATGACTCCAACTCTAGAAATTCGGATGATGATGATGACTTGTCAAAAGCCCTAGCCAAAACTCAGACTGATATTAAAAAATCAATCTTACAAGAAGGAGACAAAGGAAAAGGAGAAAATCACAATGAAAAACCAGAAGGAGAGAAAAATATAACTACTGATGCCTTGGACGAGAATAGTGCTGAACTGAAGTTGCAGCTCAATATGTATCATGTAATGCAAGTTTGGATTTACCTGTGAATCCAAGAAACTTTGGTACTGATGATGATGATGATGAACCAAATGGTTGTCGTACTTTTGATTCGAACTTTCTTGTGAATTATTGTTATGGAGGTAATAAACTCAACACGAAGCCCGCATGGAAGAAAATATTGTCCTTGGTAACCTTCAAGCTGCTGGATTTGGTGAAGACAATAATGGCTTGACTTAGAGCTCAGAGTTGGTCTTTCTTCTGCAAGAAAGAAATATTATTCGTAGTGATTAATTACTCACCTAGCTAGCTACTAATAAGGTTCCTGATGACTTACATCTTACTTTAATTTTTTCTTTTTTCTTTTTCTTTGTTTCCCTTGATGAGTACGTAGTTGAATATTAACACTATCTTTTCTGGCTTGTTTTCCTATATATATTCATGTTGGGGTTTGATAGTGTGTACGCGTGACTGTTTTAGTTCATTAGTTCTTATGTTTATGGTATGCTTTTTACCCTATATGAGTGTTTGAAATCATCGTTGGATTGATGGAATGGTAATTGATGAGATGCAACTGAGGTCACTCGTCTTATCGGTGTATGATATTATTCCATTTGTTTCGTTTGGTTTTCCTTTTTCATGGGAAAGAAAACATCTTCTATGACCTTATAGTCAAAGTAAACCATACTGATTCTTTTGATTATTGATAAGGGACTGTGAGATGTAAAATTGTTAGAGTTTTTATCCTTCTAATTTGTTTGAAGAAAAAATAAATACAATATTTGGTTCTTATACTTTTCTTTCATTTTAGTTTTGGTTTATATAGTGTTAAACTACAGGTTTCGGTGCTTTAAAAGGCAAACCAATACAATAACTAGTGATTTAGATGGAACGAAAATTGATAGAACAAACCAAAGTGAGAGGAAATGATTGTATTAATAAGAAGACTCAATTTTTGTATCTAATTTTTGTCTTTATATATATATATATATATATTTGGTGAAATTATACCTTGGGTTATTTATCTTTAGGGAAAATTACACTTAAGTCCCAAAGACTATAAAAATAACAAAAAAGTCCCATAGTAGATTCTTTTATAAAAAAAGCCCTTAGGGATCTCAATGATATAAATTCTGAAAGTGATATTACTTTCTTGCCCTTATTAATTGATATTTGGATATTATATGATATTAAGTTATGTGACTATGTTTAAGTACTTGTCTATCGCCACTTTATGACTTATCAATATAGGCATATTCACTTGTCAACGAGAGTCATTTTAATTAATATAGATGAGCTTGGTAATAGCCACTCTGTGAGTTATCAATATAGAACGTCTGTTTGTTAACAGAAGTTGTTTTAAATTATACCAGAAAATGACAATAGTTAATATAAATGGGCTTGTCAATGGCCACTCTTTGATTTTGTTTTTGATGATAATTAATAATTGTAAACAAGTATGGATGTTTTTGGATGAGTTAAAAGATTGTTAAAACTTACTGTTTTCAACCAAAAATATTCTATCAGCCCCAAACTCGAGCCTAGTTTATCAAACTCGAGTTTACTATTGACACAAAGCAAAACTCGCCAGTTTGCACTTTTAAACTCGACACTAGATCTTATATTTGAATTTGTGATTTTCACAAAGGTTTCTCATGTGAGAAGTAAACTCGAGGCTACCTATAGTAAGCTCGAGTTTGCGAGAGACCGAGAGCATTTGGATTGAGAAACACTTTTAAACTCGAGACCATTGTTTCTAAACCTCAAGTTTGCAACCTCCAGAGAAAATCTTCAAAGAGTTTACAAAACTTGTAAACTCGAGTTTGTGAAGACAAACTTGAGTTTGCCTCTGGTGGGGAGAATTTTCAAATTAAGACAATGTCATAAATTATACACTACATTATTTTAATGAGTAAAATTTTCCGCTGATTTGAAAAGTCACAAGAGTTTACAAAACATGTAAACTTGAGGTTTGTTGTTGTAACCTCGAGTTTACACTTGGCCGAGAACTTTCAATGTAATATCCCGAATTTTGGACCCGGAAAATTGAGAATAAGCCTAAATTAGGCAGACTACTAAGCTCGATTCGGGAAGAATCCCTAAAATGATAAGAGTCTCTGATGGGCCCGGGTTTGTAAAGATGTGGGCCCAGGGCAAGATACTTGTGAGGTATAATGCCGATGTGATGAAGCGGCGCCCGGGGAATATGGCAAAACACTACATAAACTAAAGGGGCACTTTTGGGGATATTCTAAAAAGTTTGATCAGCCATTTTCTTTCCCCACATTTCGTGCTCCAGCAGAAGAGGAAGGAGAAGATTATCAAGTTTTCCATAGCTCAACTCAAGCTCTCAACCATTTGCTCCACCAATCCAAAGTTCCGAAATAAGTAACTACCGACAACTAATCTTTAAAGCTTTACCTTTGGATTTTTTTGTGTTGCTTGTTGGGGCTTGGTTTTGGGGTCTAATTTTGGAGTTTTTGATTGTCCCAAAGTGTTTTAAGCGTGATTTTGTATGGGGTTAAGCTATGGTTAATGTTTCCGAACTTGAAAACATTGAAAACACTAGAAGAAGCTTGCTGCCAGTGCTTTGGGATTCTGGGCAGTGAAGCTTTAAAAATGTTTTTAGAACAGTGCAGATTTCGGGTTGAGCTGAAATTTTACAGGTGGAAAGTAGACATCTGGGGCATCATTTTGATATGTAATTTGATATATTTTCGATGCACCGATTGAGAGATACAAATTTTCTAAGCTAGATCTGTGTGCATCAGGGCGAAAATTGACCCAGGTGTGAAAAGTGAGCACCACGCCAAAATATTAGTGCTTTCTGGGTCTGGGAATATTTTTCATGAAAAATAGACATTTCAATGGTTCAAATGGCGCTGGTTTCATGTAAAAATGATTTTTTTGGAATTTATTAAAAATCCCACTAGTTGGACCAAAATCACTGGATCTCTGGAACTTGTGGCTTGGGCTCGGATTTTGGAAAAAAAATGTGAATTCAAATGTCCAGCTGACCGTACAGCTCAACCGAACTCAAGTTTTTCTTGTTGAAAATTGATTGGTTGAAGAGAAAATGATTAGAGAACCAGAACCTTTAATCTCCTTGAATCCCGGTCAGCCAATTCGGTTGGATTGTAACTAAATGGCAAAGGGTAAAATTAAAGAAATTCAAGGCTGGATATTAACTTCTTTTGTTAAACCGACATGCCAAATGATTTAATCATATGAACACATTTCCATTTAGCAAAATTCGGACAAACTTTCAGAGAGCACACAGAAAGGATATAAGAGTAAGAGTGACTGCAGAAAATTCCAAAACGCACCGAAAAGGAAATAAAGGTGGGAGTGACCGAGACATCTTGCTGCATGAAGAATTGAAGAATTGGGTATATACCGAATTGCTTATGATTTCAGGGAACTGAACACAAGGTAAGTTACTAATGCTATTGTTCAACTCGTGTGAAATTTTAGTAGGCATATGAAATCCTGAAATTTGGTTTCAGTTAAGAAGAATTAGAAGCTGGAAAAAAAATTATTATAAATTGAAGCTCAGGAATTTGGTACAAAGAATTAGGTATGGAGTTGTATGTGGAATGAATGTTTTACTATGTTCTTTTGTTGAAATGTCACCGAATGGAAGAAAACAAAACGGATTTTTGTCATACAACCAAGTTGTTTTGTTGTTTAATAAAGGAGGAAAGAAATGTTTGGTTATAAATATACTCATGGTGTTTTGCCATCTACTTTAAGGAGAATCTCGGTTGTGATAGTATAAACATAAGTTTTTGGTAGACAAATTTTGAAGAGACCCATATAGTAATTAGTGTTAATTGAATACAAGTTATGGTCTCTTCCCTTGCCTTATACCTCGGTCAGCATGATTGTCCAGGGAAGAGTTGGGTGTTGGTAAAATTAATGACCTTATGGTGTTCAAAAATGGAAAGATATATTTGTAGGTTAAGCATGGTTTTGAGAAAAATCAAGATAGTAAAGTGATAGCATTTTTGTAACACTAAGTAACTGTACTTTTAATGGTTGATAGGTTTAAGGAAACCTTGGGAAGTCTACAGGGCTACTAAATATTAAGGACGATAATTATCACAACAGGTAATAACCGCTTTACCCAAATATCTCTATGTGTTTTGCTGTATGTTTGTGTTTGCCATGTGAGTTTTTCCTTGTATATGTTGTGCCAAATATGCATACAGTATTGTATAATTCCTAGCGCTGAGGATGTTCAGTCCGAGGCCAATTTTACTTGATGGATGTACGGGTCGAATTATCAGTCCGGGGTTAGCCTAGAAAGGGCAGTTCTACGGGTTGTGAGTTTAGCTAGTCCGAGGCTTGCCTTGGTAAGGCAGCTGTACGGGTTCTTGAATCGTGATATATGCTTTACTGTGATATGATCTGGATGCATATATGGTATGTATTTGGCATGTTAATATATTTCTGATTAGCATGGTAGCTTACATACTCTTGGCACATTTAGTATTTGAGTACTGACGGTTACTCTGGGGGCCGTTATTGGACCCCAGCCTTTTCAGTTGTCACAAGGAGACATGCCTGATGTGAAGAGCCCTCCTCGGAATGAGAAGTGTTGTCAGTACAGACTGAAGAATAGGGAATGCCCTATCATGTTTGTACATATACTTGTGATGTCGGTATATTTTGTTTAGTATTTGTTCTGGATGACTGTACCCTTAACCCTTCGGGGACTTATATTTTTCTGTTTATTTTACCTTTACCAGTACAGTAGATAGTCTAAACCAGTTAAATGCTCTGTTGCGCTCACTCTGATATAAGTTAAATGGATTAAATAACGAAGGAAAGGTAACTAAGTAAGTGAATCCCTCTAACCCGCCACCCGAAAGTGTGAGGCCGGTAGGGGTGTAACATTCAAGATTTTAACTTAAGTAAACTTGAGACTGCTTTCATGACCCTCTAGTTTACTTCAGGCCGAGAGTTATTCAAAGTTTTTCTAAGTTAAATAAACTCGAGGTTAAGCTTCTAAACTCGAATTTGTGCCTTACAGAAAGCAATGTGATTTTAACTTAAGAAAACTCTAGAGTTTGTACTGAAAACTTCCAGTTTACACTTTGAGAAACAAAGCTAATATTTGACTTGAACAGTGACAAACTGAGGCTACCTACTAATAGACTCGAGTTTACGTTTTGCTCAAAATGTGTTCCAAAGCTTAAAATCGCGACCTTCCTCTCTGGATGGAGGAAACTCGAGTTTGGATATGGAAACTCGAGTTTTGGTCAACCCGAGAGCATTGTAGTTTTTAATGTATTGAAAACCTCAGGTTTTGGAAGAAAACCTCCAGTTTAGATGTTTTGAACTTAAATCGTTTTTACATGTTAAAGCTTAAAACTCGAGTTTTGATAAACCAAACTCGAGTTTACATCGCTAATCCTGGAATTCAAATCTGACGAATTTGGAAAATTTTCTTGTTTGATTTTAATACTTTCCATTATCGTTTTCCTATATTCCTAGCTATGTTTAACCACTTTGTTAGTGAGTTTCAGATGAATTAGAGAATGTTTATTGAAGATTTAAAGCAAAAGCAAAAAGTGACGTCAGCACATTAAATGCAAAACTCAGAAAAGTTGCATTCTTTTGGGTAATCCTTCTGCACACGTCTAGCAAAGAATTAAAGAATGATTTCCACATCCAGTAACTGCCATTCCAACGGATTAATCTTCAAGAAGTCAACTCTGAACTACTGCACAGTTGGATTAAGTGAAGAATAGAGAGAGAAGAAGACTAAACTATTCCCTAATCTTTCCTGAACATTTCCAATGGTTACATTAGGGAAATCAACAGTCATTTAATGCTCTCTTAGTACAAATAGAGCAGCATTCAAGTCTTCTCAACAAACACAATTGCTAAAGACGAAATACATTCAAGTCTTGCATTTATTCCTTCAGTTTTCAATTATATTGTATCTTTTGATACATTGTGTTTCAGTGATTTTCTTTATCTACTCTTAGAGAGAGTTTCTACTTGTAAATCATTTATTGTAAAGAATCACAAGTCAATGGGACTTGGTGATTGGGTGCATTGATTACAACTTGTAAGGGAGTGAATTTTAGTAAGAGAATTGCTCTTGAGTGCAGAGTGTATAATCAATCGTGATAGTGAAAATCCCAGAGAGTCTGGGGACTGGACGTAGGTCAAGTGATTAGACCGAACCAGTATAAATTCTTGTGTTCTGCTCTTCTACTCTCATCTCTGTTCATATCTGTTTTGCTGTTCTAAAATAGAGTAGTTTTTAAAAGTTTTAAAAATACCCAATTCACCCCCCTCTTGAGTATTTTGCTCCATTTACAGATTTGCCATTATAAGCAAATAAACTTGCCAAAATATGCACATACACTTGCTAATGTATAATTTGTCATGATAGGCACATAAACTTATCAAAATAGACACATACGACCAACGTATAACTTGTCAAAATAGGCACATACATTCGCTCAATATATAACTTGTCATTATAGGCATATAAATTTGTCAAAATGGACGTATAAACTTATTAAAATAAGCATATATACTTGCCAATGTATAACTTGTCAAAATAATACATACACTCATCAATGCATAACTTGTCATTATAAGCACATAAACTTCTCAAAATATATACATAAACTTGTCAAAATAGACATATACACTTTCCAATGTATACTGTCAAATACACTTGACCTATATATATCAATTCATTAAACTATATATACATAACTTGTCATTATAAGCACATAAACTTATCAAAATATATACATAAACTTGTCAAAATAGGCATATACACTTTTCAATGTATAGTGTCAAAATACACTTGACCTATATATATCAATTCATTAAACTATATATATGTGTGCGTAGATAAATATTTACACATAGTTACACACACATATATGTATATATATGTGTATATACATATGTGTGTGTGTGCGTGGTTTGTGTGTGTATACACACACACACATATATATCTATGTGTAATATATATCTATATACACATAGATAGATAGATATATGTAGATGTATATATACATACATATATGTATATATATAGACATATACAAACACACACACATACACATACATAAATACATACATACATAGTTTAATGAATTGATTCCTTTTATTTAATGTTTTCTTTTTCTGCTAGATCACATGATATCTCCTGCAAAACAAAAATACGATATGAATAAATTTTATATCAAAATATTCTTTTATCTTATAATTAATTAAATGATAGAATATATATATATATATATATATATATATATATATATATATATAATATAATTAAATAGGTATGAAATATTAATAAATCCAACTAAGTATATCATAAAATATCCACCTATTTAATTATAAAATATATGTTAGTTCTCTATGTGTTTTGATGATAATCAACAATTGTAAACATATCTTGAAGTTTTTGCATTTGCTGAAAATCAACTGTCAAATGGAAACTCGAGTATTGATGTGAATACTCGAGTATTGACTTGACAGAGAATTGCTCAAATCCATCTTGACAAAGCAATACTCAAGTATTGGAAGCAATACTCGAGTATTTGACTTACAAAGAGCAATCAAATTTTTCACCTTGAGTCAATACTCAAGTATTGGAAACAATACTCGAGTATTGGACTTACAGAGAGCAATCAAGTTTTTCACTTTGATTCAATACTCAAGTATTGGAAGCAATACTCGAGTATTGGACTTACAGAGAGCAATCAAGTTTTTCACTTTGATTCAATACTCAAGTATTGGAAGCAATACTCGAGTATTGGACTTACAGAGAGCATTCCAAGTTTCCACCCTGAGACAATACTCAAGTATTGATATGAATACTCGAGTATTAAACTCACAGAGAGAATTTCAACATTATCAATACTCAAGTATTCAATGGCATACTCGAGTATTGATCATACAGAGAGCTATCAAAGTTTTCCATCATGTAGAAACTCGAGTATTGGTTTTACATACTCGAGTATTGGACTTTCACAAAGTTTTTCAAATCAACATCTGTTTATGAATACTCAAGTATCGATTTGAACTCAAGTATTGACATGGAAAAATTCCACAAAATTTTCAAATAAATGCATACTCGAGTATTGATCTGGAAACTCGAGTATTGGGCATACAGAGAGCTTTTCCTCTTGTCAATAACTTGAATACTCGAGTATTGATTTGAATACTCGAGTATTGTATCTAAGGTCCAAAGTTCACATCACGATGATTTCTCTCTGATTAATGAATACTCAAGTATCAAGTTGGATACTCAAGTATTGACTTAAGTGTACAGTGACATACTCGAGTATTGAAGAACATACTCGAGTATTGAGCGTTGAACCTGTAAATCAAATTTGACGAATTTGTGAATCTCTTTCTTTTGATTTTAATGCTTCCATTTATCATTCTTATATATTCTCAGTTATGTTTAACCACTTTGCTAAGTGAGTTTCAGAAGGTTTAAAGGATGATTAATGAAGGTCAAGGCAAAAAGCATAAAGTGGTTCAGAACATTAAATGCAGATCAGAAAGTAGCCTCTTTTTGGCTAATCCAACTGAACACGCCTACAAAACGTTAAAGAATGTTTTCTACAATAAGTAAACTCTTCTCCAACGGACTAATCCACAGAGAGACAGCTCAGAGTCATTATTCAACTGGATTAAGTGGAGATTAGAGAGAGAAGCTGACCAAAGTTGCAACTAATCACCTCCAACGATTTGATTCACTTTACAACGGTCATTTAATGCTCTCTAAGTATAAATAGAGCTGCATTCAAGGCTCTTCAACAACAATATAACATCTGAAAACGAACAAGCATTCAAGTTTCACAACTACCTTCAGTTTTCACTTGTATTTTGTCTTTTGACATTATAAGCTTCAGTGTTTATCATCATCTACTCTTAGAGAGAGTTTTCTTTGATTATTGATTGTAAAGAACCACAAGTCTGGGGACTTGGTGGTTGGGATCATTGATTACAACTTGTAAGGGTGAGTGAGTTCTAGTGAGAGAATCACTTCTTGAGTGCAGAGTGTGTAATCATTGATATAGTGGAAATCCCAGTGAGGCTGGGGACTGGACATAGGTCAAATGGTTAAGACCGAACCAGTATAAATCTTCTCGTGTCTAGCTATTCTTCCCTTGCTCTGCTCTACTCTGCTTTTAACACTTGAAAACAGAGTTTTTGCAAGAAATTTGTAAAATACCCAATTTACCCCCTCTTGGGTATTTGGCTCTACTTTCAATATATACTTGTCAAACTGTGTCTATATATATATATATTCAGCCAGCAACCTTTCTTTAAAAAAAAACTCCCCTTTTAACGATTCTGCTTCTATATCACATTATTTCTCTTGTCAAACCTAAAAGAACCTTCACCCTCACACCACTAGCACCATGGAATTCCATGATTCGCAGCAAGATGAAGCGCTCATAATGAATGACTTTTTCGAAGACCTCATACTGGATTCATCGTCCAAAGCCGTGGATGAAACTCCAAACCATATCGTGGAGATCTTACATGAAGGAGATGAAGTTGAAGAACAAAAGTGCAGAAAAACACCAGATAATGGAGAGGAAACCATTGATGACACCAACTTTAGAAATTCGGATGATGATGATGACTTGTCAAAAGCCCTAGCCAAAACTCAGACTAATATTGAAAAATCAATCTTACAAGAAGGAGACAAAGGCAAAGGAGAAAATCACAATGAAAAACCAGAAGGAGAGAAAATTATAACTACTAATGCATTGGACGAGAATAGTGCTAAACTGAAGTTGCAACTCAATATGTATCAGTGTAATGCAAGTTTGGATTTACCTGTGAATCCAAGAAACTTTGGTACTGATGATGATGATGATGATAAACCAAATGGTCATCGTACTTTTGATTCGAACTTTCTTGTGAATTATTGTTATGGAGGTAATAAACTGAACACGAAGCCCGCATGGAAGAAAATATTGTCCTTGGTAACAATGGCGGACCCAAGATTTCAAGTTTGTGGGTGCATAATTAGTGGTGGGATTTAAGGGTTGTCCCCCGAAATTTTTTTTCAAGGAAAGTTTTAATGCAATTTAAAGAAAGCTAATATAGAGCAACCCATTCCTTCGTAAAGTTTAGGACCAAAACAATTTAAACATTTCAAGATTTACTTCTATGTTTTCTATGTGAATGGATTTATCAGTTTCTTGATGTCACTGCATAACTTGCATTTAATTATTAATAACCCTTGCTTTCTCTAGTAAAGTTAAAAAGAGATACATATATAAAATTCTAATGTCATGAATTGATCATCACGTGCCTGTAACCAAATCCTAAGACCAGACAAAAAAAAAGGTTCAGCCACATGATCCTCCCCCACTATTATATCACATCCACCATTAGATACTTTACCATTTTAGACTTATACTAACTACTAAACAATAAATTAGATTAGTTTCACTTGATCCTAAAAGACTTTGTCTCAATCAAGATCCTTCTCCATTACCATGAAGCAAACTTGCTCTCTTCTGGCTTTTCTTATTCTCAACAATATTGCTATTAAGCAACACAGAAGCTCGTTCTTTGCCATTAAGAAAGACTTCATTCCTAATACTCACTTCTCCCTATTTTTCCTTAACTTTTTCTCCAAAGAGGAATCAAAATTTTAGTCATCTGCAATAAGAAAAATAGAACTCTCGCCTATAATGACAATATTAAACAAAATGCAAATTAGTTAGACAAGGAATAATCCTTTGCCTCGATAAAATCAAACTCAGCAATAATCATATGACAATAAAACAATCAAATTGAAAAAGTTCAGACACTATAAAACCCTAACCTTCAAATACCAGCAAACTAATCAAAGAATCTAATTAGGACAGAGCGACAAATATAGACGGACCCTATTAGTGAAAGCTAACAGAGTTGAAACACAGAATCGAAAATTACCTGTTTGGAGAGCAGCAGCGGCAAGATTTGGAGAGTAGCATTAGCGAACAGAGGAGCTGAAATTAAACGACAGAGGAGCTGGACGGCGAACAGAAACGACGGAGGAGCTGGAGAGATTCACAGAGGAGTGGCGTGGCTGCACATGAATCGATTTGTCGATTTGGAGGTGGCATTTGGAGACACAGCAAAAATTTGGGGGGATTTGGAGACACAACGAGAAAAAAAGGGATAAATGGATTTGGAGGGCAGAGAAAAAAAAAGGACAAATGGATGGAAGAGAATATGTTCGAACCCAGGACCTCAGTGTAGATGGAAAACGCAAAAACCAACTGCCCCAATCAGTCAACTGGTCCTACAATTCCTTCACCATATATATATTTTTTCAATTTTTTGTGTCTGCACTTGCCCACACATGCACTAGTGTGGGTCCGCCACTGCTTGGTAACCTTCAAGCTGCTGGATTTGGTGAAGACAATAATGGCCTTGACTTAGAGCTCAGAGTTGATCTTTCTTCTGCAAGAAAGAAATATTATTCGTAGTGATTAATTACTCACCTAGCTAGCTACTAATAAGGTTCCTGATGACTTACATCTTACTTTAATTTTTTCTTTTGCCTTTTTCTTTGTTTCCCTTGATGAGTACGTAGTTGAATATTAACACTATCTTTTTTGGCTTGTTTTCCTATATATTCTCATGTTGGGGTTTGATAATGTGTACGCGTGACTCTTTTAGTGTTAGTTCTCAGAGTGTTTTGATGATCACTGACAATTGTAAACAATAGTGGAAAGATTTGACAAGTCAAGGATGTTTAAAACTCATGATTTTTCTATCTGTCAAAATAGAACTCGAGCCTATGAGTGATGAACTCGAGCCTGTATTTAACAGAAAGCATGAACTTGCAAAACCAAAGTTCAAACTTGAGACTAAACCTGAAGTTTATATTTAAACTTTTGAAAGTTCGCATGAACTCGAGCCTATAACTGTTGAACTCGAGCCTATGTTTAACAGAAAGCATAAACTTGTCAAACCAAAGATCAAACTTGAGACTGAACCTGAAGTTCAAAATTAAATCCTTGAAAGTTTGAGTGAACTCGAGCCTACCATTTAATGAACTCGAGTTCGCCATTGACAAAGTTTTTTTTTTTTTTTAACTTTTGAAAACCTATTACAAACTCTAAACCTCTACTCAAACCTCAAGTTTGAAAAAGTTCAAAGAAGATATTAAGTAAAAGAACTCGAGCCTGTCATGATGAACTCGAGTTCATCCTTGGCAGGACAAGTTTGTTTAAACTTGAAAACAGAACATTGTCTATAAACTGGAGCCTAAACTCTTCAGACTCGAGCCTAGTTTTGACCGAGAGCCTTCAGAATATTTTAGAGAGAACTAAACTCGAGCCCAAGCTTCTCAAACTCCAGTTCAAAAGTTCCAGAGAGTAATTAGCCATTTTCAAAAGTTTCAAACTCGAGCCCACTTGTCTTAAACCTCCAGTTTGTTTTATGTTAACCCTTTTTGAAGTTCTCTAAGTAAAGAGAACTCGAGTTCATCATTAATGAACTCGAGTTCGTGTTCTTACAAACCTCAGGTTTACACACAAACCTCCAGTTTGATTTTGACAGAACCGAATTCTCAAAATGAATAAAGGCCGAACTCGAGCCTAACATTATGAACTCGAGTTCAGACCTCCAGAACAGAAAAACGCATTTAAACTCTGATATGTCAAATTTGATTCTTTCTTCGTGTTTCAAATTACCCATTGAATCTAATCATTATATCTATCTCTTATATATGTAAGTGATCTGTTCTAACAAGTTTATTTATGAGATAACAGAAAGAATTTGAATTAGACAGAGATTCAAGTGGAGCAACACTTTATGCAACCTGGATTATTTTATCTTATCCTTCAAGACAAGATTAAATGCATGACAGGTTGGCATTACAGACAGTACAATCACCTCTGAAGAAAGCCAAACGTGATTATTCTAAAAACAGAATGTCATGGGCCACCAATATTCAAATGCAAAAGCTACAAACACCCAAATCTGGAAAGTAGCAACAGAATATTACCCATCAGCTTCTGCAGTACCTTTACACATGGAAGAACACTCACAACAGTCACATTTTCGAATGGGAACAAGCTTCAGTGGATTATTAACGTTCAAATGGTTCAAACAATTATAAATGACTGAGGAACTTAAGCCAAAGGGACACAACTGATGAACAACTACTCTACTCGAAAATAATCATCCTGAGTTGTTCTTTTCATTAGGATGTATCTTTGATACATTGTACTTCAGTATTTATCTTATCCACTCTTTGAGAGAGTCTTTCTTGTAATCATTCATTGATTGAGATAACCACAAGTCAGGGGACTTGGTGGTTGGGAGTATTGATTGCATCTTGTAAGGGGGAGTGAGTTCTAGTGAGAGAACTACTCTGAATATAGAGATTGTAATCAAGTCTTGTGAAGTTAGTGGATTGAAAATCCCAAGTGAGGCTTGGGGACTGGATGTAGGTCAGAGAAAAGGCCGAACCAGTATAAATTGATCCGTGCAAAGCTTCTCTACTCCTCTCTTCATTTATCCTCTGCTTTAACTTGCCCAAAACAGAGCCAAGTCTTTAAAATTTTATAGATACCCAATTCACCCCCCCCTCTTGGGTATCAAGGTCCATTCTTTCATTTGGTATCAGAGCCTGGTCTTCTCAAGAGAGTCTAACAGCTCGAGAAGGATCAATATGGAAGGAATTCTTCCCGATGGAGCCTCTATCAACAGACCACCTGGTTTCAATGGAGAACACTACTCATTCTGGAAAGCCAAGTTCAAAGTTTTTGTCATGGCTACTGAATATGGACTATGGAGAGTATTTGAAAGAGGAGATTACACTCCTACAACTATGGAAGATGGTGTGAGAATTCCAAAACTTGAAGAGGAATATGATGACAATGATCGAAGGAACATCACACTCAACAGTAAGGCAGTTCTGCTTCTCCAAAGTGCATTAAGTCAACAAGAATACTTCCGGATTTGCACACTTCCATCTGCAAAGCATATGTGGGATGCACTAGAAATTGCTCATGAAGGGACAGCAGGTGTAAAGCAAAATCGTGTAAACACCCTCATGACAGAATATGATCTCCTTAGAATGAAGTCCGGCGAATCCATTGGTGAATTTCAACTTCGTTTCACTCATCTCATAAATCAACTTGCTGCACTTGGTAAAGACTATGATCAGTCAGTCCAAGTAAGAAAAATTCTCAATGTTCTCAACAAGGAATGGGAGGCCAAAGTCACAGCAATAGAAGAAGCTAGAGGAGAATCAATGACTTCTGTGGCTGCTCTATTTGGTAGCCTCTCAGAATATGAAGCAAAAATCAAGTTCAAGAAAGGACTTGACGAGGTACATGGGAAAAGCAAGGGATTGGCTCTTAAAACAGTCAAGGAAGCAAGAGATTCTGATAATGAAGAAGATGAGAAAGATGAAGATGAAGAAATCGGTATGTTGGTCAGGCGCTTCAAGAAATACTTCAAGAGAGACCAAGGATTCAAAAGGTTTCAGAAAGGAAGCTCAAGTCATGAAACAAAGAAACCAATCATCTGTTATGAGTGCCAAAAGCCTGGACACATCAAGTCTGAATGTCCTTTGCTGAACAACACCAACAAAGAGAAGGACAAAAAGAGCTTCAGCAAGTATAAAAAGAAAGCATACATTTCAAGCATATGGGGTGATAGCTCTTCAGATGAGGATGAAGAGGATGAAGATGAAAAGGCAAACATATGCCTAGTAGCTCAAGAACAACAAGATGATGATGAGGTATATGACTCAAAACCTTCCTATGATGAACTTGTTGATGAATATTATCTTGTGCAAAAGGAATTTGAGAAACTCGCAGAAAAATACTTAGCTTTGAAAAGGAAAAATATCACTCTTGAACTACAAATTGAAAAACTATCTTCTTCTAAAATTTTGATTTGTCAGGAATGCCCTGAATTAAAACAGAAGAATGTACATCTTACAAAAGCACTTGAAACATTTACTAAGGGCAGTGAAATGCTTAATGTAATTTTGAAACAACAAAGATTTGTAAATGATAGGTCAGGTATTGGTTACAAACCAAATTCTGATAAGAAGAAAGGTAAAAAGAAGAGTGGTCAAAAATCTTACATGAACTACTTTACAAAAACAGTTCACTCCTCAAATCCCTTTGCACATTGTGATTATTGCAATAGGAAGGGCCATTCAACTTCATCTTGTTTTCATAAGAGGGAAGGAAAAATTAAACCTATAGGAAACTATAAATGGGTACCAAAAGGAACTTATGTTCTCAAGGTGCAAGCTAACCCAAAAGGACCCAAGAAAAGTTGGGTACCTAAAACTTGATCCCATTGTGATTTGCAGGTTTGTCTTAGAGCATCAAGACCCAACAAATGGTATATTGATAGTGGATGCTCAAGACACATGACTGGTGATAAAACCAAATTCCTTACAATTAAACCAAAAGATGGTGGTAGAGTCACCTTTGGAGGAGACCAATCAGGAAAGATTGCTGGCATTGGTGAGATTGGAAGTAGTGATGGTCCACTCATCAAGGATGTCTATCTAGTAGAAGGATTGTGTCACAATCTCCTAAGTGTGAGCCAAAGCACTGATAAGGGTAACGTAGTTATCTTTGATTCTGATGAATGCTTTATTGTCAAAAAGGATTTGATTCCCATAGAAAATTTGAAAACTAAAGCCTTGTTTAGAGCACCTAGAGATGGCAATTGTTATACACTTAACCTCTCTAGTAATACCTCCGTGTCAGAAAAATGTTTTGTAAGTAACTTGGATGAAAGTTGGTTATGGCACAAAAGATTAGCTCATGTGAACATGTCTCAACTTGACAAGTTGCTGAAAAAGGATTTGGTTATTGGTATTCCAAAATTGAATTTCAAAAATGATAAGATATGTGATGCTTGCCAAAAAGGAAAACAAACCAAATCATCCTTTAAAACGAAGAATGAGATTTCTACTACCAGACCCCTTCAATTACTTCATATGGACTTAGTTGGACCAGCTAGAGTTAGAAGTCTTGGTGGAAATTTATACACTTTGGTCATAGTTGATGATTATTCTAGATTCACATGGACAATTTTCTTATCATCTAAAGATGAAACATTTGATCAATTTGTTGTATTTGCCAAGAAGGTCCAGAACGAGAAAGGTTTTTCAATTTCAGGTATACGAACCGACCATGGTGGAGAATTTGAGAACAACGCCTTTGCTGAGTTCTGTGACAACACGGGGATTGATCACAACTTTTCAGCACCAAGGACACCACAACAGAATGGTGTTGTGGAGAGAAAGAACAGAATACTCACTGAGATGGCAAGAGCAATGTTGAGTGAAAACAACACATCACAAGTATTTTGGGCTGATGCCATGAGCACTGCATGCTATATCTCCAATAGAGCTTACTTAAGGAAGAAGTTGAACAAGACTCCTTATGAGCTCTACAAAGGGAGAAAGCCAAATCTCAGCCACCTTCACATTTTTGGTTGCAAGTGCTATGTGCACCATAATGGTAAAGAGAATCTTGGTAAATTTGATTCTAAGGCTGACTTAGCGATATTTATTGGTTATTCTAATAGAAGCAAAGCATATAGAGTTTTTAACGCTAGAACTAAAGTTGTAGAAGAATCAATACATGTTGTGTTTTGTGAAAATGATTCTAACAGATCTTTGGATGATGAAGAAGAAAACATTTGCAAAAATCAATTCTTTTCAAAAACTACCCCTTCCTCTGAAAATTATGAAAATGTTTTTGAAGCTGATCCTGAAAACAGTTTAGAAAATCCTGATCAGACTCAGCCTAGAGCTTGGAAATATATAAGGAATCATCCTATAGACCAAGTTATAGGTGATATTAATCAAGGAGTAAGAACCAGAAGAAGCACGTTAAATGAAGTAACCTTCTCTGCATTTATTTCACACATTGAACCCTCTAAAATAGAAGAAGCCCTTTCAGACAATGATTGGGTGATAGCTATGCAAGAGGAATTACATCAATTTGACAGAAATCAAGTTTGGGACTTGGTACATAGGCCTAAAGACCATCCAGTCATTGGCACTAAGTGGGTATTCAAAAACAAACGAGATGAATCTGCAGTCATTGTCCGAAATAAGGCAAGATTGGTTGCCAAAGGCTATAATCAGGAAGAAGGTATTGATTATGAAGAAACTTATGCTCCAGTGGCAAGATTGGAAGCTATAAGAGTTCTTCTAGCCTTTGCTTGTGTAAAAGGAATTAAACTTTATCAAATGGATGTTAAAAGTGCATTTTTAAATGGTTTTATTCAAGAGGAAGTTTATGTTGAGCAACCTCCTGGTTTTCGAAATGAAAATTATCCAGATCATGTTTTTCGTCTCAAGAAAGCTTTATATGGTCTTAAGCAAGCTCCTAGAGCTTGGTATGAGCGATTAAGCAAATTTCTTCTTGATCAAGATTTCGTTAGAGGGAAAGCTGATACAACTCTTTTTATTAAAACTAATAAGCTAAATGAAATTTTAGTTGTTCAAATTTATGTGGATGATATCATATTTGGAGCTTCTAATGATACTCTGTGTGAAGAATTTGCAAAGAAAATGCAGGGAGAATTTGAAATGTCAATGATGGGAGAACTAAATTATTTTCTTGGATTGCAAATCAAGCAAAGGAAGGATGGAATTTTCATATCCCAAACCAAGTATCTGAATGATCTCTTAAAGAAGTTTGGAATGGATCAATGCAATGGTGCTGATACTCCCATGAGTGCAACTACTTCTTTGGATGCTGATGAAGAAGGCAAGGACTTTAACATAACAAAGTATAGAGGAATGATTGGGTCATTACTCTATCTTACAGCAAGCCGCCCCGACATTCAATTCAGTGTGGGGATGTGTGCAAGATTCCAATCTGCTCCAAAAGAGACACATGCTGAACATGTGAAAAGAATCTTTAGATATCTTGCTGATACTAAGACTCTTGGCTTATGGTTTCCCAAAGGACAACCAGAACACTTAGTAGCATATTCAGATTCAGATCATGCTGGATACAAGACAGATAGGAAGAGCACAAGTGGACAATGTGAATTCTTTGGTGGCTCACTTGTGTCATGGTTCAGCAAGAAACAAACCACTGTTGCTGTATCATCTACTGAAGCTGAGTATGTGGCTGCCTCAAGTTGCTGTGCTCAAGTGTTATGGTTAAAACAACAACTCGCTGATTTGGGAGTGTACTTGAAAGAAATTCCAATACTATGTGACAACACAAGCACAATAAGCTTGGCCAAGAATCCTGTGCAACATACAAGAACCAAACACATTGATGTGAGACATCATTTCATCAGGGATCATGTTCAGAAGAAGGATGTCAAAGTCATGTTTATCCCAACACATCTCCAACTTGCAGACATTTTCACAAAACCTCTTGCAAAAGAACAATTTAATTTCATAAGAAGAGAATTGGGAATGGTAAACCCCAATGAACTGTAAGTATTTCTCACTCATTTTAATGTTAGTTATGGTTTTGATAATGATTGATTACTGACTTAAGCATCGGAGTATCTAGAAGTGTCTTATGCAGGATGCTCTTATCTCAAATTTGCTGAAGTTATGACCGAACTCGAGCCTGACAAGAAAGAACTCGAGCTCGAGAGAGACTGGAAGTAGTGAAAGGCAAAAACAAGAATGAACTCGAGTTCATTAGTGAATGAACCTCAAGTTCATTTTTGGCAGAGAGCAAGGCTGGATCTCAGGCATGACGAACTCGAGCCCATAAGTGACGAACTCGAGTTCGTAAATCACAGAGAGCAACCTTGGAGGAAAGTCATCCTGAACTCGAGCTCGTAAGTGAGAACCTCAGGTTCACGAGGAAGTTCAAGAGTTCTCAGCACACTCTTGAAGTCCAGGTAAGCAAATTTTAATGACGAACTCGAGCCTGAAAGGTGTGAACTCGAGTTCATCACGAACTCTATATATACTACAGTTACAAACTTTTCACTTCACTCTTCACACACCTCCGGTTTGCCCTAGTCCTCTGCGTCTTTCTCATCATCTTCTTCCTCTGTTTTCTGCGAAAATGGCCTCTCAATCCACAAATCCCAAAGACACAAACCCTAACCCTTCTCAATCTGTTTCTCAAACTCAATCTGAACGCCCTGTCCGTACAAAAAAGCGCTCTTCCCGCCTACAAGATGGAATTGACAAATTCGTTAGAGGAGTTGACGGCGAAAATACTCAAACTCCTCCTTCCAGACCGAAAGGAGTTGTAATTGGAGAAGAGAGAACGAAGAAGAGGCATGATCCCGAGCCTCCTGTCCAAGGAAGAGGTAAAGCCCCTCAGCCAGCTGCTCCTCTGAGGGAAAAACAACCCTTCAAGAGAAAGAAAACCGCGGGTATCCACTCTGTTCCCACTCCCGGTCAAGGTAGTGGTCAAGCTGAACCTCAATCTCAGGAACAAGGGACTCCTCAGGTATCTCAGCCCTTACCTGCAATTTTAGAAATTTACAAGCATAAGAGGTGCCCAGAAGGTTTCAACATAGAACCATGTAGAATGACAGCAGAAGAGGGTGTTTTATTCAAGAAAAAATATGATGAAAAGAAGAAATTCTGTCCTATAGTCTTTGTAGATTTAGCTAAGCTAAAAGAAGAATGTAATTTGGATTTGAGCCCCTGGATGAATCAATTTGAGTCCTTAATTTCAATCAAGGCTGCCTATAGTCCCAAACTTGTGAAAGTCTTTTACTTTCACATGAAATCTGATAATGTGCTAAATTCAGATGGTGATCTGGTAGAAGAAAGAATTGTCACAAAGGTTAGAGGTCAGAAAATCACAATTACTCCTGACTATCTGAACTCTATCCTACAAATCTCAAACCCTCCTAAGCCTGAAACTCACAGATATAAGCAACAGGCTATATTTAGTTTACTCAGACCTGATGAACCTATTCCTAATACCCTTGAGATACTGAATTTCACCCCAGCTGCCATGCCTCTGAGAAACCGAGCCATCTGGTACATTTATTCCAGGAATCTTCTTCAGAAGGGAGGCAACTTTACACACTTTGCCAAGAAAGATTTTAACATCTTCGCCTCCATTCTAGACCAACAACCTCAGAATGTAGGTTACTGGCTCTTTCAAGAAATAGCAAAATTTGCTTTTCACTCACGCCAGTCATCCCAGATTCCCTTTGCCAGCCTGGTTTCAGTAATTCTATTTCATGAGAAGATTTGGCACTTGGCTGAGAATGACTCTCCTCAATTTCCAACTGAATTTGGACAGCACATCATGAACTTGATGCAAACTCACAGGCCTGAGTACTCAGATCAGTCCAGAGCCCCAAAGAGGTCCAAGCCAGCTACATCCAGAGCCACACAGTCCAGAGCTGAAGAAGCTCAGAGTGCTCCTCCACCTCCTTCTGATTTTAATGTCAGAGTTCAAGAAATTGTGGACAAGGCCGTATCTGATCTAATAGAAGGAATTGAACTAGCTGTAGGGAAGCTAGTTGCTGAAGTGAACAAGGGTCACAATAACCTGGTGGATGCTCAAGAAGCCTTCAGAGTTGAACAAGAAGCACTGAAGACTCAAGTCAATGAACAGACCTCTACTATGTCCACCTTATTGGTTACAATGATGAACCTAAGCGATAAGATGGACAAGATCTTAAAGTCTCAGTCTCCGGATGCTTCTACCTCTGTACCTGCCCCAGACTCAGAACCTGCTCACGCTCAGCCTGCACAGACACCTCCTTCTGCTCCTACACCTTCGACCTTCACATCCTATGCTGAGCCACTAGCCATAGTACCCTATGTCCAAATTGAACCTATCTCTTCTTCCCCTCCTTTTGATGATGCCAAAGGGGGAGAAAGTGTGGAGTGAATATTGATTGTTTTGTAACTTTTGTAGTCATTTTGGAATTATGTGAATTTTTTTTTTTTTTTCAGTTTGAAGTTATCAATTTGAAGTTTCAGTTATATTTTTTTTGCTTTTGGTCTTAAAGCTTATCTCTGATAATTTGGTTAAGTCTCTGATAATCTGCAAAATTTTTGTTTCACAAAACAAATCCTTGATATTCTGCTTCTGATATATGTTTTCTGTCAAATTTGATCACAAGCTGAATTTCAAAATAAATTTCAAACTAAGTTTCCCAATCAATTGTTTACAAGTGTTGTCATCATCAAAAAGGGGGAGAATGTTAGTTCTCAGAGTGTTTTGATGATCACTGACAATTGTAAACAATAGTGGAAAGATTTGACAAGTCAAGGATGTTTAAAACTCATGATTTTTCTATCTGTCAAAATAGAACTCGAGCCTATGAGTGATGAACTCGAGCCTGTATTTAACAGAAAGCATGAACTTGCAAAACCAAAGTTCAAACTTGAGACTAAACCTGAAGTTTATATTTAAACTTTTGAAAGTTCGCATGAACTCGAGCCTATAACTGTTGAACTCGAGCCTATGTTTAACAGAAAGCATAAACTTGTCAAACCAAAGATCAAACTTGAGACTGAACCTGAAGTTCAAAATTAAATCCTTGAAAGTTTGAGTGAACTCGAGCCTACCATTTAATGAACTCGAGTTCGCCATTGACAAAGTTTTTTTTTTTTTTTTAACTTTTGAAAACCTATTACAAACTCTAAACCTCTACTCAAACCTCAAGTTTGAAAAAGTTCAAAGAAGATATTAAGTAAAAGAACTCGAGCCTGTCATGATGAACTCGAGTTCATCCTTGGCAGGACAAGTTTGTTTAAACTTGAAAACAGAACATTGTCTATAAACTGGAGCCTAAACTCTTCAGACTCGAGCCTAGTTTTGACCGAGAGCCTTCAGAATATTTTAGAGAGAACTAAACTCGAGCCCAAGCTTCTCAAACTCCAGTTCAAAAGTTCCAGAGAGTAATTAGCCATTTTCAAAAGTTTCAAACTCGAGCCCACTTGTCTTAAACCTCCAGTTTGTTTTATGTTAACCCTTTTTGAAGTTCTCTAAGTAAAGAGAACTCGAGTTCATCATTAATGAACTCGAGTTCGTGTTCTTACAAACCTCAGGTTTACACACAAACCTCCAGTTTGATTTTGACAGAACCGAATTCTCAAAATGAATAAAGGCCGAACTCGAGCCTAACATTATGAACTCGAGTTCAGACCTCCAGAACAGAAAAACGCATTTAAACTCTGATATGTCAAATTTGATTCTTTCTTCGTGTTTCAAATTACCCATTGAATCTAATCATTATATCTATCTCTTATATATGTAAGTGATCTGTTCTAACAAGTTTATTTATGAGATAACAGAAAGAATTTGAATTAGACAGAGATTCAAGTGGAGCAACACTTTATGCAACCTGGATTATTTTATCTTATCCTTCAAGACAAGATTAAATGCATGACAGGTTGGCATTACAGACAGTACAATCACCTCTGAAGAAAGCCAAACGTGATTATTCTAAAAACAGAATGTCATGGGCCACCAATATTCAAATGCAAAAGCTACAAACACCCAAATCTGGAAAGTAGCAACAGAATATTACCCATCAGCTTCTGCAGTACCTTTACACATGGAAGAACACTCACAACAGTCACATTTTCGAATGGGAACAAGCTTCAGTGGATTATTAACGTTCAAATGGTTCAAACAATTATAAATGACTGAGGAACTTAAGCCAAAGGGACACAACTGATGAACAACTACTCTACTCGAAAATAATCATCCTGAGTTGTTCTTTTCATTAGGATGTATCTTTGATACATTGTACTTCAGTATTTATCTTATCCACTCTTTGAGAGAGTCTTTCTTGTAATCATTCATTGATTGAGATAACCACAAGTCAGGGGACTTGGTGGTTGGGAGTATTGATTGCATCTTGTAAGGGGGAGTGAGTTCTAGTGAGAGAACTACTCTGAATATAGAGATTGTAATCAAGTCTTGTGAAGTTAGTGGATTGAAAATCCCAAGTGAGGCTTGGGGACTGGATGTAGGTCAGAGAAAAGGCCGAACCAGTATAAATTGATCCGTGCAAAGCTTCTCTACTCCTCTCTTCATTTATCCTCTGCTTTAACTTGCCCAAAACAGAGCCAAGTCTTTAAAATTTTATAGATACCCAATTCACCCCCCCCTCTTGGGTATCAAGGTCCATTCTTTCATTTAGTTCATTAGTTCCTATGTTTATGGTATGCTTTTTATCCTATATAAGTGTTTGAAATTATCGTTGGATTGATGGAATGGTAATTGATGAGATGTGTTCTGTCTCAAGAACACAGAGATTGGACTTGACTAGGTTGTCAAGCCTAGAGCCTGCGTACCCTTTGAAGGGATCAAAGTCCACGTAGTTCGTGTTACATAGTAAGGCGTGAAGCCAGGGGAGTGGGGTGTGTGCTCTGTGTAACAAAATGTAAAGAGAGCATAAGATAGAACGTGTGCACCTGTTTAGGGTTTCCTTCTATTTATAGAGGGGTCTGGTGCGCGTATCTCTGCCTTAATGAGCAATATCTTAGATTGAGCTGTCAGGGGCTGATTGGCTGGCGCCATGATTGTCGGAGAATCTCTATTAATGAGATCCTATATTTGTGGGATCTCGGATCCCTTCCTATTCTGGCGTGGATTCTATCCCTAGCGTGATTGGGCTGAGGTCCGGACCTGGGCCTGTTGGGCCGGTCCGTAACAGTTGCCCCCCAGCTTGGTCGTTCAGGCTTCTGGACGTCCGAGGTGCTTATTGCCCCCAGTCCTTGGAGTGGCCGAGGCCCTTTGCCTAGACTGGGTCGGCTCATGGGTGCCGCGGCTGTCAGTCCGGTCCAGCGTATTGGTCGGCTTATCCTTCTCTTGTCCTGCCAAGAACGCCGGGTTTATTCTGACCGGGCGGCTGTTTGTTCTGCCTGGGTTCCTTGCCCTTTTGCCTTTTGGGATTCTCCGGATGCCTTGGGATTTGTTCCTGCTATGCCATCATTTCGGGCTTACAATTGTCAGACTTTCATTGGGTGCGTTCTGTAATTGCCGCGTCTTTTCGCCTCTCGAAGCCTGCACGCATTTATTGCGCTGGTGTCGTGCTGTGCCAATCCCGTCACGTCTGCACGGGAATAGACCGTCGCACCCCTGCGTTGGCTTTTAAATAGCCTTCCTTCTTCTCTTTTCCACTTTTTCCTGCTACTTCACTCTTTTGCCCAGATTTTTCTCCGGTTTCTTTAGAGTCTTCAAAGGGGATTCTCCTTTGCTCAGAACTTTCGCCGTCTTCCAGCGTTTCAGTTCCTTCCATTTCCTTTACACAGGTATTCCGTTCATCCTCTACCATCTTTGGCTGGTATTTGTCTTTGTTTTACCATTTATTTCTAGAAGTGTCGCCTGTATAACTATTCTTCGAGAATTCTGGGTTTTCCTGGGTTTCTTCTGGGATTCTGTCAGTATCACCACACCCGAAATTCGCCCCAAAACTCCCTTAAACCCTGGTTTCTAACACCGTAGGCCTCTGGTTATGGCGAGAGATGGGAGTGTTCTGCAACTAAGGGCGTCGTTGACGCCGGAGGAGGAAATGCTTCTCCGTTCGCGTCTCCCGCGGATGACTTATTGGGTTCTTGGGGGTGAGCCACCCGCTAGGGGGATCATGGATCCTTTGCGCCGAGGTGGCGGCACGCGTACAGGGCGAGCTGGGGCTCGCCCTTCTTCGGCCAGGGTTTCGGTTCCGATTCCACGTCGCCCTTTCCGGCCTCTTGCGCGCGCTCTTCCTCTTGATTCACCTGGTGGGACCGGGGTAGGCTCCTCTTCCAGTTCCAGGGCCACGACGGTGATGGCTCAGCTTGATAATTTTTATGAGGGCCCTTTCGCCGTCCGCCAGACGTCTGCCCCGGATGGGTATCTTGGCCATGCTGGGATTGCCTGGCGGACGCTTCTGCTTTGATGGTTCACGTTGGAGATGCCGAGGCTTCCGCTGTACTCAGCTCGTGTCGTCATTGGTCCGCCCCGGTTGCCCCCTCTCGTGCCCCCGTTCGTCCAAGTCCGCGGCCTTTTTTGCCTGGTACTATGTCTTTGCCAGGTATTTCTGCCTTTCTGCTAATACCAGCTTTGTTTATTTTCGTATAGGTTTATTTATGGCTCCAAAGTCTGGGTCGTCCAAAAAGCGCTCGGAGGCCGGTGGTTCGGACTCTTTTAGTCCGCCCGAGGCTTTGATTCGTCAATACGGCTTGGTATCTCACAATGTGCTGGCTACCCCGTCGCTGATGTACGAGGCGGACATAGCGCGGTTGAAGGTCCCGGCTATGCCGGGGTGTGTGCTCAGGCGTCCGGAATCCGAGGAGCCTATCTGCACGACTCGGTTGGAGGGTCAACTGGACTTCTTCTTCTTTTACCGGGATTACTTGACGTGGGTGTAAGTTTCTCTTCCTTTCTCCCCCTTCCAAATGGAGGCATTGCGGCATCTTCGCCTCGCTCCGTCCCAGCTTCATCCAAATGGTTGGGCTTACCTTGTAGCCTTTGAGAGGCTATGTGGTCACTTCCCTAGTCCCATTCCGTGCACGGCCAACCTTTTCTTTTATTTCTTTGGACCCTTTACCCCCAGCCCGCCTAAGGGGAGTGACAAGCTGAGGGGGCTGGTATCCCTCCGGATCAACTCGGAGCGTAAGTTGATGACGCCCTTCTCCGACTCCTTCAAACGCTTCAAGGGGGCGTTTTTTAAGGTCGAGGCCGTGCCTGGGGAGCGGCCCTGGTTCTTGGAGGGGGACGGCTGCTTTCCCTTGTATTGGACGGAGGGTCATTACAAAGTCAAGGCTCTCTCCTTCCAAGTTTCGCGGGAGGCCCTTCTACCTGAGTCAGCCTTTGCTCTGCCACGGATTGAGGCTCTGGTGGCCGAGTATGGTGTGAGGCCGGCTAGCTTCTTCATTTCTGGGGATGTCGCTGAGCCATTGCCTTCTACCAGTAGGGACTTTAGTAGTGTGCTGCTTATGTTTTTGTCTTGGATTTTGTTTTTTGAGTTCACGAATATTCTGACCTGGTTCCTTTTCTTTTTTTAGGCCGAGATATGGGCTCGCTCCCTCTTTACCTTCGTGCAGCGAATCCGGCTGCTGCCTCTCCCAGTCACCCGAAGAAGCGGGGCGCTTCTGAAGGTGCCAGTGCCGCTGAGGCTTCGAAGAAGGCGAAGAAGGGCACGGTTAGTCTGGGTCCTTCCGTTGACGAGGTTGCCCCATCCTCCCTAGTGATTGCCCAGTCTCCTCCTGCCACCGGGCCCCCGGCTTCTGAGGGTCCAGAGACCGTTGCCGCCTCCGTGGCCTCCAAGGGGAAGGAAGTCTTGATTTCCGATGAGGAGATCGAGGCCGACTTCTTGGTTGATGAGCCGGCTGGTTCCCTGCCGGATCCGCCCTCGCCTTTGTCGCTTCCTCCTCCGCCTCCTCCCCCAATGAGGCCGAAGTCTGTTCTTCCCCGTAGCCGTTTATGGAACGAGGGGGTAGTTCCTGAGGTAGATGTAGCCTTCCTCCCCCCTCGGCATTTCACTGGTTACGCCGCGCTGACTCAGCCGGCCCTAGACGAGCTGCATAGAAACCAGAGGGAGCTCTGCCGGGAGGTGGGATACAATCAAGCTTTAATCCTGGTTCAGGAGCAATTCCCATGCTGATGTCCAGAGGTTGAAGGCGCAGGTGGAGGAATTGGCTAAGGGTTTGTCTGCGGCGGAGGCTAAGGCCACGTTCGTCGGCGAGCTCAAGGAGGAGGTGGCCGAAGCCATGGCTAGGTCAGCTGGAGAGGAACTCGCCAAGGGCTGGGCCGAGCGGGATGCGGCTCAGGCGGAATTGGATAGGGTCCGGGCGGAACTGGTTGTCGCTCGGGTGGAGTGGATACCGCGAAGGCTGTGGCTGTTAAGGCCGATCAAGAGCTTCAGCTTGCCCGGGCGGAGGCCGAGAAGGTTGCTGAGGAGTGCGCCCGGGCCCAGAAGGGAATGGCGGAGGGTGTTGCTGCGATGAGGGTTCTTCAACAGCAGCGCAACTCTTTGGCGGATGAGAAGGAGGGGCTTCAAAAAGCTCTTGACACCGAGAAGGTGGGTCGGCAGGAGCCATGGACGCCCTGGTGGAGACCGCCGCAGAGTGCTTCAAGCAGGCTCTGGCGCAGATTCGGTTCTTCAACCCAGGTGTTGTCCTGAACGTGGACGGGTATGACTACCGTGCCTTCGTTCAGGAAGATGGGACTCTGATCCCCTACGAGTCTCCTGCCGCTGCCGGGTCTGCCGATGCTCCTTCCGCCACCGAGGGACCCACTGGTGCTGAGGCCGAGTCCCCTAAGGTCGATGGTCCTGTGGCCAAGCCGTCCGAGTAGCATTAGCTTTTTGTGTTTTTGGGGCCTTGGTGCCCTTGTAACTTTTTGCTTGATTTTGGCCTTGGTGCTACTTCGTGTAAACTTTTGACAGTAATGAACGATTGAAATATTTACCATCCCTTTGCCCGTGTGTGGCAATGAATGATTTTACTTTTCATCATCCTTTTACTGTATTTCCGAGCTCGTTTAGCTACCTTAGGCGATGAATGGTTTACGTTCTGTCTTCATCCTTTCGCCTTGGTTTGCATAATCGTCGGCTTGTGAGCGTTTAGATACCTTAGACAATAGGTGAGCTTATCTCTCTTTTGTCTAAGTTTGGGTGTTCGTCAGCTGCATGGGTGCAAGCCGTCTAGATTGTCGAGACAGTGGATTCTGTCATCCTTTTGTCTGAGCTTAAGCGTCGGTCGGCCGTGTGAGTACGGGCCGTTTGGATAACTTAGGCAATGGATAGTTTTGTCATTCTTTTGCCTAAGTTTGAGTGTTTGTCGGCTGCATATGTACAGGCCGTTGTCGCTCTACCACACTTAGCGTGTGGGAGGTTGGGGCAAGGTTGTCTTGTTCCAGCCTCGTCAGGCATAACTAACCATACTGCCTCGGCTCGGCTTTCCAATAGTCGAGCTCCAACTTTCGCGTAGTAGGATTAATTTTAACCGGCGTAAGGGCAGGGCTATCACGTGTCTAACCGAGGCTTCGTGTGCCTAGGGTCGGACATTTTGACCTGATCAGGGTCGGCATGGTAGGCTGCTTGCTTAGCCGAGCGAGCGTTGACGCGTCAATTTCACGAAGGGCCATGTGTGGCGCCCTTGCCGAGCTCTAACCAATGCCTGTCGGAATACAACGGCCGGTTTTCGTACATCTAGATGTGTTTTTGATTCTCTGGCCGAGTTCATAACCTCGGGGCCACATTTTGGGTGCCGGGTTTATATATCTCGGCTTTTGGTTCTTTGGCCGGGCTTCGTTGTCGGAATGCTTGTGGCCGGTGCCGGGCTTTATGACCTCGGCTTTCGGCTTCCTGTCCAGGCTCCATTGCCTCAGTCTTGTCGTTTTTAACCAAGCTTCATGGCTTCGGCTTCACTCTTAAGCGAGTATTGTATACATTCATAGTTTGCTCAACAGGATCCTTTATTGATAGAAAGAAATAGCCCTACAGGGCTTTACCAAGCATCATAATCAGAAATGACATAACTTAGACTCAAAACGAAAGGAAAACAAATGCGAGGAAAGGAACAATCGTAAAAGCAAACAAACACTGTCGAGAAAGAGTCTAGCTATAATAGATCTTTAGCTTGTCGACATTCCATGTCCTTTTGATGGGCTTTCGCGCCAAAGTCTCGAGGGTATATGCTCCTCCGTCGAGCTTCTCCTTGATCCGGTAGGGCCCTTCCCAGTTTGCCGCTAGCTTCCCGTCCTTGGCATTCTTGTTGCCTATGTCGGCCCGTCGGAGTACTAGGTTGCCTTGGTTGAAAGACCGGGATCGGACCTTTCTATTGTACTTAGCCGCAAGAAGTTGCTTGGCGGCTAGTTCCCGATAGTGCGCCGTAACCCGGATTTCATCAATGAGGTCCAAGTCAGTCTTCAAGGCGTCGTCGTTCGATTCCTGCCCCTCCTGTCTGGCTCTGACCTTTCTCCAGGAAGGCTGTCTGATTTCAACCGGGATCATTGCCTCACATCCATAGGTTAGCCTGTACGGGGTTTCTTGGGTCGAAGACTGTATGCTCGTGCGATATCCCCACAGGACGCTGTGGAGCTGCTCGGTCCAGTTGGTCTCGGCCTGCAACATTCGCCTCTTGAGTCCGTCCAGGACGACTTTGTTGGCGACCTCGGCCTGGCCATTTGTCTGGGGATGTTCAACGGATGAGAAGTGCTGCTTGATGTCCAGGTTGGACATCAGCGCTTGGAAACGATGGTCCATGAATTGGGTGCCATTGTCCGTGACGACCTCGGCTGGTATCCCGAAGCGGGAGACGATGTTGTGCCGGAAGAACTTCATAACCCTGGCCGAGGTAATTGTGGCGAGTGGCTCTGCCTCGATCCACTTGGTGAAGTAGTCTACAGCGACTATGAGCTATCTGCATTGTCCCTGCGTCGGTCGGAAGGGTCTGAGGATGTCCATGCCCCACTTGTAGAAGGGCCAGGGGGCTGGCATTCCTTTCAGTTCGGAGGGCGGTGGCCATATGATCTTGGTGTGTTTCTGGCAACTGTCGCATGTCTTAGCCTTTTCCATGGCGTCATGCTTCATAGTGGGCCAGTAGATGTCGGCGCGTAGCGCCTTTCGGGCGAGTGCCTTGCCCCCCATGTGGTGGCCGTTGCTGCCTTCGTGGAATTCGACCAGCACATGTTTTGCTTCAGAATCGCCGAGACACCTCATCATCGGGCAATGGAGCCCCTTTCTGTATAGTTGGTCATCAACCACGGCGTAGAGGGCGGCCTCTCTGATCAGCTTCTTGGCCTCGGTGGTGTCGGTAGGGATTATTCCCCTTTCGAGGTAGTCTTCTATCGGCTTCCTCCAGTCGAGGCCTGCTGAGATGGCCATGATGTAGCTCGGCTCGGTCAGATTTTGTTGGATCACGGTCCTGTAGTTGTCCGGCCCCTTTGTACTTGCAGCTTAGAGAGGATGTCGGCCCAGGCGTTCTCCTCTCTTGGGATGTGGGAAACCGTCACCTCCTCGAATTTGGCCATGAGTTCTTTGGCCCGATTCAGGTATTTGGCCATGAGTGGGCCTTTTGCCTGATAGATGCCGTCAATCTGAGCTGCGACGAGCTGCGAGTCGGTTAGAACCTTTACCCGTTGGGCGCCATTGTCCTTTGCCTGAAACAGTCCGGCCAGCAGGGCCTCGTACTCGGCCTGATTGTTGGAGGTCTGGAACTTTAGCTGGAGGGAGTGTTCGGTGGCTATCCCCTGTGGACTTTCCACGATGACTCCTGCACCACTGCCCTTTGCATTGGACGATCCGTCGACGTAGACCTTCCAGATCCCGTCACTGGTGATGGCCGGGGTGAGTTCCCTGATGAAGTCGGCTAGTGCTTGGGACTTGATCGCCTGCCGGGCTTCAAAGGCAATATCAAACTCGAACAGCTCTATGGCCCAGTTGGTCATTCTTCCCGCTAGGTCGGGCTTGTGGAGTATCTGCTGGATTGGCTGGCTGGTTCGTACCATTATCCGATGTCCTTGGAAATAAGGTCGGAGTCTTCTGGCCGCGGTGAGTAGGGCAAAAGCTACTTTTTCCAGTTTCTGGTACCGGAGTTCAGAGCTTTGTAAGGCCTTATTGATGAAGTATATGGGTGTCTGCCCGGCTTCGGACTCCTTCACTAGGGCAGCGTTTACGGCTTCGTTGCCGATTGACAGGTAGAGGAATAAGGTCTCCCTGGTGTCTGGCTTGGTAAGAACCGGCGGGGTTGCCAAGCATCTCTTGATTTCTGAGAAGGCGGCGTCACAGTCGGGGTTCCAGCCGCCTCGGGTTTCCTTCTTCAGTAACTTGAAGAGAGGTAGGGCTTTCTCCGCCGACTTTGGTAAAAAACGCGTCAGGGCGGCTAGTCGGCCTGTTAGCTGCTGTACCTCCTTCTTGGTCCTTGGGCGCTGCATGTCGAGCACGGCCTTACACTTGTCTGGGTTGGCTTCTATCCCTCTGTTGGTCAGCATGAAGCCGAGGAATTTCCCAGCCGGAACTCTGAAGGCACATTTGGCCAGGTTCAACCTGATTCGTTGTCTTCTTAACTTTTCAAACGTCTGTTCTAGGTCCCGGATGTGGTCTTCTGGTAGTTTCGACTTGATGATCATGTCGTCTATGTAGACCTTTATGTTGCGTCCGATCTGATCCTCGAAGACCCGGTTCATCATCCTTTGATAGGTGGCCCCGACATTCTTCAGTCCGAATGGCATGACGTTATAGCAGTAGTTTGCCTTATCCGTCATGAAGGCAGTCTTTTCCTGGACGTCCGGATGCATGGCAATCTGGTTGTATCCGAAGTAGGCGTCCATGAAGGAGAGCAGCTGGTATCCGGCCGAGTTGTCCACTAGCTTGTCGATGTTCGGCATCGGATATGAGTCCTTTGGGCAGGCCTTGTTGAGGTTGGAGTAGTCGACGCACACTCTCTATTTGCCGCTGGGTTTGAGAACCATTACCACGTTGGAGAGCCAGGTGGTGTATTGCACCTCTCGGACGAAGCCGGCTGCTAGGAGCTCGACTATGTGGTCCTCCAGGGCCTTCTGCCTGTTGTCCGCGATGTTCCTCTTCTTCTGTGCCACGGGTTTTGACCCCGGCCATATGCCGAGCTTGTGGCAGCAGAAGTGGGGGTCGATGCCGAGTACTTCGGTCGAGGTCCAGGCGAAGACGTCTTGGTTCTGCCTTAGGAAGCGAATCATGAGGGCCTTCAGGCCAGCCTCGATATCCCGGCTAATTTTGGCGGTCTTGGACGGGTCCTCGCCTAGCACTATCTCCTCCAGTTCTCCTTCGGGTTCGGGCCTCGGATTATCTAGTTCCCGGAGGTCGAGTTCGACCATGCTAACTCGCTGCCGCGGGCGCTCGTCTGAGCCGGCTTCGCCTACTCGCTCGTTGGATCCGAGCCAAGGTGGAGACGAAGGTCCTCCTTCCTTGACCTGGAGAGCTTCAAAGTAGCATTACCTCGACTCTTTCTGGTCTCCGGATACCACGACTATCTGGTTCTTACTGTTAACCATCTTCAGCTTCTGATGCTTAGTGGATACTAGTATATCCCAGCTGTGGATCGTTGGTCGGCCCAGGATAATGTTGTAAGGGGACCGGAAGTCGGCGACTACAAATTGTACCCGTTCCGATTTAAAGGCTTCTTTGGTGCCGAGAGTCAACCGGAGGTCGATGTAGCCTTTCGAGAAGGACTGCTCACCATTGAAGCCGACCAGGGTGGTCTTGCATGGTTTGAGGTCCTCTTTGTTGAGGTGCATCCTTTTGTAGGCGTCCCAGCTTATAATGTCGGCCGAACTCCCTACATCCACAAAAATCCTTTTAACTCGACAATTTACCAGGGTTCCGGTAATTACCAATCCGTCCAGATGTCCAGGTATGACATCTTCCAACTCTTCATCGGTGAAGGTCAGGGTAGGTGGCCGAGGCTTCTTTGAGTCTTCCTTGAACTTAGGGGGGTCTCGGACGGTCAGTACCTCGCGGAGATATTTCTTCCGCTGGCTTACGGTGTCTCCTCCTCCTCCGAATCCTCCGCTGACGACGTTGCACTGGAAATCGACGTAGGGAAATTCGTCGTCCGAGGCCGCCTTCTGCTTTTTTCCCGGATTTCGGGCTTCCTTGGGTGGACTTCTGGAGCGGGCACGGTCGTTGCATTTCCCGCTCATCCTTCCCTGAGTCTTGATCACGTACTGACGCAGTTTTCCATCCCTCACGAACTTCTCGATAGAGTCGCGGAGGTCATAGCACTCGTCGGTCGTGTGGCCGTTACAGTCGTGGAACTTGCAGAATTTGGAACGGTCCGTGTTGGAGCGTCCGCGGATAGGCCTCGGCCTGTCCACCCACTTCATCTCGGTCTGGGCTACCTCTTTCCATACCTGGGACCGAGGGACATTCAACGGGGTGTAGCTGTCGTCTTTGGCCTTCTGGTCGGCCCGGTCAGGCTTGACTCGGCTGTCTCGGCTTCGTCGTCTGGGGTCAGTCTTCGTCCTTCTTGGGCGTTCCTCGTCACTAGGCGGACTCTTCCTAGTCCGTTCGGGCTCGTCAGCATTGGCCGCCTCCATCTGCTCCATTTCCAGGTACTTCTTCGCCTCGGTATAGAATTCGGTCAAGGTGTACGCTGGGTTCTTGCATAGGTGACGAGCCAGCCGGGATGATGGGTCCAGTCCATCGACTAGGCAGTGCACGTGGACGTCCTCGGGCAATGACCGTACTTGCATGGCCACGTCGAGGAACCGATCCAGATACTTCTGCAAGGCCTCACCTTTCTTCTGATGCACTTTGCTCAAGGTGAACGTGGTCTTTGGCTGCTTTTTGCTGGTGGCGAAGTGCAGCCAAACTTTCGTCCGAGGTCTTCATAGCTTCGGATAGAGTTGTTCGGGAGAGAAGTCAGCCATCGATGTGCCGGCCCGTCCAGAGTGGCTGCGAAGAGACGCTGGATGACCGCACCGTTGATCTGTCGGACCCACATGAGCTTTTCAAACGTGACCAAGTGGTTGCGCGGATCTTGGGTCCCGTCGTACTTCGACAGGTCGGCCAGGTCAAAGTGCTTCGGGTAACGGGCTGTTTGCGCCTCCCTTGAGAACGGGGATTTTCCGGTTTCCGATAGATATGTCACTCGGTATTCCCGAGGAGATCCATGGCGAGGCGATCTGTGGGCCCGGGGAGTTCTATCCTCCACGCGGGTTTCTTCTCGGTCTCGGTCCTCTCTTGCAAATCGATCAGTGCGGTTAAGACCAACACCGTGGTTCTCTCTGTTTTCTGGGGACTGTGGTCTGCCTCGTTCTGCACTCGTCCTCCGCCCCGGCTTACAGTTGTCTCAGCGCGTGTCCCTCGGCTCAGAGTTGCTCGAGGAACTGCTGTCATCCACTGGGGCTCTCCTTCCCTGCCTATGATTCCTGCGGCGGCCCCTCTCGCGGCGGTCCTTCTCGGGTGCTTCTTGGATCATTTTTCTGAAAGCTTCAAAGTCAGCCCGTCTCTGCAGGTCATCTCGTTTTTCCTTGTTCTCCAGTCATCGCAGGAACGATTCCTGTGTCCTTCGCATCATGCAGACGTCGGCATCGACTACCCGGACGTCGCGCGTTAGAGTCAGTGTGAGCGCTCCTAGTGGTTGCTGGTCCTCCGCTGAAGGGGTGGTTGTCGTGTCGGTGACATGCCCTTCGGGGGTGTTTTCTCGCCGCGGTAGTTGCGGCGGCTGATCCGGTGGTGGATGGCTAGCTTGCGGGTCTCCTCCCACCGGCTGAGGGTTTCTGCTGTGGCTTCTAGTGCTCACCATCGGTGGTCACGGGGATTGAAGTTTACAGGTCCCCACGGTCGGCGCCAATGTTCTGTCTCAAGAACACAGAGATTGGACTTGACTAGGTTGTCAAGCCTAGAGCCTACGTACCCTTTGAAGGGATCAAAGTCCACGTAGTTCGTGTTACACAGTAAGGCGTGAAGCCAGGGGAGTGGGGTGTGTGCTCTGTGTAACAGAATGTAAAGAGAGCATAAGATAGAACGTGAGCACCTGTTTAGGGTTTCCTTCTATTTATAGAGGGGTCTGGTGCGCGTATCTCTGCCTTAATGAGCAATATCTTAGATTGAGCTGTCAGGGGCTGATTGGCTGGCGCCATGATTGTCGAAGAATCTCTATTAATGAGATCCTATATTTGTGGGATCTCGGATCCCTTCCTATTCTAGCGTGGATTCTATCCCTAGCGTGATTGGGCTGAGGTCCGGACCTGGGCCTGTTGGGCCGGTCCGTAACAAGATGCAACCAAGGTCACTCGTCTTATCAGAGTGGGATATTATTCCATTTGTTTCGTTTGGTTTTCCTTTTTCATGGGAAAGAAAACTTTTCTATGACCTTATAGTCAAAGTAAACCATACTGATTCTTTTGATTATTGATAAGAGACTGTGAGATGTAAAATTGTTAGAGTTTTTATGCTTCTAATTTGTTTGAAGAAAAAGTAAATGCAATATTTGGTTCTTATACTTTTCTTTCATTTTAGCTTTGATTTATGTAGTGTCAAACTATAGGTTTCGGTGCTTTAAAAGGCAAACCAATACAATAACTAGTGATTTAGATGGAAAGAAAATTGATAAACCAAACCAAAGTAAGAGGAAATGATAAATATCAAAACATTATTCTAAGAAGAAGACTCAATTTTAGTATCTAATTATATATATATATATATATATATATATATATATATATATATATATATTTGGTGAAATTATACCTTGGGTTATTTATCTTTAGGGAAAATTACACTTAAGTCCCAAAGATTATAAAAATAACAAAAAAGTTCCATAGTAGATTCTTATATAAAAAAAGTCCTTAGGGATCTCAATGATATAAATTCTGAAAGTGATATGACTTTCTTGCCCTTATTGATTGATATTTGGATATTATATGATATTAAGTTATATGACTATGTTTAAGTACTTGTCAATCGTCACTTTATGACTTATCAATATAGGCATATTCACTTGTCAACGAGAGTTATTTTAATTAATATAGATGAGTTTGTCAATAACCACTCTATGAGTTATCAATATAGAACGTCCGTTTGTTAACAGAAGTTGTTTTAAATTATACCAGAAAAATGACAATAGTTAACATAAATGGGCTTGTCAATGGCCACTCTTTGATTTGCCATTATAAGCACATAAACATGCCAAAATATGCACATACACTTACTAATGTATAATGTGTCATGATAGGCACATAAACTTATCAAAATAGACACATACGACCAATGTATAACTTGTCAAAATAGGACATACATTCGTCCAATATATAACTTGTCATTATAGGCATATAAACTTGTCAAAATAGACGCATAAACGTATCAAAATAAGCATATATACTTGTCAATATATAGCTTGTCAAAATAAGTACATACACTCATCAATGCGTAACTTGTCATTATAAGCACATAAACTTATTAAAATATATACTTAAACTTGTCAAAATAAGCATATACACTTTCCAATGTATAACGTCAAATTAAACTTGACCTATAATATCAATTCATTAAACTATATATATGTGTGTAGATAGATATATATACATTTGTACACACACATATATGTATATATTTGTGTATATACATATATGTTTGTGTGTGTGTATATATATACACACATATACATTCATACATACATATATATGTATGTATGAATGTATACGTAACATACGTATACATTCATACATATGTTACATATCCGTAACATACGTATACATTCATACATATTGTATGTATGTATGAATGTATACGTATACGTATAGATATTTAGATATATAACACACACACACATATGAACCTGACCTGTGTTCGAACTCTACCCTCACAGTTATTCAATATTTTGTAAAATAACATTCAACCCCACCCCACCAAAAAAAAAAAAATCCTCGCCAAATCTCAGGTTGCCGGCTGCCGAAGCCTAGGCCGTCGATAGTTGCAAGCCGTTCGACAATCGGCCGTGGTGGTCCTCCGGTGAGAGTTATTTTTCCTTTGCTTTTTTTTTTAATTGAAAAACTGAGCGCACAGTGGTAAACTCACCAACTTTTCAAAATTCCAATTTAATTATTGTCACTTTAAAGTTCTTTCAAAATTTTAACAGACGTTTTGGGGTTTGAAAAATTTCATTTGGTATTTTGAGATCATTTTCCCTTGTAATTTTTACTCTTTTTCCTTTTGAGTTTTTTTATATACATTTTTAACTTATGTTTTTATTAAATAGACGTTAAATCCTTTTTTTAATACATTTTTAATGTATGTTTATATAAAATAGACGCTAAAACATTTTTGAAGTATACATTAACCATCGTTATAACTCACAAATATTCATATTTTTTGAAATTATGGCCTAATCTTTAGTAACCATCATAAAAGTAGTTGTTGAAAGTAGCTTTTAACAATTATTTTTAAAAACAGTCGTAATTTCAAAAATGTCATCACCTCATTTTAAACTTTTGTTTTCTAAAAATAGACATTAATTAGTCTGTTTTTTTTTTGTAGTAGTGGGAATTCGGAGTTGAAAGAGCTTTTAATTAAAAATTAAAATACTGGTTAAAGTATGTTTACTTTCGTACATGTTAATTAAAAATTTATTTTTTTAATTAGACGACTTGAAAATATTTCAAAAATCAAATGCTTAGTTTGAATTCAATGTTCTCAAGTCTTTGCTTGCTAAATACCTCATGAATAATTGAACAAATAACAAAATGTATTCTATTTTTATAAATGTAAAAAAGAACTATTTATAAAACATGCGTAGTTACAAACAGATTCATGATCAAGTAAACCTAATCTAGTCATCCCTAAATAAAAAGTTTAAGGAAAAAACAAGTGATAAAAGCTAAAACTCAACCGATCCATTTCCATCTTCTTCACTTTACGCATCATACCATCTTTCAGTATCTTGTGGGGAATACACAATTTCCATATCCTGCATCACACATTAGAATGTCATATATTTATATGATTATTTCTTTATCCAAAAAATTTTTATATTATTAATAAATTTATACTATGATTTCTTAAAATCGTTAGTATTATTTAGAATAGATTAAAAGTTAAAAATTAGGGGCGGAATGAGAAAAAGGATCACTTACTGGGTGGCTGAGTGACTACAAAAGCTGCGCCACCGAAATCGCACGTCCCAGAGCCACGTGATTTCCTTTGATAATAACTATTGAAAGCATACGAAGCATGTGCCTCTAACGTGTTAGGATCGTAACACGTGGAACCTTCTTGAATCGGACGGCAATCAGCGCCTCCCTCACCACAAGCATAATCAAGTGCGGCTGTCAGCCTCTCTTCCCCAGCTTTTTCATTAGCCACACACCAAGTCTGGCCATGAAACGATGCCGTTTCCACCCTCCCTCCTCCGGTTACCGGAACTTGACTCCTCTCGACGTTCAACAGTGGCGCCGAATCGCCGCTGTCCCTAAGCTCCCCGATCGTCAACGGAATGTCGTACACTTTCTGTTCGTTGGGAAAAAACAACCCATAGTTTCTCTCCGATGTGGGACCCGGTTTCTGGTTCTCGTTGAACAAAGCGAAAATAAAAACATCCAGTGGGTCATTCGGCCTCAGGGGGGTCCCACTTCCCGTTAACACACGTCGCACTAGGTTGCCGTTATACGACGCAGCATTGTCCTCGCTGGCACCAACCTCGTCTTCATCGCCTTTTGTTGGCCATCCCGTCTCCGTAACGACCATTGTTACGTCATCGTATTGCAAAGCCGACATGGCCGCGTAAACGGCGTCGATCTCAGCGTCGAACAGGCTGTAATATGTCAACCCGTTACCCGGATCCACCACACCCGGGTTCTCCTTGAACAGTGCGTAGTCCAGAGAGATCTTATCAGCATTCGCCGCATAAGCGAAGAATGGATACGCGTTCGCCATCATATACGACGCCGTTTCGCGAAGGAAATCCAGCATGGGTTTGATCACGGGTTCGATTAATTCGGACTTGAAGGACCCGGCTGAACTCGGATACGATGATTGCAGGGCGGAGAGAGCAATGGGGGAAGAAACTTTAATGGCGGAGCCTATGTTTTGTTTAACCAGTGAAGCGTACACGTTCTTCATGGCGGGTACGAGGAACTGTGTGGTGTTCTTTGGGTCGACGAAGACTTCGTTCCCGACGGCAATGGCTTCGATTAGGGTGGCGGGGTAGTAGCAAGAGATGTTGGCTTGGACCCAGGCGTCGGTGAATGATTGATCTGCGGCGGCGGCGGAGAGGAGCTCGTTGGGGAGAGCGACGACGACGGAGATGCCGGAGTTTGCAAGGGCGGTGAGAACGGTGGCGTCAGTGTCATAGAGCTTCACACGAGTGAGACCTTGAGACTTCAGAAGCTCCACGACCTTGGACGGCGGCGGTAGGTCATTGGCTACTCTGCCATAATTGATTCCAAAAGATCCGGCATCTGCAAAACCACGCCAAAACATAAGCAAATTCAGTACAGTTTTCAGAAAATTCTGAGTTCGATTAGGACAGTGTGTGGGTGTGATTGATTATAGTATACATACTTGATGGAGCTGAAAGTAGTGATAAGAGGGTGAAGAACAAGGACAAGAACGATGAGAATGAAGGAGAAGCCATGCTCTGCTTCAGAGGGAGGGAAGAGAAGTTATATTTGCGTTCACTGATGTTGAAACGTGGTGTTATATAGAGACAGAGAGTGGCAGTATTGGGGCGAAGTGGAAGAAAGTGGAGGAGGTAGAACCGGGAAATGAGGGAGGCGTATTGGCGGGACCCACAGAGAATAATTGGGAAATTGCAGAAGTGAATAGTTAGAAAGAGTGGTTACTGAAATTTTGGAATAAGTACTCGAAAATATTCAACAAAAATAATTAATCAATAAAAATCCATATATTCAACATGCAAAAAAAAAAAAAAGTTATCAATATTTCAAAAAAAAAATTGATTTTCAATATATTAATAAAAGGTAAAGGATTTCCCCAGTCTATCTCCCGTGACCCTAAAACTACGTTATTTTTATTAATGAAGGGTATTTCTATAATTTTGTTTATTTTTTAATCATATAAATTTTACTGAAATACTATTCATTAATTCACTTAAAATTACTAACAAACCCTTCATTAATTTAAAACGGCGTTGTTTTGTGGTTACTGAAAATAACTCTATCTTCAATGACTGGAGAAATATTTTTCCTATTAATAAAACTCAAGGTAAAAAATATATTAATAAAAAATTATATAATTTTAATTAGGACAGGGATTAAATGAAGGAAAGGAATTTGATTTTACCCAATATCTCTCATTAAATATGATGACACTAGATTTGACTTAATAACAGTAATTATTAAATAATTATATATAAATTTATACAACTAATTATTCGCCACAAACACCATACAAAGTTTTCGCAAATATGTTTCATGCAAATGATGTGACATCATGATTTTTAATTGTTTTTATTACGAAACATACGGTAAGATAAGTAATCCACGTCTTGATAAAAAAGAAAATAGGGAAAATCACATCACAACTAAAGATTTTAATATTAGAAATGTTCCATAATTTATCAATAACAAATAAAAAAGTTATAATTTGAGACCTTAATGTGATTTTTCTAAAAAAAAATTATTTTTCGTGAAATATTTTTTATACATATCTTTCTGAAATTTGAGATGTAGATAATATATGTTATTGGGCTCCATAGCTGCTTATCCGGGTAGGCTAGTCGTGCAAGTATATTTTATATCTTTTCTTACTTAGTTAATAATAAAAAAAAGAGATGTAAATAATATATATATATTTTTTTAAAAAAATATGTTTTGGTCAACAGGAAGTTTTTTTAAAAAAAGCTTTTAAGGGATCTTATCACTGTATCACTCTTGTTTTAGGTGGAGACATGACCGTTTTAGGGACCGTTGACGTTGGGTTCAATTATTATAAGCTACAATTATAAATTTGTCATCTTGTACCCACCACGTGTCTTGTCCATTTGGAATAATCTAATTGTTTTTCTTGCCAACTGGAATAATCGAATCATGAGTGAGTGAGTATGGAGCGTGTATTATTTTCTAGGGAAAGGGACAAATATAACAAGAAATATTATATATATTATGATTAAATAATTTATTTTATTTTCTTAATTACTAAAAAAATTAACTAGCTCTTAAATGTAGGTTCATTATATGAGTCCGGTTTCTCTCCTTATCATCTCTCTACCAATCCCTCATTATCTCTCAATCCTGACTGTTGAAATCTTGATCCAAGGGTTTTGAATAAATTTTTTAAAAACCGCGCGCGATTTTTTAAAATATTGTTTAGTACCCTTGGATCAAGATTTCAGTAACCAGGATCCGACTGTGAGAGATAATGAGAGAGGTGATCATGAGAGAATCCTCTTCCAAGATTATACATGCAACATGCACATGACACCATAAAGTTTTCAAAGGCACAAAAGTGGAAAGTAGATAATCTCCTTATCATTTTTTCTCATTATCTTTTACCAACCCATCTGAACCATTGATTGAGAAAATAAGAGAAAATCAAAGTAATATTATGACCTTTCAAATTGACTAGACAAACATGATTTAGAGATTATGAGAAATGATAAGTTAATGTTTATCAAAAGTGGTGCAATTTTAGCACATACCTTAATTGGATTTAACCACCGTTAATTCACACCACCGTTAACTCACCGTTATGTTGGACCCACAAACCATCACCACCACCATGCTCCAGCTCCGAACCCCTCTTTCAGTTCTCAAGCTCCTGGTTTTGCTTTCACTTTTAAACGTTTCTGTAGACAAAAAGAAAAGACCCATTGTATTTTTACGTGTAACTTGGAGAACAATACCTCCGATTCCGTGACAGTGACTGATTTCATCTTTGAATCAGGGGGGTGCTTACTGGAGCTGTCAATCTTGTTGTTAGATGAGGAACCGATCTTCCCCTTTGAAGAACCATCCTGGACCCTTGACTTCACCTTCGCCACAGTGCTGTTGGTATCTCCCGTTGGGAATGTTATCATTAGTAGAACCCAGTTTTGCAGCATTATCACCATTGCCCATAGGCGGAGCCACATTTTTTTTTTTTTTTGGTGCAAGTGCACCCATAAAATTTTGAAAAACTACATATTTTTAGTTGTAACATGCTAGTGTTAGTGGGTCCATAGCTCAGTGGTAAATATCTTGATTGCTGAGTAAAAGGTCAGCGGTTCGAACTCATCTGGTCCCTTTTCCATTCTTATTTTTTTATCAGCTTTGTTGTAGTGATCCGTTCCATATTTCTTAAAAAGTTCTCGCAGGTATTTGGTTTGAGAAATAAATATTTCATTAGTCTTTTGCTTGATTTGAAGTCCTAAGAAGAAATTTAATTCTCCTATTGTAGACATTTAAAACTCACCTGGTGGTATGATCTTAAAGAACTCTTGATACATTTATGTTAAACGTGTATATTTGATAAAATTGATGATAAAGATATAATGCAATATTTTCAAGGAATGAAGAATTGAAAAATGCTTTTGTAATCGTATTGTTGCAATAGTTTAATTGACTCTTGATTATTATTTTTTTATGTTAAGTTGAAGGTTTTTTTTTATTGTTTATATTCTTTTATTTTTTAATGCATTTAAAACTTTCCTTAAAAAAAAAAAATTCGGGGGCGCTGTCCCCGAACCCCTGAATTACATTATTAATTGTGCACCCACAAATCTTAAATCCTGGCTCCGCCACTGCCATTGCCAGAAGTAGAGAAGTAGAATCTTATGTTGTACCGACACGAAACACGAATACGACACTCCGACTCGTTATTCCTAAAAAAATTTAAATTTCGATATGTTAGGACACATTTTGATATTAAATATATATATTTATATATATTATAATTTATATTCAAATTCAATATTCCATAAAATTTTGGCTTTCAGCTTTGGCTCATCGTAGATTCGGCCTTATCATAAAAGCAATGCTTTTTTTCCTTTTCTTTTTTTTTTTAATACAAAAGAAAAATTCATTAACAATTCAATAATATTCAAAGCCACACATATTTTTTGAAACTAAAATTGTTGAGGGGTGTCGACTGGTGTTGAAGTATCCGACACACATATTTTAAAAAGTAGAAGCGCCCGTGCTTCATAGGTAGAATCAATGATGGAGGATTTGAGGCAATGCCTGTCAGGTACTTCTCTTTGGGAAAAACTTCGAGACATGATGGTGGTGAGGGAAATCTTCTAAGAGAAAGAAGGCCATGGGAAATCTGAGAACCGAAAGTGGGGTTTGGAGCTGGAGCTTGGTGGTGGTGATGGATTCTGGTTCCCACATAACAGTGAATTAACGGGGTTTAAGCCCAGTTAAGGGATGTGTTAAAATTGCACCTCTTTTGAAATTTTACATACACCCCATTTTTGAAAATTTTATAATGTCAGGTGGCGCTTACATATAATTTGGTTGTTAACTTTACTTCTTTACCCTATTTTCTAAGTGTAATGATGATGTCAAGAAATTATGGCCCAATCATTGTGCGCCTATATGAACGTTTAGTAAATTCGGTAAAAAGAATATCAGCCAGTCCTATAAAAAATATACAAAAAAAAAGGGGGGGGGTTAAAGAGCAAATTTACTAACCAACTATTAGGTCAGGAGCATCTGGCACAAAAAACTTTTAAGAGGACCAATAATACTAACAAACAATTAAAATGTTTAAAAAATCACAATGCCGTCAGTTTTCCAATAATGTTCGTTTAGGAGGGTTGCCATGTGGGATTTGGTCAACTTCCAAGTGGATTAAAACATGGAGAAAATGAAACCCACAAAGATCATTGACTGGTTCTGCAGATACGGTGGAAACTTGTTCAGAAACCCTGTGAACGAAACCCACGAAGATCGTCGACTGGTTGGGGAGATGAAGTTTTTGCTGGAGCAGGACTGGGATGTCTAGGTTAGTCTCATCAGTTGGTGGGCGAACTTTGCTGCTGATCATCTTGCTAAAGGAAGCCTGTCAGTGATGTCTAGGCTTCATGTGTTTTCACTCCTGGATAGAACGCTTGAGAGTCTCCTGGCTGCTGATAATGTCTAGATAATATGTGGTTGCTTTTTTGTATCCAAAAAAAAAACATGGAGAAAATGAGAAAACCCAAAGCCAATTGACACAGAAAACCCAAAGCTCATCGTGCGACCCATCGACAGAGAACACAATAACAAGGAACCTGATGAACTCAGCGAAACCCAATGGAGAAGGCGATCTGCAAACCTGGGTTGAATGGCGAGATCTTCGTTTGCAGCTGTGACATACATTGAAGAGGAAGAAAACTAGAAAACGTGTGCAGAAGAATCTAAAAGAAAAAGAAATCACATTGGATTATATATCATCAGATCAGATTTGTTGAAGTTCAGATCAAATTTGTTGAAGTTCTTCGATAATGCGTTAGGAAACGTCAACAAAATGCAGCCGTAATCGATCGTCAGTTTAGCTCAGTTTCTAGATCAGAGCAAACGGAAGAGATCTAGTAAACTTGCACAAAATACATGTGTGCAGTGAATGGCTGTGCCTTCTTTAGCTCTGTGGCTGCCATGAGAGCTCAAAAATGGAAATTGTAGAGCACGAAAAATAAAAAGAGAAGAGAATATGAGATTGAGACAAATCAATTGTCATATCTGGACAAACAATTGTTGATCAAAAAAATATCTGGACAAACAATTAAATGAGAGAGTGGAAAAGGTTCATGAAACCTGGTATATTGGTTGATCGTACTGGGAGAGAGTAGAGGTGGCGACGACGCAAATCATCTCAGTGAATTTGACCAAAAAAGAAAAACCCACGTGGACTTTAAATCCCACATTTCCAACCTTCATAAACGGTGTGATGTAAGTCTTTTTGTCTTTAGCCTTGGGGTCCACAATAAAAAATTACCAAGAATTGTGTATAGGCAAACCTATGATCGTTCTCTCTTCTCGAGGAGCCTTTTATTAAGTCCTAGATAATCTAAATGACATGCAAATACAATTAAAATAAGGGGGAAATTGATTTTGTATTTTCAAATTGATAAACTAAAATAAGAATGCAATTAATTAAATGCTAAACTATTGTTTTTGGTCTTTTTTAATAAAATGGAATGGAGTATGAAAATGTATAATGAATGAATGCTCTTGGAATGGATTAGTGACTATCATAGTTCAATTAAATATAGGAGTAAATTTTCACTAAGTCTAAATGAAAAACCCCAAGATACCATTTGAGTCCAATATTCCCAATTAATAGTAGTTCCTACTACCGTAGCTAACTACTATTTCTTGAGATATTGTTTAAAACCACTTAGTGTGTGATTAGGATTAAATTAATGCAACTTGCTTCCTCTTGTTTTGAATGTGATACCACGTCACTCAATTAATTCAAATCAATCATACTATCTAACAATACCACGTAGAAAGCACAATATCAATGAATTAATAAGGAAATACATATATAATAATCCAACAAGCTACAAAAATTCAGTCTAATCACATAAGTTCAATCCACAAAGTTATCCAACCGGGTAAACTAAATCTCAACAATACAAATCAATATTCCTAAAATTAGGAAATTAAAATGTAATTAGAGAAAATAAATTGAACAAAATAAACTCCCCTTGAAGCTTTAGAACTCAAGCACAAATCCATATCCAAGGAGCAAGGGAAAAATCAGCCACCCATAGCAATCTGAAAGCTCGCCGGAAAATGCATCATGCTCTCACCGGAGTCTAGAAATATTCACTGGAAAACACAAGAACTCACTGGAACCTTCAATGCCCGCTGGAAATGAAGAAGTTGATGAAGGGTGATGGTGGTTCTGAGAGTGATGGTGATTGAGGAAGAAGGGTGGTGGCGGTTTTTCAGTCCCTGTTTCAGGTCGACAGTGACTGGTGAAGAGGTTGGAATTGACGGAGGAGGAAGGTGGCTCGCTGGTGGCAAGGGTGGAAGGGGAAACCGCCGGCGAGGTGTGGAGGGATGAAGACAAGAGGGAAGAGTCGATGATCGAAGGAGTGTACGCGTAGATGGTCATCCCCAATTCCCCCCAGCTCAAGCGTTTTAATCTGTCGGCTGCCTCGTGCTTCACGGGTCTCCAGGTGCTCCATGGATCAGGAAAACCTAATGAATTAATAGCCCAAAACGCACAGCTGAATTCAGGGACCAAATTGAAAATTTAAAAAGTTCTAGAAAGGGACTAAACTGAAACTTTTAAAACTTAAACTTAAATTTCCATTTTCAAATTTAATCCAATTTCTTCAAATACCTACAATTTAAACTAATTAATATAACATCAAATATTCTCATAAAAATCAATAATTAAGAGTAATTACATTTTTTTGACAATTTTGCCCTTTTTAATCCTAATTTAACATTTTTACTCTTAATATCAATTTATCACAAGAAATATATTTAAAGCTCAATAACTACGAAAAAATACATTAAAAATCCCCATTTAATTACCAAAAATAATGTAAAAATATGGTTAGATCACGGAGTTACTAAAAAACTGACGGCATTGTGATTTTTCAAACATTTCAATTGTTTGTTGGTATTATTAGTCCCCTTAAAAGTTTTTTGTGCCAGATGCTCCTGGCCTAATAGTTGGTTGGTAAATTTGCTGCTTAACAAAAAAAAAATTATACTTTCTTACGTTAGTTTCAATTATGATTGCATAATGGAGAGCCTGAGGTGGCTATCTTTTCAGGTCAAAAAACAAAGTCTTAGGGCCTATTTGGTACAAGGAAAATTTGAGGAGGGAAAGGAACTTAGAGGAGGAAAAGGAAGAGAAAAGAAGATTTAAAAGATGAAGGAAGATGGCTTAAGAAAAGATGAGTTGTTTGACAGGAAGAAAATGAAGGAGTGGTAGTTGGTAAAGATTTAGGAAATTTCTATTTTACCCTCAAAAGAAATTAATTTAAAATAAAAAAGAAAAATATTTTTTTTTGCTAAAATATATTTAAAAAATATATGCTCTTGTTAAGTTCAAACTTGTGTAAAAAAATTTTTCGCCAAATTCGAATTTTCCCGCCAAGTTCGAAGTTCCCGCCATGTTTGAATTTCAGGGGTAAATCTGTCCAAAAATGTGAACAGTGACGTGAGAGTTTGAGAACCCACCAATTTTGGTGGGATTTGATCTTCCCACATATGAGGGAAGATTGGTGGGTCCGGGAACTTTGGTTCCTGGAAAGATTGGTGCAAAATGTGTACTAAACGGAGGAACTTGCCAAAGTTATTGTCTCTCCCCACCAATTCTTTGTATTGCTTGTTTGGATCGACGGAAAATTGGGGCAAGGAAAAGGAAAATTGGTATTTTCCATCTTGCACGGCTGTTTGGTTCACATTTTCTTGGCAAAATGTTTTCCGGCTACGAGGTGATTTTCCCTTATACATGGGAAAATGGGTTCCCACCAATTTTGGTGGGAACCATTTTCTGGCAGAACAAAAAACTTATCTTTTTGCTATCCTTTGTGAGCTTCTGGTGCGTCTTCAATCCACGACACATCTTGCTAATCTCCAGCTCTTAAACTTGTTGAAGGAAGAAGAAGGAGGTCAATGGTGCTCTTCGGCTCTTGTTTTCACTTTCCTTTCAATCTGGACACTCAAATTCAAATTGAGTGTGCATACTGTGCACACTCAATATTGTGCACATTGTACACAATGGAGTGTGTACAAATATGCACACTCGGGTGTGCATTATGAATGAGAGGTTTTAAATAATATTTTATAGGTAAAATGGTATTTTATTTTATTTCTCTATCTTATTTTTTTTCAACCAATTTTTTTTCCCCCTATCAACCCATTTTTTTTCCAGTGCGAACCAAATGCATCGAGGCAAAATATTTTCCGTTTCATTCCATTCTTTTCATTTCCATTTCTTTCAATAACAACCTTTTCTTTGATCCAAATGGGACCTTAGGATTTGCTCCATGAGTGGGTGAATATATATTTTTTCCTCTTTCTTTTACTCTTTTAGCAGGCGATTTGCTGCGATCCCCTTTCCAGTGTTTTTAATTATTGGATAAAAAAAATTAAATCACATAAAAATTTTCTACACTTGTAAGCATGTATATATAATTTTTTAATTTTTCAAGTTAACAGTAAATTTCTTAAACTTTGAAGTTTACAAATTATCGATTTTATAACTCTTAAATTTTGTTTTATATGAATATATTACACAAACTTCCAAACATATACAAATAAACTCATGAACTTTAAGTAATGAACAAAACTAATAGTAGAGAAAATGATAAAAGTTCAGAAAGATTTATTATTATATTTCTAAAGTTGGAAAAGTTATTTCTATATGACATAAAGTTCAGGAGTTTGATAAAGTTCAGGAGTTTGATATAAGGTCCATAAAAACTAAATTAGGAAACTAATAGTGTAATTTTGAGTATTTCATGGGTTTTTTCCCCTTCAAAGAAAGTTGTTTGATTCTTTATTTATTTTATTTTTTTAAAAAGCATAGGTATCCTCTTATTAGAGGCTATCATATTCAAAACACTGTCAAGTTTTAAGTGTGGGCACATCTCCTAACAGAGATTTAAACTTTGGTTCATCATGTTGTGATGAACTAACCTATTTCGTTAAATCCAACTCTCATTGGTTGGTTTTTTCTTCTGTTTTTAAAGCTATTTGAACAAGTCATATTAGAGTATTAATGTCATGCCTTACTGGTCAAGTAACTCTCTCAAAGAGTTCTCTGCATTTAAAATTACTCATATCGTGTTTAAACGGTCAAAACTTCTTCGAGTAGGACTAACTCTTTTTGGTAAAATCATCAATATTTTTCATTAACATAAACTAATCTTTATTGTTATTTTATCAATATTTACTTCATACTAAATACTTTTCCTAACTAATAAAATTTTAACAAATAATTCTATTTATATTGTAAATTTTAAATCATATTAAATATTACCTAAATATTGCTATTAGAATATTCGATGAATATTGAACAAATAAAATTAAATTATAAGGAGTTCAATGCAATTCTTAAAATAATTAACATGTACAAATTAAAAACATATTACATTAATCTTGACAAATAATAATACTATTCATCACATGTATGCCATTCTTATTTTATCAATTAGAAATGTTGGGTTATACCCAATCAATCCTTGACTAAGGTTATTCAACTCAGATTGTCCACTAAACCGGTTGAGGTATTAAATTAAGGATCGGTACATCAGATCATAGTCAAACCAAAGCTAATCCGATCCAGTGTCATACTAGTGAGGAAGTAAAGATTTAGGGGTTATTAATATAAGATTATAAAGAAATTCTTTTTAAAAAAAATTATGTTTATGACTGGACTAGACAAATTTAGTGGCCAGTTCGTCAATTTAGTTCGGGTTTAATAATCCTGTCCTTGACCGTTAAGAACCAAGCCTATTTCAATTGGGGCACAATTAAAAATAAGAAAAGGTATAAAGGCTTGTAATATCCATTTTTGTTTAAAATAATCGGTGGGCAAGATTACTTTTTTTTTTTATTTATTATTTTTATTTTTTGCCTGCAATGGGGTTGACGGAGGAGATTGAATCGTAACCTCCAGGCTTTTTAATCCTTTCCCTATGAGAAAAGTCTCTTCTCTATCTCTTCTAATTCCACATGTGCCGTGGCTTATTCAAAAGTCCAGAATTGTGTACCAATCGAGTTCATATGGGCACTTGAATCGTTCGTTTGGATCACAGTTATGTTTAAAACCTACATAAACCCTAGTCTATTGATGATCCTCAAAAAGTTATGTGTAACAAGTATAAATTCTTAGGAGAATCATACCCTAAATTAAAAGCCAATTCTTGGAATTGGAAAACTTAAAACCTTATAGGATTTTTATTTCAAGGAAACTCAACCATCGTTGGCTGGGGTTGGTTGCATTATGGTCCAACCATTTTTATTCTTGATGAATATAAACCTATGACTTTGTTACAATGTACACGACAACTCGACAAGTACCCTAAGAAAGATTCAATCCCTTTGAAAAAGGACTAGGAATGGGAATTTGTTACAATGTACACGACAAGACATTTGTTCAAAGCCAAAATGTTTTTTTTTTTTTTTTTTTGGTTGAATGATAATTTTCGGTAAATTCCAATCATTATTTTTTCTGCTATATGAACCACAAGTTTTATTACCTAAAAGTTTCTATAAACAAGGATTGCTTGAATCTGCTGTGTACATGCATGAATTAGTCCTTTAATTTTATTTTAGATTTCATGTTCATTCTTAATTTTTTCGTAAGTTTATTCTCCATTCCACATTTTTATTCATTTTTAATTTAGTCTGCTATATGGCCTGTCTAAATTTAAGGAAAAAATCAATCCATAAATCCTTATGAATTATTTCAATTTAATTAACAAGTCTATGTAAGTTTGTATTATGCATTTTATTGTTGGATATGTTAATTTTAATTTATAGATTTTATAGAATATCATTTATGAAGAATAAATTAATCTTAAAACGGCATGAAACAATGAAATGAAAGGCTAAAGTATACTTTTAGTCCTTTAAATTTACATGAGGTATACTTTTAGTCCCTTAACTTCATAAATATACTTTTGATCTTAAGATTTTAACACCGTTAATTTTGCTAACGGAAAATACAAACTCAAGTGATAACGGTGTAAATTTAAGTGTTGATTTTATAATTAAATACTATTAGGCTTAAATTAAAATATGGGTAAATTGAAGAAATTTGTGTAATTAAGTGATATTAGTCATCACTTAAATTCACTACATTATTGTTTTCCGTTACCAACATTAACGGTGTTAGAATTTTAGGACCAAATGTATACTTTATGAAGTTAGTATACATTTGGGTAAATGCAAACTCAAGTGATAACGGTGTAAATTTAAGTGATGATTTTATAATTAAATACTATTAGGCTTAAATTTAAAATATGGGTAAATTGAAGAATATGTAAAATTTGTGTAATTAAGTGCTATTAGTCATCACTTAAGTTCACTACATTATTGTTTTCCGTTAGCAACATTAACGGTGTTAGAATTTTAGAACCAAATGTATACTTTATGAATTTTAGGACCAAATGTATACTTAAGTTCACTACATTATTTTTTCTGCTATATGAACCACAAGTTTTATTACCTAAAAATTTCTATAAACAAGGATTGCTTGAATCTGCTGTGTACATGCATGAATTAGTCCTTTAATTTTATTTTAGATTTCATGTTCATTCTTAATCTTTTCTTAAGTTTATTCTCCATTCCACATTTTTATTCATTTTTAATTTAGTCTGCTATAGGGCCTGTCTAAATTTAAGGAAAAAAATCAATCCATAAATCCTTATGAATTATTTCAATTTAATTAACAAGTCTATGTAACTTTGTATTATGCATTTTATTGTTGGATATGTTAATTTTAATTTATAGATTTTATAGAATATCATTTATGAAGAATAAATTAATCTTAAAACGGCATGAAACAATGAAATGAAAGGCTAAAGTATACTTTTAGTCCTTTAAATTTACATGAGGTATACTTTTAGTCCCTTAACTGCATAAATGTACTTTTGATCTTAAGATTTTAACACCGTTAGTTTTGCTAACAGAAAATGCAAACTCAAGTGATAACGGTGTAAATTTAAGTGTTGATTTTATAATTAAATACTATTAGGCTTAAATTTAAAATATGGGTAAATTGAAGAAATTTGTGTAATTAAGTGATATTAGTCATCACTTAAGTTCACTACATTATTGTTTTCTGTTACCAACTTTAACGGTGTTAGAATTTTAGGATCAAATGTATACTTTATGAAGTTAGTATACATTTGGGTAAATGCAAACTCAAGTGATAACGGTGTAAATTTAAGTGATGATTTTATAATTAAATACTATTAGGCTTAAATTTAAAATATTAGTAAATGGAAGAATATGTAAAATTTGTGTAATTAAGTGCTATTAGTCATCACTTAAGTTCACTACATTATTGTTTTCCGTTAGCAACATTAACGGTGTTAGAATTTTAGGACCAAATGTATACTTAAGTTCACTACATTATTTTTTCTGCTATATGAACCACAAGTTTTATTACCTAAAAATTTCTATAAACAAGGATTGCTTGAATCTGCTGTGTACATGCATGAATTAGTCCTTTAATTTTATTTTAGATTTCATGTTCATTCTTAATCTTTTCTTAAGTTTATTCTCCATTCCACATTTTTATTCATTTTTAATTTAGTCTGCCATAGGGCCTGTCTAAATTTAAGGAAAAAAATCAATCCATAAATCCTTATGAATTATTTCAATTTAATTAACAAGTCTATGTAACTTTGTATTATGCATTTTATTGTTGGATATGTTAATTTTAATTTATAGATTTTATAGAATATCATTTATGAAGAATAAATTAATCTTAAAACGGCATGAAACAATGAAATGAAAGGCTAAAGTATACTTTTAGTCCTTTAAATTTATATGAGGTATACTTTTAGTTCCTTAACTTCATAAATATACTTTTGATCTTAAGATTTTAAAACCGTTAGTTTTGCTAACGTAAAATGCAAACTCAAGTGATAACGGTGTAAATTTAAGTGTTGATTTTATAATTAAATACTATTAGGCTTAAATTTAAAATATGGGTAAATTGAAGAATATGTAAAATTTTTGTAATTAAGTGCTATTAGTCATCACTTAAGTTCACTACATTATTGTTTTCCGTTAGCAACATTAATGGTGTTAGAATTTTAGGACCAAATGTATACTTTATGAAGTTAAGGGACTAAAAGTATACCTGATGTAAAACTCAAATGACTAAAAGTATACTTTAGCCGAAATGAAATGAAAGAGATTCTATAAAATCCATAAAATTATATAATTGAGATTAACAATTTCTAGACTCTTAAGATAAATATGCTTATCACAAATCAAATTTGAAGGACCTAATTTAAACAAAATAAACTATATTGACTTGATTTGAAATTGAGTTAATCATAAGAACTTTTAAATTAATTTCCCTTGAATTTTATAACAAGAGGGAGGCTTTACTTTGGAGAAGGTGGAGACGCGACCAGTAATAAAACAAAAGATGGTAACGAGGATTGAATCCCCATTTCCATTAACTACAGTGTTGTTGAAAGTCATCTTGTTTTTTCATTTGCCTTTGTCAAACTCTAGAAGAAAGGGTTTTGCAGTACCAATAGATGTTGGGTTCTAGTAGAATAAGTTTTGTCCATTTACAAAAAAATACATTAAAATTATCAGAAAAATCATATAACTTGTTAATGGTGGTTTTTTCCCCCCTTGTCATTGATAATTGATGAGACCTTTCTAATAGTATTCTTTTTTATTGGGACCTTGATACTATTTTCCCTTTGTTTAAATATAGGGTCCTTGTGACAGTGTATTGTGACAACCATGCAGCGATACATATAGCCACGAATCCAATCTTCCACAAACACATCAAATACATAGAGGTTGACTGCCACTTTGTTGGGGAGAAGTTGATATAGGGAATAATTGAATTTCTGCATGCAAAATCCTCTAAGCAATTAGCATATATTCTGACCAAAGGACTTGGAGGACCACAGCATGACTACACTATTAACAAGTTAGGAACTGCGGGAATACAAGGTTCCTAACTTTTTTTTTTTTGGGGGGGGGGGGGTGTCTTGTGGATGTATAAAAGTGTGTGTGTATATATAAAAGAAAATTTTAGGAGAGGGGTTGGGCTCACCCACTATCTAAGGGCAGGGCGTTATAGTTTTGCTCCTTGGGGCATACAGAGTTGAGAGTACATATGTCTCTACGAGTTTACATCGCTTAGGATTTCTCCTCTAACGCTTTGACTAACTCTAGGATCGAACCCCCTTATTTTTGGTGAGAGTGTTCAATCCTTTTACCAGTTGAACCCAAGAATGAAGAGTTATAAAAGTGTATATTGATCCTATTTATATGTGTAAATAGGTTTTAGTGTGATGGACCAATGTTTAGTATTTTTCCAGAATTGAGTTTAGTCAGGGTGAGTGAGTCACTTCGTTATAAATAGTGAGTATTGTGCATATTGTATTTTAAATGTTGGTTTCATTTTTCTCTGTAATAATATTGGGTTTTCAGTAAAGCGGGCCTCCTGGTTTAACAATATGCATATAATAGCTAAAAATTAAGGGGGGATAACAGTTACATTATGTGATTGAAGCGCAATTAAACTCCCATGTATAATATATGTGAAATTTTAGCTGCAATAATTAGTTTTGTAATTTGTATTTTTTTTATTTTCAGACAATGAAAAATATTTAACTATTAATAACTTTTAATTTTTATCTTAAATAAACAATAAAATGAATTCAAGACACCAAAATAATAGTGTTAAGAAGCAAAGCTTTACTTGTACTTGACATACCCAAAAAAAAAAAAAAAATCCTAGCTTCAGTGATCGAGGAAACATCCTAAACGTAATTCTCCTCTTCAACTTTCTCCAAAAAAATGTTGTTCAATGGAATAATTTGGATATTCCGGCCAAAACAGATAGAATAATTCAAAGATTATGTTCTATCATATAAGAAGAGGTGCTTGATGAATCAAGTTCTCTTCTGTAAAAAAAATAAATAAACAATAATAATAAAGAAAGATTCATTTTGAATAAATTCTTTCTGTCTAGTGAATTTGGATGGTCTAATTTTTTTAATGAAACATAAAAAGCACTTAATAAATAATGTGTGGTTATATATATTAAATTAAATTATACAAAATATCCTTCAACTTTATGTTATTGGTAAATAATACATAACTCTTAAAACTTTTCAATAAAGCCTCACAAACTTTTAAGTCTGTATGACAACCCCAAACTATCAATCTTAGTCCCTTTAAACTTTATTTTTATGTGCATACAACCCTCTCAAATTTTAAATTATTTGCATATAAACCTCTAAAACTTTAAGCTATTTTCAGATAAATAATCAACAAAAATAAAAATATGAGAGTTGTATGTATAAATATAAAAGTTCAAGGAGTTTTATTATAAAATTTTAAATGTTAGGGAGGTCATCTACCTATAATATTTAAAAGTTCATAAGAGTTTAAATTTAACCATATATTTTACCAAAAAATATAGTAATACACACAACACATATGGTTATGATTTTAGTAGTCGGATTTAGTCAGCTGTATTTATATTAAAAAAGTTGTAAGAGTTTATTATTGCTGTCCGTTTGCAAATAGTATAGATCTTGTGGGTTACTATTGTAGAATTCACCCATAATTGGTGGCAAAGTGAAAAGGGGGAAAAAAGAATTCGCTCATAATTTTATCATAAACTTTATTTTTTTTTTCAAAAAAAGTATAAGTTTTCAGTATGGAAGCATTTTTACTATTTAATAATTACTTTAAAATTAAATATAAATTATCCATTATTATTCTTTCATTGTTTAGGCAAAAGTGTATCTTTCTCTCTTTACTTATATTTATGGGTTTAATTTTGGTCTCTTAATTATACAAATTAACTTCCTTTTCAGTTTTTTTTTTAAATTTATCCTCACGGTTAGTTTCATTGATAAAAAAAAAACTACCTCCGGCCCTATTTATAAGACCTAATTGACTTTTTTCTTTTGAGAGATTAAGGAAACTAAGTAAATTACTTAATTATTTCATATGTTGTGTATCTTTAGATTATATATTAGTTTATTAGTCAAACTAATTAGTTTGAAGAAAAAAATAAAACTAAAAATACTTTAAAATAATTTAATTAGCTTCCTTAGTTTTTTCAAAAAAGTCAACTAGGTCTTATAATTAGGACCGGATGAAGTATATATTACTATTGAAATTTTAAATGTTTACAAAAATATTATTGGAGATTAATAGTAGTAGGCTGAAAATATATTTTATAAGATTTTTAAAAAATGAAACATGGCATACAAAAAGGCCTACCTTTTCCACTTTTTAAATTCCACACGGTTTTCATTTTTATAAATTCTGCACAATCTTTTTTATTTTCCGCCAAGATGGATTGGCATCCCGGTTGGATCGAGAAAAGCCACTTTTCCATATGTTTGTCTATAAATCATTGTGTCTGGCAATTTTTTAGAAGCTTAAGTTTAATTTCTTGCTGCTCATTGATCTATTGACCAAAACAATTAATTGCATACTTACTCATTCTAGGCAACACTTTTCATGGTCATGTATTGAAAGATGTAATTGGAAGATCATAAATTGCCAGACTATTATCATTGTCATTCTTTAGTGGCCTTTAGGAGTTTCCTGAATCATGTTTTGACTTAGTTGAAACGCAAAATTACCCACAAATGGAGTCCAGTTTGCTTCAATTTTTTGTCTAACTTTGTAAATTTTAAAAGGAACTGAATCATATATACAAGTTTTAACTCATTCTTGTTTGGATAAACTGATCAATTTGATTTTCGGGGGGAAAGCTACTTATAAGCAAAAGCTAAGATAAAAATGCTTTTCACTTAGTAAACATGGGGAGAAGGGAAAAAAAAGGACCATAAAGAAAAAAGAAGGGCATTGAAGTGGGTTCTTCTAATCCTAACTTGCTTTGATAAGAAAAATAAGATTACTCTAAAAAGAGAAAAATAATATTATGTTTATAAAAATATTCAAAAAAGGGAAAAAAATACATAGTAAAATTTAGGAGAAATTGGGAAAATTTCCCATTATAAGTTTAATTAAATGAAATGATAAATTTTTAGAGAAAGTCTCGTATAAAGATGGTTGAAATACCCAAATTCTAATTAGGGTAATTGAACTTAACAAATTATATATTAAGTTATGCGCATAATTAGGAATTTAAAATTGGGTTAAATTACCTTCGTATTCCTAAGTTATTAAAATAGAAATATTAAAAACATAACTTTATTATTTGCGTGTTACACAGGAACCCTAGCGGTAAAAAATGTATCAATACGTCTGCAAAGTCAGAAATTCAGCCAAGGAGGCAATTGTAAGTTAGTTTAATCTTCCTCCCTTATCCCTTCGTGTAGTGGCGGAGCCAAGATTTTGAATGACGGGGGGCGAGAATATGAAAGGTTATATCAGAAATAAAAGTACTGAAAATACAATACAAACCTAATATATAAAAAATTAAAAGAAATATATTACAGAAATTAAGATAACTTCACTTGACTTTTGCCCTACGTGTTTTCATATTGTTAAACTCATCTATAATTGAATATGTGCTTAAAACTCAAAACAATTTCTTTTTCAATGTATGTAATCAAAGAATTATCAAGAAATTGGTCTTCCATTCTATTTCGAAGCCTGTTCTTGATTATCTTCATAGCAGAGAAAGATCTTTTGGTAGTTGCTGTAGAAACTGGAAGAGTGAGTACAAGTCTAATTACTCTTTCAATAAGAGGGTAAATGGTGGACTTTCCAATTCTTGCTAGCCGTTGACATAATTCAGATGTAGTTGATAAATTAATCAAATCTAGATGTTTAGGAATGTCAAGCTCAAAATGTTGTAACTCCATCTTCAAACGCAATTTTTCTAATTCTGTGAAGTCTCGAGAATAAAATTTATCAACAAGTTTGCAAATGTCATCACTATTAAATGACTTGTACCCGTTTCTTGGATCTAAAGCCATGCTCAAAGCAAGTAATTCAACAACATTATCATTGAACCTACTATTTAATTCTTGAAGTTGATAATCAATTGTAGCACAAAAGATATTTACCCTATAAAATTTTTCAGTAGAAAAATCACCTTGTTCATTTCGAGCGCGACCTCTCCTTCCAATATATTTTGCACTCATATCTGGAATGTCAATGTCATGTTTTATGCAAAATTCTTGAACATCAACCAAGAAAGCATCCCAACCTGTCTCTCTTAATTTCTGAAGTAACTCTTTTGTAGTTGAAACAAGATGTAAAAGCATTTGAAATATCTTGAGACTCTCGTTGCAAAGCTTGACAAAGGACTTCAGTAATATCCATAATATCTTTCATAAGGTGCAATATGATGACAAAATCAAAAGATGTCAATGATGAGTATGCATTATCTGCATCTCCATGATGTGATGCTGTCTCTCCTTCATTAGAAATATTGTCAAGAACTTCACATGTGGCTTGAAACATTTTAAACAAACTGCATATAGAATTGTAATGAGAACTCCAACGAGTAGCTCCAGTTCAATGCAAAGTACCAATCTGATTAAGACCAACTCCTGTTTCGAGTTCATCAATAGCAATCATTCTTGCAATTTCATTGGTTTGGGCAACTCTTAACTCATCATTACGCTTATAAGAAGAAGTAGTGATATTAATTATGAAGTTCAATTTTTCAAAAAATTGATTAACATGTTTTACCTCATGAGAAGCAGCAACCAAGGCAAGTTGAAGGCGATGAGCTAAGCAATGGACATAATAAGCATATGGGCACTCAGCACAAATTAAAGCCTGCAATCCATTCCATTCACCTCGCATATTGCTAGCTCCATATTGTTAACTATTTCAACAAATGTCTCAATATGTTGAGATTGGTTCATAAGATCATTACATGAACTCATGGCATTTTTATGCGTTGAGATAACATTTTTCCCAAAGTGGCGTAGAAAAGCACAATTTTCTCCATCATTAACCTTTTTCTAGTTTCTAAATCCCTCATCAACAAATGTATTTAATCCAAAACGACCACTGCCACTTGGTTTACTAAATAAATAACAAGGCAAACAAAATGCAGCATCTTTACTTGGAGAATACTCTAACCACGATGGATACCAATCAAACCAAGAAGAGCAAAAATGACGTCGATTCTTCTCTGGACCAGAAAAAGGATAATTTTGAAGCTTGCATTGAAATGGACCAAGTTTAAGATAAGCGCGACGAATTTCATCTTGTTGATTTATAGGATATTTCCATATTGGAAGGCGTAGTGCAGGATCTTTTTCCAATGAAGCAAGATTAACTTCTTTAACTACTTCTTTATTTTTCAATTCTAGGAGACTTTGAAGGAGTTGTCTCAGTATTTGTCAATTCAACATTGGAAGTAGATGAGGGCAAAGACTCACTATTCTTTCTTTTAAAAAAAGTATCAATGGTAGCATTCTTGCCCATAATAATCACCTACAAAGAGTATGAATTAATTCACAAAATTCTATATCACACATTCTATCTCGCAAATTTCATATCACAAACTCCATATCAAAAATTTTAAATAACAAATTTTCTAGCTAAACCGTAACTTTATTTTTCTCAACCCATTCTGGTGAAAATGAACATGACTTACCTTAGTCAAATACATAGAGCAAAGGCATGTTGTGTGAAGATTGTGAACGGCGATACGAAAACGACATTTCATCAAATCTTCCAATTACTCTGGCTTGTGTCTAACAGAATATTTGGAATCTCTTAAACGATAGTTTGAAGCTTCACTAATGGTCATTAATAAAGTTCAACTATAAATACAAAAAGCATGCAATTTGGAGCCAATAACCAACGTTGTTATCATTTATTGCTCAAGCTTTTGCTCATTTATACTTTCTAATATCTTTTGATATTCAATTTTTTTAGTGACTATATATTTACTCTGTGAGAACGTTAACTTCTTTCAATTGTTCAATTGTTTGTTGTAAAATCTCAAGGTAGTGGAACCTTGAGTATGGTTGTTCGATTACAGTTGTAAGTGGGAGTGAATCTGGTGAGATTACTCAATGCCTATTGTAATTGTTTTGTGAAAGATAGTGGAAATCTCAGCGGAGCTCTAAGGACTGGACGTAGACCACGTGGTTAAGGCTGAACTAGTATAAATCTGTGTGCACAATTCAGTGACATCTCTCTAATCGTCCCTTCTGGATTTAATTATTGCTTAAGATTGTTTTAATTTTTATAATTCATCCAATTCATCCCTCTCTTGTATGATTCCTGTAACTAACATTTGGTATCTGAGCATAGGTCTTCTCTTACAAGTGTAACATCCCGAGAAGGATCTATGGAAGAAATATTGTCTGATGGTGCATCCATCAATCGACTACCAGGCTTCAGTGGTGAACACTACTCATTCTGAAAAGGAAAGTGCAGAGTCTTTATGTTGGCAACCGAATATGGTCTTTGGCAAGTAATTAAGAAAGGAGACTACGTCCCAACAAAAATAGAAGGTGAGATTCATGTATGCTTGAATCAGGGTTTGATGAAAACAATAGAAGGCAGATAACACTCAACAATAAAGCTATCCTGATGATTCAAAGTGCACTAATCCAGAAGAAATATTTCCACATATGCAACTTATCAACTGCAAAAGAAATGTGGAAGCTATGGAGATAGCTAATGAAGGAACCATTGGCATTAAAGAGAATAGAATAAATACTCTTATGACTAAATAAGACTTACTCCTATGAAGTATGGCGAATCAATAGCAGAATTTGAATTGCGTTTCACCCATCTGATTAATCAACTATCAGCCCTGGGAAGATGTATGATCAAAACTCTCAGATGAGAAAAATTCTAAATGTCCTCACAAACGAATAGGAAGCCAAAATCATAGCCATTGAAAAAGCTTGAGGTGAATCAATAAGATTAGTAGCTGCTCTATTTGGAAGTCTATCCAAATATGAAGGAAAGCTAAAGTTCAAAAAGGGCTTAGATGAAATCAACAGTAAAGGCAAAGGTGTTGCCTTCAATGTCGTGAAAGACAAAGAGGCAAAAGAAGAAGATGAAGATAAAGATAAAGATGGTGAAGAACTCAATATGTTTGTTCGAAGGTTCAAAAGATTTTACAAAAAGGACTAGTGATTCCAGAGATTTCAAAAAGGGGGTCAAAGCAACAGACGTGAATTCAAAGATAAAGATCATATCATCTACTCTAAATGCAAGAAACCTGGACATATTAAATCAAAATGTCCATAATTAAAGAACAAGGAAAAGGAAAATAAAAAGTACAACAACTTCAAGAAGAAGGCATACATGTCTGCCATCTGGGGAGATAGTTCCTCGGATGAAGAAAGCGAGGATGAAGAATTTGCCAACATATGCCTTGTAGCTAAAGAAGAACATGAAAGCGACGAGGTATATGATTTTAAACCAACCTATGATGAACTGCTTTATGAGTTTAGAAAGATTGCGAAAGAATTCATAGCTTCAAAGAAAAGAATTAAGTTGTTTGAGCAACAAGTTCAAGACACTTCTCTAGTTTGTGGAAAATGTCCTGATTTAGAGAGCGATTTTGGTGGTGAGTCAGACAAGGTTTGAGAGCCAAGACCTACTTTAAGATTTTTGGTCTGAGCCATTGAAAGAAAGAAGCTTGTTAGAAAGAGGGACTAAAGATTTGTAAAAGAGGAGAGAATGAGGGATTTTAGCAACGACAACAATGGGTTTCGATGACAACAATGGTTTCTACTTCAGTGGTAAGAATCCAGGAGATCATGGAGGGAATGAAGAGGGGTAACAGTCAAGAATACAAAATCAAAGAGTCCATTGGGAGGAATTGAACCAACACTATAACAGATTTAAAACAGGAAGGAGAATGGGTTTGAGATGTTTGAGAGAAAATGAAAGACCGAAGATGAGTGAACTTAGCTTCCTTTGTAACCTTGAGGATGGGGCAATTGTTTACTGTGGCGATCCCTCTGATCCTGACATAGAGGTTTGGCTAGATCATGAAGGTGTCTAGCAACTGATTGAGAGGTGTTGAGCTAGGCTTGTGGCATAGAGAACCTTAAATATATACAGAAGAGGGTTAACACGGGGTAAGAACTTTTGATGAGATGACGATTGACAAGAGAACTATGTATAAGAGATTTTCCAATACATGATCTAATGTTAGGCAAGGAAATCAATGCCTAAGCTTAAAAATTGAAATGACATTAAAATGCTGGTTGAGTAGAGTTTGAAGAACATTAATAAGATAGGGCAAGAATCTAGTAAAGAAGTGGAATTCCCTATTCCATCTTTAATGTTAGAGGATTTACCAATTTTCAATGATAATGAGATGTTGCAGCCATCTAGCAATGCTAGGTCATGTATTCCAAATCCACCAACATCTAAAGGATTGATCTCTAGTATACAAAATGAAAATATGAAAGACTAACACCTATAACATGGCTTGGACATAGGAAATATGGAATAATATATGGGAATTGGCGCACATGAGATGCAACAACCTTCTCACAATGCCAATTACCCATATGTTCCATAGTTTTCCTATTCATTTTCTCTATGAATCAAAGTCTCTATCCTTATGAAATTATTTGAGGTCTATTTCTACCATATGTGATCTTTTTGTGTATTACAGTTAGGTTGCATTGCCATTGTTGCAAAGTTGTGTCTGTAGACAAATAAATTGTATATTGGAATAAGGGTTTTAAATGCCATGGAAGTTTTCGCTTAGGACCACTGGTAAGACGAAAGTTTTTTTTGGACCAAAAATACCACAGAAGTTCACAGGAAGTATCAATTTTGCCCCGGAAGTATCATTTTTGCCACGAAAGTTTTCGCTGAGGAGCAATTTTGCCCCGGAAGTTTTCACTAAGGAGCAATTTTGACCCGGAAGTTTACAAAATGTAGCAATTTTCCTGACAATTTTGCCCTTCTGTCACCAAATATTAAATTTGACTACTAAATCAATCAAAGACCACACATGTCATGCCTTGAAAAGGTCGAATTTGGAGTCAGAGAAGGAGTTCCTTCATATGTTAATCTCAAGGCGACCAGAATTTGTGAAGCCAAAGTGGTTAAAGGGACTGAAAGGTCTGTCCCAAAACGCAAATGAAACGCAAAATGAGAAATGAATTGTTCCAAAAATTGGTTCAGTATAACAAATCAATAGTGATAATATTTATGTTTGTATAAACTGATCATTTACTTAGATCATAAGTGATGCTTCCTTTGGGTTTTGTGATAGTTGACCTTTCAGTCCCTTTGACCAGTTCGACTTCACAAATTCTGGTCGCCATTAGCTCAACATCTCAAGAATCTCCTTCTCTGGCTCCAAGTTTGACCTTTTTAAGGCATAACATGTGTGGTCTTTGACTGATTTAATAGTCAAATTTAATATTTGGGGACAGAAAGGCAAAATTGCTCCTCAGTGAAAACTTTCAGGGGTAAAATTGCTCCTTAGTGAAAACTTCCGGGGCAAAATTGCTCATCAGCGAAAACTTCCGTGGCATTTTTGGTCCAACAAAAACTTCCATCTTACCAGTGCTTCTGAACAAAAACTTCTATGGCATTTAAGACCCTTATCCCATTGTATATTCATGTCATGTTTATTTTAATTTGCAAGTTTTTGTTCTCAATTGTAATCCTAAAAATGCTTCTTCCCAAGCGTTGACCTATACAAAGGAGATAATTCTAATTTTACCTCCAATAACAATGTGGAGTCCCACATGGCCGCATTGCATACCGTGATCTATATTTTAATATGGGGTTAATAGTGAAGATTTGGCAGTAGGTTCTCCATTCGATTTGAGTTCGTTCATAAATGGAAGAGCTCCCATAAATTGGTATTAGAGCTTGAAGTTATTAGCTCTAGAAATTGTTATTTGCTAAGGGTTTTGACACACATACAAAGAAGTCAAGTAAAGTGTCATGGAGCATAGAGATAGAAGTGCCAACTATGTGAAAAAAGCCAATTGATGGTGAAATATGTAATAGGAGTTGCGAAACTCCACATTGAATTGTATAGGTTGTTCTGTACACTATTTCAGTGGGTTGGACAAATATGTAATATTATCTTTGTTAAGATATATAAGAAGAATTAAATGAATCCCCACGCCAAAGGTTTGATTGTATTTTCAATGAAAGTTATTTTCATTTAAGCTTATCTATTGGTAAATATTTTTCTTAGAAGAAAGTCTATACTCAAACAAGGTGGAAGTCATGAAAGTCGTTAAGCTTCACAAATAAAAATGGAAGGATCTCTTGAAGGAAACATATATTGAATTTAAAAATCCTTCTGTACACTATGAGGTATTGTGAAGTTCATGAAAAATTGTTAATCATTTAACTTATCATCAGTCACCAACATTTGGAATAGGGTAGGAAAAGTTAATATTGTGTGCCCTTATATATGCAGCATTGAGTTGATAAATGTAGTCACAGGGTTCTATGATTTGAAATTAAACTATATTTTTTGTTTAAAATTTACTGCCTCTTTGATTTTAGCAAATAAGCAAAATTCCAATTAACTTATATCTAAAGATCCCTTCCAATTTTGTATTATAAGAGTTTATAACATAGGATATTTGTGTAATTTTTGTCAATTTTATAAGGGTTAAGGTGCAAATTGGCCAACCAAGTGTTACACTAGGAGCACCGGGCACAAAAATGTTTTGTAGGTATCAAAAATACCAATGAACAATTGAAAGGGAGCAAAAATATCAATGAAGAATTTAAAACTTCAGCGAATGTACCAAATCGAGGATTGTGTTACTTTCATTAGAATTATTTCTTCATTGGTATTTTTGCTCCCTTTCAATTGTTCATTGATATTTTTGGCACTTTCAAAACATTTTTGTGCTAGGTGCTTCTAGCGAACACTTTGTTGGCCAATTTGCACCTTAACCTAATTTATTAAATCAAGGGATACTGACTTATTTAAGCTCTCATTATTTTTTAGGTGAGAGAGTAGAAATACCCATGAACTTTTACTAAAAATGCATCCAATACCATATACATTTCAGAGGTGCAAAAGCAAAAATACCCATAATATTCAAAATAGAAGCAAAAATGCCAGCATCGTTTGGCAAACTGGTAGTTTTTGTAGTGGGACATACTCTTTTTGCACATGCATATATAACAGTGTTCGATCAAATTTAATGGTGTAAACATTTTTGCTCCTATTTTTAATATTCATGGGTATTTTTGCACCTCCAAAATGTATATGGTACTGGATGCACTTTTGCTAAAAATTCACAGTCATTTTTGCTCTTTAACCCTTATTTTTACTCTTTTTTTGTTGTTGATATTTTCATAAATGAAAAATAGAATTCATTTAATGCTCTTAAATAATACACATAAATGAATAACATTGACTAGGGATACCTAATAAATTCACATGTGTTTTTTTGACACCACTTTTTAATGAGGTCAATTATATCCAAGAGATGTTCAATGTATATGATTTTAATGACATCCATGAATAACACAATTGAATAGCATTAACTTGAAATCCCTTCATAAATTCTCATTTTTTGCACCACTCATTAATGAGTTTAATTTTTTATGAGATGTTCAATGTATATGATTTAATTACATCCATGAATAACACAATTGAATAGCATTGACTTGGGATCCCTTCATAAATTCTAATGTATTTGCTGGTGCCACTCATTATTGAATTCAATTGTTCAAGAGATGTTCAATTTATATGATTTCAATTACATCCATAAACAACACAATTGAATAGCAATGACTTGGAAATTGGAACACCTTTAAAAGTTCTCATGCATTTTTTTGGAACCTCTCTTTAAAGAATCCAATTGTTCAAGAGACGCTCCATGTATATGATTTTAATTAAACCCATGAATAACAAAATTGAATAGCATTGACTTGGAATCCATTCATAAGTTATCATGTATTTTTTGGCGCCCATAATGAATGAGTTTTTCAAGAAATGTCCAATGTATGTGATTTGAATACATCCATGAATAACACAATTGAATAGCATTGACTTGGAATCCAATCATAAGTTCTCATGTATTTTATGGAACCCTTTATTAATGAGTTCAATTGTTCAAGAGATGTTCAATGTATATTTTGATTTTAATTACATCCATGAGTAACACAATTGAATAGCATTGACTTGGGATCCTTTCATAAATTCTCATGTATTTTCTAGTGCCACTCATTAATGAGTTCAACAATCCCAAAGATTTTCATGTATTTATTAAATTCTCCAAATGAATATACATAAATGTACATAGGCTAGGGATCCATTGATAAATTTTAACGTACTTTCAAACACCACTCATTAATGGGTCAAAGTGTCTAAGGGAGGTTCAATGTATGTAATTTTAAATTTTAAATGTAAAATGGTTTATCTAAAGGACAGATCTTTAAAGAATAATTGTGCCCTATTGAAATTTGATTTTCCTTAAGCATATATAACCACTAAAAGAGGGTAGGGGAAACATGAGCATGTCATTGATGGCTTTAAAGGGATTAGAATGCATGATGTGGAAACATCAAGAAGATTATGATAGAGATATCTAACAAGGAAGTGGAATTCTATGTTCCAAGATCCTCCAATGTAGAGCTCATAAGAACTCTTCTACCTTGGGAAAGAAAGTATCATGAAAAAGGTACTTAAGCTTGGCTTCCTTGTTTTGTACGTTGAGGCTAGGCCAATTGTTTTTAATGGTAATCCCTATGATCCTCAACCAGAGGTTTGGCTAGACCATGAAGGTATCCAGCGAGTGACTGAGAGGTGTCAAGTTGGGCCTGTCATGCAAAGGACCTTAAATAGAGACAGGGGCGGAGCCAGGATTTATAGATAGGAGGGGTGAGATTATAAAGTAAAGTATATAGGAGTTGAAGAAAAATTTTATGGAGATGTGCAATTCTTAGGCAAACAATTTATGATAATAAAGTCAATCAATATGAACTCTACTAGAGTCAACAACAAACATTGAATACACTTTTTAGTTGATATTAAATTTTTTAGGGACTGAAATGTATAATACCATTAATAAGAAAAAAATTAATCTGATTTCTGTTTTATTATTTTCATTCTTGATGCATTTTACAATTTTACAAAGCAGCAACTATAATCTTTGCTTGAAACACTAAATGCCATGAGGCCATATTTCATTTGTTGCATAAAGTCGAATAATCTTCTCATTATATAGTATATCTTGAGAGGACAAATGGCTTGTAATGAACATATGTACATAAACTATAAGTCACTTGGATAAGAACATTCTAGTTCATATTATGCAGAATCCCTGTAATTAACATTACGCTAGCCCCCCTGTTAAATAAAAGGGATAAGGGTCTTAAATGCCATGGAAGTTTTCGTTCAGGAACATTGGTAAGACGGAAGTTTTTTTGGACCAAAAATGCTACGGAAGTTTTCGCTGAGGAGCAATTTTACCCCGGAAGTTTTCGCTGAGGAGCAATTTTGCCCTGAAAGTTTTCACTAAGGAGCAATTTTGCCCTTCTGTCCCCAAATATTAAATTTGACTATTAAATAAGTTAAAGACCACACATGTTATGCCTTAAAAAGGTCAAACTTGGAGCTAGAGAAGGAGATCCTTGAGATGTTGAGCTCAATGCGGCCAGGATTTGTGAAGCCGAACTGGTCAAAGGGACTGAAAGGTCGACTGTCACAAAACCCAAAGGAAGCATCACTTATGATGTAAGCAAATGATCAGTTTATACAAACGTAAATATTATCACTTGATTTGTTTTACTGAACCAATTTTTGGAACAATTCATTTCTCGTTTTGCGTTTCATTTGCGTTTTGGGACAGACCTTTCAGTCCCTTTGACCACTTTGGCTTCACAAATTCTGGTCGCCTTAAGATTAACATCTGAAGGAACTCCTTCTCTGACTCCAAGTTCGACCTTTTCAAGGTATGACATGTGTGGTCTTTGACTAATTTAGTAGTCAAATTTAATATTTGGGGACAGAAGGGCAAAATTGCTAGGAAAACTGCTACGTTTTGTAAACTTCTGAGGCAAAATTGCTCCTTAGTGAAAACTTTTGGGGAAAAATTGCTCCTCAGTGAAAACTTTCGTGGCAAAAATGATACTTCCGAGGCAAAATTGATACTTCCTGTGAACTTCCGTGGCATTTTTGGTCCAAAAAAAACATCCGTCTTACCAGTGCTCCTGAGCGAAAACTTCCATGACATTTAAGACCCTTATCCCTAAATAAAAAGTTGGCTTCATGTTCTTCAATAATGATCATTCTAATTCCCAAGCTATTATTTTCATGTTTTTTTTAAAAAAAAAATTTAGGGGGGGTGGGGGCCCACCTTAGCCCCCCTAATTCCGCCATTGAAGAGAGAGTAGTCAATACAAAAGAGGATTAATATAGGAAAATAACTTCTGATGATGAGATGACAAGAAAAGCATGAAGCAAAACATATAACCCAATGTATGGACGGGAAAACAATGCCTATTCTTACACACTGGCTTGATATAAAGATGTTAGTTGAGCAAAGTTTAAAGAATAAAATGCCAACTAGTAAATTGCAATATCAGGCCAATGGTTATCCATATTGATTTGGTACAATGGGTAGTATATGCCATAAAGCATTTTCTATTAAACTATTCTAATTTCCACCATTCCTACCTCTATAAGTTAATTATATGCAAACTCTTAGATAGATCCGATCAATCTATGCCATTGACAATAAGAATATGACTCACTATCCATAGTGGTAGTGAAAGATGCATATCCTGATACTCATAGTTTATCGACAATCATCATTATAAGTTCCATAATTAGTTTGTTAATATCTTACTCACTGGGGAAAAAAATCATTTGTAGGAAAAGTTGTAACTAGATACATTGTTGTGAAACTCACAAGTTGACTCTTCGGCTTTATCATTTTTACATTTCTAACATGTAAAATTGTGTCAGCTCCACTTAAACTCATGCTTGCTATAAACTCAGTTAAACTCGTGAGTTTTATATAACGAATTTATCATTTTTAAGTTTATAGCTTACAAAATTATATTAACTTGCTCTTAAACTTGTGCTAACTTTTTTTATTTGATCATAGTTAGTTGCAAAGTAGTCCCCTTGCATAGAAGAAGTAGAGGGTATTTTATGATGGAAATTATGCCCTAGGGGCAAGTCATTGTTCTCCATTAAGTTATCATTTCATTCGCATGTTTGTGTTGATAATTGTATCCCTGGATATATCTTATAGATTATTCTAAATATCCCTGGTCGGTCATCTACACGGAAGCAAAGGTGTGTTAAGACCAGTATGGCTTTGATGAAGCATGGAGATACGAATCAAAGTCATAGGCACTTGTAAGAGTACAAGGTGCTGGACTGACCCACTATGAGAAAGCTGCATGGATTAAGTCATAAGCTTATCTCATGTATAACCGCATCACGACGCCCTATAACCTGAGATCATCATGGATTCCTACATAATGAGTCACTGACCTTTGACCTAGTCAAAAGTCACCTTTGACCCGGTGATGATAAAGGCTTGGATCGGGATCAGTGGTTTTCATGCGGAGGAATGTGAATGGTCAAGATGGAATTTGTCCCTCACATTTGTAGAGAGATAATACTGGCCCCCTCGATGAGTGAGTCTAAGAAATGTATGGCCATACTATGATGGAAAGGAGTTTCCATTTCATTTATTAGACTACTCGAGAATCGAGAAAGTAATGGTCAAGAACAGGAAGTTGACATTATCCATACCTCATCCTTGATCAAATTATCGCGTGACAAAAGGGACGTGACATGGTTGTACGATAGGTTGTATCGTGTCATCGATCCCCATGTGAATTGGGTAGTCGCAATGTCTTACTAGAGGCCGCTTGTAACTTGTGGGCTGGTACAGTATTGGTCCACTGCCAATCTCATGTGGGCCTACAGGGTCGCACACAAGAATAACTCAACACAAGCAAATGTGTCCAAATTCATTGAATCTTAGATTAATCTAAGATCTAATGAATATTGAATTTAATGTGGGGTGAATATATATATATATATTAAATTCGAAAATAATATAATAATATTATTTAATGGAGATTATAATATTATTATATAATATTTGTTTTTATATTTAATTTATTTGATAAATTAAATATCTAAAACAAAGAGAGATATTTATCTCATTTAATTTTTGAATAAAGATATCATATATCTGTTTAATTTAAATTGAGATATAGTATCTCAGATTTAATTAAATAGATAGATATCATTTCTCAAATTTAATTTATAGTGATAAATTAAATCTGAAGGCTTTTAATTTGGATTAAATAAATACATTAGATTAGATCTATCAGATAGATTTAATATATTTATTAATCCAAATTCAAAATTCGAATTTCAGATCTAGCTTTTAATTCGGATTAAATAAATACATTAGATTAGATCTATCAGATAGATTTAATTAATATATTTCAAATCCATATTTAAAATTCGAATTTTAAAATTAATGAGGATTAATTTTAATATAATACACTGATCGGGTTTGGAAAAACCTACGGGACTTTTAGTTGAACATATTAGAAAGCCGCGAGAAAACCCTAAAGCGAGTGAGAGAGACGCATAACTCAGAAAGGCGCTAGCACGCTGCCGCAGTCGTGTTCGGGATTGTTCGTGTGGATACCAGTAGAGGAGGGCGATTCATAGAGTCGGCTTCTACTGATCGAGAAGGTAGCCCACCAGTTCAAAGAGAATGAGACGCGGACGAGTTCACTGAAGGTATGATTCGGGTTCCCTAACCTTGATTTATACATGGTTGAGTGATCCTCCGGACGGGATTCGTAAAATTTTTAAATTCGCTGCGTGTACGGATCCCAAAAATTTATATGGCTAGTTTGTTATCCTTTTCTATTTTTTTTTAAAAGTCGCATGTCCATTAATAATAGCTTATTGGAATTTTCAAATGCAATATTTTTTACAGATAAAATGAAAAATACAAGTTAGACAGTATAATAAGTAGTGAATTAACATTAGGTTAGAATTTAAAGTTTTATATTATTATAAAAACAAGATTTAAGTTTTATAGGCAGCGTTGATTGATAATAAAGATGATAATAATAAAAATGATTTGTTAGTATAATGAGGGAACAATGTGTAATATTGTTTTCCTTTTAGGCATATGATTCTTTATTAGGTTAAATATCATTTTTGCCATGAAAAGTTTAGCTTAAGGAGCATTGGTCACCTGAAAATTTTTTCGGTCTCATTTTTTCCCCGAATTTTACAAAATGAAGCAAATATGCCCTGGAAGTTCTTTTTAGGAGCAAATTTGCCCTGGAAATTTTTTTAGGAGCAATTTTGCCCTTAAAAGTTTACAAGGAAGAGCAACAATTCAACAGCTAAGATCAACGGATGGGCAAGATTACTCTGTTTTTAAACTTCTGAGGCAAAAATGAGACCAAAAAGACTTCCGAGTGACCAGTGCTATTTAGGCTAAACTTCTATGGCAAAAATAGTATTTAACCCTTTTTTATTCATATCTTGAATGGAAATCCTTCATAATCTGACTAGTTATAAATCTGTGTGATTGATTGTTTTTTCCCCTTGATTTTGTGAAAATTGTAAGCTTTGCCTTTAAATGCTTGTTTAAATTTGTAATCTAGTAGAAATATTTAACAGCATATGTGTTCAAAATTCAAATGGCTAAAAAATGTGTATAAGTTAATGTATCACATAACATTAATATCAATTCAATACTTGTACATAGAACACAGCACAATATTAAAAATGGGCACCTCTTTTAATGAAAATTCAAACTTAGTTTGCTATGTTAGTGAGAAAAAGACTAACTCCTTATACCAGACTCAACTTTTATTGATTCATATGTTGTCATAGCAATAAACTGAGTAATCTGTGTCGCGTCCAAGGACACTATCCTTAAGAGCTATTCTGCAACTAATTGTTGATAGGAAGCATCACTCCCTAAGATAAAATAGTTATTTCCTGTAGGAACAAGGTGAGTAGAACGGGAAAAAAAATTGTAATAGCACTCAACAGGAAAAGAGAATATGAGAGACAAAGAGAAAGATCGAAAGCTCATAGAAGGAAAAGAATGCTTAATAGCTTTAGAGTAGGGTGCCTGGACCTCTTGCACGAACTGCCTTTTATAGGCCACTTATGCATTCAGACATTAGGCATGATTAAATGGCAAAAAATGTTATTAAAAGGCATTGAACCGGAAGTTAGGACCAATCCACCCAAAACTATAGGTCATCACTTAGGCCTACTTTTAACACTTATTTAGGCCTTTCTTGGCGTCCTATGGGTCTCTAAATGCCCCTTGTTTAGTCCTTCATCAATTAAAACCCAAACTTCAAGTAGATCACATCATCACACCTTTATAAGGATTATTTTACCCTTATTTAGTGCTTTTAGGATTTGTAGGTATTAAGTTTAAGATATCTAAAATCTAGGATGTTATATAAGGACACCGACGATGTTGGTTCTCTAAATGCTCCTTGTTTAGTCCTTCATCAATTAAAACCCAAACTTCAAGTAGATCACATCATCACACCTTTATAAGGATTATTTTACCCTTATTTAGTGCTTTTAGGATTTGTAGGTATTAAGTTTAAGATATCAAAAATCTAGGATGTTATATAAGGACACCGACGATGTTGGTTTTCCACCAAGTAGGATATTTGCTTAGAAGCTTTTCAACAATTCAGCTTCAATACTAGACAATTCCATGGCAATAAACTTAAAATTCCCTAAGGATTTAGTTATCATAATTTGTTTAGATGACTTCCACATTATGGCACCACCACACAGAGCGAAAACATTGCCACTAGTGGATTTAGTCTCCTGTGAATCTAGGATCCAGTTAGCATTACTATATCCTGCTAATGCAATAGAAAATCCACAATAATGTATATCATAATTCAAGGTACCTCTCAAGTATCTCAATACCCTTACTAGAGCCTCCTAGTATTCATTGCTCATAATATTAAGTAGAGTAAATACCTTTTCTGGTCCTTGACAAAAAACGTGATCCCCATTTCGATCCCTTACAAAAAAGGTCATTTTTAGTCCATAAAAAAGACGAATAAGGGTCGATTGGTTGACATTTTGATCCCTTACAAATTTCCAAAAGGCCCTTTTTAGTCAATAAAAAGGACGAATAAGGGTCGATTTTTTTGTAAGAGACCAAAATAGGGTCCGTGTTTTTTGTCAGGGACCAGAAAAGGTATTTACTTTACTAAGTATATAAGTTGAATCTACATACAACTTATTCAACTTATGCTATGCCTAGCCTAGTGTAGTTCATTAAATGTAACATACTTAGGATAATATCTTTTGAGATTTTTTGCAATTAGTTATGTCTTGATATTCTTCTGAAGTACCTACCTCTCCAACATGAGCATCTTAATATTGTATGCTCTTCTTTGTTCAAAATATTTATATTTGGAACTGATTGATTTCTCATGCTTCAGGCATGACTTACTGCCATTTATACTAATTAGAGCATTTTCAGTTGGAATATGAGATTTAGTAATTCTTATTGAGCTGAGTAATTGCATTTTGCAAATATTTAGTAGTATTTTATGAATGCAAAGCTTGATGAACTTCTAGTTCATTCTGCATACTCAATTTCTTTTTCTTGATAGTAATAATGCATTCCTTTTTCTCTCTTTTCCAACTACATACTCAATTTCTCCCCCTTATGTTGGGAAAACTTTGTTGAAAAATAGTCAACTAATCATGAACTATAAATACCCTAAATCCATTTGTTTCCATTAAAAACATTATTTTGTTTCATTTAGAGACAAACAAGAAGAATGAACTCCTTATTCAACATTTATCCCAACTATCATTCAACATTCATATATGTGCATTGTGGTGAATTAAAAGGAAATAAACATTGCACATTTAAGCTTTTTAAGATGGAATATGTCTAGCTTTTAACCAAAAGCCACTTATTGAGAGAATCTTGTTAGCTTGATGTATAACACTGGTGAAAAAATCATTTTTTAGACCCAGTAAAAAATGCTTTTAAGACCGTTTATGGATTCAGTTTGGTACATTCGGTCTTAAAAGTCTATTATGTTTTAGATTGATTGAGAAACCGGTCTTAAAAATCACTTTTTAGACTAGTTGCACAAAATATAAGGACTAAAAAAGTAAGACTTTAAAAACCGGTCTTTTAAAATATGAAGTCTTAAAAGTCTTACTTTTAAGACCAGTTGTTTCAAAAATATGTCTTAAAAATAGTTTTTAGACCTTATATTTTAAAACCGCCGGTCTTAAAAGTTAAACCCAATATTTTATACTTCGTGTATTAATTCTTTTTAGACAAATATTTATAACATCTGGCGTAAATTTTTCATGTTTTATAACATGTCCAATCTATGTCTTGAAAGTTTATCTAGCAATTAAAAGAAAATTTAAGCTATAAGCTTAAAATAACTTAACATGAGTTACAACTTGAATTATTGAAAATGAACATACAATTGATTAGTTATTGAAATTGACTATAATCCCAACAATATTGTAGTCCAATTGGGAACAAAATCGATCTAATAACTATTATTCGTTACAGATTACAATATTTCACAACCTTCAAATGATGAATACGTATATGATGAAAAACACAAGATTTGAACTCATTATTGTTCAAAGATTTCATAAATGCATTCACAACAATTTTTGCAAATGTAAGTCAATATCTTCTTCAGGAAAAGAATTAGTAAGATCAAACATCTGGTATGTTCCTTCTGAGAGCTTCCAATTGAGTTATTAGGAGCTGCAACAGAATGCACAAAGCAAATTATCCATGAAAAATTGAAAACAACTCCAGATTTTCCCCATAAGCTATCAAAATGTCATTCATTTTATGTAGAAAATAATCAAAAAAGGAAACCAAAAAAAAATATTTGGAAAGCCGCCCATTTTTTGGGGGCAGCATGGGGACGCATCAAGTACCCCCATCCCTTGTTACAATTTCAGTCTTAGTTTATATGTTGTGTATCATCAAGGAAACAAATGTAGACTACTTACAACAAGAACATAAGCATCCACTATGAGAAACAAGAGGCTTGAATATTTGTCGGCCAACTCAGTGTAGGTTGGTGGAATGTCTTTACAAGGATTAGACCATGATGCTATAAAATTTGCCACCACCTAAATATATTGAATAAATCTTCTTATTAGAGATATAGATAACGAAACTATTGTGGCTATTAAAAATAAATAAAATTAAACATTAGAGTGTATGTGTGTGCATGCATGCGTGCATGTATAAAGATACGATCTATCCCTGCTGGCTAGCTTATAAGAGGTTATTTTCCCAACTCTAAATGGAAGTAATATAATGTGGTGCACATTTTTGGAAGTAAGGTATACCCTAACAGAACATTGTTTCTCAATATCACTTCCACAGAATTGCATTTATAATCATGAAGCTATATATTAGTTGATGTGATTATTGTGAAGGCAAACTAGAGGAATATAATGGAAATTTGTTAATTGAAGAATATGCAAGAAATTATTCTATTTAATATGAATATGAAGGAAGAGCAGACAATGAAGCTACTTCATGGGACTACGCGCACGCGCGCACACACACACACACATAGATATATGTATACACATATTCCTATGTACATAGGTATATGTGTATACATGTATATATATGTCTATGTGTACATGGACAATCTGTGATTGCCAAATGGCAATAGCCGTTAAAAAAATGATGCAAATAAAAAATCATTTGAGATATAATAAGCTAGCTTAAGAATTGTGGTGGAGTTATCTCAATCGATTTAGTCAGGTCAATAATAGACCTATCGAGGGCTAACAAAACCTTACAGGATGAAATAAATTAGTCGAGGGAAATGGGAATAAGGCCACTTGTAATTGACAACGATGGCAACCCAATTTTTGTGATTGGTGATTTTATGAAGAAGGTTCAATGGGTAAGGACAAGTCATTCGTTAGTTTTGAATAGCATGAAAAATATGATTCGTCCTTTCCTATGACAATGGAGTGTGCTAGAATGCATATTTTTAGTTGAAGAAAGCTTTTAATGATTTCCTAGTCTTACAAGACTGTGTGGCTACTCCTATGAGATCATGGCAAAATCTCTAGAGAATTCGTTATACACCAGGCACACGCAAAGCCATCTTAATGCGCAAAACCGTCATTAACAGTAGAAATCTTGGGATATAATCTGACCCTTAATGCCTCTAGTACACACCAAGATTTGTTAGTTCATAGAAGCAAGATCACTGACATCTCTGTGTATTAAGTGTTTGTCATATCCTTTAGTATCTTGACATTAGTGCACAACTTAGTGGGCATTCATCAGAGTATTATTTTGCATTTCAGTAGGCAAAAAAGAAATAGCACAATATACTGATACAAACTCTTGATTACATTACAGGAATATCCACAGGATCTATACACAATGTTTACAAAGTCTATATACATCTATTACGCTACTTCAGATAGCCAACACAACTGCTCGGCCGGGTCCGGAATCTTCCAACGCCAAAATTTGCCGCCTTGTCCTGGGAGTCGCGTCCACTACATTGCTTAATAATAACGTAATGGTAAGAGCTGGGATCCCCAAGAATCTTAGAGTAACAATTAATCTCACATAAAATGCATACATAGTACATGGTAGTAAACCACAAATAGTGCACAATAGCATATTCAACATTTAGAGATCACATATCACAAATCACATGCAACACCAATTGCAAACAAAATCCATACCATAGTGATGGGAATTCAATTAGGCATCAACCCACCTATCATCTTAATGCAACTAGGTTTTGCGACACAAGAACTATTAGGCCTTATCGCCCAACCACCGGTAAGATACCTCATAGATGGTTCTTCTAGCCAATCGACTCACAAGTGGTGATGGCCCTTACAGGTAGAGCTGGGAATCAGGGATGGCTGACCCTTGAAGGACCGGCCCTTTTAGGCCTAAGGGTAAGAAAAGCATCTGTTTTTCAAGGCTCGGCTCAAAAGCAGGTGAGCTAGGGCCATAAGACATTTTTATGAATTAGAATTATTTTCTCGTGTTTTTTACAAAGAAATATAATTAGTAAAATTCAACAATTAAATTTCTAATTTATCAAATCAATATTGTCAATATTAATGTCTACACAACACGCTTAATGCAATAAAAAAACGTAGTTACTAATTCATAATCAAGACCAAACTATTATCCACAAGTAACTCACACAAAGCATAACAAGTTTGTCACTAAGCAACATGAGTACGATGACTCTCATTTTTATCTTCTTTACCACTATCATCAATTTTAAAAACATTTGATTGTGTTTCACTTTGAGTAGTAGGCTCATCTTCATGAATAAAATTATCAATATTATCTTCTCTCACATCATGTATACATCCATAATCTTTATCTGCAACAAATAATAAACCAAATCATAAAATTAAAGTATAGTTATTATATATTTGTAATTAAGTGGTTAAATAACTCTATAACAATTTAAATGGTCAAGTCAAGTTAACCAAAAAAAAAAAATTAAAGGGCCTAATGGGTTGGCCCTTTTAAGTCATTGGCCCTACAGGGCAGGCCTTGTAGGGCCAATTTCATTTAGAAGTTCCAATTTACAAACCCGATCCTTGAAAGGCTAGGCCTTAAAAGAGCTAGCCTGACGAGCTTGGCCCAATTTCCTAGCTCTACTTACAAGTTGGAATTTTCTCAAACATGGTTCAAACATCCATATATAGTTCTACATAGTATGTGAGAGAAAAAGTTACTACCTTGACACTTTACCAATTTTTGAACTAGCTCCCAATCCTTCGGTTGTCCCGGGCAAATGTCAACTCCTATAAACATACATTCACGGGTAGCAAGTTATAATTTATTCAACCCTTCATAATCACATAATTCTAGGGTTGATTATTTTCACCACCCATTGCCCTTAATTCCTCATTTTTGGATAATAGCCTACACAACTAGATTTTTCACTCATCTTTGAAAAATCATAACTTCATATGCAAAAATCTAGTTGAGGTGGTTACAGAGGCTAAACGACCCTTATTAAGTCCAAATTTTGGGAAAAGTAACGGCCCTAGCCAATTGGACTTGCAACATTCTAGAAACCTCAATCGAAATTGTTCTATAATTCATTCCAGTTTCAGTGCCACAACTTTAACAATTCATATTTTACAATTTACAAACCCAAATGACACATACTTCATATCAAATTAAATCTGGAAAGTTTCAGGATCATTGGACATCATTTGTTTAGTCAAAATACAACACAAACATATTGCATCTGGAAAACGAATATGACAGCACTACAACATTAACTTCAATCTACGGGTTTTTCAATCTAACCCCTCTAAAATCATGTTCATAACATATTCCCACACAATTTCATGTGTAGAATACATTTCTAAACTCAAATTTACCAAAATCCAATCCTTTTCTAGTAAGGTAGATACATAACCATTATTAAATTTAGCAAAACACTTTTTTTCCAAGCCACACACCCTAGATTGGATATTTTTTTTAAAAATATCATTTTCGAATGATAAACAATGCAAACAATGTAAGTTATCATGACAATTTTAAGAGAGACCAACAATATATAAGCTCCAAAGCGTTGAATCAAGAATGTGTATTTTCAATGAATGAAATGTTTAAAATTTTTCATCATATAAGCTTATTTATCAACCACATATTCTCTCAACATCCTTTTATTGAAAAACACTACTCCCTTTTAAATATATTTTGAAACATCTCAAAAACTTATTTATTAAAATTTACAAAGAAATTCAAGAGAAATGTGAAGGTATACAAAAGGATTAAAATCAAAATACATAAAGATCACAACACATTGATACATGACGTTAAAGACTTAAAGTGAAATGATGAAATTAAGTTAAACATATTCATTATTTCAGAAATATTTCCCAATATTATATATAATCATCATTCCTTTATAATCTCAAGACCTAAAATCACATTTGAATCCCCATGCTTTCAAATCAATTAGAAGCAATAAAGTATTACAAATAATATCCCCAAAAATAATGATATCATGAAAATTAAAACACATTTATCTCTATTCTAGCTAAATGATTAAATTTTCATACTACATGTTGCATACACAACGTAACAGATAAATTCAATCTATACATCACCTATAACGTCAACATTCCAGATAGATGATTAAGCCTTGCGTTGTATTTCATTTTAATAGAGACTATAAAATTAAAGGTTAAAAACTCTTTATTTTGAGGTTACAAACTATGGTGTCATTCAATATGGATGCAAGGTAAACAGTTTTTTTTTTTTTTTTCTTTTGATACACATAGTAGGGGAGGGGGCAGGATTCGAACCGTAGATATGGGGAAGGGGAGCCAAACTCCCATGCCACTGCGCTACTAAAGGGCTGGCCAAGGTAAAGAGTTTTATTCTTGGATGTTATGGACATCTATATCATCTTAATCTTCATAACACTTTACATTAGAATTAATACTTTTTGCACTCAAGTTCAAAAGTAACTAAAAAAACATAATCCAAATAAATAAAAACCAAATTTGAAGGTCATGAAAATATTTTATTTAGTTTCCGAAGTTGATTAGAGTCCTTGAGCAAAAAAAAAAAAAAGTTGATTAGAGTCTGTTTGTTATCATTCATTATGAAATTTTCTAGTCATGACGTTCTTTTTATTTTCCCCTCATCTTAGCACAATCGACCGTCAATGGTCCAAAAAAAAAAAAAAAACCCAATATTCTAACAAACCGGTTCCATCCTGCTTCGCGCCTCTTGCTCTTGGGTCTTGGCCTCTTGGGGAACTCAAACTTCACTGTTCGTCTGTTCCCTCGCGCTCGTCAATGGAGTCCGTGGCTTGGGATACCGATGTATCTCGGATTCTTGCTGAACTTGAGTCGTTGAGGGACACAAAGAGTGTTATAGAGCAAAGAATTTTAGCACTTGAGGCTCAACTTCGTGAAATTAATCTCCGCAATGAGGTATCAAACTGTGACTCTTGCTCGCCTACCTCCGTTCTCGACTCGAACTCCCCCAACGGACTGTCCCGTGATGCGATTTACAGATACAGCCGCCAGCTGTTGCTTCCTTCTTTCGGTGTTGAAGGTTTGTATTAAGTTTTTCCCTCTCTTCAGTACTTTATGCTTGTAGATTATACATCTCTGGATGATTATTTCACTCTACTAAGACTTTGTTATGCGTTTATATAATTGACCCGTGTTGAAGTTGACACTAAGTTCCCAAAAGAAAATTATAGGGTTAAATGGTGTTTGAAGATAAATTAGAATAGGATATGAAACAACTGTCGAACAGTTTTACTTTAGTTGGATCAAACCTGGTCCTTAAAGAGGTTGGTATTCAGGTCATGTTTTGCTTAGATGAGAGGAGAAACTATTCTAATCAGTTAGTGTACAAGTGAAGACATCAACATACTAAAATATTTCTGTTTAATCCGCATTTTCATTGCTGCCTTTGCTCATAACTAAACAACCCTTCCCCCCCCCCCCCCCCCCCCCCCCCCCCAAAAAAAAAAAAAAAAAGTCAACAACAACAAAAAAATAACAAGCTCAGAAGTATCCTTCATGTCAGCAGGGCTGGGATTCATTGATACAATTAATTAGGAAGAGCTATGATGGACAATTGGACATTATGGCTAGCTTAAATTTCAACATGAAAGCATGGGTAATTGCTCAATATATTGATTTAGGACTCAATTACCTCTTTTCATATGAAAATAAAAGTCTTAGTTACTTCTGTAATTTGGAAATTGAAGATTAAATGATACTTGTTCTAGGATGGGACCACTTCTGACTCCACTCTAGATTATTGATTTGGACTTTGGAGCATGACTTTTATTTGCCCATATCATGTTCAGGGCAGGCAAATCTCTTAAAATCATCAATTTTAGTTGTGGGAGCTGGAGGTTTGGGTTCTCCTGCATTGTTATATCTTGCGGCTTCTGGGGTTGGTAAGAAGCGGTCATATGGTGCATATTTCCTTTTACAATATTCTTTACCATCCATGGATCTTACTTTTGAAAAATGCTTTTAGGTCGCTTGGGTATTGTTGACCATGACCTGGTTGAGCTGAGTAATATGCACAGGCAGGTAAACCTTTTATTGTTGATTTATTTTATGAAGGACCATGCCAACGACAAATTGATAGCATGTACCTGATTTTTATTTTTCTGTGTCTGTTTATGCGCCCCCATGCTTGTGCTCCAAACTCTTGGAATTTCATTAATATATCTTTTCAGGTAATTCACACCGAATCATATATTGGTCAGCCAAAAGTGAAATCTGCTGCTGCTGCTTGTCTCAAGTATGTTCCTCTCTCACACATTAAAGTTATCATATCAAGTTTCAAGTTGAAATTTAATCATATGACATTTGTTTTAGTAGTGTAAGAATTTTTGTACTGTAAGTGGAAGTAACATGTTCTGTATATCAGGATCAACTCCACCGTTCAAATTGTGGAACACAAAGAAGCTTTGCGGGCTTCCAATGCTTTACAAATTCTGAACCAGTATCCTTCCTATTTTAAGAATCTCATATTCTTTTATATGTTTTCCCTTTTTACGTTTTGATGATTACTAACTGAGTTCTTATAATTTCTCTTATTTGAATTACAAAGAAAATTGGAAGAAAAAAATTTCTTCCATTTTCATGTGAAAATTTTGGCATTTTCCATGACTTTGAGCATTTTTAAGATACGACATAATAATTGATGCAACAGATAATGCTCCAAGCCGCTACATGATCAGTGATAGCTGTGTAGTTTTAGGAAAGGTAAATATTTCTTCTTTGGTGTATGAGGAAATTGTGACCCATTTTTGACCCCAAAATAAAAAAAAATTGTGACCCATTAATGTCAGATTTTGCTGTTCTCTTGTTCCTTTAGCCCTGTGTTCCTCCATGAACGCACCTTGCAACCCAGCAGTTTTCTGTCTTTGTGGTTGTAAACGTGGGTGATATCCCAATTAATATAACTGAAAAGACTCTTCACTATCTACTAAGATTCTGATACAAATTAGTTTTATTTGCATGAAAAATGTTCGTGGTTCGACTTTGATGGGTTTTTCTCCTACCATTGATAAATTTAGACAATTGATTTTGTGCGTGAAAATAAAACACACATAATAAAATTGTTTGTTGCTCATCTTTCTCCCAAGTGCATATATCTATAATATGACTTGTAGGATAATTCAAGGAACTGTAATTGCAGTGTTCTTCTAGTGACTACCTTTATTTGTATGAATGCAGCCTCTTGTATCAGGTGCTGCACTTGGTCTGGAAGGCCAGGTACATTCCATACCAATATAATGTTTCAGCTTTTTAAATTCTGTGTTGTTTCAAGAAGAACTTCCTCCAGACTAAGTATTATTCATTTCTTGGTTTTTTAATTTGAAGTGTCATTTGGAAACTTTTGTCCTGCAGCTCACTGTTTACAATTACAAGGGTGGTCCATGCTATCGATGTCTATTTCCAACTCCACCGCCCACAACAGCTTGTCAAAGATGTGCTGATAGTGGAGTTCTAGGTGTAGGTAAAAGTAGTAGTGTTTTTTGTCACCAATGTAGTTTTAATTTCACACTCTCAATCTTCTAGTTTTGTGCTCTAGCATGAATTGTGTCAGATAAAACTTTATTTTTGTCATTTTGTGTACTGATGTTATTAGATTATAGTCATGCTACGTTGAGTAGAAGAAAATATTGGCTACTTTCTTGCTTTTCCTAAAGAAAAATTACTCCAAACTTAGAATTGTCGTTATTTTTAGGTAACCCAAAGCCAAGATTGATAAAAGAGTCAAAGTGCAAAAATGCTATGTTGAGTAGAAGAATTGTCGTTACACTAAGTGCTTTTTTTGGGTGTAAAAGTGACTATGTGATTACAAAAATGAAGCAAAAATAGCTATTAACCGTTAGTTTGACTTTTTTGTATTTTTCTTATTGACGTGGATGATGACTCAATTAAATTTCATCCTAGTTGGCAGTAAAGAACTAGAGAAAATAATAGAAAATGACAGATATTTTAGAAATTACAGTTCGGCCCTTCTCTCTCTCAATCCCAATCTTACCCATTAAGCTGCCCATCTCCGTCTTCTTGCCGCCTTTATGTAATTTTCAAAACTATCTAGGCCTTTTTAAAAAAAAAAAATTAAAAAAATCCTCCAGTTCTCTACGGCCAGCTAGAATGAAATTTAATTGAGTCACTGTCTATGTCTACCTTAAAAATACAAAAAAGTCAAACTAACGGTCAATGAGTATTTTTGCTTCACTTTTGTAACCATAGTCACTTTTGCACCAAAAAAAAAAAAAAAAAAAAACACTTGGTGTTGGATCCACTTTTGAGAAAACGATGTGTATTTTTACACTTTAGCCCTTGATAAAATATTAAGAGTGCAGGGAGTAAAATTTTTAAGAGTATCCATAGGGATAAAGGGAGTCCAAGAATGATATGGGTTAAAGCAGTGTAGTCTTTAGGAAAAGTTCCATTCTAAATTTGTTATTGAGAATGTGCTTTTTGGTAGGACTGAACTTTTCTTAACCTGAAGTAGGTGGGAATTTTCATATCCTTTCTAATTAAAATTTGTATATGTATTGATGGAGCCAAATTAAAGACATCGTCATGCATTTATACTTTTCAGTTTTCCCCGCTACAAAAATTTGTCTTGTTTTCTGACATTTGTCTTATTCATACAACTTGCATTCCTTCTCATGTACACCTTAAACTTTTCCTGCTCCTGCTACTTGTTCTGGTTTCCTGACATTTGAGTTTGCTTACACAATTTCAGTTCCTGGTGTTATTGGTTGTCTCCAAGCTTTAGAGGCCATCAAGATTGCCAGTGCTGTTGGTGAATCACTTTCTGGAAGGATGCTTCTCTTTGATGCTTTGTCTGCACGGATTCGTATTGTATGCTTACAACTCCACACCTAGCTACTCTAGCTTTATATTTGCGTATATCTGTTGAGCCATCAATGTTGAAATTCTTACCAGAGAAGGATTTTTCTCTTATATTAAATGTGAAGAGGAGAGCTACAAATGTATATGGTACCGTGGCAGAAAATAGAAAGAAAATAATATGATAGCATACCTGAACTAAACCTATGAATTTATTAGTTGACTGCATCCCCTAAAATCAGTAAAATATAAAAGGAGCAGGGCAGTTTTGTACATAAAAGGAAATAAACCTATTTTGAAAGTTGAATTGAAGGAAAAAGAGCAGTTGGCTCTTTAATGCACTTGAATACTAGCATAATACGGTGAGTTTAATGTAAATAATGCTTTTAGACACTTATTCTCTGACACCACCTCTCAAGTTGAGGAATAAATATGTAACTTGTTGGCAAGACTTTAAAGCTTCACTGGAGGTATATCTTGGTGAAGAAATCAATAACATGAGGCTGAGTTGCTTTATGAAGTATACCAGCTTTAATATAAAACCATCTCTTGTTGATAATACTTAGTATACCAGCTTCTATCCTTGATATAATGCTTGTCAATTTCAATGTGTGTAGTTTGGCAGAGTGTAAAATACATTGCATTAGGTTTTGGATAATTAGCATATGGCCTTTCATTCTCTACCTTTGAGTTCATTTGTCTTACTAATGCTTTCTTTTGTATTCCCCTCAAAAAAAAAAAAAAAAAAGTCCGTCTAGTTCAATCAGGGAGTGCAGGATTCTGTCATTGTATTTAGTTGACATATGTACATTTTATTTGCATCTCAATTCTTCCAGTAATCTCTCTAGCTATAAAACCTCATGTATGCATGAGGAAGAGGAGAAGCCTGGGCAAGAAGACAAAAATATAATGTCGTTGTCAAGGAAGTGTAGACAAAAAGGTTCAATAGATTCTTTCATGAGGAAGTATGGATAAATCAATAATAGAATCAAACCTGCAATAAAAAATATAATTAATAAATCTGATAAGGGGAAAAGCGTTATGGTGTGCATATACATTATTAGTTTTTTTAAATCCCCTTCCCCCAAAAAAGTTTGCCTTCCATTTCATTGTTGTTTGTATGGTTGCTTGTAATTGTATGTCGTTATTAGACAATTTGGCCTAAAGTTGAAGCCCATTAGTTGCCATGAGTTAAATGTGGGTGTATCTTGATGGAGGAAGTTGAGCTCACCAAAAATTTGATGAAAAATCACAAAGTTTATGGAGAATATAAGATTGTCTTATGATGTTGAATCTGTGGACCAGTCGACCAAATTGCAACTTAATGAACTTATTGTTAATTGTCTGGTTAATACCATGCTTGTTAAATCCGTTAGTGTCATGTAAGTGATAACATCTAAAAAGTTGTTCAATCTAGTTGAATCTGCAGATTATGTTGAATGTGCTTCAACTGGTAACTCATAATATATCTCCATGTGCAATACATTGCTTGGATCTCTTTTTTTTTTTTTTTTGGGCGGTTTTTTTTTGGGGGGGGGGGGGGGGCCAATACACATATATAACCTTTCCAAGTCCTGAATATGATAAGGGTGTTCTAATATGGAATCATATAATTCTACATTTAGGGACCTAATTGTAAGATAGAACTAGAGACCTAATTGTAAACTGGATGGTTAGTACTTAGTAGGATAATTAGTCAATAATTGTAAACTAGCCGTTAGTTAGTAAGGGAGGCTATAGTATTATAAATAGCCCAATCCTCCATTTCTGTAACAGCAGATCAGTTTGTGAATAATACAGAACTTGTGTGAGAGTCTACAGGAGCTCTCTTCTTCATCTTCTTCTCCTATTCTGTCTACCAAGTCTCTTTCCTATTTCTAATTCTCAATTCTATGTTAATTACCATATCAGTGGTATCAGAACAATCTTTCCTTGGTTGTCTTCCTCTTGTTGATTCTGCACCTTCTTCTTTCTCCTCATTCCATTGGTGAATGGTCCAAATCCGTTCAAGATTATCAAGAACTATGGCAGATAGGATCTTGGCTCTTGAAGAACAGATGCAAAAGCTAAATAAGGTAGATGAGTTGCAAGATACCGTTTGAGGCTTCAGTGATGAGTTACGGGCACTCATTAAGGCAGCCAAAACAATAACGGCGATCAGGAACCTCAACAACATGGAAATGGCTTGGGGAATGGCCATAGGCATGGGGCAGTGGGATTCCCAAAGTTTCAAGACCACGACATTGATAACTAGATACCGAAGTGCAAGTGTTTTTTCATCTAGACGGGACACCGGAAGTTGAGAAGGTCACAATGGCTTCGGTGGGTCTTGATGATGCTAGCTTTTTGTATTGAGCTCGCTAGAAACATTCACCAGCGTGGAACGAGTATGTGGTGATGTTGTGTGATACTTTCGGTCTTCCCCTGGATAAACCGATGGGAGACTTAATGAGACTACGTCAGAAAGGGACGTTGGATGAGTTCAATGCAAGATTTGACGCCATTTCTGCAAAATTGGACTTAACAGAGGATTACTTAATTGATATCTATGCGGTGGGGCTTTAGGGTGACATCACAGACTCAGTGCTCATGTTCGATCCAAGAACACTCTACGAGGCACTCCTTTAACAAGAATCCACGAACTTGCTATTAATCGCAAAGAATTGAAAGCTGTTGGGGATTGACTGGCGAATAGGCGTCGACTTCTTCTGTGTCTTTGTTGGGTCTCGCCATGCGGGAGTGAATAAAATGGTGCCCCAGCATTTTGGGCCCCACCAGAAGAATATGACGGTAATTTCTGCCAACCCAATAAGTAATATAGTGAACCTAGTCAAAGGTTCCAAATTTTCAAAAAAATTAACAACAAAATCTTGGAGAAACTCAGCTTCTTTCGGCTGAAGATGAGGTAAAACATCGCACCAAAAACTTGTATTTCTATTGCCATGAACAATTTTCCACAAATCTTAATTGCCTCCAGAGACAAAGGATGAGAGTGCAATACATCGAGCTGATTGAGGATGCTGAAAACAGTACCAGTATTGAGGCTGAAACTGAAAGTGATGATCAATTTGCTCCTCTAATTTCGTTACATGCCATCATTGGTGTTGATACAAATGAATCTATGCGTATTCAAGGGAGTGTGGGAAAAGGAACCATCCAAATTCTGAATGACAATGGCAGTACACATGATTTCATGGATTATGACTTTGCTGTCAAGTTAGAATGGAAAGAAATAGAAGTTCCTATCGCTGCAGTTCAGGTTGTTGGGGGATTATCATGGCTGAAATCAATCAAGAGCGCTTTCTAGGACTATGAAAAGCTCTCCATGCAATTCTGGTATAAGGGCAAGTTGTGTAAGTTACAAGCAAACCCTACAAATTCTCTCTGAGTGGTTCTGTCTACATGATAAGGGTTCAATAAGCTTTCTGGACCTCAAATGTACTTATTTTATATGTTGCAACCCTTAACCAAAGGGCTACAAGCATGTTCTATAGAACTATTAGAATTGCCAATAGAAGTCCAGCGATCTCTTGAAAGGTTTGAAGGGTTGTTTGATGAGCCAAAAGGGCTCCCTCCTCTAAGGCTAGGCCATAATCATCCTATTGTGCTCCATGAAGGCACAAATCCTGTAAGCCTAAAACCTTATCGATATTCAGTAGTTCAAAAGAATGTGATTGAGAAACAAGTTGCTAAATTACTCCAAACAAGGGTTGTCTAGGAAAGTTCTTCTCCCTTTTCAGCCCCCATTAAAAGGATGGAACTTGGAGAATGTGGATTGATTTTCATGAATTAAATAAGAAAACAGTGAAAAATCCGTACCCTATTCCCTTAGTAGAGGATCTACTTGATGAGTTACATACTGCTAGGTGGTTCACTAAGCTTGATTTGAGGGCTGCTTACCATCAAATCAGAATGAAGCCAGATGATTGTTACAAGACAGCATTTAAGATTCATTATGGGCACTTTGAGTGGCTAGTCATGCCATTTGGATTGACTAATGCTCCAGCCACTTTTCAGGGAGCTATGAATGATATTTTTAGGCCTCTCCTAAGGAAATTTGTCCTTCTTTTCTTTGATGATATTTTGATCTATAGTGCTACGATTGCAGAACATGCTCAACACCTTGAAGAAGTGATGAGAATATTGCAAGATAATCAGTCTTTTGTCAAAAGGAACAAGTGTACCTTTGCTGCCAAGAGTATGGAGTACCTTGTTCATATCATTAGTGAAGGCAAGTAGCTATGGATCCAAAGAAGATTCAATCTGTTGCAAATTGGCCTGAACCCAAAACAGCAAAGCAATTGAGAGCTTTGCTTGGCTTGGCTGGGTACCATCGGAGGTTTATACAAAGGTATGGATCTATAGCAAAGGCTCTTACACTTTTATTGCGAATAGATGCCTTTAAATGGTCAGAAACAGCAGCTGAAGCATTCTAGAAATTGAAAACGGTTCTGATTTCAGCACTAGTTTTAGCGCTGCCAGACTTCTCCAAAGACTTTGTGGCTGAAACTGATGCCTGTGGTGGAGGAATAGGTGTTGTGTTCATGCAGCAAGGGCAGCCGTTGACTTATTTCAGTAAGACTCTAGCTCTTAAACACTTGAGTCTTTCTATATATGAAAAAGAATTGTTGGCCGTGGTGCAATCAGTGGAATATTGGCTCCAATATTTGGAACGTAGCAAGTTCATTATTAGGACAGATCAGCAAAGTCTCAAATATCTATTGGGACAGAAACTGAAAACACCATTTCAGATGTATTGCATAGCAAAACTCTTAGGGTATAACTATGAGATTCAGTATAAGAAAGGAAATGATAATACAGTGGCTGATGCTTCGTCAAGGTTGCATGGTTCTCAAATATTGCATATTTCCTTGGATACTACTTCTCCTGAATTGATGAAAGAAATTCAGAAAAGCTGGGGATTAGATCCATAAATTGCAGCTACCTTAGCTGAAGTGAAAGAGAAAGATAGCGTGTTTCAAATGTATTCATGGGATGACACTTATTTGAGGAAAAACAACCGTTTGGTTGTGGGGAATGTTGCTGGATTGAAGAGTAAGCTGCTAGAATGGCTTCATGCTAGTCCTCAAAGGAGGCCATTCAGGCGTCCAAGGGATTTACTACAAGGTTAAGGGATTGTTTTGGTGGAAACATCCCCATAAGGATGTTGAAGACTTTATTAAGGGCTGTGATACTTGTGCTAGATGTAAATATGAAACAGTTGCTGCATCTAGATTGTCAAATCCACTTCCAATTCCAAGTAAAGTTTGGGAAAGCATATCAATGGACTTCATAGAAGGGTTGCCCAAATCTGGAGGTAAAGAAGTGATTTGGGTCATTGTTGATAGAATGAGTGCATATGCTCATTTTATTCCTCTTTCTCATCCTTATTCAACTTCTACACTTGCCCAAGCTTTCTTGGATCAAGTTTCCAGTGGAAATTGTAAGTGATAGGGATCCTCTTTTCCTTAGTAATTTCTGGAAAGAGTTTCTTAAGGTTCTTAAAGTGTAGCAAAGTCTTTTATTTGCTTACCATCCTCAAAGTGATGACCAACCCAAAGTCCTTAATAGGTGTTTGGAATCCTACTTGAGGTGTATGTGTTGGGAAGTTCCTAAGGAATGGATTCAATGGTTAGCTTTGGTGGAGTGGTGGTATAACACCAAGTTTCATTTCTCCACGAAGGCCACTCTTAATGAGCTTTTGTATGGCCAGAAACCTTCTGTTTATGTCCCATATGTGCCTCAGTCAACTATAGTGGAGGCTATAGATAGGAGTTTTGAAGCAAGAGAAAAGATGATTGTTGTTTTGAAGCATCATCTCCACAGGTAAGCCAATACCATGAAGCAAAAGGCTGATTTGAAGAGGTCTAATAGGGATTTTGAGGTAGGACGGTGGGTGCTTTTAAAGCTGCAAGCCTATAGGCAGATTTCTGCAGCCACAAGAAGCAGTCAGAAGCTAGCTTCTTGTTTCTTTGGTCATTATAGAGTGCTGGTAAAGATAGGACCAGTGGCATACAAGTTGGATTTGCATCCAAAAACTAGAATTCATTCTACTTTCCATGTCTCTTTGCTAAAACTATGTCCGGATCCAAGTGCACAATAGAGACATCCTCCAATTGAGTGGCCGACTGTCCCAAATTCCCTATATCCTCAGCAAATTTTGTCCCAGCGCATTGGTAGAAAGAAGCGCCAAATAATTACAAAAAATTTGGTGCAATGGCAGGGATATCCTGAGGAAGAGGCTACATGGATTTCCTTGTTTAATCTGAAAAATCGGTTTCTAGAGTTTTCATTGCCAAACCCTTGAGGACAAGGGTTGTTTCAAGGGGCACTGATATGGAATCATATAATTCTGCATTTAGATAGTTAGTAGGATAATTAGTCAATAATTGTAAACTAACTATTAGTTAATGATTGAGGGAGGTTATAGTATTATAAATAGCCCAATCCTCCATTTCTGTAACAGCAGATCAGTTTGTGAATAATACAGAACTTGTGTGAGAGTCTACAGGAGCTCTCTTCTTCATCTTCTTCTCCTATTCTGTCTACTAAGTCTCTTTCCTATTTCTAATTCTCAATTCTATGGTGATAACCATATCATGTTCACCAAGCAAAGATATATATAATTGATCAAATTGATTGCTACTGCTATAATCGTTGAAGCTCAACTTCTATTTCTTCAGCTAGTTTACCCATCTTTGATAGCAGAACACTCTCTTTTTCACAAATCATTGTAATTTGTAATTGTATGATTTGTATCATTTGTTCACTCAACCAATTTAAAATTGGCTATCTCAACTCATTGTAACTGGGGGTATCAAAATTGGCATACATTCAACATTTAACGGGATGCAAGTTTGATAGGAAAAACTAAAAATGTATTGGTATACCATCGTTCTTTTCCCATTATCAATTGATAATTTCTCTTATCTTAATTTGACAACTTGTTTCGGCTTCATAAAATATTCCATCAGACCTTTCTGGTGATGGCAGTTACACTTTTTCCTTTTTACCTAGGGTCCTCCGCCTCCTCTTCCTTCACTTCCTCTTCATTTGAATTTAAGTCAACATCCATATTTGAGGGTTTGCAATAAGTTGTTTTGTGACATATTTTCTCTTCCATATATACTTTCAATTTTTACTCTCACCCAGGACACTTTTGCAGCATCCTTGTGACCTCAACTTTTTGCAACTTGGCTTTATGAAGCTTCCTTTTGTAACACTGCTACAAAACATGCAAGTTACAGCATTGGGGTCAAAAGCCACTTAAAAAATTATCCTTCCAGGATTGACATTTCCTCCTGCTTTTTTATTTTGGTTGTACTTGTCCATGTTGGCTACTATCTGCAATGCTGAATAAAAATTTAAAAAAATTGAAACGGAAAATGAGGAACAAGGGGCTATTTGTAAGTTCATTACATAGTTTGTTACATATTTTGTAGCTGCTGAACAGTTTTCTTTTTTGGCCCATAGCTGCTGAACAGTTGAATTAAGTAGGAATGTAAGCTTTGATAGATTGTACAAGACATAGGAATTAATGGCGAATAATATAATCCTATTTTCCTACTCAGTCTAGCTGGCCCTAATTTTATAAAATCTAATGCAATAAATACAATATCAAAACTTATTCTCAACAGACTCAAATAAAACTTTGACAAGCCGTTACATACTTAGAATGACATATTTATAGACTTGGATAAAAATTGAGGTTCATAACTCGGAAAAAACTTTGACAGGCTGCTGTTTTATGCAGCCGAAGTCATATATTAATAGATTTGGATGTTAACCTTGCTATACTTGGGTAGGACTTTGATAGCTGTTATGTAACTAAATATTTTTGGAGAAAGCTTTTAAAGATTTGAAACATAACACCTTAACGCTGAGGGAGAGAAAACCAGTATCAAGTTTGAACTTAAAAAAGGAAACTATACTTCATATTTAGAATGAATGATAGACTAAAGGAACAGGGCTAAAATAAGGGCTTTGAAAGAGAGAAGCCAAGGAGAAGAATGTGAGAGCAGAAGAAAGGGATTAGTCTAACCTAAAGGTTTGAACAGGACTTATAGAACATGAAGTCTTGAACCTTAACATGCTAGTGCTTCCTTAACATGAAGTCTTTGCATCTGGTTGTGTTCGTGTTGTTAGTGTGGTGGTCCCTCTGTTTCTGTATATTTTGCTTATAATAACCTATGAAACTAATTACTTGACACTTCATATGTAAAACTTTCTGTTCTTCTTGTTAGAAAACTTTCCTATCTTATATATTAGTTTAAATGCTCATCAGGCTCAATCATTCCTCTCAATGTTGTTAAAGGCACTGGCGGTAGTGCCAAACTAAACAATCTAGTGCCTTGTACGGCATGAGGGATGCTGGCTGCACCTTTGGCACTTAGGTGTCTAATTCATGATCATGATTGATGGCATAACAAGACTTAAAAAAGCCCAATTATTAATTTTAAATTTGGGTTGCAGGTAAAAATTAGGGGAAGGTCTTTGCAATGTGAAGTTTGTGGAGAGAATTCAACATTTACTCAACAGCACTTTCGAGAATTTGATTATGAGAAATTCACTCAGACTCCACTAACTGTGGTATGATTTCTTCTACTTTTGGTTTATCCTTTACATGTCTTGTAGTTTGATATGTGTTATAGAATACGACAACAAGCCTTATCCTACTAAGCAGGGTTGATTACATGCATTGCATGATTGCCATTGTGTTCTATCAACAACCAAATTTTTGAATAAATTATTGATCAATAGGTCTTACTCAATAACTTCAACAAGTTACACAATTTATAATTCATGAATTATATGACTAATTTATTGACTTGGGAATAGCTACGACTTTCACTAGTCACATTTACAATATGGCATCTTACTACGAAATGTAAGATGATTATATATCAAGTAGGCTTGCTCATAAGAAGCTTTCAGCTGGTTTGAATTGATCGATATATAATTCACACTAGCAGATTACATATATATACACATATAATAGAATTGGGCATTAATTAGGTCCCGATATGACACTATACGAATCAGAAAATAATGAGGATTAATTATCCTAATTACTCCCTATAATTTTGGGTCTGAACTTGCTCTCTAAGTTTCTAATCTTGCTTATGCTCTATACTTAGAAGTGAATACCCATTTACACCCAATAGGCTTCTTTCCTCGAGGTAGATCTACTACATCTCATGTCTTATTTCCCTTGAGGGCCTCCATCTATTTCAAGATAGCTTGCCTCCACTCAGGTATAGCCATTGCCTCATCAATTGTATTTGGTACCCTAATGTTGTCAAGATGAGAGACAAATGCCTTATGTTTAGAGGAAAGGACCTCATAGGAAACAAATCTTTAAATGGGATGTCGAGTACATGATCTAGGCTTCTTCCTTATTGCAATGGGAAGGTCGAGGTCAGAATTCTCTATTACCACTATTTCTCCTAGACCTACCTCTGGCTTCAACTCTGACTCCTAATGAGTCCTAATAACTTGTCGCTCATTACCTCTCCTGTCGTGGTATGTAGGTATTACCCCACTTGTTTGTGTCTGCCCCTAAAACTGGCACATTATCAAGATTATTAGGATTCTCAAGAGTATTGGGATTATCAAAGGTATCGGAAGTAATACTAGGTATATAAACTGCAACAATGTGGTCATCTTCTAGTGTCTCTTTTGTTTGGAATTCACCATCACTCTCGCCCTAAATTGCAGATAGGGACTAATAGGGAATATTTTAATGGAAGGTAGCATTGCAAGTCACAAAAACATTTGGAGATTGAGTCAAACATTTGTAACCTTTTTGGCAATGGGAGTAACTGAGGAAGATGCGCTGGAGGGCTTTAGGGTCAAGTTTGTTGGTGTGATGAAGGTTGACATATGATGTGCATCCAAACACCCCAAGTGGCAGTGTTTTCAAAGTATGGAAGGTTAAAGTATGTATGCAAGAGCAATAGCTAAAGTGGTTTTTTATAAGATAGTGGTTGACTTGGCATTTGGTTAATGAGAAAGGTGGCTTTAAGGACAGCATTATCCTAATGATATTTAGGAATAATACTACTGAACATAATGGCTCTGGAAATTTCTAGAATATGACGATTCTCTCATTCAACAATGTCATTTTGTTGGGGTCTATTAGGATAAGTGCTTTTATAAACAATGCCATTGGTAGTTTGGAAGGTGGACAAGGCCTGATTGAAGTATCCAGTCCTATTATCAGTGTGCAAGATCTGGATTTGGGTTTGGAATTGGGTTTTAGATCATACTATGGAAGTTAAGGAAGGTTTAGTACACCTCTGTTTTATCTTTCAACAGATAAACCCAACTTACACGGGTATATTCATCGATAAATGTGATGAACCACTTTGATTTTGACCTATTCGATGTGCGTAGAGGTCTCGATAAATCACTGTGAATCATGGAACATGGTTTGGATCTTTGTATGGTTTTTTTGGAAATGAAGTACAATGATGTTTAACTTTTTTACATGAATCATAATGAAAATCAGATGCATTTTTATTAGAAATGAGAGAGGGAAACATTTGAGACATGTAATTTAAATTGGGATGACCTAAATGTTTGTGCCATAACTTAGTCACTAGTCCTAGGGAAATAGCACAATGCCGTGCAAGAATTTCATATGGAAAATAGCGCCAATCAGAGAACCTAGTGAGTGCCAATGCTAGTTCTAACAGAGATGGAGAACTCAGAGAGCGCCGATGTCGGTTCTGATAGAGATGCCAGCTACGAGTTTTTTTAAAAAAAAAAAATTAGTCTCGATTATTCTCTCCTATCGCTTTGATACCATGAAGAGAATAATTGGACTGAATTGATCAATATATTATTCATACTGGCAATTATATATATACATATATATATGCAAATGACAAAATCAGGCATTAATTAGGTCCCGATATGACACTACAAATCAAAAAATAATCAAGATTAATTATCCTAATCACTTTCTATATTTGGATCTGAACTTGCTCCCTGAGTTTCTGATCTTGCTCCTTAAGTTTCGGAATTCTACAGTTTTCTTAATTCTTTTCTTAAATCACTTGAGTGAATGATTCATCAAGGTTTTTCCCTTGATTTGCAGCCACCATTGAAGTTGAACCTCCTTCCTGTTGAATCAAGAATTAGCAGCAATCAATATAGTGAAATAATCAGTAAGAAAGAACCACATGTGCTGGTGGATGTGAGACCATCTCACCATTTCAAGATTGTGTCACTTCCAAAGTCCTTGAGCATTCCACTTTCAACCTTGGAGGCCAGGTTGCCAGAAATATCATCGGCTATAAGGAAAGAAGAGGACGATGTTGAGGTAGCTTCTGGTTCAAGCGTGCAATTGTACGTCGTATGTCGAAGGGGAAATGATTCTCAGCTGGCTGTTCAGTATCTTCAGAAGATGGGTTTTGCTTCGGCAAAGGACATTATTGGGGGCCTGGAATCTTGGTCCAAGGATGTGGATCCAAACTTCGCTACATATTAGCTGATCGCAGTTTCTAGTGAGTATTCATCTTGGAAAAATTGGGAGAAAGTCCTTGTTGAAAATTTTATTGGTGGGAAGGACTTATATCGAAGTACCAATTTTTTATTTATGCTGCCTCCTATTGACTTTTTAGTTTTTCTTTTGACTGGGATTGAATCTCATCCCGCCGCGCAGAATACGTAATATTTATTACTCTTTTCATCATTACTTTGTCATGTTTTTCAGTTTTTCTTTCACTCAAGGGCATTTATAAAAATATTTTTAATCTTATGATCTTTTTTATTTTAGTTTACTGCTGCTTGTTAGACTAGCTGAGCATTTGTTAGTCATTGGTATTGGCATTTTTACCAAAATAATATTTTTTTAAAAAAATTACCAAATTAAAGCAGTTTTGAAAATATTTACCAGAATAAGGTTGTTTTGGTGGAGTCCCGTCGCACAGTACAATGCCACTATTAATAGTGTTAGGCTGTCAGACGCCACTATTAATAGTGTTAGGCTGTCAGACGCCACTGTAAATAGCGTCAGATTTTGTGTGGTGTCAGACAACCTGACGCCACACAAAATGTGTAGCCCCACCCATCAATTCACGCCACTTTTCAAAGTGGCGTGAATTGATGTATTAAAAAAAATTATAATTATATTAAAAAGAATATTTTATTTGATAAAAAATTATTATATTTGATAAAACAATATAATATATTTAAAATTATAAATGATAATTCTAGTTAATTATAAATAATAAAAAGAGTAAATAATAATTCTAATTAATAATTAAGGGAATTAAAATATTTAAAATTTATTATATACTTGTGAGGCTCGTCTCACCATATGAGATCTAGGTGATGAACATCTCCTAAAGATTTTTGTGAGGCTGGCCTCACCCTTAAAGACTTATAATTTCAGTTCACACAAAGTTGTGTGTAACACAAGAGATTATAAGTTTTTGAGGGTGAAGCGAGCCTCACAGAACCTAGATCTCATATAGTGAGATAAGCCTCACAGGTTTATAATAAATTTTAAATATTTTAATTCCCTTAATTATTAATTAGAATTATTATTTACTCTTTTTATTATTTTAATTAATTAGAATTATCATTTATAATTTAAATATAATTATATTTTTTTATTAAATAAAATAATATTTTAAAATATAATTATAAAATAATAGTTTTTTATCAAATAAAATATTCTTTTTAATAAAATTATAATTTTTTTTAATATACATAAATTCACGCCACTTTTTGAAAAGTGGCGTGAATCACGTCAAACAGCCTGACGTTATTTATGGTGGCATCTGACAGCCTGACGCTATTAATAGTGGCATTGTACTGTGCAACGGGACTCCACCAAAACAATCCTATTCCGGTAAATACTTTCAAAGCTGCTTTAATTTGGTAATTTTTTTTTAAAAAAATATTATTTTGGTAAAAATGCCCATTGGTATGCAACCAGGAAGAATTCTCATGGATGATTGCATGGTGCTACAGAATCAAGCAGCACTGTCTTATTTATTGAAATCAATTAAAGACTCTTTGGTTTTAATAAGAAAATTTTACAAAATGAGTTGGACTCACCCACGATCCAAGAATAGGGAGAAATCTCCCTTCCTCCTAGGTGATACCAATATTGGGCATGGTAAGTCGTCTATTACCCTCAGACATTTTGCCTAGACACCTAGAAGTTAGGATGTCTCCTCTAGTGCCTTGACCAACTATAAAATTGAACTCCTCCTTTTGGTGAGAATATCTGACCCCTTTGCCAGTTGAATCTAAGGACAAGGGGTAAATTAATTAAAGACTTGCTTGTTGAGAAAGGTTAATAACAAAATGGGGATATGCAGCCTTGGGCAAATGGCATCCAAAGACACATTAAGAATATCAACGATAATTAAGAAAGATGTTTTGAATTTTTTTTTTTTTTGGGGGGATTAGAATTAGTTTTTTTCCAGTATTCATTTAAGAGCTCATTTGGAAGTTACTTTTAGAGAATAGTTTTTGGGATTTACGAAGTAAAAATGGCTTTTGGAGAATAACTTTTGGAATAAAAAATGATAGTATTTGGATGTTTTTATCAAAATAGTTTTTAAATGGTCAAATTTATCAAAAAGAACTTTAACTTTTCGTATAATTGCATTTAAAGGATAAGGTTGTATTTTAAATATTATAAATATTGTATTTCACAGTAGGGTTAAGGTGCAAATTGGCCAACGACCTATTACCCGATGAGTATCTGGCACAAACATTAATTGAGAGTACCTTAATTATCAATCATCAATTAAAAAGTGAAAATAAGTACCAAATAACATTTTTTTAAAAAAATATATATCACAATTATGTTAAAATATGAGGCACTGGAGGAGGACGGTGGCGGAGACGCTGGGTAAAAAAGTGGTTGTGCCTTCTTATTGGATAAGGCAAACACCAACAAAAATGGGACCCATGCAAGTAGGTGCTGTGGCAGTGGCGGCTGTTGCCCGTGGCATCGAAGGGATAGAACCAGGGTGTAGAACGCATGTCGATCAGAAGTGGTTGACGGTTGGATTTGGTTTCGGTGTGTGATTTTCACCCTGAAGTTGCATACGGACCTTGATGAGTTCAAGAGGGTGAGTGGAACACCCAGTAACAATGGAAGCTTGAGAGACGCCAACGTCGTTGACACTGTGACAGTCAATTGAAGATAGAGACACCAAAACAATGACGGGGTAGTTTAATGGCATTATGTTTTGTTTCACCTTTTATGTTTTTTTTTTCACTTTTCAATTGTTGATTGATTATTAAGGTACTGTCAATTAATGTTTGTGCCAGATATTCTTTAAGTAATAGTTCGTTGATCAATCTACACTTTAACCCTTAATAATAAATACCATAAATTACATAAAATTGTTAGAAAGATACATTTCTACCATTAGTAAATTATGTAACATGATAAAAATTAGATCAAATATATATGTATTAATAAATTGTATAGAAAAAATATTTTTTACATATAAAAATATTTTGATATAATTGAATATAAAGGATAAAGTTGTATTTTAAATATTTTTAACTTCAACTTTCATAATAAGGATACTGACAGAAGAACAAAAATAAGAATTAAATTTACTAACAATAATCCATAATAAATAAGTAATTTGAAATTTGTGTTGGCAATAAAATATCCAAAAAAAAAAAAGATTGATGCAAAGCATGCACAAACAAGAATACAACAATAACAAACGGCATCCTCAAGAGCAAAAGAAAACAAACCAAACCAAATCATCCACGTGCAATGTATAATCCTTTAGAAGAGGTAATAGTTTTTGACGTTTTCCTTCATTTACGAAGAGATTGTATATTTTTAAAACAGATTTGAAGGAACAATCCCAAACTACGTACAAAAACCGGAGATAAACACAAACTCATTCCCCAGCAAACAAGATCACAAAAAATAAAGAATGAACTTGGGAATGAAGAACAAAGGAAAATCAGAAATTAACACAACTGGTTCAGCTTGTCCGACTTCCTTGGCACCTTCACTGATGTGAGGATCGTGATTACGCCGTCAGATTCAACGACGCTCAGGTCCCAAACTTTGAATGAGAGCTTCGATTCTTTGATGGATTTGTAGGAGCTGAGATTGTAGGTCTTGGCGACAACAGTGCTATTTGATTTGAACGCGATTATGGCCTGAGCATCGACCATACCTTGGCTGGTCAGATTTAAAGCCCAAGATGAAGATGAGAACAGAGAATGAGAGGAGGTATAATAGACGGTATTTTGGGGTTTTTCCAATTATGGAGGGGCCAACAACTTTGCAGAGAGATGTTATGGCGAGTTAAACCAATCCATTGCATTTTTTTTTTGGGTATAATAACGGGGCAAAACCCAAAGCTAACGTATCAGTACAGACCTTGGGCAAGCTACACCCAATTCATCCCTACACAGCAAGCTACAAACAGAAACAAGAGGATGTACAAAACTAATACTACTCTCCTCCATTTCAAAACTCAAATTGGCCATAGCATCAGCACACACATTGGCCTCCCTATATACATGTACAAACTGAACCCTGTACAAATTTCTTTAACAAAAAACCAATTACAGTCAGCAAACTTGATGCTCTCTCCTCCGTCATCTGCATACTATTCAGGAGATCAACCACAGTAATCGAATCACATTCCACAAAGACATTTTGGAAATTAAAACAGCAAGCTAACTCTAAACCAGTCACCACAGCCCATAATTCCGCTTTGAATGCTGAACAAAATCCTAGCTTTCTAGTGAAACCACAAATCCACTTTCCATTACTTCGCCGAATTAAACCTCCACATCCTGCAAGCCTCTTGCCAGCCCTTGACGTACCATCTGTATTAATTTTGACCCAACCCTCAGGCGGAGCAAACCATGCAATCTGCTGTACAACTCTCAAGTCATTTATTCTACCAAATTCCACCCTTGCTACTATGATCTCTTTCACATACCAGACTACAGCTCTCCCCAAATTCTCAGGCATTTCAAAGCCTTTTTCGAATAAAAATTTGTTGCACCAACTCCATAACATCCAGCATCCAACTCCAAAAATCAGACACCAATTTCCCACTAACCTCCCCAAATTCCATTCAAACCAGATGCGCCCCTTCAATGTTAAAAATTCAGGTGGACATTTGCCATAAAACAGATCATTCCACATATTCCTTGCTACTCTGCAGTCCCGTAAAACATGCGTAAGTGATTCCTCTTGGCCATTGCATCTTCAACATTCTGGATTTCCCCCCAGAATTTTATTCCTTCTCACCCCCGTTAGCAACCTTTCATGCATTGCCAACCATAAAAACAATTGTATCCTCCTAGGCCCCTTCCATTTCCAAACTTTCTTCCACACTTCTTCCTCCCTCCCTTGGTCTCCCTTCAATTCTTGATACATATCTGCAACATTATATTTATTTTGGATTGTCACACCCCATTTGATAGAGTCCTCCCCAAGTAGCTCACTTGGAGGTGGAACTGCCATAATAAGTCCTTTGCCTGTATCATTTACCATCGCATCTATTCTGCCCATATCCCACTGTCCAGTAAGAGTTATCATTTCACTAACCAGTAGACCCTCCTCCTCCACTGTTGGCTGCCTTATACATTTATCAATTAACTTTTTACCATCCTCTACCCAGACATCAGTCCAGAATTTCACACCTCTTCCATTGCCCACCTCCCACCTTATATGAGCTATCTCGGCCATTATCGTGCCAAGGTCTTCCATGTATCTGAATCTGCTTTCATACAAACAATTTCACCTCTTAAATCCTTATTCCTCCCATATTTACCACATAGTACCCTAAAGCATACACTCTTAAATCCTTATTCCTCCTCACTTAGCTGCACACAAATAGGATGATGGTCTGAACATAGTCTTGATAATATACGCACCTCAGCATTTGGAAATTGCTCTTGCCACTGTATATTGCAAAGACACCTATCTAGCCTCTTATAGACCCTCTCCAAACCCTCCCACTTAGGGCCCTTCCATGTAAAGAAAGGTCCCTTGGCTTCAACATCAATCAAGTTACACCTTTGAATCCCATCATTAAACTTATGGCATCGCATATCATTTACCCTGCCTCCCCCTTTTTGCTCCAAAGGGGTCTTTATCTCATTGAAATCACCCACTATAAGCCATGGTTCCTCAATTTATAGTGATAAATTATGCAATATATCCCAAATTTGATTTCTTCTATGTTCATTCGGATTTGCATAAATCGCTGTGAAGATGAGCTCCTCCCTATCCAGCCCCACTTTACAATGTAGAAATTGCTCATCTCTCAAAATGATATCCACCTTTAAACCATCTGTCTCCCACAAAATCCAAATTCCACCTGAAAAACCATCCGCCTTCATTCTAATGGAATGACCAAACCCCCAATTTCGTATTGTCTTAGTAGCATGACAACTACTAATCCGTGGCTCCAGTATAACAACGATATCTAACTTGTACCTCCTTTTCATATCACGAATAACAGCTGCAATACCCTTGCTAGCTGCTCCTCTAACATTTCATATTAGGACCTTCATCATGACTAATTCAAGTGTAAGAAAACAGGGTACCTATTGCACATCAGCCAGCCCCAATCCACCACACACATTCTCAATATACATACCAGACTCATCATCCGACATCATAGCAATCCGCTCCCAGTTCACAATCACTTCCTTCTTCCCCGTCCTCCCTTTATTTAGGTCCCCTGGGTTTAAGTTCTCCTTTTCAATTAGATTCACACTTTTACTCCTAGGCAGATTCATCTTGCACTCCTGCCTAGTGGAACATACATTGTTAGCCTCTGTTTTTCATCTTCCAAATAGAGTCCTGCAAAAATACAAACTAGAAATTTTGATGCCTAAATTAGTATTTCAATCATCAACAAAAACACGATTTAATAATGATAAACTAACATTTTACTTACAATTCATTGGGATTTACCATTCCCAATTCCCTTCGAATAAAATTGAATTGTTCTTTTGCCAAGGGTTTGGTGAAGATGTCTGCTAGTTGCAAATGAGTAGGAATAAACATTACTTTGACATCTTTCTTTTGCACATGATCTCTGATAAAGAGATATCTCACATCAATGTGCTTGGTCCTCGTATGTTGAATCGGATTTTTCGCCAAGCTAATTGTGCTTGTGTTATGACAAAGGATTGGTACTTCTTTCAGATGAACTCCCAAGTTAGATAATTGTTGTTTTAACCACAAGACTTGAGCGTAGCAACATATTTAGCTTCTGTGGAAGACACAACCACCGTGGTTTGCTTCTTGCTAAACCAGGAAATAAGTGATCCACCCAAGAATTGACATTGACCACTTGTACTCTTTCTATCGTTCTTGTAGCCAGCATGATCTGCGCCTGAGTATGCGACCAAAAATTCTTGTTGACCATTTGGGAACCAAAGTTCAAGCTCCTTTGTGTCAAAGAGATACCGAAAGATTCTTTTCACATTCTCGGCGTGTGATTCCTTCAGAGCAACTTGAAATCTTGCGCACATACCCACACTGAATTAGATATCAGGTCTACTTGTAGTCAAGTATAGCAGCGATCCAATCATCCCTCTATATTTGGTTATGTTGAAGTCTTTGCCTTTTTCTTCATCGGCATCTAGAGAAGCAGTTGAACTCATTGGGGTGTCAGCACCATTACAATGCTCCATTCCAAACTTCTTAAGAAAATCACGGAGATACTTCATTTGTGAGATGAATATCTCATTCTTCCATTGTTTGATTTGCAAGCCGAGGAAGTAGTTCAACTCGCCCATCATAGACATCTCAAATTTACCCTGCATTTTCTTGGAAAATTCCTCACAGAGAGAATCATTAGTAGCACCAAATATTATATCATCTATATATATTTGCGTAATTAAGATTTCATTAAGCTTATTACTTTTAATGAAGAGTGTTGTGTCTGCTTTTCCTCTAACAAAACCTAAATCTAAAAGAAACTTGCTTAACCGCTCATACCAAGCTCTAGGAGCTTGTTTAAGACCATATAAAGCTTTCTCGAGTCGATATACGTGATCTGGATGATGATCATTTTCAAAACCAGGAGGCTGTTCAACATAAACTTACTCCTGAATGAAACCATTTAGAAAGGCACTCTTAACATCCATTTGATAGAGTTTAAATCTTTTGATACACGCAAAGGCTAAGAGTACTAGTATAGCTTCTAATCTAGCCACTGGAGCATACGTCTCATCATAATCAATTCCTTCTTCATGATTATAACCTTTGGCAACCAATCTAGCCTTATTTCTAACTATAATTGCGGATTCATCACGTTTGTTCTTGAATACTCATTTAGTGCCAATGACCGGATGGTCTTTAGGCCTAGGTACCAAATCTCAAACTTGATTTCTATCAAATTGATGTAATTCCTCTTGCATTGCTATCACCCAATCATTGTCTGATAGGGTTTCATCAGTCTTAGAGGGCTCAATCTCATATATGAAGGAAAAAAAATGTAACCTCATTTAAGGTACTTTTTCCGGTTCTTACGCCTTGATTTATATCCCCTATTACTTGGTCTAAAGGATGGTTTCTAATAAACTTCCAAGCTTTAGGTTGAGATTGATCAGGATTTTCAAAAGAGTTTTAAGAATCGTTTTCAAAAACATTTTCTGGCTTTCCAAGAGAGGCATGAGTAGTTTTTGAAAAGAATTGATTCTTATAAATAAATTCTTCATCATCCAAGGTTTCATCAGACTTGGATTCACAGAACACAACATGAATTGACTCTTCAACTACATGGGTACACTTATTGAAAATTCTATATGCTTTACTCTTATTAGAATAACCAAGAAATATATCTTCATCTGATTTAGGATCAAACTTACCTAAATTGTCCTTACCATTTTTGTGAACGAAACATTTGCAACCAAAGATATGGAGGTGTCCCATGTTTGGTTTCCTTCCTTTATAAAGCTCATATGGAATTTTGTTGAGCTTCTTTCTGAGATAAGCTCGGTTTGAGATATAACTGGCCGTGCTCACTGCATCTGCCGAGAAGACTTGTGAAGTCTGATTTTTGTTCAACATTGCATGGGCCATTTTAGTGAGCACATGATTCTTCCTTTCAACCACACCATTCTGTTGTGGTGTCCTTGGAGCCGAGAAATATTGATCAATGCCATGAGCATCACAAAACTCTCCGAACGCTTGATTCTCGAATTCACCTCCATGATCTATTTGAATAGATGAAATGCAAATACCTTTCTCGTTTTGTACCTTCTTGGCAAACACAACAAATAGATCAAATGTTTCATCCTTAAAGGATAAGAAGATAGTCCAAGTGAAACGAGACAAATCATCGACTATGACCAGGGTATATAAATTACCACCCAGACTCTTAACTCTTGCTGGTCCAACTAAATCCATATGGAGTAGTTGAAGAGGTCGATTGGTCGAGATTTCAGATTTGTTTTTAAAGGATGATTTAGTTTGTTTACCTCTTTGACAGGAATCACAGATCATGTCATTTTTAAAACGAAGTTTAGGTTAGCCAAGAACTAAATCTTTTCTCAACAACTTATCTAGTTGGAACATGTTGACATGAGCCAGATGCTTATACCACAGCCAACTCTCATCTAAGTTGCTAACAAAACATTTTTCAGAATCAATTTTAGGTAAATCCAAAGTGTAACAATTTCCTTCACAAAGAGCTTTGAATAATACCTTAAGTTTACCTTTGTCGATTGGGAGATCATCTTTGTTGACAATGAGGAATCAAAGATAATCCAATTGTTCTTGTCAGCACTTTGACTCACACTCAGGAGGTTGTGACAGAGACCTTCTACAAGATATACGTCCTTAATTTGAGGCCCATCCTTTACACCAATTTCACCAATACCAGTGATTTTCCCAGATTGATTACCTCCAAAAGTGACTTTGCCACCATCTTTTGATCTCATTGCAACAAATTTGTCTTGATCCCCCGTCATATGTCTAGAGCATCCACTATCAATATACCATTTATTCGTTCTTGATGCTCTCAGACAAACCTGCAAGTCAGAAGAGATTAAGTTTTAGTTACCCATCTTTTTTGGGTCCTTTGCAGTTAGTTCGGGCCTTAGGAACATAAGTTCCCTTAGGTACCCATTGATAATTGCCAATAGATTTATCTCTTCTATCTTTCTTATGAAAACAAGATGAAGTGTTATGCCCCTTACGGTTACAGTAGTTATAATGAGTAAAGGGATTTGAAGAATGAACGGTTTTTTGAAAGTAGTTCAAATAAGTTTTTCCTCCGGTTTTCTTTTTCCCTTTCCTTTTGTCAAAGATAAGGTTGTAACCAATGCTTGATCTGTCATTTGTAAATCTTTGAGCTTTCAAAATTACATTGAGCATTTCACTACATTTTGTGAATTTCTCAAGCGTTTTTGTGAGGTGCACATTCCTTTTCTCTAAATCCAGGCATTCTTCACAAACAAGGTTTTCACAAGAAAGATTTTCAACTTGTTGTTTAAGAGTTATGTTCTTCTTTTTCAAGGCTATATATTCCTCAACAACTTTTTCAAATTCAGATTGTAACTCATTATACCCATCAAATAATTCATCATATGTAGGTTGCGAGTCATATACCTCATCTTTTCTAGTTGCTCTTCTTCTACAACTAGACATACATTTGCAGTTTCTTCTTCTTCACTTTCTTCATCAGAGGAACTGTCTCCCCATATGGCAGATACGTAGACCTTCTTCTTGAGTAGATAAATGATAAACACTGAACAACACAGAAATATTTGAAGATATTAGCGAAGTTAATGAAACAGGAGAATGCAATAAATTCGAATTGAATGCACAACGTTTCGGTAGTCGGCGAATTCAATGCTTCTAGTATTTATAGTTGTTAAAATTAATGACTGTTGGTGAAGCTTGAATGATTCCATTGTAACTCTTGAATATAGCTGTTAGATAGATGAAGCTTCGTTCATCACTTTCACTGTTAATGATTTTGGTCTTCACAACCATTTTTCATTCTTTTTGTTTTGCCCATTGAGAAATAGCATTTATTGCTTGATTGGAATGTCAATAAATACTTTAGAATGATTAGAGGAATGGTTTCTAGGAATATGGCTTGTTTGGGAAATAGCACTAAATGCTTTCTAACACAAATTGCTTTCTTTTGCAATTTCTTGTTTAATAAAGATATAATTATCTGAAACTCATTAGCAAAAATGTTAAAAGCATTTAGGAATAGTAATGAGTCAACATATGAAGTTATGAAATCACAGTATTGATTTTCAGTTTACGCAGACGGTGATTTGAAAAGTAGAAAGATATGACTTGAGGAGCATGACTAGAGGCATATTAATTGACAAGAGGTAAGAATAAAGCATTTGAAGATTTGTCTTGAGTCAAAAATATGATGCCTTGAGTTATCATGACTAGAGGCAAATACGATATTAGAGTGAAAACAAGTAACAGATAATTTGCCTTGAGTCAATTAATTGATGCATTGAGTTAACATGATTAAAGGTAGATAATAAATGACTAGAGGCATAATCTTTGATATAACTGGAAATGGCCAAGCATCGACTTGACTGAAGGCAAGAATAACCTTGAGTCAAGTTGCCATGAGCTAATTCACTAATTGACTAGAGGCAAAAGATAGATTTCAACATAATTACAATTTTGCCATTACACTCTATTTTGAAAGTCATATGCGATGGAGTGAAAGAAATGCTTTGAGGCAAGTCATAATTAATTAGAGACAAAAGGTAGATTTCAACATAATTACGATTTTGCCATTAAAAGTAGATTTTCAGTATAATTACGACTTTGCCATTAAATGCTATTTCGAAAGTCATATGTGCTGGAGTAAAAAGAGATGTCTTGAGGCAAGTCATAATTGACTAGAGGCAAAAGGTAGATTTCAACATAATTATGATTTTGTCATTGAAAGTAGATTTTCAGAATAATTATGACTTTGCCATTTAATGAAATTTCGAAACATATACTGGAGTGAGAAGAAATACCTTGAGGCACTTATCAAGTGACTTGAGGTATCTTAAGGCGTGAAAATGAATTTTCAAATATTCAAGCAAGATAACTCGAGGTATAGTTAAATTACCTAGAGACAAATTGAGACTTCAAATTTTCATCCAAAATTAAGATTTAATTACATTATAATTGTTAGCATCAAAACATCAAAAACATGAAAACTAACAATTTATATGAAATTCTGAATAAAACTTAAAAACTAATTAATTTGATTTCTTTAAAAACTAATTAAATTACCTAGAGACAAATTGAGACTTCAAATTTTCATCCAAAATTAAGATTTAATTACATTATAATTGTTAGCATCAAAACATCAAAAACATGAAAACTAACAATTTATATGAAATTCTGAATAAAACTTAAAAACTAATTAATTTGATTTCTTTAATTTTAAAAAGTTCAAACCGGTCCGGTCGGTTTTCAACCCAAATCTGCTCGTCTGATCCGGTTTTGTTAACACTAATATTCAAATTCAAGCACACTGAGCAAGATTACCGTTAATAAGGCCGCTGGTTACCCTCCGTTGCCATACCCAAACGACACTGAGATAAATAGGTACCTCTTTTGATTTTCTTTTCATCACACAAGATGGGATGCATGCTTTTAAGAAATATTTCCTTATTCATAAATATAGCTTGGAAAAAATGAAGAGGATGACATATGGATTGGCCAACTAACTAGTAAACTTAACTTTAGTAATAGCCGAGGTGAAATTACTACGATTTAGAAGTTTAAAGGAAAAAATAACTCTTGAGTGAAACCTTCTGGGGAAACTTTGCACCTAAGCCCCCAAAAAAATGATGTTGATAACACGTGGACCTGCCAACTTAGTATATTTGATTAACTAATATCAAAATTAATCTAGATAATGGCTAGGGAAAAATTGCTATGGTTTGAAAACTTTCAGGATGGCATTGCTCCAAAAACAACTTTCGAAACAAAATTTATATCTTGTGATAAGTTCCAAAACAAAAATGGACCCTAACCCTTTACTTTATTATCTTTTATTTCCTTCATTCTCATTTACTTTAGATCTTTTATTTTCATGCTGTTTTAACCATTTTGCAGTCCTATTACTTCATACTTCTCATCTTTTCTCTTCTCCCCTTGCCTTTTTAATTTTACACTGTGAACTAAATTTTATATTAAGGTCCAATTGTAATATATTTTCCGCCCTATATTCTCTTTATCACGTTGTGTTGCATAACTTCTTTCAAAATGCACTTTCTATTCACTAGCCTACATGGCAACACTTACTAGCATACTATGAATGGAAGGTTTAAACTATATTAGTTAGAAATAACATAGTTGAACACTTTAATTTATATGTGGTTTTCCCATTTGACTGAACTTAGATGAAAAAGGCTTAGGCGTAACTACAATAGAAATTATGGCATCCCTATTGTTTATAGCTTTTCTAACAATTGTTTGAAAGGAATTTATTGTGCTTGATTATCCTTTCTCACAAACAACAATTATCTATAATAGATTTACAAAACCTTATTAACAAGTGATACTGGAAAACCTTTTTTTCCTTCAAGAAGGCACATCAGGGGCCAAGGCACGAATCTCATCCACAAACTCACTACAGAAAATCCGTCACTATAGTCACCATTAACAAACATGAGATAGTAGAAAATGTAGCCCACGAGGTTTTTTTTTTTTTTTTTCCAACACTGAACCCCACAACAAAAGGTTTATACAAAACAATTTCCAACACAATATACAATTGTGGGCCTACCAGAATATTAGAGCAAGCAAAATAAGCCTCAGGCCCAACAAAGTTTAAATAGTCATCAAAGCAATAAATATAATATTCCGAAAACATGAGTCTTTATGTTGACAATATAGAAATCAAAATAACACCAACACCAAAAGAGGCCTACAAGGCTTTCGACGCCTACACCTCTAGTTGCTTCCCTTGGCCTGTAGCAGAAATAGAGGCCTCACATGAAATATATTAACAATGATGGGTTGAGACCTAGTGTCCTAGTAACCAAATTCAATTTATAAAGTATGCAAGAAATAATTACAAGTTAGAGAAACAAGTTTAACTATCATAATAATAATATTTTCAATAGTATAACACAATAAATACTATTAAGCAAAAATAGTCAACCCACTCATCCACCATACTCCACTTTATTTCCTTTGGACTTGGATTTAGCCTATTGATGGTAAGTCAACCCAGCTACAGGATACTTAGTCACCTCAGGACCAACTAACCCCTCCCATACCATTTCATATACATCATTCCATCACAACTATCATAGTAATAATGATTCTCAATCATAATCTCAAACTATACATACAGGTTGGAAAATACACTTCTTCACTTAACTAAGTTCATATTCAAACATACACATGATTTTCTAAATCACATACAAGTAGAATATATGAAAGTAAGGTTTAAAAAACACTTTACAACTCAAAACATGCATATAGCATAAATTAACTCTGACTACCTCAACTCTAAACTTAACCTTAACTTGAGAAGTAAAGCATGAGTAAGCACAAGTCACAAGAAAGCTGTATATTGTCAATGTAGGCACCAATCAACCACAAGCAACAATAAAATAAATAAGTTACATAATTCAACTCCCAAAAACACAATTTCCTCTACAATCATTATCCTCAACATTCCAATTTACCTAAAAATACTTAATCTCAATATCCAACGTCATAGATAAATTCTCATGAGCCCAAATTATTCATTAAAATCCTTAGATAACCCATACACCATCCTCTTACCTCAATCACTCAATTCCATAAGTTAAAGTTTCACCTCCAGCACACCACCATAGTCATAAAATCATCAATATTAACATCCTAGATCGATTAAGTCTCTTTTTTAACTTATATGAGTATAACCCAATTATTAAATAACTTTTCAAACCTCCACATAATCAAAATCATATCAAACCCTAACTCTAATATCAAATCCTAACTTATAAGTTCATATAGCTCAAATCTAATAAATCTAAACCGATTAAAATATCAATAATATCTCCAATAACCCAAATTTAATAGGCATAAACGTCCTAAAAAATAATTTGTGATCTGTTTATAAAATAAATTGATTATAAAATCATTAAACAGTCAAAAAATAAGAAATCTAAACCGTTTAAAACTAGTTGTTAGCCTTCCTTTATCTATGTATATTCATCTATTGTCAAAACTCAAAACTCTCCTAAAATCCTAACTGCAAAATTTACTCTAATCCAAAGTTTTCTAAGCTAGATCGTCGCCCAACATGACTCAGATTTTGCTTTTAGGTTGTTTCAACCATTAGACCGCTTTGAGCCGTTATTTACTCATCATATATTGAGCTAAAAATCATATTGAGGAGGGACCTGGAACGACATGTCAATATAAAAGAATTAGGAAATTAAAAAAAGGGTTAAGATACGTCGAATACAATAAATTATTGGCTCAAGAGCGTCCAACATAATTAACTATTAAGTGGACCAAAAATACCAACAAACTTTTAAAAAGGAGTGTCCAGCACAACAAACTTTTAAAAAGGAGCGCCAAGCACAACGCAGTTAGCAAAAAGTTAACGTCCGTTATCTAAGGTGCGTCCAACACAACAAACTATTACTCCAAAAGCGTCCGGCACAAAATTCTAAATTTTACTAAATTAAATAATTTTTTCTCAATTGTCATTATTCGAAACTACTTGTATAAATATCTATGGACAAAAATTACTCATTTTTCAATTTTGTCAAAATTATAATTTGCTAAAATAAACAAAAGTTTTGATTAAAAATATAATTATATGATTTAAATAAAACTCAATATGTTTTATAGTTTATTATATATGTTAAACAAAAAAATATATATATGATTTATTTTTATTTTAGAAGAAATTTATGTGAGTTAAAAAATTCATTTAATGTTAATAAAATTTAAAAAATCTATTTTATCCTTAAAGAAATGAAATGAATTTTTATTTTTATAAAAATCTATTATATCCTTTAAAAAAAAAAAGAAGAAATGTTTAATTGTCTGAGTGCGACTGTGAATAGGTTTAAAGGACGACTTGAGAACTGTGTATAAGTTTAAAGGACGACTAGAGGATAACAGAAACCAGCAGCCACAAGAATAAAGATCAAGTGGATCTTCATCAACTCTACAGTGGCACGTCCAAGGAAAAAACCGAATAGACCAACGTCGAATCCAGGTTTGATTTTCGATAAACACAGAGAAGCCAAAGCAAATGCAACACTCGAAACCACGCTCCATGTGTCCGGCCTTCCTTTCGTGTATCTATCGGCGAAAAAGGAGTAGAGTGAAGTGAGCATTAGAACCAAAAATTGAACGTGAGGTTTCAGCTTTGACACGAATGAGACTCGACTTTTAGCTTTGAATAAGACGACGACTTCGAATAAGATGACGACGCTGATAATAAAACAGAGAATTGTATGGAGGAACGATCTTTGTAGGGTTCCATTCTCCGAATAGGGATTTGAAAGAGGAGCTCAGAACGTAACAAAGCAAGCCGACGACGCAAGAGAGAGATCCTACTATTCTCCCCAAAATGGAATGATCTAGCAGATTCAGAAAACGACGGAGCATACTCCTTCTCCGGTTAAGAGCAGCTTGGTTCATAACAATGGAAGTTGCTGTTTTCGGATTACTTAGACCGTGAGACAATGAAGAAGATGGACAATGAATGGCGAATTATAAATATGCTAAGGTTGACTTGCTTTTTTTAACCCGCGTCTTCTTTGAAATGTTCTAGTTAATATTCTTGGCAACATCCTAAATCCTTCCTTGGAACACTCTAATAAGTCCCCACACGGTCAACTTAATTCACCATAACTATGCTAAGGTTGACGTGCTTTTTTTCCCGTCTTCTTTAAAATGATTAAGTTAATATTCTTGGCAACATCCTAAATCCCTCTTGAAAGCACCCTAATGAGTCCTAACAATCTTACACGGTTAACTTTTTCCACCTTTACACGGTTAAAAATTTAAATTTATTCATAATAAGCGATGTGTAATTAAAATATATTTTTTTATTTCATCTTGTTAGATATATTTTGAGACTTTGTTATGTTTTTATTAAATTAGATTAAGGCCCCCTATTTGCTTAATGACGTGGTTAATTTTTCTTTTTGTTCCGTTATATATAACTTGTACTTTGTATATTTCTATGTTATTATTAATATCTTTTTTGCGAAAATATTAAATTGGATTAACGGTTAATTATATTTTAATCATTATATATTAATGTAATATTATTTTCATTTAATTATTATGGCTTAACCAGACGGCCCAACCAATATGACCATTTGATTTTACTGGCTCAATGTCTGGTCCTGCTTTTAAAACATTGCCCTACTAGTAGTGTAGTGGTATTGGGATTAATTTCCTCCTTCCCGGTCTTGGGTTCAATCCCCCCCTCCCCTATCGCCTTGTATCAAAAAAAAAAAAAAAAAAAGCATTGCCCTAATAAGTGAAATATTAACATCAATAGAAAGATTAAAGGGAAAATTACATATAGGTCCCAAGGAACAGAGTTATTTACATTTAGGTTCCTTGACATGACAAAATTACTCTGAGTAATTATTTCAGAACGTAAAATTACTTTGCTGCCCATAGTGCATATTTCACACAGAATCGATTAACAACAGAAAATACATAAATTAACAACAGAAAATGCATGTATTAACAACAAGTTTTGAAAACCCTGAATTTGTCTTCTTTCACTTCCAGAATCGATTAACAACAGAAAAATCATAAATTAACAACATAAAATGCATGTATTAACAACAACTTTTGAAAACCCTGAATTTTGTTGATTAACAAGAAAAAAAACATAAATTAACAACAGAAAATGTATGTATTAACAACAACTTTATTTATTAACAAAATTCAGGGTTTTCAAAAGTTGTTGTTAATACATACATTTTCTGTTGTTAATTTATGCATTTTCTGTTGTTAATCGCTTTTGTGTGAAATATGTACAATGGGTAGCAAAGTAATTTACGTTCTGAAATAATTACTCGAAAGTCCCTTGGGACTTCTGAGTAATTTTGTCATTTCAAAGGATCTAAATGTAAATATCTCTATTCCTTGGGACCTATGTGTAATTTTCCCAAGATTAAGAAACATGAAACAATTTCATGAAGAAAGTTTATTAAGGAGTGAGTTTAGTTATTTAAATAATAGTAGAAGATTGAGCTTTACTGCATGTTTGGATCCACTTTTTAGAATAGCTTTTAGGATTTAAAAGATAAATATGTAATAAATTTTATATAAGTTTACGACAAAAAATATATATATAATAATAAAAAATTAGGGGTTTACTTTTCTCATGTTGCATGAGAGAAAGAAGATTCCTACATACACATAAAATGGTGGGACCCACATATATATATATAATGGTAATTATATATATATGTGGGTCCCACCATTTTATGTGTGTGGCATGAGAAAACATTTCTCCTACAACATGAGAAATGTTTTTCCCAATAAATTATTATCATGTCTACATTTCTTTAACTATAAATCATATTTTAACCAAGCCCTCTTTATTCCAATAATTACCTGCTAAATATATTTATCATAAATAAGTATTTATTAACTTCAATTAAATCCTAAAAATAAAATAAAAATGTTACACTTGATAGATAGCATATGGGAGTTTCCATATTTTTAAGAGACATTCCTATTACACTAAGGTACCGAAAATTATACTTATTACAAAACTGAATCATTGATTCGAGGGTAAGTGGTTTAATTAACCTGGTTTAAACAGGGTCAAGTTAAACATGATTAAAATAATGTACCTAAAATATTCATAAATAATCATTAAAAGAGTGATATTTAAATACAAATGTACTAATTCATTTTTTATGGAACATTTATATATAAACCAAATACAGTATAATCTAACAAAATAGAATTACTAAAACACAAATATGAAGGATTGCTATTTAAAAAAAAAAAGAAAATATAAAATTTAACTAGATTAACTCAAATGAAACAACTGGTTCACCAGTTTACTGGCCTAATCGACGAATCTATGTTGAGATTTATTTTCATGTTCCATTCTCATTTTATAAATGAGTTAAGGGATTCTATTCACATATTTTGTCAAAAAGCTTAGTTAGGTTGTTTAAAACTAGAAACAAATCTCATTTATATTGGTTTGAAAACAATCAATTTTTTAATACAAATTCTCCAATTTACTCAACTCTATACAATTCTAATAAGTGTTCTCTCCTCGTTGGGTTCTAGAAAAATGTTTAAGTTCAATTTCTTGTAACGGATCGGACAAAACTTGCCCATGCTGGTTGATAGAAAGTCAATTTCATATACTTATGGAGGATTGCTTAAACTAGAAATTAAGTTGGATGGTTTATAGCAATTATTTTAAGTGAATTAGGACTAAGAAAATGCCATTTTTCTTATAATATAAATTACATTATAAATTATGTCCTATATTTAGGATCAGAGGTAGTATCAACTTACAAAAATTATAATAAAGTTATATACCTTCCAAATCTTACTTGGAGAAAATAATCTTCTAGACCTAATATTCAGTTAGAAAAAATTAAACATTGAAAATTTTGGACAAAATTGAAGAAACATTGGTGAAAAATGAAATTAATTAAAATTAACTAATCAATCATGAGAAAATTATAGTAAATAATTAGTATGGTAAGAAGTCATTTTCCATCCATATTTGAATGGAAAGAATTAGGGCTTAATTATTATGCAAGGTAATTCATAGAGAAATACTTTTTTTTTTCTTATGTTTCTTTGCTGACAAGAGTATACCAGGAAGATTAGAGCCTTTTTTACGACTGTTTGGTACCAGTCAATTTTGTTCATGTTTGATTGTGTGGATTGGTTAACATTATACTAAAATGAATTTATTTTGGTAGTTATTTATACCATTTCCCCCCCTTCTTTTAACCTTTATTCTTTTTTATCATGCATGTTTGATTATATTATCTTCTTTTTTTATTTAATAAATTTTTAATGTAATATTCATTATATTGTTTTTGTAATTTCAAACCAGAATGTTATCTTTTATAGGTTGCACCATCACTTTACTAAATTAAATAACTTTGCATGATCTTTAACTTAATTATGTACAAATTGACAAAAGTGTTCATTATATTACTGAGAAGCTATGGAATATAAGGGAGAAAACAACATAAGCACTATTAAACTATGATAATTCCAAAATGACTCATTGAAATAACTTAATTCCTATGAGATTCTTAAGAACTATATGTTAAGTTAAATTCATTTGAAATGACCTAGTTACATTCACTTATTTCCGTGGCGGCGGTTGACATTCGGAACTCTGGTGACCAATGATGGCGAATGGGTTTTTTTTCCATAGGGTCAATTAGGTCATTACACAAAAATTTAATTTCAGAATATCCCTCTAGGCTTAATAGGAATTAAGCCATTGCGAGGAAAAATGTTAAAAATTTTATATTTCAGCGGTCTTTATACATTGTTTTAGGTCCCCCCCCCCCCAAAAAAAAAAATAACTTAGCATATGGGTTTAGTAAGTGGAAATAAGGTAGTTTAGTTGGATTGATAGGAGGTAACTTAAAAATTTGTGGTATATGTGTAATTTGTGTTATGGAATTTTGTGAACTATATTTGTAATACTTTGTTATCTAAATTGTTCCATATAACACCTCACGAGCATATATCAGCGTGTGTGATGAGTTGGATAACTAGTTACTGAGGTTGTTGTCTCAGCTCACCCCATTGGTTTTAACATTTTTGAGGTGATAATTCCTATACATCAACATTAGGGAGAGCTTAGCAGGCTTAGATAGCTCCTTATTTTGTTGTAGCCTCTACTGTTTATTTGTGTTTAGATCGATATATGTTAACACTCATAGAGCTCATTTTGCATACTTTGATTAAACTGCATCCTTTTGATTGAACTATCGCTAGCTAATGAGCCAGTAGAAGGCCAGAGGCAATTCTGTTTGAAACACTGTCGGACAATAAATGTAGACACCTCTCTCAATAGAGATACGAACCTCGATTTGTCAAGTTGCGAGGGGTTAGCCCCTTGCACTAAATCCAACCCCCCTTGGTGATATTTTCTGATGTTGGAAATGTGTTTTGGTATCAAGTAGAAGATAGTTTCACTATTTAGATTTTTGGTTAAATGTTATATTCTCGACTTCGAGAAACTCAAAAACCAAGTATTATTTTAATGAGTAATGGTGAGGAGGACTTTTGTTTTAATAAACATGTTAAGATGGCTTGTGTTCGTTTCCTAACATGGTTTAGTTTGTTAAATGATGGGAAATGTTTTATTATCCATGAAAACTTTTCATGATTTAGTTTTAATCTTTTTCTGTCATAGTTAATAATTATTTTACAAGGAAAGGATTTTACGCCAACCATTTCATGTATCTTAAATCTTGATAATTATCTTATACATTATTTTGTAATATATTATTAAAAAATTTAGTAGCTCAATGGTTAGGTAAGTATTTGAGAAATAAAGAAAAATGATGGCGAAATCAAATACCACGTTGACCTACCTTTGTCGAAAATTGTCAAGGGATCAGGGATTCGCGTCCGTCATTGTTGCTCTAGGCTCTTGTCATTGGAGTTCACATTATGTACTTAGAATTATATATTTATTAGGTGTTTATATTTTTAATTAGAGGTATAAGCATATTTTTTTTAATTTGTTATTTATTTTATTTAAATTGTATGTGACTTTCTGTGATTTTTTTGCACCCAGTATCTCAAATTAATTAATTTTTAGTTCTGTATTTGTCTGTAATACCAATATTATAAAAATTAATTAATTTGAGATACTGGGTGCAAAAAAAATCCCAAAAACAATATATAATTTAAATCTAAATAAATACAATATATAAAAAAATTTAAAAAAAATTTAAAAAAAATGTTTATACTTCTAATTAGATATATAAGCACCTAATAAGCATATAATTCTAAGCACATAAGGTGGCAGTAGTGGCTGCCAACAACCCACAAAGGTCGGATTTTTTTATTTTTTATTTTTTTAATACTTGAGAAGCAGCAAAGTCAATTTACCAAATTCTTTCAAACTAGTGTGACCTTTGAACTTATCTAACATTGTTTGTGAATTTTGATAAATGTGAAAAATCTTTGCGCTCTGAATTTTAAAAGAATACTCTTCATCAAAAAAAAAAAAAGTCATTTCCCAATAACGATAAAAAAAAAACGTGACAATAAAAAGGGAAAGAAAATATAAACATTAGTGGGAATTGGATAATGAGATGTGAATGGTATGTTTCCACTTTCCAGGGTGAGTATTGAATGTTTGATTTTGAATAAATATTCCATCGGCCGCAAATAACTACCGCTTTTATCTTATTTATAAGTTTATTTCAATCAAAAAAATTTGATATTATTTATAAGTCTTCTTTTAGATAATACTTTCTTTGATCTTTATTATAAGGCACTAAATAACTTTTCTCACAAATCAATGAAAATAGTTAAAGTCAATAAAGTTGTCATAGAATATAAGTAATTTCTAATATAACCCCTACCAATTTCCTTAAACTTTAATATTATACTCTCTTCGGTCCTAATTATAAGACATATTTAACCAAATTTGGAGAGATTAAGGAGATAAGTTAAATTAGTTAATTTTATTCATTTTCCTAAAGTGTTGTTATATAAATTTAAAATGACAAAAGTAAAAGTAAATAACAACTCATATTACATACCTCTTCGACCTAAAATTTTCTTTTCTACACGCTTTCTAATTGAAATAATGGTATTGTTATATACACGTATATGTATGTATATATGTATAGGTACACACACACATATATATATATATATGAATACACACACACATATGTATATATGTGTGTGTTTATATATGTACACATACATATATATATTGACAACACACACACTCACGTCACGTACGTATGTACGTGTTTGTGTGTGTGTGTGTGTACAAATATAAACACACACACACACACATCTCTATGTGTATGAATATATATGTGTGTATCTATATATATATATATATATTGGCAAATTAATGATAATTGATCGATAAACATATTCAAATCTAACAAATTAAAAGTTTCAATGATTGGAAGAGTCTATAATCCACATACATATAATTACATTCACCAAAAACCAAACACACTTGAAAGAATAAAATAGGGGTATTTTAGGAAGAAATTGACAAAATTTAGAATGTTGTCGTATAATTAGGACCAAAACCAACTTCCAAATGTTGTCTTATAATTAGGACCGGAGGGAGTATTAATTATTACTTTCACTAACTATAATTATGGACAAACATGGGAAAAAATAACTAATGCTCATTGAGAATAAGTAAGTCCCTTATAATAAAGACCAGAGGGAGTAATGAGATTGTGACAATTTTTCTCATATTAATTGTACCAATGAAAATAAAAAGAGTTGAAAGATACCTATCCATAAATGAGGACAAAATTAAAAATTTACCACACAATCATTGAGCTAACTACCTCTTCTTGGTACGTGTGATTTAGTTAAAATAGAATTATAAATAGGACCAGAATGGTAAAACTCCTGCCTATAAAATATCGGTTCAAATTTAAATATGTACATGGATTAAAAAAAAAAAATCACTTTTTAAAAATGTAACAATGCGGTAACACTTCTCCGGGCAAAAATAGACTATTATTAAATTTCAAAGATTACATTAAATAGAAATTTACTCAAATATTGTATAAAAGGATAATTTTTTTTAAAAAAAAATTTATGTCTTTTACACTCATTTGGTCCGGTTTATTAATCACTTCCAACATGTTATATAAATTTTTTTTAAAAAAAAATAGTTTACTTTAAAATTCAACTCTCTAACTTTACCTCTATTTCATGTGCATTATATCTCATGAGAATAAAATCAATATAATAATAATTGATAAATAAAGAGTACAATTGTACATTTATATAGAAAAATTATCTCTATGACCAAAGAATTACTCTCACTGGTAGCGCAGTGACATGGGAGCTAGTATTAACTGGTCTCCTCTTCCCTTTATCCAGGTTCGATCCCTATCCCCCTCCCCTACCATGTAATATCAAAAAAACTAAAAAAACTAAAAAAATACCTAGACTTACATCTTAATCTAGCAGTTATTTGGTATGATGAATTTGGAAGGAAAGGAAGAGAATATTTTTATGAATTGAATTTATAAAATTTAGAAAACTTGGGTTATAAAATTGTAATAAAAATAAGATAATAATAAATAAAAAAACATTAATTAAAAACTTTTAATCTCACCCTCTAACTTAAAAAGTTTTTCCTCCACTCACCTTCCCTCCCGTCCTTCATTTCAAACAGCCCCTTAAAGGTGATAGGAAGAGAGAGACATATTATGGAGGGGAGTGGTATTTTTTTGATAATAAGGCGGCAGACACTAATGGCCTGAATTACAACGAGCGGGATTAAACCTACGACCTCCTACTAATTGGGGAGTATCAATACCACTAGGCTACAAGGCCTTTGGTTATGGAGGGGAGTGGTATTGAACTATTGATTCTTGAGTACCGCTAAATGAAACTGAAACTTCCCAAAAATCTTCAGTCTTCACCTTTCAAGGCATCGCAAAAGACGATAACTCATTTTCCGTCGGAGCTTCTCCATGTCCGTCACTACTCACTTATCACCTTCTCTTATTATTCCAAGTTATTGAAAACCCTCTGCTACACCGTTTTCTTTTGTTTATTTCTTTTTATATTACATTTTATTATATACATTAATAATATACTGATAAAATGATATGCGCATTAACACATGCATAACCAATGCCATCTACATTAAAGGTCCCTTTGGATTTAACTTTTGAGATTTATAAGATAAAATTGCTTTTTCAGAATAATTTTTTGCAGAATAAATTATTGAAGAAAGTGATTTTGATACAATCATAGTGTTTCAATATTGTTATCAGAATTGTTTTTCAGGTCAAATTTAATAAAAAAGATATTAGCTTTTGATACAATTGCATATAAAAGATAATGTTGTATTTTAAATATTTCTAACATTAAATTTTATAATAATTATATAAATTTGTGTACAAAATTAAAATACTTCAAGATACAAACTGATACTAAAAAAAATACTTCATAATCTTGAAAATTTATTTATTTTATGATATTGAAAAAATATTTTAGGATACTGACTAGTACTAAAAAATACTTCTCATAGTCTTAAAAAATTTATCTTAGGATTTTGAAAAAATATTTTTTAAAAAAAATGTATTGACCGAAAAAATATTGATGATAGCAAAAGAGAGAGAAAAATCTGGGAAAAAATAGATTTTTTCAAAATCTAACTTTTGCCAAAATAGCTTCTAGCAAAAAGGTGTTTGACAAACGGGAGGCAAAACCTAAATTTTGTTTGCAAAACCTCGGTTTGTTTTCCCTTGTACAGGATCTAAGCATAAAGAATTTGACGCTACAAACCTCAAACTGGATCAAATTGGACATACAGATGACACTTTGATGCTTTGCACAATTAACAGCCTCACAAGTCACAACACTTGAATCCCAATTAACCAACGCAAAACATCAAAAAATCCTTCCCTCAACCCGATGGATAAAAAATAGGAAAAATGATAGAAAAATACTACTTAAACTAAAATATCTAGTTGATAACAATAATAATGAGATTAACAAAAACAGTACAACAATTAACAACTCATTTTGATGAAAAATCATCTATTTACTATTTTGAAGATCAAATGGTATTTTCTAGGATTTCCCCTAAAAAACATTCGCTATAGAATCCAAGAGAGAAAGGAAATAATTGATAGACATTATTATAGTGTCACGGAAACTGATCAGCTTATTAAAATCAGATTACACACATAATACCATAACTTTTGGGAACTTAAACACTCAAATAAAACTAGGTCCCTGCTGATTCAAGCAGCTACCAACACGCCACAAGGTACTGTTTTAAACTGAAACACAACATAGCAGCAATTTACTACAGAAAGCACCACGATTTTATTCCCCAGACCTGTCACAGAAATCATTGGATCCTGGTCACTGCAGAACAAGACACTCATGCGAACCAGCCACCACGGCCAGGTGGGAAGTTGAGCTGATGGCATCGGCTTCATGGGGAAACTGAGGTTCGATATCCGGCTTATCAGAGGCACTAATGGCTGAGAAAATCATGGCATTCACTTCTTGGAACCTCTCTTCCGAAAGAGAGACCTCTGCAAGAAGCCTCCAAGCATTTGCTTCAGATGATTCATCATAATCTTTCTTCCTCTTCAGCACCATGTGCCCGCTGATCTCCCACACAGCAGGATTCACTTGGGTATCCAGAAGCTCTGCCCTTACTTCTCCAAGAGCTTGCTTCTCCGCATAGCACTGTTCATCCATACGACAGAAAGGTCAGGAAAGCATTAGTTATCACAAATATTGTCTATTAAACTAATTAAATGATTTTAAGCAGATAAAGCAAATTAAAAAGCTAGCTATCTTAGACCTGTGGTAAGAGAAAGATTTGCCTTCCGCAGTCAGAAATAAGAACATTGTATGGTATGTTATTATCTTGAAGGCAGATACAAGCATCTGAAACAGTGTTGGCTAGATCTTCTAACGTATCGCCACCCTGAAACACGAGACCTCGAACTGGATACTTCAGCAATTCAGATATCTTCACACCACTTTTTGATTTGGTTATTTTCTTAGTAGGAGCCTTCTCAATGGGAAAGGGAACAGTCAAATAGTATGCCTGAGTTCATCAAAGTCATCAAATTTGCAATTTGATTACTGAATGCTAGATAAGAAACATATCGATCACTATCAATAATTAGATGATCAGTGTAAGTTGTTTGGTAATCAGTACCTGGAAATGAAGGTGGTTAATAGTTGCAAATGCACCCAAACTGTTGTAACCCAATCGGAAATATGGATTTTCTGCCTCAGCGGCCATGTGGAGGGCAATCAAGAAGCTGTCACGATCAATCCTTTGTGGCAAACATTCAAAGATATGAGGAATCAGCAGAACATGCCCATATTCAATAGGACTGACCTGTAAAGAGAGCATATAAAATTTATGAACAGCGTCAAACTGATTGTTAATTCAAATTTTAACTCGTGAACAAGAATCTGAACGAAATTCAAGAAACCTACATTGATGGCAACAAGGTTAGGGGAACTCTCCACATCAATGGGTGCATTTGGGAAAAACTGGACTTCACCATCGTCGCTAGCTTCAAATTGAAAGAGAACCTCTTCTTGCCCAACTTTTGTGAAGTTAAACTTGTTTTCATCAAAGGGCTGGAGGACCTTATCAACACGGAACTCAGTTGGTCGCTTCTTGAGATGGCGACCCTCGTTCAGCTGGGCAATGAAACCATACTCTCCTGGAATCACCTGCACAGAACAATAAATCACAATAATATGAAACCAAATCTATGGATAACCTCGGGTACAAACCAAACCAATCCAAATAACTCAACACCATAAACTAGACCTGGCTTTATTGGCCAGGGAAAATAAATAAACAAATAAATGAACTAGACCTTGGTTTCACAGGCAGTAACATCATAGCGGAAAAGCCCTCTCTGCATCCGATCATCCCACTGCCATGAAATAGTAAACAAATTTCAGCACAAAGATACCAGGATTACAAAAATGAAACAAACTTTCATAACCAATCTTTATCTTGGACATACAAAGGAAGCATAATTACCTCCCCAAGAATCAGCGAATCCAGAAAGGCCACGGGGGCTTCCTTGCCTTCATCCTTTCCAACGACCTTGTTAGCCTTTTTGAAAGCATACAAAGGAAGCTTTGCATCTGTTCAAAAACACCCAAATCACCAAAATTTCATCTAACATATCATGCATGCTCACCACAAAAACATAAATTTAATACAGAGCATTTAGACAAATACCTTGAATGCAACAACTTTTCAGGCAATTACGACCACAACCACCTGCAGGGCGAGTAGCCTCTCCTCCCTCCTCTTTTTGATAATTAGAAACAACGGTGGGAACTCTTTTGATGCTCAACATCTTTTCCTTTTCTCTTTTTCTCAAAAAAAAAAAAAAAACGGCCAAACCCAACCAACAACCAAAAAACAGCTTCAACAAGTTCGATCTCACAGGCTTTAGTTTAGTAGCTTTAGCTGTATATCTCAAACAAACTAGAAAACTATAAGCTATTATTAGACTAAAGATGAGACGAAAGCGAAGGAAGCACCACCACCAGCAAGGAAGAGGAGGTCAGAAGGGCTACCGCCTTCAGACGGTAAAGCACCACGTCCACCGTGCGGCGAAGGGTTGCAGGCAGCAGTTAAACAACCCTTACGTCGTACAGCTTGGACATGAATGAGAGGCCGAAATACTCTGAGAATAGCCGTGATGTCTACAACGCGTCCACACCGGGTTTTATCCCACCAAACAGCTCTTGTTTCTCCTTTTCCTTTCCCGGGAAATCCCCTTCTCCGGCAACCCAATTTCTGCAAAACCCACGAAGATAAAAAGTGCTCGAACGAACCTCGGAGATGGATGGAATTTGAAATTTCAGAGGGAAGCGAGTGAATCTGGGAGATGGGAAACGAGAGGAGGAGATAGGGTGGCTTTATAGATAACTTGGAGAAGGATGTGGAAGAGAAATTACCTTCGGCTGTGGCTGTGGATTGTGCTTTGGCGTGCGATTGCGATAATGGCCTACGAAGGAAACTGTATGTAAGAGCCAATTATGAGGAGAGAGAAAGAGAGAAGGAGATGGGTCCTTTTCCTTTCTCTGTGACCGTACACACCCTACGAAGGTCTTCACCGGTCGACGGGAAGGTGAGGGCCCACTAAACGGAGAAGAAGGTGAGGCTGCCCAGACCCAAAAATATTTACTTTAATAGGAAAGTGAAGGGCTTTTTTTTTCTTTATCTTTTTCAGAATCATATCTCGATCCCTAAATCAAATAAAACATATGATTTAGATTTTATATCTTATAAAACTATTATTTTAAATATAGGTAAATAAATTTAAATTGTTAAAATATAATATATATATATATATATATATATATAAAAGTACAATTCATAACTGCAACACAAATATAATATTTTAAAAAAATAAATTATAGAATGCTATAATAATATTTTTAGATGATATTAAATCAGAATGATTTATTTTTTGATATGAGAGTGGAGATAGAATTATAAGAAAAAAAATTATGAAATATCCTCTGACGTGATTTTGTTATTATCAATTTTTTCCCTCAGAAGTTGTTATCAATATCACACTTTAACTAACCCAATTAGTTGGGAAAGATGTATTATTAGATTTAAAATAAGATATACTTATCTAATTTAATTAAATTAAGAAAATTAGTTAAATTAGTTAATATAAAATTTTCGTTTTTAAATATATTGACCATCTTCTTTAATTCCTTCTATTCTTCTCGCATTTGATCATTGTTAATAGAGTATTAATAGAAGTAAATTAGAAATAAAAATTGATAAATATTGGAAATATGTCTTATGATTAAGATCAAAATCAATTTCCAATTAGGTCATATAACTAGAGTATGCTTATTCGTATAATATAATATAAATGCTCAACTATACAAAACCCCAAGAACTTTAGGTCAATTGTATACCCCTAGCATTTCAAAGTTTAAATTCAACCATCTTGACTTTTTATTTTTTTATTATTAAACCCTCTATTATTAAGTAACCGTTCTCCTTTTAACAAAAATTATCATGTTAGGTTAACAAATGACATATGACATTATATGTAAATTATTAATTTCATAAAACCCTCATGAACTTTAACCAATTATATATAGGGAAAAGTATTTCTCCAGTCACTGGAGATAAAGTTATCTCCAGTGACCCCAAAACTACGTCGTTTTGGATTAATGAAGGGTGTGTTTGTAATTTTAGGTGAATTAATGAAAAGTGTTTCAGTAAAATTCATATGATAAAAAAATAAACAAAATTACAGAAACACCCTTCATTAATCCAAAACGACGTAATTTTAGGCTCACTGGAGATAACTTTATCTCCCGTGGAGAAATCCTTTACCCTTATATATAACTCCCCTAAAACATAATTAGTTATAAATTACTCCTTGACATTTTAAAATTTAAATTTCACTCACTTAAAATTTTAATTTATAATATTATACCCAATACTGTTACTTTTCTCATTTTAATAAGTTTATAAAGGTTTTCATTTGTCCACCAAAATAATTAAAAGGTCTGACAATGCCTGAGGCTTGTTTAAAGGCCTACTTAAAATATAAGCCTTTATCTATAGGCTAAAAGTCTATGCATATAAGTTAATAATAATTCATCAAGCCTATTAAATACCTATATTATGTTTAAAAGATTAAAGCATTCATTCTCACATGAAATAAAGGAGTTAGTAAATAAAAGAAAACAACACCAAGTGAAAAAAATTGTTTGAGCAAATAGGAACCAAAAAAAAAAAAACTTTTTACTGACTAGTGGGATATATTTCTTAAAATCAACAAAGCATGACAAGTGGCATGTAAAATTAGATTTTTCCTTTTGTTTTTCTTGCAGAAAATGAGACAATCTCCTCATATATATTGTGATCATTTTCATATGAGTATCACTAAAATAAAATTACTGCAATTATTATGATCATCAAATGACATAAATTAATGGAGTAGTAGTGAGCTAACATTGTTATCTTGAGCAATCAAAAAGAAGAGAAGTAGAGGTGACCAATTGATAAATGTAAAGGTTAAGTTCATTAATAGATGATGAAATGTGAAACTTAAGATTAAGAATAATTTATTAATTTTACAAATAATCTATAAAATTAATTTAGATTAAATTATGTACAATTATGTATAATAATACATTTTTTTTAGAAAAAAACTAAATAGGCCAGCATATAGTTCTGTAAGTTAGGCCTTATGAAAAAAGATCGGACCTGTTTACCTAAATAGGCATGATAATAGGTCTAAGCTTGAACATGACCTATTCACTAAATAGGTTAGGCCATAGGGGTCTAATTTATTTTCACCCCTACTAACTACTTAAGTATCCATATTGACTACTTTTTCTTAAAAAATTCAATAAAATATATTAGAGAGATGTGAGGTTAACAAATTTTAATTAATTTTTCTTACTCTTTTATTTTACATATTTTCTTTACTAAAATTTTATAACCTCACTTCTCCATTTTTTAAAAATCCAACTCAAAAAAATTCCACCTCCAAATCCCTAGTAGCAAAATACCCTCTATATATTGTTGTGTATTCCATATACATTTTCTTCATCACTCACTCTTGTTCTTAAATTTGAAAGAAGTTAATATATCTTTATATGAAATAGATTTTTTATTATTATCATCTGGTATTCGGTTCGAGGTTCATAGATACCCCTCACAACACAAATTCTCCTCTACGACTCATATATGAATAGATCCAATTGTATGTTTGTTAATTTCCCTTATAACTTAAAATTTAATTAGAAGCATATTGTATCTTCAATTTAAATATGACTATTTTTCATAGTCAAACACAGTAATATTTTTTAATTTAATTTAAATTACATTATTTTAATTATTGTAACCTCTCTAATTTAGTAATTTTAAGATAATAATGCTGATTGGACTTCTTCTTCTTCTTCTTTTTCTTTTTTTTCTGTTGCCCAAATAATCCTGATTGGACTACTAACTCGGTGGCGCCCACGAATTTAATTATCACGTTTATTTTCAGTCCCATAAAATATTATTATTATTATTTATTTATTTATTTTTTACTGTGATGGCCTGATAAAATGGGGAACGCTGACGCTATAGAGGAGACCAATTGGATCACGATTCTGTGAAGTTTCTCCCACGTTTCCCCGAACGAAACTGAGGTGATTGGCTTTTTATTTTATTTTATTTTATTTTTGGTCAAAAGGGCTTTTTATTTTAAACCATAAATAAAAAGCATGCCAAAACTAGAGTCACTGTCGGCCTTAACAACGACTATATAGAAAAATAAAAGAAACACTAAAACAAAATTATTTTAAAACAAGACTTTTTTAGTAATATTTATTTTTATAAGCATACGCATTTTTTTTTATTAAAGGTAATCTTATTTAAAATACTATCAACCACTAAATATAGACATTTCTTCTAACAAAAATTTAAATATTGATTTTTTTTAATATTATGAAAAACTAACTCTTTGTATTAAACATAACCTCATCCAATCGTTGCTAACTTGCTATTACATATTGCACGAATAAATCAATGTAACGTTCATAGAAAAAAGTGTGATTAAGTTTGATTAATTACTGAATGTTTAATTTATTTGGAATAGTCTGAGCAAAAAAAAAATTATTTAGAATAGTGATTGAATTTTTTTTTAAAAAAATAACTTTTTAATTATAATTTTTAATATAAAAAATAAATATATGAAATGAGTTTTATCATGATACATATAAATAAATACATTTTAGATCAGAAACGTAATCCTAAACATGCCTAGGGTTAGGGTTAGAGACGCAGTACGAAAAGATCCACGTAAAGCATCTCTCACTCACTAATATACTTGGTGTTTGTGTTTTGTGGGGATGTGGGCCCCAAACGTTTCTTTATAATATATGACCTCACAAATACTCAAGGATTGGACAAAGTGGTCAATTTCCTCACCAATTTGCGCTCTACAAAACTCCACCACAAGAAATTTCCCGAGGCACAGACCACGTATCACTTATGGAATGGGCTGGCCAACTTTTTCCGATATCGGGTACACACCAGAAGAATTAAAAGCGAACAGTTATGAATGAGTTAAGTCTAATAAAAATGGTTAGTCCTTTCTAGCCAGCCACAGTGGTGTTAGTGTGGGCATACGCAGATAGTATAATTTTGATAATATATATATGGGTAAAAGATTTTTTCTGTCATTGGAGATAAAGTTATCTCCAGTGACCTAAAAACTACATCATTTTGGATTAACGGAGGACATTTCTGTAATTTTGTTTATTTTTTAATCATATGCATTCTACCAAAAACACCCTTCATTAATTCACCTAAAATTATTAACAAACCCTTCATTAATTCAAAATGACGTAGTTTTGGAGTCACTGGAGATAACTCTATTTCCAGTGACTGGAGAAATACTTTTCCGTATATTAAAGGAATTCCATTTCAATTTGCCTAAGTGGGTCTAGTTGGTTTTTTTTTTTTGGTCAACAGTCTAGTTGGTTATAAATGTACACACATTTGATTAACTGCAGGTCCCCTGTTCGAACCTTGCTCTCCTCTCTCTCTCTCTCTCTCTAAAAAAAAAGTTTCATTGTTCTCCCTGCTCTGTCATCTACTCTGTCTTCCACTATTGAGTCCTTTAAAAGTTTCATTGTTCTCCCTGCTCTGTCATCTACTCTGTCTTCCACTGTTGAGTCCGGCAGCTAAATTGTTTTAGAGGTTTTCTATAATTTATCCAAATTGTTCTAGATACAATGAAATTTTGTATGTATTATTTAGTAATAGGTTGTGCTACTCGCTCTTGCATGATTTGCTGTTCAGCTAGTTTACCAAGATTCCTCAGTTGTTAAAGAAGAAATCCACTCCTAAATATAATCATCATGCCTCACAAAATATCATGTTTCTATATTACAGTTGGTGGAGTTACAAGATGGTTCATTGCATAACTATTTCAAGCAGAACAACTGTTTGAATTACTTCTTTTGTTTCCGCTGGATTTTGATTTAATTTAAAAGGTCAGATTATATTGATTTCTATATTATTGTTCTTCCAAGGAAATATTTGGTGTTTATTGTAGTCTGATTTATCTTTCTTTCATGTATCATTTCAAAATTGTTTGACCGTTCTAGTGTAAAAGAACAGTTTGACTGTCATTTATCTTCAAGTTTCCTACACTCTCTACTAGTTTCTTTCAAATCTTATGTTTTTGGGGGTGCTTCCTTTGGCAGCTCCATCTTGAGATATTATTTCTTTGTAATGGATGTCTCTCCTATTTCTTACTTGGTGGTTCTATTTGAATTAATTGTGCTATTTGACATTTTGGTTTAATGGTGAGACCAATTTAGTCTCAGCAATCAAGTCACTTGTTCGAAACTGGAATTTTTCTCTATTGAAACCCCCCCCCCCAAAAAAAAAAAAAATTGTTGAAGAGTCAAATGGGATTTGTGGTTAGTAGATTGTGGCCCATATTATCTGGCATGCTATTTTTTAAAAAAATGATTATGCTTTAAAATAGTATTCCTAGATGATGCCAGAAGAATTGCATCTGGTAAATGCCTCTTGATTTTGTTGTGCTTTGATGCACTAAAAGGGGGTAGCCGAATCCCTCCACTAATTGTACACACACAAATATAAAATCTTGGCTCCACTTCTGCTTCCAACGTAATGAATTAAGATTCAAATCTTTATTGAAAGAAGTGTTTATATTTAGCATCTCGACGATCCCTTAAATATGATTACTTCCAATAAAATGATACACATACTTAATGAAAAGAGAAGAAATGAAGAGTTATGAAACCAGACCGATTTAGCTTACCTGATTGATCACACTAGATGACCCACTGAGATGGTCGGTCCAAGGGATCAATTAGCAAACTATACTTTCTTAGGTCGGCTTTTGCCCTCTTTGGAATTGCAATTGGCACTTACAACATATTTCTTCACTTTTTTTTTAAAAAAATAAAATTGGTTAATGCTATAATCTCTTTTAAAACTTGGAGTACAAAAGGTTTTTGCTTCTCCCAATAAGTGTGCCTTAAAACATTTGAATCTCTGTTATTTTTTTTTTACCGGATGAAACTGCTTACCACCTCAATCAACAACTTGTTGGTTATTTCTTCACCTTTATTGGCATGGTCTTGCTCATGATGCTGAAAATGGATACTAATTTTCTTTTATCCCATAATCTGTTGGAGAGGTTTCAATTTAGCTGTGGTTTTAGATAGTTTTAATGGGTGTATTTAAAATTTTTGTATTGTGTCTTGTGAACTTTTTTATAAGTGGGTGTCTTTAGTGTGTGCTGTGTGATTGTTTGATGTGTGCTTACTTAAATGTATTTCTATTTTTACTGATAATATAATAGGGCTATTTTATAAAAAATAAGAACGAGAAACAGCTAGATTTTGAATTTTTTTAAGAAAATTATTATTTAAATTCTCAAATAATTAATAGTTTAATCTTCTACTCTTTATAATTATTTAACAAGTTCTCTATGTTTTTTTTGGTCAGTGTAGAGCCTAGTCTCTTCTCAATACAATATAAATGAATTAATCATGAGGTTTAGCACAATTGACACTAGCTATATTTCTTAAACATCTAGTAGGAATTCGATCCTTGACGGTGTAAATAAAGAGCGTCTTATAACCAACACTAAAATCCTTTTGGAAAGTCAATGGTGTGAGAGGATTAGTTAACAGTTAATTTTATTCATATGATGAAATTAAAAAATATGATCATAATTAATATTTCTTACCAAAATCATAATCAATATTTTTCGACCAAAATCATAATTAATATTCATTATATCACTTTTTATACGTACTTTCTTTTTCATAGAAAAGAATATTATATTATTTTATTATAATTATTATAATAATTATTATTATGTTCATTAGTTTTTCTTACCCATATGTTTCTTATTTTTTTTAAAATATGAATCGTTATATATTATTGATATAATGCGTACTTAAATTTGTATTTTTGAAAATTATAATATTACATAAACATACAATTTTTTTTCCTTGATTTTGCTCTTAATTCTGATGACTTATTAAGAAAAGGAAAATCTATCTTAGGGCTCATATTGGCAAAAAAAGGGTTAAAAAAGGCCCAAGAAAAAGACACATGTCAAAAAAAGTCACAAGGTTTTTTCTGGTATTATTTCATAAAATGTTAGTTGTTAATGCCTACTGATATAGTTGTTAACGAGTACAGATTTCGTTGTTAATAGGATTGATTTAGTTATTGGGATATTATTGTTAATACTACTGATTTAGTTGTTAACGGGTTCTAATTTAGTTGTTAATAGGACTGATTTAGTTGTTAACAGTTATAAAATAATTCTAGAAAAGGCCCTTAGGCATTTTTTGACATGTGACTTTTTTTAGGCATTTTTTAACACTTTTTTGCCAATATAGACCTTGAGATGGATTTTCCCTTAAGAAAATGAGATTTTTCATAGTTTTTGTATGATCTTATATAATTTGAATACACATGGACGCTTCTGATAAATTTATTTAAAAAAAAAAAAAACATGGACGCAAACATGTCATCAGACCTCATAACTGTGGAAGCTATCATTGGAACAACTTGTCAGCTTGATGTTCCAAATTTTCTTTAACTACTCCCTCTACTCTTTCTTATAACTAGCAAGTTTATTTGGTTTTTTTTATAAGGTATTTACTAGTTATCAAAGAATAATAATAATTATTATGTTTATATATATCCATAATTAATAAGAAAAGTGACTGAGAGTAATAATTAATATAATATTAAAGTTTAGTGTAATTAGTAGGATAATATTAAAAACTACTTAAATTGTATGACAATTCTATTGACTTTAACTGTTTTTATTGGTTTGTAAAAATAATTAGTTGATGCTAAGGACCAGAGGGAGTATATTATTATCTCTAAAATTTTTCCATTCATATACTATTTTCATTTTTGTATTTCTTTAAAAATAATAAAATTTAAATGAAATACATAGCATAAACTGCTTTAGCTAAAAATATTTAAATTTGAGTTAGTAAAACATGTTTTGAGAAAATATTGAAATGGCCTAAAATATAATAATACTTTTTTTCCCGAGGGGAATGAAGTCATTGGCGGAAGCTTCAGATGAGAAAGTCATAAAACAAACGACATTTGAAAGGTTCGCTGGGGGTCATGGTCCTGTCGTATCCTTAGGAACGAATGGACGACAATGCGTCTTGTGAAACACGCTCATGGAGTGGATATACTGTATCCATGTGTAACGTGAGGGGGGCGGAATCTACGATGAGGGGATCATTCCTTTTTCTTCCATTCTCTCTATATTTTTTTTCAGTCAATACTAGTTTTTTAAAATAAAGTCAAATACATATATATATATATATATTTTGGTAAAATTTGGGGCCTTAGCCCATCCTCATTCCTGAATCAAGACATTACGCGGGTATGCAACACCCACATAGTCATTATACAGACATCCCAAAACAAACTAAGGGGGATTATCAAAAACAGTAAAGATCTCCTCTTGTAAAAAACTAAAATTGGCAAGAGTATCAGTATAGGTATTACCCTCCTTGCAAGGACGGAACCAAGAATTAAAATTAGGAGGGACGAAATTTATAAAATAGAACCTAGATATTTATAAAATTATACTTTAGTCCTGTAATAATTTCAATATTTTCATTTTAGTCCTTTTATCAAACACTCAAAGAGGACTAAAGTGAAAAAACTGAAAGTTTTATAAGACTGAAGTATAATTTTCAAAAAATTTGGGTTGGATTCTATAATTTTACGGGGCGGGGGCCACAGCTAGCCCCCCACTAGGTCTGTCCCTGCCTCCCTGTGTATATGTACAAAACTAAAACTAGAAAAATTACACAGCTTCTAATGAATCAAAGCCAACAGTCTCGGCTCACCTTCATCTTCAACCTGCAAATTATTTAGCATGCATACAATAGATATGGAGTCACACTCAACAACAATGTTATCTAGATTAAACATCCCAGCTACTTCAAGTCCTGACAGCACCGCCCACAATTCAGCCATCACAGCTGAACAAACACCAAGCTTCCTCACAAAACCGTAGATCCAATCTCCATTACTTCTTCTAAACAGACCGCCACATCCAGCTAGTTTCTGAATTCCTTTACAAGCACCATCAACGTTCATTTTAATCCACCCCACCCTAGGGGTCACCCATCTGATAATTGTTTGTTGTTTTGCACCTTTTGCCTTCCCAAATTCCACACTAGCTTTTTTAATCTCCTTTCTATGCCACTGAATAATCAGGAAACGATTAGCAGGCAATTCAAAATTTTCCTAAAATCTACACTTATTCCTCCAAATCCAAAGGAGCCAACAAGTTAGACCAAACACCAAACTCCAATCACCATCCTTCGTCCTCATATTCCAATTGAACCAATCTCTCCCTTGAAGATAACCAAATTCTGGTTCCATCTGTCCCCCCTTCAACTCTGTCCATAGCTCCCATGCCTTCCCACAGTCCCTCATAACATGCATCAAACTCTCACATTGACTACAACTATGACAGATTGCTGATCCACCCATCATGCGACTCCTCCTTTCAGCAGTAAGTAGTCTATCCTGCATGGCTCTCCATAAAAATATTTGGATCCTTCTCGGCCCTTTCCACTGCCACAGGTTATTCCACACACCTCCCCCAACATCCGGTTCACCTCTCAAACGGTGATACATATCAGCTACACTGTAATCATTTCCCAGATTACATCCCCATTTAATCCGATCCTCCCCACCCAGAGTGTTAGGCAGCGAAACAGCCAAGATCAGCTGCTGACCATTTTCACTCACTCTTTTCCCAATTTCCTCCATATCCCAACATCCCCTCACATTAACCATATCCTTCACCATGACAGTTCGGTCCCTAGCTGAAATAGTGTCAGTTCATTTATCCTTCAGTTTGCAGCCAACATCCACCCAAACATCTTCCCAAAACCTTATCTTTTCCCCATTGCCAACCTCCCACACAATATTACTAGTTATACTCGGCCATAGCCTACCTAAGCTTCTCCAAACTTCAGAATAAGTTTTTAACACTTTACACTCCTTACTCAAATCACACTCCCTTCTATATTTTCCACATAAAACCCTTGAACAGAGAGCCTTTGGCTTTGAAATTACATTCCAAGCCACCCTTCCCATCAAAGCATCATTCATAATTTCTAGATTCCTTATGCCTAGTCCACCATTCTTCTTCTCCATGCAAATCGTCTTCCAATTAACAGCATGTAATTTTCCTTTTTCCCCTTCACTACCCCAAATAAGCTCACGTTGGTTTTTTTCATTTGCATCCTAACTCCCGCTGGAATAATAGAATGCTGCATGCAGAAAACTGACATTTGGTTTGTGACAGCTTGAACTAAAGTAATCCGGCCAGCTAGGGATAGTGTCTGTTTCTTCCAACTACTAAGCTTCCATTGCATTTTGTCAATTAAATGCTGAAATCTCCTCTTTTTATCTCCCCCTTTGGTCATGTAGGCACCCAAAGACCTCCCCAAGTCATCCATTTTTTTAAAGCCAGACATCAAGCAAATTTCATTTTGTAGGATTAACAACTCTCATATGTGAGATTAATAACTCTTTGAAACTTTTTTGATATCTGAATTTTTCTTAGTACTTTTTTTATATTTTCTTAATCCTTTGGGACTTGAAAGAAATTTTTCCTAATAAAAAATATTATGCCAGGAAATAACATGTCAATCTCAAATGTGTAGTGTAGCAGAATCTAAAGAAAGTAAAATTCATGTCACAATCTTATCAAAACAAAAAAACAAAAAAATTCATGTCACAAAGATTATAAAAAAAAAGCCAACTTGCTTACAAATAAATTTATAGACGAGCTGCTCAATCTCTTGATAGATCACATTAGATGATACCCTGTTAAATCAACTGATTGATAGGGAAGAAAACTCAATTAAAACAGATTAAGAGTTGCCTTTAAGATTCTTGAAAAAATAAGAAACTTGTGATCTAAATAAGGTTGAAATAATGGAACAAATAATGGAAGTCGTGAAACCTTCCTCCATTTAATTAAAATTAGAGGTTGACCTTGGAATCCAATCAAGCCTAATATATTTTCCTTGTATGATTATTTTGGTTTCGGTTCCTATAATTTTAAATTATTGGTTCTTGTCCTTATAGTTTGGGAAATAATGTTGCAAGTAACGTTAACTATACTTTCCCACATTTTTTAATTTGATATATGTATGTGTTTCTCTCTTAAATTTTAAATCATTAATTTTGCTATGCTAACATCGTTAACAGAGCAAAATTAATGCATCCACTTAGTAGGAAAAAATACACTGGTACCAAATTAAGATTTGAAGAAAAATATACCTACAAATGGGTTTTCCGCTATAGTTTTACAAGGTTTGGTTTTCTACAATTTTAATAAGTTTTGGTTTTTGTCTTTATAGTTAAATTCAAACTAAGTCCTTACAAAACTATATGGAACAAAATCAATAATTTTAAAGTATATGGATCAAAATCAAAATTCAATTATATTACAGGGATCAATGATGATATTAACCCCATTTTTAAATTAATATGCAAGTGGTTATAGATTTACCTTTTTTTCCAATGAAAAGCTATAAATTTGCCTGATTTATAATTAGGTGGTTATAATTTTTTTTGTCACATTCATTTAGTTTTACCTTATTTTTAATTTTAATTAGATCTCTTAATTTTAGTTGACAGATAGAAAGAAGAAAAAGTTTACATACAAGCACTTAATTAAATATAAAGTGAAACTATAAAACCCAAATAAAAATTAACTATATAGCAAACTGATTAAAAATTAATGAAATTAATCAATAGATTTTGGTTTGGGTGGAAAGAGCTTTGACAATCTAAGCACGGGATTTGTATTTGAAGTTTAAGTCTGTGTAAATGTGAAAGAGCGCTTTTAGGAGAGTTATTCTTAATTGGCCCGGACAATGCTCGAATCTTACTAGTCCAATTAGTTACTCATGTAAAATAAAGGTGAAATTGTGTGTGTGTGTGTTAAGTATCCATTTTTTTTTTTTTGAAAAAAAAATTGGCTGCCTCCTTCCGTCTAATGACTTAGATATGAAGAAAATTATTCTAGAATGCAAAAGCCTCTTGTTTGTTGTGTCACAATATATTCTAGGGTTAAAGTGCAATTTTACCAATGAACTATTGGTCAAGGAGCGTCTAATACAATTAATTATTAAGTGGACCAAAAATACCAAAAAAAGTTTTACTCAGGAGCGTCCAGCACAACGCCGTTAGACAAAAGTTAACGTCCGTTATCTAAGGTGCAAATTAGCCAACGAACTTTTACCCCAGGAGCACCTGACACAAAATTCTAAATTTTACTAAATTAAATAAGTTTTTCTCAATTATCATTATTCAAAACTACTTCTATAGATATTTATGGTCTATGGACAAAAAGTATTTATTCTTCAATTTTGTCAAAATTATAATTTTCTAAAATAAACAAACTTTTTAATTAAAAATATAATTATATGATTTAAATAAAACTCAAGGTGTTTTATAGTTTATTATATATGTTAAACAACAAAAATTATATGATTTATTTTTATTTTAGAAGAAATTTATGTGATTTAAAAAATTCATTTAATGTTAATAAACTTTTCGTAGGCCAAATTGCTCCTTAACCCATTAAAATTGCTCCTTAACCTATTATTAAATTGTCCTTCATCAAGCCTCTTGAGTTATCTTTTTTTGTTTTTTTCAACAAGTCACAAATAATCAATAAATCATTTAATTAACAAATAAATCATCAAGTTGTTGGATTTATATTATTAAGTATCAATATTGATATCCATTAAAAATAAATCATATATATATATATTGTTTAACATATAAATTAAACTATAAAACACCTTGAGTTTTATTTAAATCATATAATTAAATCTTTTTAATTAAAAATTTTGTTTATTTTAGAAAATTATAATTTTGACAAAATTGAAGAATGAATAATTTTTGTCCATAGATATTTATACAAGTAGTTTTAATAATGACAATTGAGAAAAAAACTTATTTAATTTAGTAAAATTTAGAATTTTGTGCCGGGCGCACCAAGGGTAAAAGTTCGTTGGCTAATTTGCACCTTAGATAACGGACGGTAACTTTTGTCTAACGGTGTTGTGCTAGACGTTCCTAAGTAAAACTTTTTTTGGTATTTTTGGTCCACTTAATAGTTAATTGTGTTGGACGCTCCTGGACCAATAGTTCATTGGTAAAATTGCACTTTAACCCTATATTCTATATAGATAAAAAAAAATCCACTTAATTTGGAGATTTGATTAATTTATTGAATATAAAAAATTAAATTAAAAATTAATAGTGTTATTAGTAAGTTACAAAGAATAAAATTTAATCTCAAAATTTTATATAATATGCTCAATTACTGATCTAGAGCAATAAATGGTGTGTTTTGTTTTCTTTCATGGTTTTTTTTTTTTTGGTTCAAAGTTTTCTTTCATGGTTGGCATTCTAATTTTAGATGTCTTAGTAAGTTAGTTTCAGATAGGGATGAGCACGAACCAAACTAGATCAGGCTGGAGGCTAACCCAAAGTTTGGTCTGGTTAAGACCTCTAGCTAAAAGGCAGCTTGAGGTTTGGTTTAGTCTAGTAACAACCCAAATTCGGGCCAAACTAAATTTGGTCTACTGGACTGGTGGATTGGTCTAGGTAGTCTAAGACCTCAAATTGTTTTCAAGTTCACACGAATTGAAGAACAAGAGGAGATAGATACACAATTAAATCGAAAAAACTGAAGAAAATCAAAAGAAAATAAGAAATTATTCCTTATCAGCATCTCTCACTAGATTGGGGGGGGGGGGACATTTTGCTTTGATTAAAAAAAACAAAAAATAACTAGAGGGAGGGATGTCGATTGAGAAGAGAACTAGAGGGAGCCACTCCCAAGAGGAGCACCACAAGCAACCAAGAACAAGAGGGATATTCAGTAAGGTGAGTTATTAACAGTGGCGGCCAAGAGATTGAGGGAGAGGGAAGGGAAGATGGAGGAAATTGAAGGTGAGGAGGCAAGGAGGAGAGTATTGATCAAGATTTCTTACGGTGAGCCAGTGAAGGACGTGCGATTAAGGGGAGATGAAGTGGGTATGAGGGTGTTTGACCACATAAAAAGTAACGAGGGTGTGGGCCTATGGGTCACATGAGTAGTGAGTGAAAAATGGACTTACTTGATCAAAACCCATCAAAATTTGTACCTAAACTTATCTTAAAACTTCTCCAAATCTCCAAACTTCGGGTTCGATTATCACTAGGGCAAAAAAGAAGAAATTTGATGTCTTTGAATTTTTGGGAAATTTGTGAGCATGGCAAGAACAAAGACTACCTCTAAATGTGAAGAGGAGCCGTCTAGAACTCCACCATCTCCTCCTCCTCCTCCTCCTCTTAAGAGATCAAAGAAATTTGACAAACTTAAGCCAAAGAAGCATCCACAATCGAAGGTTCAAGATAAGGCTCCACCTAAACCTCAACCAAAGGCTAAGGGTATTGTAACACAAGAGCCCAGAGTAACTCATTCAATGACAAGAGCAGTATCAATGAGTCCATTAGAAAAGGAGAAAATCTAAAGCTCCTCCTACTCCTCCCGGTTTCGGTTTCGATTTTGATTCTGATACTCCTTGCTGGATTGAGAGGGACAGACAAGAAGCTTGATATGATGAAGCTAGGCTCAATAAAATAATGGCAAATATCCTTGATGAAGCACTAACTCTGAAGAGGCCATTGCAAGGAATTCCAAGAGGCTAAGCATGTACTTTCAATGCTCCTAAGCCACCATTGGTAATTCCTCCTGAAGCTGAGCTAGAAGTAGAAAATAAGGAAGATCTTCCAAATTCCTCCTCCTAAGTATATTTCTTCAACTCTTGACGATTCTAAGAAGTTTAAAGAGCATTTTTTTAGGAGACCTATTTGTAAGATGTTTTATCTCAACCTTCAAGTTCTTCTTGAAACTCTGAAATTGGACTTGCATATTTTGGCTAATAGATGCCTTAGTTGTCAATTCACATGCCATATTGTCAAAATGTTGTTCGCCATTTTTACTGTTACCTCGAGACAATAAAAGACTGTATAGAAGGATGATTGTCATTAAGGATTAGCTGGAAACAACTATTAGAGATCATAAATTTGTCATCTTACCCTCCAAAATCAATGAATGGCTAGGGATAGAGAGCCGCCTTATGATCTTCCAAGAAAGTTCACTCAAGGAGAGATTTATAGGATTTTTAGACTATGGGACTATGGGTATACTCAACTTCAATCCCAACAGTATGTACGTGTGATTTGCACAGGATAATATGGTACATATATTCTTGAGCCATGGTGAACAAATCCAACAACTTCACTTACTTTATTAATAGAGTTTAAAAGATGATGGCTTCTATCTTAAGCAAGGAAGAAAGAAATTTGGGAGACATTATCTTCGTTGAGATGAAGAGGTATAGGTATACCTCTTTCAAATCTACACCAATACCATATCCTCAGTGGAATGATCCTAAAATTTTTGGCATTACTTGCACAACACCATAGTGACTCAAAGTAGTGCCCAATACTTTTGATAAGAGATCACTCGAGTGATGTGAGAAAAGTGCATCACTTCCACCACACCATTGTGATCTTTTTTACTTAGAATTAAGATGAAGCATGACCATTTGAGCGACCATTCGAGTGACCCCATTTTTGCTCATCACTCTGATATCGCCATAGTGGACCAATGAAGTGATTTGTTATGTTTTCAAAATCAAATTTTTAATGAACTAAAGTTCATTCGAGTGACCACTCAAGTGATGCAATCTTAGAAGTAGAACAACGATTTGGAAATATTGATACTCATTCAAATCATCTCTAACATCGTTCCTTTTGATTATCACTGATTTAATACTTTAGTATATCATTTGTTTGAACATGTTGTAGATGCTTAATCAAGGATTAACCTAATATTAGGAAAAAGTACTTTTTGTGTGAGAAGCATTTCATTCTCCAAGCTTCAACTCCTTTATATTCTCTTTGACTTCAACGGCTAATTCAAAAATCACAAAGAATGATCTAACACACTCAACATATAGAAGCGTGACCACTTACTCACAATAGATACATTCAAAAGAGCAATAGTCATCAACTCTTATCATACTATAAATAGTAGAGTATATATTGAAGATGAAGCAACTAACTCTCTGTGCAAAATTTATTGTTGCATTCATTGTTAAGTCTTAAGTTCTTTCTAGCTGATTATGTACTTTAGTGATTATTCATTTATTCTTGTAAGAGCCAATACTAAATGATTTATTTCGATTAAGTTGCTCAAGGTAGTAGAACCTTACATGTGGGTATTGATTGTAAAGTGTAAGGGGGAGTGAGTGTTCTTTGAAGAATGACTTGCTTGTACTGAGGCCCCAAGAGCCTTGTGAATCTTGGGACGATAGGGCAATCTAAGTTATGTATTAAATATTTGCACCAACCCTTAGCTCACATATCTTTTCTCTTTTCTCCCTCTTATCACTCTTTTCTCTTCGTCCAAGAAGATCGTCCAAACAGACGAACGGCTCCTACTCGTAACAATGATTGCAGCTTGTTTCCATCCCTTTCGCAGCGATGATTACATTTGGTTTCAGCCTAGGCAGTCAAGGTTAGCTTCTCTTGTTGTCGATTTGCTATCCAATTGGTGATCTTTTTTGGTCAGTAAGCTCTAAAGCCTCATTTAAAGTTCCACAAGTGTTCCTTTAATGTTTGTTAAATTCTTCTGATTGCCTATTACTGTATGTTATCTTCACTTTGGAAAGAGGAGGTGGTTTTGGATATCTAATCATCACTTTCAATTTCAAGCCTTCTTTAGCACACGTCAAACCTTCCTGTTACAGATTTTTATTGCTTTATATATATATATATAATATTTTATAATAGGTTTGTATAAAGCCATTCATTTTTACAATTTGGAAGGCCAAATTTGTTGGGGGTTCCATTCACTTTTTGTGGTTATGGAATTTGAATCGAAATTAGTCTCTTGCTTGAGTAGGATTATGGACAAAGCTATTTGGGATTATGAGACAACTAAGATTTTTATCCATGTCTGTATTGAGCAAATATTGAAAAAAGAATGGCATGGGTTGACATTTTCGAAGAAAGGGTGGGAGAATATTGTCTCCACATTTAATGAGAAGACTGCAAAACAATATGACAAGAAGCAATTGAAGAATATATTAGATGTACTGAGAAAAGATTTCAACACTTGGGAACAATTAATCAATGAGCCTGGTGCGGGTAGAGACCCTACAACCAATAAAGTCCCTCGTATCAAATGAGTGGTGGCAATGGAAAATACAGGTAAAAATTGACTATACTAACTACTGCATTTATTTATTTTTTCTTTCAACAATGTTATTTTAGTTAATTAATTGCTTTTTGGTTTCTTGTATTATGCAGGAGCATGAAGCATATAAAAAGTTTTGGCACAAAAGCCTCAAGTTTGAAAAAGAATTATAAATTCTCTTCAAGGATGTGATGGCAACTAGAGAGTATATATTTTCACCCTCTTTCACATAGCCTTTGACACAGCAGGAAGATTTGTATCAGCCTAACATGGATGAAGAGGATGGCTTAGAGGACAGTGAAGATAATATGTTTGGTGCTAATCTAGTGCCTAGTACAAGAGTGATGGATGAGCTAAGAGGCATTGGCTTAATAAAAAGCACTCCATCAATTGACCCTACTGAGTTAGGAAGCCGTGCAAGAGGAAGATAGGTGAAGGGTCTAGTCAGAGAAAGAGGTAGTAAGTACCAGCTTCAAAACAAATTGCAGATGCAGTTAGTGTAATAGCTAATGCATCCAAGGATAGAGCAGCAACATTAAGTGAAACCAAACATATCTATATCAATGCTGTTATGAATTAGCTACTTGATCTTGAAGAAGTCCAGCATGATGAGGACTTTTGAAACCGATGTATGAAGCTTTTGACAGACAAGACTATGCGAGAAATGTTTGTCTTAACTGCTAAGTGGAACAAGTAGTTCTTGATTTCGTGGTTACGATATATTGTTAATGATGGATAACTTTTGTATATATGGAAGGTGTATAATGTGATGTCACTTAGTTTTTTTTTATTCTCTGTTTTGGGAAATGGTTGTTTATTACTCAGTTTTCTTTATTCTCTATTATGATTTTGCATCTAAAAAAGGATATGGACAGAAAACAAATATAATATTTTTTAAAAAATAAATATAGACAACTTGGTCTTAATAAAACAAGCGGCCATATGGATAGTTAAAACAAGAAATATAGACATTAACAAACAAGTGTTAATAAAAAACTAGTCGTTGTAATTGATGATTTTTATAAAAATAAATATAGAAGACTGGTTTGTAGAAACTTGTCATGGGAGGATGTCACTTTTTTAAAAAAACTATAAACGATAGTTTTGTTAGACAATAGTCGTTGTTAAGTGACCATTTTTACAAATAGACGGAAATATAGAGCAACATACGATGACTAATCTTTTTAAACCAGTCATTCTAAAAATTGAAATGTGGAAAATCCTTTGTTTTACATTATGTATGATTATTAGTTAAAAGATAGATATTAGCAAGAAACAAAACAAAAATAAATTGGTCATACCAGCAAGCTAGGGTCTTGGGGCAGTTGTCATAAGCCTTTACCAAGTATTATGAGGACGATAGCTCAAGCATCCCTAAGCACTTATTATTTTTGTCTTTTCCGTAACAAGGTCTGAGTTACAATGACTGTTACAAAAAACACTATCGTTTTAAAAAATATTGTCGTCGTTAATTTACAATGACGACATATAATAAATTACTCGTCGTAAATGATCCATTTTTACAAATAAAATGAAAATATAGAACAACATACGACAAATATTATTTATAAACCAATCGTTGTAATTTTTGATATACAACGACGAAGTGTGTTATAACAATCGTCTATGTTGTTTGGTGAACAACTTGGGCTGACTGATATGATCACCAATATCAAAGAAGTTGCAGCTTTTTGTTGTGACCGTAGGGGAATTTTTAAATATTTGCACCAACTGTTAGCTCATGTTAAATAACAAGTCTTGTCTTAAAAACAGTTGTTTCTTTTCAAACGTATGATTGCAGCTGTGTTTGGTTCACATTTTGGGCAAATTGACTTATGATATGATCGCCAATATGAAAGAAGCTAGATATTTCAAGCTTTTTCTATGACCGTAGGGAAATCTGAGTTATCTTTTAAATATTTGCACCAACCCTCAACTGACATATCTTTTCTCTTTTCTCCATCTTATTACTATTTTCTCTTTGTCGAAGAAGACTAATCCAAACAGACGCGTGGCTTCCTCTTGCAGCGGCGACTGGGGCTGGTTTCCTCTCGTAGCGGTAATTGTAGCTGGTTTCAGCTAAGGCAGTCAAGTTTAGCTTCTCTTATCATTGATCTGCTCCCTGATTCAATGATCTCTTTCAATCACCCTTACAGGGTATATAAGCAATGATTAATTAGAACAATCAAAACTTCATTGAAATGGTGGAGGAAGATGACTAGTCACGAGTAGTATCTATTATAGATGAAGAATTAACAGAGTATGAACAATTGATTGCGTTGTTGTGTCAATATTGGTTGCCTTGTGTGCAAAGAACCATGTAAAACTGGTAAACACACAAGTCGTTTATGGTCCAAGAGATATTGACAACTTATGGTTCAAATTGTCATGACATGTTTAGAGTAGAAAAACATGTGTTCTACCGCTTGTGCCATAAATTGGTCAAACATGGTTTATGACATTCAATGAACATAGGTGTCGAAGAAATAGTTGCCATGTTTTTGCTCATTGTTGGCCATGGAATCAGCAATAGGGTAGTACATGAACTATTTCAACATTCACGGGAAACAATCAGTAGGCTTTTGCACACAGTATTAGATGCTTGTGTTAGTATATCACAGGAAAATATCAAACCATGCAATCCCCAATTCTGTGGATGCCACCCAAAAATACTCAATGATCCTTGATATTACCCACATTTCAAAGATGCTATTGGAGCTATAGATGAAACTCACAAAAAAGTGTGTGATCATTGGTCCCAACTGGGATAAATATATCGGGAGAAAGGGATATCCAACACAGAATGTAATGCCTGTATGTGATTGAGATATGTGCTTTACGCTTGTGTTGGTGGGATGGGAAGGTACAATACATGATTCTCATCCATGAATTTATCTCATCCACCTATAGGTATATTTCCATCACCTTCAGTTCAATTACTTTCATTTCACATTTTAATTATTCTCACACTTTTAAAATGATTTCAACATTTATCAGACAAATATTATTTGGTTGATGCTGCCTATGCAACACTAATTGGGTATCTTAGTCCCTATAGGTGTGCGCGTCAACCCGGATTTAGAAATGGTAATAAGATCTTCAATTTTTATCATTCTAGTTTAAGGTCTACTATAGAAAGGACTTTTGGAGTGTCGAAGAATTGATTTGAATTGTTACAAAAAATGCGCAAGTATAACTACGAAACACAAATCCGCATTGTTTGTGCAACGATGACCTACATAATTTTATTAGGAGAAATTTTGCCACTGACGTTAAATTTTAGCAAGCTGAAGTGGGGGGAATATAGGTCATATAGATACTAATAGTGTAGATGAAAAGCCTTCAACGGCAAATTTTGGAAGGTGATTTTCCTCCCAAATAAATAATATTCGTGACTTAACTATAAAGCAAATTGTACAGAACATGTTATCCAATTAATCATGTAATATTATTTAATTAAATTATATTTTTTTTAGTTGACCAATTTCCCAAACTTTATATTTTATAAATTTCTTATAATTCTTAATTTTATTTCTCTCTTATCATTAATTTCTCTCTCTTTCTTTCAAATTGCGAAATACACAGGGTTGTTCATGTAGTAAGCCAATCAATTGGTTTTTGATCATTCAACTATGTAATTACAATATTAATCCACTACTATAAATCTAAAAAAAGGTTTTATTAACAATATTCAAAGATATCCATCTCTTTCATAACCAAATTGAATAGTGTGAAAATTCAACCTAAAAAGGCTGATTCAATAATTATTGATAGGAATTATTCAATTTGTTACAATGCCTCATTAATAAAAATTTAGTTTTGAATACATTTCATTTTGTTTCCTAATATAGATGACCCTTGTAATGGAAACAATTGTTAAAAACCAATCGTTGTAATTATGATTTCAACAACTAGTTTTATGAAAATAGTCGTTAAAATTTGAAAATTTCAAATTTTCCCTTCTTTACTTTATTGTGCCTTCATGTTCCACTCCTTCTCCAATATCTGAACTCTTTCTGAGCCATAATATTTTTCTTTTTCTCTAACTATGTCCTCTAGCTATATTCCCTCCTCTTCCTGTTCTGTTAGCCCTCTCCTAAGCCTGTTTTGCTTCTTTAACTCTATTGTTTCCAGCTACAGTCCCTCCTCCTCCTCCTCCTTTTCTGTCGCGTCCTCGTTTCAACGACACTCATTGTGAAAAGCTTCTATAGTTGTTTTTCTCTTACTCTCCGTCGCCCCTTTCTTTACTTTATTGAGTTTGTGGCATATCTCCATATTGGTATTGGCATCTATGGCCTATTATGGAGTTATCAAAGACATATTGAAGATTAGATATACCAAGTTGAAAATCCCTTTATTCAAATGTCAATGGGTGAACAATAATGTTGTACAAATAGATAAATTTGGATTTACCGCAGTTGATCTTCATAAAGTTGGTTATAAACATGAGCCTTTTATTCTAGCTAGTCAGGCGAAACAAATGTTTTATGTCACAGATTCTGAGAATATAAAATTGCCCATTGTACTCCAAAGTAAAAAAAAAAATAGAAGGATACTGATCCAATTTTGAATCTTGACAACACACCACATTTTATTATAAATATGCCTATAGCAAGTGAAGTTTTGGAATTTGTAGATGATGAAGACTATGCAACAATGATCATTATGAAGGAATACGAGAAAACACATAAAGTAAGATTTTAAGGAATAAAATAGGAGTGTGTGATTTTCCAACATTTCATTTTTTTTATTTCTTTCATTTAAGTAAGATTTTGTTTATTTCTTTCTTATGTCTTGGGCGTACGACAAAGATTAGGAACACTATGGTAGAGAGGAAGACCTCTTTGGGGTATGGAATGGGAGAAAGTCACTTCCAGGTGTTATCTGGCACCAATTGTTGGTGGACAAGTACCCTTTTTTTTAGAAAACCTATTTACGGCATACTCAGTTTGTTAAGTTACAAAGTATTATGTTAACTAACCTCATTTTAATTTACATATGTTATTATAGTTATCATTGGAGTCTCTATGTTGCTTGCCTCGTGATCAACCACATCTATTGGTTTGATTCCTTGAATCACCCATCGAACGAAGAGATTAAATTGATTTTCAACTCATAAGTTAAGTTGTATGTAAATGATTGGTTTTTGACACGAACAAATTATTTTAATGTCTTCTGGTTTTCATTCTAATGACAGTGCGATGAACATTTATCCTATGCTTGGTGGGAAGTGCAAACCTAAAGTTATTGCCATGAAGTGGTCCTGGCATAAAGTATAAGGTGTTTAAATTCAAATTTTTTAATTGACAAAACCACCTTGTCAAAATGAGTTAATTGCCTTAATTCATTTTGACTATTTTCTTTTGATGTATATTGCACTCGCCAACTAGGAAAAACTGAGTATGGGTACTACGTTATGCTTAATATGTATAACATTATCATTAGTGGAGTTAATACATAGTTTGACGAGGTGATCATTTCTTCCTTCTCAAATGATTTTCATTTTTGTTCTTGTATGTGAACTGTTAGTTATTTAATTAAATTGAATGATACTACTACAAAAAAGCTATAAAAAAAAATCCTAAATAAGGCCCATTTAACATCCCTTTTTATAGAGACGTCTCATAGGGGGACGTCAAAAAATTTGACTTTCGGTGTCCTACAAAAAATTCATGACGCCTTACATAAGGCGTCCTGAGTTTTATTCAAGACACCTTATGTAAGGTGTCCTGAATTTTTTTTCAGGACGCCTTATGTAAGGCGTCCTGAATTAAAATTTAGGACGCCATATTTCTGTTTTTTTTTTTTTACAAAAAACCCCACAGGGTTGGCCACTGAAGAACAAATAAAAAAAATCAAATTCTAGAAATACTTTCTTTTTTATGTTACAAGCAAGAAATTCCAAAACCAGCAAGAACAAGAAAAGAACACAACGAGAGTAATCAAAACAGAGACAACAAGGAAGATACAATGAAAAAAAAAACCTAATAAGTAACTAACAACTTACATTCTAATCCCTTAAAATGGAAGGAATAAGGAACAAGAATGCAAAAAATAGAGTACTTCCAGATCTGCAAGAGACTTGGTGTTCATAGTATCGTCTCGGAGCCATGAAGAGATTTCCAGATCTGCAAAAATTGGTACCCTCTCAGATCTAAAAAATCAACAAGAGTCAGATCTAGAAAAACACTTACTAGTGGTAGCGTTTTGGATGAAATCGATGGTGACTCTTGTTCCGAAGTGCAGATTCTGGCGTCTCGTTGCTCGGTCTCCTCGCCATCGTCTCCTCGCCGCCGTCTCCTTGCCTAGCCAGATCGAAGAGTGTTGAAGGAGTAGGAATAGATCGAAAGAGAAGATGAGGTGTAGAGAAGAGAAGAGGAAGGCGTATGTGCAGATCAAAAATGAGAAGAGGAAGGCGTATGTACAGATCAAAAATGAGAAGAGGAAGGCGTATGTACAGATCAAAAATGAGAAGAGGAAGGCGTACGTGGGGAATTAAATGGTGTGCAGAGGAGAGAAGGGATAAATGAAATTAAAAAATTTTATTTTAGGTGACCTAAATTAATGTTTGGGTTGTCTAAAGTCTCAAAAAAATTTTAGGCGACCTAAATTAATATTTAGTTTGTTTAAAGCCTCAAAAATGATATCAATTTTCAAGATTATTTTGGGGCAAAAAAAACCTAAATTGCGCCAAATATTTCATTTTAGGCAACATAAATTAATATTTGGGTTGTCTAAAGTCTGAAAAAAATTTTAGGCAACCTAAACTAATATTTGGGTTGTCTAAAGTCTCAAAATTGCTATCAATTTTCAAGAATTTTCATGCGCCAAAAAAATCCTAAATGGCGCCTGAAAAGACCCTTTTTCACAAACAACAATTAGCCATAATATTTTCTTACAATCGGATTAGCATGTAATTATAGAAAATCCTTTTTCTTTTCAATATACACACCTCAGGAAATTCATGACTTAGGGCACAATTATTGAACAGGAGATTTTACAGCCCACAAGTCATACAACACGAATCCTACAACAAAGAGTCTTCACAAAATGTTGTTTGCACAAGATAGGAAAGTGGATCTACTATAATTTGATAGTGTATAAAACAAGGCCTTCGGAAAATCAACAGTCATCCAAAAGTAGTTACTGTAGTATTTCAAAAATATGAGGGCCCTATGATGACAATATATAAATCAATACAACACTAATACCCAAAAAGAGACCTACAAGTTTTATGATGTCTATACCTCTAGCTGCTTCCCTCCCTTGTCCCTTAGTAAGGTTAAAGGTCTCGCCTGAAAAATTTAATACGACGGGGTGAGACTTAAAGTCCCCGTAACCGAAATTAATTTATCAAATATGCAACAAAGGATTGCAAGTCAGAGAAGCAAGTTTATTAACATAATTATAATATCAATTTTAATTAAATTAAAAATCCACATTAATCAAAATATATATATTCATTTACATAAAACATTTCGCAAAATAGTTCTCACTTGGTTACCAAAAACTCCCTCCCAAAAAGGGTTCCAAAATATGATAATATATTTTCTAACATTTAGTGAAAGATCTTACATATATTTCAGACAATATTGATGCATAGAACATCCTTATCAGAGTTGAGGACACAGCTTCAGCCCACAAACTGGGAGTCCAAGGCACAAAACCATCCCCACTCATCCATCCTGCTCCTCCTATATCATCTAGACGTGGTACAGCCTATCAGTGCTAGTATACCCGGCCAAGATTAACTAGTCACTTCAAGAATACTGTCCCCTCCCATGTCACCACCAATATACAGTAACAGGGAGGTGTCCGCCCAAAACACTCAACTCAAATTTCGGGCTAGGAATGAGAGAGCTGATGGGCTCAATTTCATCCTCAATCTCTTCCACACAACCCAACATATCCCACACAAAATAAATAAAATAAATAATATAATACGGAAAATTTCAACAACATTTTATTAAGTTATTATTTCATAAACTACATCTTACAACAAACATTATAACCATCACAACAATAACAATCCCAGTAATAATAATCACTTAAATACATAGATTGGAAAATACTCTGCTTCACTGAATTAATTTCATATTCAAATATACAAATAATTTTTGAAAACACACACAAGTAGTATATATGAAAATTAAGGCTTAGTAAAACACCATACAGTCCAAAACAAGCATATAAAATAAATTAACCCCGGTTACCTCAATTCCAAGCTTAACCTTAGCTTGATGAGTATCACTCGTACAGTTACCGGTCACAAAAAGGCTCTATATTATCACAAATATAACTTATAATTTCCTATAACTTAAAATAAAGATTCTAATAATAATATATATTATTATAACAAAAAAAATAAAAATGACATTTTGGTCCCACGAATTCCAGAAATGACATTGTAGTCCCAGAATTTCAGAAATTACAGTTTTGCCCCAAAAATTCCAGAAATTACAGTTTTGCCCCCAAAGTTTCAGAAATTACAGTTTTGCCCCAAAAATTCCAGAAATTACAGTTTTTACCCCCAAAATTTCAGAAATTACAGTTTCATCCTTCATATATAAAAACTAAGCTAATTAAATTCCAATAATATCTCCCTAACCCAAATAAATTATTTTCATGACATTTAATCAGTAAAAATATTTCATAGATATAAAATCCTAAACTTGTTAAATAGAAAAATTCATTTTAAACTCCTATAACAACCAAATAATAAATCTAAATCGATTAAAATTCTAATAATATCTTCCTAACCCAAATAAAATATTTTCATAACATTTAATCAGTAAAACATTTTATAGACATAAAATCCTACACTTCTCAAATAGAAAAATCCATTTTAAATTTTTATAACAACCAAACAATGAATTTAAACCAATTAAAATTTACTGTTAATCATCTTCTACATATATACAGTCTTCTATAGTCAAAACTCACAACTTTTCTAAAATCTTAATCTTAAAATTTTCACTAACCAACATAATAATATTCTCATTAGAAAGAGAAAAATATATAGAATGACTTTCATGAAGAAAGTTTGTTGAAAAGAAGCTAGTTTAGCTAACTAAATAATCTTATAAGATAAATGACATACCTTAAAATAGACTGAAAAAGCTCCAAAACTCTTATTTTCCTCTCCTTCCTCACTCTCACTCTCACTCTCACTCTCGCCTCTCCCTTGCTGCTGGATGTGTGTGTGTGAATGCTTGGGTGTGAAATGAATAAATAGAAGGAAGAGGGAAGTAGTGAACCACTCCTTCACAAAATCAAGCAAATGGGTATGGGCACTTGCCCATCCCATTTGCTGCGCTGCATTAGCAGCTTTTATATATATATATATTGCATTTTCTTTTCTTCTCTCTCTCTCTTTTTTGTTGTAATTTTTTATTTCTTTCTTTCTCATTCTCTTCTCTCTCTTTTCCAACAATTACAAATGAATATATTTACCAAATATAATTATTTTTATAATTATAATTAAGTCCTAAGATTTAAAATTAGGATGTTATAGCGTTAAATATTTCATTTTAGGCGACTTAAATTAAATTTGGGTTGTCTAAAGTCATAGGTGACCTAAATTAATATTTGGGTTGTTTAAAGTCTCAATTTTTAAGAATTTTCTTACGCCAAAAATATCCTAAATGGCGCCAAATATTTCATTTTAGGCGACCTAAATTAATATTTGAATTGTCTAAAGTCTTAAAAAAATATCAGGCAACCTAAACTAATATTTAAGTTGTCTAAAGTCTCAAAATTGGCCAAAAAAACTTAAATGGAAAAATATTTCATTTTAGGCGTCCTAAAATATATTTAGGACATCAAAAAATATTTTAGGCGTCCTAAATTAATATTTAGGTTGTCTAAAGTCTCAAAGTCAAGTAAATAATTATGACAATACCATCGTCTTTACTTTTTACTTCCTTTTTTTAAAAAGGGACGTCTTTTAGGGTAGTAATATCCATATTTTGTAGTAGTATAATTTATGTTAAATTGTTCTTCAATTTTCCCATAGATTTTTGGTCAAGAGGAACCATACTCTATGAAAGACATTAATGTGTTAAGAGACACTTTAGCGGGACGTCTTCTAAAACATATAGAAGATGTGTAGATATGGATGAAAGTTTTTTATTTTTATTTTTATTTTTTATTTTTAGTGGTTTAGAAACACTTGTGAAAATACTTGTTTGTATTAACTTATGAACTTGTGCACACTCTTATATTAGCCATGTTTTGATAACTACTTCTCAATATATGCAAGGTGTTATAATATGATGCCACTAAATTTTCTTTATTCTATGTTTTGGGAATTGGCTGTTTATTACTCAGTTTTCTTTATTCTCTTTCTAGTTTTGTATCTAAAAAAATGATATGGATAGAAAAACAAATTTCATTTTTTAAAAATAAAAAAGAAATATAGAAAGCTGTTAAATCAAACAGTCATTGTACTAGTAAACATACAACGATCATTACTCTTAAATCAATCGTTGTCAATTAACATTTTTTTAAATAAAAAAGAAATATAGACGATTGGTTCAAAGATACAGTCATTGTTAATGTTACAATTACAACGACATTTACTAACATCAGTTGTTATAAGTTATGATCTTAAAAAGAAGTATCGACAATGGCTTTAGTAAAAACAGTCGTTGTTAATTGTACAATTACAACGACTATTAGTCATAAGGTAGTCGTTGTAAGTTATCATTTTTTTAAAAAAATAGAGAAGTATAGACGACTACTTTAGGAACAATTGTTGTTTATAATGGTACAATTACTATGACTGTTACTCAGTCATTGTACTAGTAAACATACAATGATCGTCACTCTTAAACCAATCGTTGTCAATTAACATTTTTTAAATAAAAAGAAATATACGATTGGTTCAAAGATACAGTTGTTGTTAATGTTACACTTACAATGACATTTACTAACATAAGTTGTTGTAAGTTATGATTTAAAAAAGAAGTATCGACAACAGCTTTAGTAAAAACAATAGTTGTTAATTGTACAATTACAATGACTATTAGTCATAAAGTAGTCGTTGTAAGTTATCATTTTTTTCCAAAAAAAAAAAGAAAGAAATATAGACAACTACTTTATGAACAATTGTCGTTTATAATGGTACAATTACAACAATTGTTTTTGCTCATAAATAAGTCGTTGTAAGAGATCATTTTTAAGAAATAAATGAAATAGTAAAACCACATACAACGACTATTATTTATAACGACTTTCTGTAAATCATTCGTCTATGTATAATTACAACAACTGTCTGTAAAATAGTTGTCTATGTTTATACTTTCTGCATCACTCATTTATACGACCCCCTTGAAACAGTCATTTAAGGGTCCTAAAAATGGTCGTTAAATCTATTTTTTGTAGTACTGATGATAAAATAATGAATAGATTAAGTAGTTGTCCATCTCGTCGAAATATCATTAGAATGACTTCTAGAGCTTTCTTAGAATTGTGTGGTATGTTAGAAAGAGAGGGTGGTCAACAAACCACACATTGGTCAACTGTCGACGAATAGGTTGCTTAAACTCTCTATAATATAAGACATAATGTGAAAAATTGTGAAGTCAATTTTTTAGTTTAGGCATTCTGGTGAGACAGTTAGTCAACATCTTCATAGAGTTTTAGCGGCGATCATTGAGCTAGTTACAAGAAAAATCTGTTGCACAACCTAATGGGTTAATAATCCTCTTGAAATTCAACATGAGAGTAAGTTCTTCCCATACTTTAAGGATTGCGTTGGTGCTATAGACAGAACACATATATGAGTCAAGGTGTCTTCTATAAATGCTCCTCGATATCGTGGTACAAAGAAATCCCTGACACAGAATGTCTTAGCAGCATGTATGTTATGACCTAAGGCTTACTTATGCACTCCCTGGATTGGAAGGCATTGCATCTGACTCAAGGATCATTAACAATGTGTTAACAAGGGAAGATAGGCATATCATTCTTGAAGGCAAACATTTATCAATCTTGATAAAGTTTATATTCAATAGGGACAGTAAAACTGTTATAGTTATTAATTATCTTCCTTTATGATAGGTAAATATGATGAATTCATGTTAACAAGAGAACTTATAACACCTTATTGGGTAGTTCGATATCATTTGAAAGAGTATTCAAGCAGAAATCCATCCTTAAAAACTATAAGGAGTTATACAACCTTCAACATGCAAAGTTACAGAATGCAATTGAAGGAGCTTTTAGTGTTTTGAAGAAAATATTTGCAATTTTGTCTAATGCAACCAAAACTACATTTGGAATAAAAGTTTAAAAATTGATAATATATGCATGTATTATCTTCATAACTTCTTTATGAGTGCTGATCCAAATGAAGATCTCATTAAAGAAGTGGACGGGGCCCTAATGAAAATAATTTTGCTTGAAATAAGTGTTAGCAGTGAGGCTGGCTCCTCGAGGTGAACTTATCAGAGAAAGTACCGCTACTCAGATGTGGATAGATTCCTAAAATAATCCTGAGCGTGCTCTTGAGGATTGAAGTTTGGTTTTCTTAATAAAAATTGAACCTTGTTTTTTGAAGTGTATGATTTTCAGATATAGTTTGTTGTATTACTTGTTAAGTTTGAACTTTTAATTGCAATTTTAGACAATGAGTTTGTTGGGTAATTATTAGTTTAGATCTCGAATTGCAATTTCTGACATTTGAGTTTATGATATTACTTGTTTACTAATTGTGTTATGTGATTATGATCTAATGTTGTAGGATGGCTCCAAACAATATTAAGGGGCACTGAACTGGAAAGAAATGTAGATGATGCCCTAGTTGATGCTTTTATGACTAAATATAAGGAGGGCCGCAAAGCTAATGGCAGCTTATAAAAATAGAGCTAAATATTAGAGTACTTTAATTGGTAAACAAATTGACATGGAGAAGGTGAAGAATTAATGGAAGACTATGAAGAGAAACTTTTCAGATGTGTATTTGCTATGGAAGTTTTGCTAAGGGAACGTTCAGCACCCGGAAGTATTTTTGGTATCATTTTTGTCTCAAAAGTTTACAAACATAACAATTTTGCCCATCAGTTAATCTTGACCGTTGGATTGGTATCATTTTTGTGTTGGAATATTTAATTCAGTAATTAATATTCCGTTATTTCTATTTATGACTCACATTATTGCTAGTTTTGTAACCGTCTATTAATACTGTAACGGCCCAATTAATACACAGTTAATACGCAATAAGTGCGTATTGAATACGTTTCCTTTTGTAGCTCTGTGATGGCCAGAGGGGGAACACACGGTGAAACTCTGTCTGGTCCCCTGAACCTGCTCTGACCTTGAGAAAAGCACACCATCTGCAGATTCAGAGAGAAGGGTTAGAAGGACAAAGACTCGGTGCTCGTTCCTAGTTGCTGGCTTGGATCTGTTCCTGTCTGTAGACTCGAAGTTCGTCCCTACTAGCTTCTGGAGACAAATCAATGGCGGGAGGTATTTGTGATCTCTACTACTTTTTCTGCTTTGATCTTATGCTATTCGGTTGTTCAGCATGATAAGATCGCCTAAATTTCTAACATTTGGTATCAGAGCAATTCTATATGCCTCTGCCTTGATTTTTCACCGATGATAATTCTGTCCATTTATCGGTTGTGCTTTCAAAAAATTATGATACATGTATGGGTTTGTCTTGAAACCTTGTTCTCTATGTGTTGATAATTTTTCTTGTTCGTCGATGATTTTTCAAGAGTGTAATCCATGGTAATTTGTTTCATTGAGTTCTTTGAAACTTGATTATATCTCGTATTTTTGGATGCCCTAAATCAATGTTACATTTATACTCATGTGCAAAATCCTTTTATTTCGATTTTGTGGTTGGGAGTTAAATCATTGGTGAATTTGTGCTGGAGTATAAATTTTCGCTTGCTAATGCTCATTATGTGGTTCTCGGATGAGGAGTTTGGGTTTCTGTAACATCCCAAGAATTTACTTAACATAATAAGTAATTAAAGGTTCATTAACAACGAAGTAATGTCCATTATTGAATTAAAATATGCAAATGTAAATCAGAGTATGCAGTATGAGCCCTAACGTGGCAATATACTTTCATCCCACATAAACCAAAAAGACAGAAGTACTACTTTCAGCAGAAGTAGTTTAAGCTTCTTGCGTCTTCCCTGATGGACTTGCACGAGGGCTATCACCTGAAAAATATGGGTAACCATCAATCCAACTTATTACGAATACTAATATGTACTGATGAGGTGCCAAGTGGAACAGTTTATATAACCAGGTATTAAAAGTATAAATTATCAATATAATGTCACAAAATTTATATTTTAAATACTATATCGAAATTATGTATCATAGGTCTCATTAAAACAATTCCCAAATTGCCTCCCACCAATCCAACCGAACCGCCTTATTTCCTCCGACTAGACCCATGGGCTAAGTTACATCCATGTTACTGGTAACTCAAAAAGCTCTCTGGTCATGTGATGAGGACCGGCCAAAATCCTCAGAGCACATGTCCCAGACCATGGGCCTTTTCCCCTTAATGAACATGTGGGGTGTCGTATGCCCTTATTGAATTAGTGGGCCCGTCCCTTTCTGAACATATGGGACAATAGAAAGCCAACCATCATGCATTAATGGAGGCCTCACCACGTGGTGGAATAAAATACTCCATCTTCCCAATTCAACCCTTACCATAATTATCAGAATAAATATCATGATATTAAAATGAACCATTCTTATACATGAAATAGTAGATATGATAAATATCATGATATTAAAATGAACAATTCTTATACATGAATAAGTAAATATGATAAATATCATGATATTAAAATGAAACATTCTTATATATGAATAAATAAATATGATAAATATCATGATATTAAAATGAACCATTCTTATACATGAATAAATAAATATCATGATATTAAAATGAGCAATTCTTATACATGAATGAGTAATTATGTATTTATATTCATAATTCAAATCATAAAGTTCCACAAGGCAATTTCTATTAAAATATTTACAATCATTTCACAAACACTCACAAGCAACATATCAATATCCATAAAAAGTGGAAAGTGGTTACCTCTCGCCAAAGCTAATTATTATTACGCCGCTCCTAATTCAAAAGTTCAAACACATGCTATAAGATGATCACCATTCCTGGAACACAAAATTCGTCCAGATTTTTGGTTAAACTTCGGAAAATCATATCTCCCCATCTACACGTCCGATTCAGGTGTTCTTTGGCTTTTTGGAAAGGTTGAGATGTCTACTATTTACTATAAAAATTTCAAGATTAAACTCAAACGTTTGCCATTTCAAAATCAAGCTCAAAAATCGCTGGTCACCAAAAGTTGGAGAAAACATTTCAGATTTTGGCTAAAATTTGGAAAATTATATCTCCCTCGATTCTCATCGGAATTTGACGAATTACCTATCAAATTAAACCTCTATGTGTCTACTATTTAACTGGAAAATATCACAATTTTATGATTTTGTTTGTTCAGTTCGAAATCCAACGCCATCCACTGACACCAGAAACAAACCAGAAATTCTGCAGATTTTTGACTCAACTTCCAAAATTCATAACTGGAGTTGTAGATCTCCGTTTAGGGTGAACCAAAGCTTATTTTAAACCTCAAGGAGTCTATTTTCTACTGTAAAAATTTCAGATCAAAACTCAAATTTTTACTGGGTCCGAACTGCTTCGTCATTTTGATGTTTCAGAACCCTACCGAAAATTTTGCAGGTTTTTAATCCAACTTTGAAAAATCATAACTCCCATTCTAAACGTCCGTTTTAGGTTTTCTTTGACTTTTTGGAAAGCTTAAGACGTCTTCTATGTACTGTAAAAATTTCACTTAAAAACTCAGATGTTTGCTATTTCAAAATCAAACACGAAAATCACTGTTCACCAGAGATACAGAAAAACATTCCAGGTTTTTGACTGAACTTTGAGAAATTATTTCTCTCAATCCACACGTCCGTTTTCTGTGTTCTTTGGCTCATTTTAAAGCTTAAGATGTTCTCTATCTTCCATAAAATTTTCATGCAAAAACTCAAACGTTTTCCATAGAAACAGAAGCATGCAAGGTTCTCTGTTTTCGGTCTAGAAAACAGAGGTGTTTTTTTCATTTTTTTCCATATGCACGCAGCTCATATATACCAATGATGCCTCCTACTCATTTTCCCTTCATGAAACGATGCCTATGCATAGCTTTACATATTATCCTAAGTGATGCAGCGACCCTAGTACGTATATATATATATATATCTCATATAAACCGTAAGCTTAGCGTTTCATGCAGGGTCAAGTTTTGGTTTTTTCTGATGTATAAGTATATGCAACAAAACTCTTCCTATAACAGATGTATATAAGATGTAAGGTCTCTTCCCCCTCTTTTCTTTTCACACACAGTAAGCTTCCATTGCTTTGGCTTCCGAAATACTTATATATATTTAGATACAGCAAGGTTCTTGGGTCCATTTTCAGTGAGATTCTCATTCCCATTTAGTCCCCTAAAAACTGAAACCTATAGGTAGTGTTATATATATATATATATATATATATATATATAGACACATATGCTTAAAAATTTCTCTGTTTCACATAAAGAAAACAGAGGTGGATATATAGGTACATGTATAAAGTTGAAGGTAATACTCACCTAGCTAATCTTTCGGATAAACTGGAAATCGCTGCTGTTCCACGCCACACACACACCTCTGTTTCGTTGCTTTAAACGCAGAGAAGGGCAATTGGATTTTCCTCTTCCTCTTTGACAGTCCGACTCTTTCTCGGACCCTCTCTCAACTACTCTCTCTTCCTCTTTAACTCTCACTCTCTCTCTTTCACTTACTCTCTCTCTCGGCTCACCAGTGATCTCGGCCTTGCTCTTGCTTCAACCATTGTTGAGTAACGTGAAGGCATGGGAGACACCAAATAACGGATATATAACATGCTAAGGGTCCAGTCCAATGGTGCAAAACAGCTGGTCCAAAGGGTGTGTGTCTTCGAGAAGCATGGGAAGGGTATGGCGTTGCTGTTTTGTGTGTCTCCCAGTGGTTAGCCGAAAGCAAGATTTGGAGTATGGCGTGATCTGATTTTTCTGCTTCTTCTTCTTTTTTTTTTTTTTTCTCTTTCTCCAGCGACTTATACACGTTCCAGTATTCCAGCTGATATAAATTTTTTTTTTATACGTTCCAGTATTCCAGCTGATATCAATTAATGACTTGGACATTGCTTGTCAAGGAAAAAAAAAAAAAAGGCAAGTTGGGCTAGAGTAATGTATTGGCCGTGTGGTTAGTTAGGTTGGAGTTGGGAAAAATAAGTCCTATATTTCAGTAATTAATTTTATAATTCTCAAGCCCAATTCTAATAAGAATTTTCCATACAAAACTTCTAATTTAAAATCTCAAAAATTTGGGATGTTACATTTCTCCCCCCGTTATTTAAATTTCGTCCTCGAAATTTGAACTTATACTTTCGGGGAATTATTTTAGACGTCTAGTCTATTTCTTTCTTATGCATGCTTACAAAGCACACAACTCATCATACCACATTCTTATCCATTCTGTACCTAAGTATAGTTCTCAACCATACAGGATCTACTAGTCCATCCCTACAGTGCTGGGTTATACCTGCCTTACTACCTGACTCATTCTGTTTCTCAACTTATCACATATTAGCCTCCCGGCGCAATCTATCACCACAGCGTTGGATTTCTGGACTTACTACCTAGGGAAATTACCCTCAAGCTTAGGTTCCTTATTTATCACCTGGTACTGATCGAATATCTTGCTAGCCGATGTATTCTAGACATATTTGTCTGAGGTCACTATGCCAATCTGCATTCCACCCAGTGCTAAACATCACAAGTATTATGGCCTAGTGATACCACCCCGTATACACTTGCACACTGAGTCTTATCGCCTCGAGCCTTTGCTCGTCTATTTCATGTCTGAGCTTCCTTAATTTAAGCTATCAAGTCACTATTTTCTCACTTAGCACATTGGAAATTCTCATTTATCATACTTGGTTCAAGTCTCTAGATCATTCTAATAGTTTCTGCTCCTGTGTCAACACAATTACCAACTGCACCACTTTTCATTTCCAATACATTAGCAAATGACAATGACACCATTTTTTTTTTAAAAAAAAAAATTGCATTAAACAATATTTTCACATTTTTCAATAAAACCATAATCGCTACTAGCCCAATTTCAAGAAAATACATTTTCTACCGGTTTAACACAAAATGGAATAATTCATTTCACAAAATTCAACATTTGAAAACTCTTGCCACCACTTCAACCTTTAGTACAACGGCACATCCTAATCCTTTCATACCCAAACCATCGAAGTGGCAACGTGTCTGCCGACCGATATGGGAGAATTTTCATTCCCCCATAAGGGACTCAGTGTCCACAGTAGCATATCTAATAAAGGCTCTCTCTACCGCTTTCCCAGTCAAGCCAGTCCTTAGTCACGGCCACCACTGTGCACCGCTTTCCCAGCTGACCAGTTCTTAATCACGGTTTGACCAGTTCTTAATCACGGTTAGTGTCAGTCCAACACAGCAAAATACATGACCCTTCAAGGTGGAACTACTCAGATTGGGAATATTCACCATTGGTGCGAGTATCAACCTCTCATATCACGTCAAACAAATTTTCAATTTAAATGAGCTTTATAACTGGCTAGTGATTTCAAACATTTTTAAACATATCTGGCATGATCCAACAAACTGAGTATTTCCACAACAGTTTTTGACCTCTTCCAGTTTCATACTGCCTTACACCATATAGTTCAAAACTCAATTTTAAACTTGGGTTCTGCCAAACCCTTCTATGAAACATAATTTCTATAGCGACCATTACCCTGGTCTCAAATTCAGTTGAAAACATTTCTTTCAAAAACTCTATTTCAAAAATTTTCACAAAATAAGCAGGTGCGTTGGTAAATTCAACATTCCAGTTTTCAAACATAACCAAGAATTAGACAATTGTTCTTAGGAGGTCATCATGTATAACACCTCTCAGGTTCTAGCTATCATACGGTTTCATTAAGGAACTAACTCTCATTCATAATTCTAAGGGAATATTCTATATTCAAGATCTTTCCCTAAGTTGATACAGCAACCAACAACCTCAAAATACCCCATATCAAATAGGTATTTATCCTCAAACATACCTCAAATAACATGTTGACGACACTATATCAATCAAAATTATCAAGGTTTTTACTCCAATCACCCTTTTTACCTCAAAATTATCAAAATCATCCCCTAGCAGCTAGTAACCTCCAGATACCTCATATACGTTGGTGCCACATTCTACTGCCTTAAGTAATTCAATTCACTTGGTACCATATCCTAATACCTTAATTCATTCGGGTTGATTCACACATGTAAGAATCCCTCAACTGTCAAGTTAGATCCTTAAATCACAATTTTGTTAATGGTAATTCCTTTGAATACCCAACAGAATTTCTTAGGTTCATCAACCTATTCCTGAAACCTTAACCATAACCAATTAACATGCTATAATCATAATTCATAGCTTCTAACATTCTGACATTATCCTTTATTATTAGCAAAACAATGACTCTTAGAACCTTAACATCGACTAGGTTGAGAAATCATATTTCCTCAACAACACCTATATTACATACCATGATCATGATTCACCATTCATAGTCTAATCCTCAAATAACCCCAAACAACGATAATTATTAGATTCACAATCCAGAACATTATTTGAATCAAGAAATCATATTGCCTCAATAATACCCAATATACAAACTAGGATCACAATTCTCATTTCTAGTCTAAACCTCGAAACATTCAGATGTCATTCTATAACCAAAACACAATACACGAGGTTCAAATTCCTTTTCAATCTTCAATATCACAAGGCCTATTATAACATTATTCTTTCATCTAATCGACAGCCCTCAATCATACCCAAAGAATTGCTTATAACACCACATCAATCAACACTTACAGGGTTCCTACTTTCAAGTACTAAAACCTTAGTATAACCTTAATCACATCTCGATCTTACCATCAATCAATATTCACAGGATTCCTATTCTCATGTATTGGAACCTTAATACAACCCCATTCACATTTTGACCTAGGCACTATTTCAACTTAGATCAGATTCAAGCCCAGTCTCAATCATTTTTCCTTATTCAACCTAACAGTCTCACAGCATCTCTATGGATCACCATATGTTATACCTCAAAGTACTAAGACTTTAAATTAAAGGAATCTTAAATTCTTATAATACTTCCCAGGAGGTCGCCCATCCCGAGATTTATCTTCCTTAAGCACACTTATCCTCAGAATCCTAATAGGATTTAGACCATACTATACCAACTTCCTATATATTCCCATAACACAAAGTAGGGAATTAAATTATATCCTATCTCCATATCAGAAGCCCTAAAGTTAGCATTATAATCCTTATTCTGCCACTTTATCTATCTCTTAAGCCTCAACCTTCAATGGATCCAATTCTCCATTAAATTTCTCAGGATTGTGCTAATGAACATCCTTTCAAACCTTGTTGTTAGCTAGGTCTTCAAGGTTGAGTTGCGATGATGCTTTACCCCCATTACTCTTAATAGCTTCTTCATGATCAATTGAGCCACCCGGCTCAGCTCTTTGTGATACCCCTATACTAGACTCGAGTACGTCATTATTCATTGGCATGGGAATACCTCCTTTCTCTCTTATCTTCTCTTGAAAATCCTCCTCAGCTGTTGAAACCGTGCATCCATGACAGTCATTAACGTCTCTTTGAATCAAAGGAAAGAGTCTCGTCATCTTGAGACATTGGTGTATCGATGTAAAAGAGCTTCGTTTTCTTGAGACAGTAGTGTCTCAGGAGCGTCTGGAGGTGAATAAACGGCGAAATGATCCTTCGTGTATCTACCATTCTCCCCACCAAAGGATGAAACCTACCCTAATAAGTGAATAATAAAGCAACACAACAAAATAACTAAACAGGGAAGGTATGTGTGAAGATTGTATATTGCCACTATATGTAATGCATGCATATTGTTATCAGAATCATATGCTCTGATACCAAATTGTAACATCCCAAGAATTTACTTAACATAATAAGTAATTAAAGGTTCATTAACAACGAAGTAATGTCCATTATTGAATTAAAATATGCAAATGTAAATCAGAGTATGCAGTATGAGCCCTAACGTGGCAATATACTTTCATCCCACATAAACCAAAAAGACAGAAGTACTACTTTCAGCAGAAGTAGTTTAAGCTTCTTGCGTCTTCCCTGATGGACTTGCACGAGGGCTATCACCTGAAAAATATGGGTAACCATCAATCCAACTTATTACGAATACTAATATGTACTGATGAGGTGCCAAGTGGAACAGTTTATATAACCAGGTATTAAAAGTATAAATTATCAATATAATGTCACAAAATTTATATTTTAAATACTATATCGAAATTATGTATCATAGGTCTCATTAAAACAATTCCCAAATTGCCTCCCACCAATCCAACCGAACCGCCTTATTTCCTCCGACTAGACCCATGGGCTAAGTTACATCCATGTTACTGGTAACTCAAAAAGCTCTCTGGTCATGTGATGAGGACCGGCCAAAATCCTCAGAGCACATGTCCCAGACCATGGGCCTTTTCCCCTTAATGAACATGTGGGGTGTCGTATGCCCTTATTGAATTAGTGGGCCCGTCCCTTTCTGAACATATGGGACAATAGAAAGCCAACCATCATGCATTAATGGAGGCCTCACCACGTGGTGGAATAAAATACTCCATCTTCCCAATTCTAATAAGAATTTTCCATACAAAACTTCTAATTTAAAATCTCAAAAATTTGGGATGTTACAGTTTCTGCTCTTCAAAATCATTACTGTGGTTAATTTTCTCAGGGTTCAGTCGATTGTTGTAATTTTCAATTCATCTACTATATGTGGATTTACTATCTTGTGCAACTACTCGGATTGGTTGCTTAAACCATTGATGAATCATGCTTGGATTATTGCTTTGCTAACGACGTTCTTTGAGTTTTAATTTGCTGTCGAAGCTTTCAATTCTTGATTCAATTACACAAATATTTTGAGTTTAATTTGACTTTGTAATTGATTAATGAAACGAGTTTGGATTGAGTTTTCAAAACCACCGCCTGCAACGTCACCATCAGTCTTTCATCGGATTCAAACGGTGGAAATTAATCACGATTTCATTTTGATTTCCAAACTCAAATTATTGTTTTGATTTTGAGGAGATCTTTGGAGATTGTGTGAAATCTATGTTCAGAATCTTTTTCCCGTGATTATACCGTTGAAAACGGAGGATTTGAGCTATCCGATCGCCTGAAGAACGCCAGCGGAAATCGCGGTTCGCGGCATTAGTTACCGAGTTGAAATCGGGTCGCGGGTCGCGGGTCGGGTAGGGCTTCACAAAAACGGGTGAAGCAGAAGACTGAAACGACGTCGTCGAGCCTTTAGTGAAACGGTGCGTTTCACTCATTAAGGATATGGGCCAGACGCGTTTTTGGGCTCAGAACGTTGGGCCTGGCACGTTTTTGTTTTTTAAAAATTAAAAAAAAGGAGGAATCTGAATTGTTATAAAAGGCACAAAGTGTCTCGGCCAGGATTCGAACCAAGGACCCTGGGTGAGCCTGGGCGCCTAAGTGCTGACGCTCTGCCAGCTGAGCCACGGGCTCTTATTTGTTTCTAGGAGAGTGTTTATTTAATTTAAATAAATTTCCAGCGAAAAATTGTTTTTTTAAAAAATACACAAGTGCTCTTGCTAGGATTCAAACCTAGGACCGCTGAGCATGTGGGAGCCTTAAGACCTGGCGCTCTGCCAGATGAGCCACACGCTCCTATTTGGTTCTAGAATGGAATTTATTTAATTTAAATGACTTTTCAGCAAAAACCAAAATTTTTTAAAGTATTGTAAGTGGGATTCGAACCCACATTCTTTGGGTCCAAAATCTTAATTAGGCTTTCTGCACCATCCAGCAAAGGTGACACTTGATGATATGTTTGAAAAATTTAGTTTTTCATATTGTGCCCTTTTGGATTTAAATTTAAATCTGAAATTTTATTTTAAAATTGGATTTTCATGTGATCATGAACTACATATTGTGTTACTTACATGAATTATTTATTATTTAATTATTCATGCAATGTTGTGTTAAATAATATGTAAATATCCAATTTTATTTTAATATTGCTTATAGTTTAATGCAATATTATATAGTAATGTTAAGTGATCCTTATGTTTTTAATTAATTAGAGAGTAGCCACAGCATCTTTAATTAATTGAAAATGTAAATAGAGTTGTATGATCACATAATGACATTAGTTGTAATAAATCATATGTAATATAATAAGATTTTATCCCACAGGAATATTTTATTATATGTTTTGTATGATTAATTAGGATAAAATGTCAAATTATATTCTTAATTTACCCATAGGTATTAAGAATAATGACATAATTTGATAGTTTTATCATACAGTTATGTATACATCTAATTGGATACCTTAGACCATTGGGCCAATTGTTCATATGAGTTGAGCAATTCTTCAGGGCATTTAACTTTTTTTATTTCCTTCTTGGAAAATTATTAGACCCTATTGCAATTTTTAATCACCTTGGCCATATTTATTTTCTTGGCAACCTGTTTTATGTGAAATGTACTTTATTATATTAAATTGATTTGTTTAAATTGAGAAAAGTTAATTTTGGCAACTTTCACATTTTGGAAACTTTTTGAAAAAACTATTATCATTAATTTGAGTTGTTTAATTGTCTAAATATTTGGAAAAATTTACTTTAGACAATTATATATATATCTCTTTCAAATTGTTGAGCCCAAATTTGAGGTGAATTATGCCAAAATTAATTCTTTAAACATTATTTGGATACATAAAACAGTGGGAGGATTTTTCTTTTAATCTGATTATTTGGTCACTTTTTGGATCAAATTAATCAATTAATCCCTCCATTAAGATGTGCATATATTAGATTTATTTTTGAATGTACAAAATAGTGAGAGAATTTACCTAAGCTGATTATTTAATCACATTTTGTTGATTAAATTAATCAACTAAATTCTCATTAAAGATTTGTGCATATTTTGGAATCCAAATGCAAAAGATTAATTTTGGTGATTAATATTGGTAATATTAATTTAATCAAAGTGGGAGGATTGTATTTAGTCATTCATGTTGATTAAATTAATTGGTTAAGTCCTCCATAAAGCTGTGCATAATACAGATTTTAAGTGCACATTATTGATATTTGTGATGAACAAAATACATCACATTAGAGTGGAATGGAAAGGCTTTATATCTTTTAAGTAGCCCACAGGTATTAGGAGATATAATTGCATTCTAGTTTCATCAATTCGAGATAAATTCATGCTATGCTAATGTCTTTGCCCACAGGTAAACTTTAGTAATACGAATTTATATGTATATGATTAATTGAGATAGAATATCAAATTATATTCTTAATGTACCTGCAAGAATTAAGAATAAAGGAAATAATTTGATAGTTTTATCATAAAGTTATATATGGATCTAATTGAATTATAACTTTAGCCTACAGGCAAGTTATATGTCAGTAGATTCATATTTTTAAACATGATTTACATTGGTAAATCATGATATGATTTGTTAGTCTCAAATTTTAGTTATAAGCATGACTATGCAGTCATACAACCTGCAAATCATTAATATTATTTACATGCTTAAGTACAAACGAATCAACAATTTGGAAGCGACTGATTATCATGATTCAGGTTATGCTAGCTGCATTGACTTAAGAAAATCCGCTTTAGGATATATTTTATGCTAGCCAATAGAGCTGTATCATGGAGTAGTAAAAAGCAATCTATAATTGCTACTTCCACTATGTAAGTTGAGTTTGTATCTTGTTTTGAGGCTATCTCACATGGTGTATGAATGAAGAGTTTCATTTTTGGGCTTAGAATTATGGATCCAATTTCTAGGCCATTGAAGTTATATTGTGACAATTCAGTTGCTGTTTTTATCGCTAAGAACAATAAAGTTGGTAGTCGAATCAAGCATATCGACATTGAGTGTTTAGCCATAAAAGTGCATGTTAAAAATAAAACAGTGATTATTGAACACATAAGCACTGAATTGATCATTGCTGATCCTTTATCTAAAAGCATGCCTACATTGAAATTTCAGGATCATGCAGAAAGAATGGGACTTGGTTCCTTTATGTGATTTTCGTTGTAAGAACGATATTATTTATGAAACTCTATTTGCGATATTTTCTCATTTAGTATTGCGCACATATTCATTTTGAGAAATATCATTAAAGTTTGGACCTAGAATAAACGTAGGGTTTATTCATTAAGCTACTTGGGCTTGGGAAACATGATGCATTGTGATACATGGAAGATATTACTCGCTTTAAGAGGACCTATCGCCATGATCCATGCATTTTGTTTTTCAATGGTATATATTGAAGTATGTGGGCCAAGTGGGAGAATATTGGAATATTTAATTTAGTAATTAATATTCTGTTATTTCTATTTATGACCCACATTATTGCTGGTTTTTTAACCATCCATTAATACTATAACGGCCCAATTAATACATAGTTAATACGCAATAAGTGCGTATTGAATACGTTTCCTTTTGTAGCTCTGTGATGGCCAGAGGGGAAACACACGGTGAAACTCTGTCTAGTCCCCTAAACCTGCTCTGACCTTGAGAAAAGCACACCATCTGCAGATTCAGAGAGAAGGGTCAGAAGGACAAAGACTCGGTGCTCGTTCCTAGTTGCTGGCTTGGATCTGTTCCTGTCTGTAGACTCGAAGTTCGTCTCTACTAGCTTCTGGAGACAAATCAATGGCGGGAGGTATTTGTGATCTCTACTACTTTTTCTGCTTTGATCTTATGCTATTCGGTTGTTCAGCATGATAAGATCGCCTAAATTTCTAACATTTTGCCCCCGAAAGTTTACAAAAATTTGCTCCAAAAGACCTAAACAAAACTTTCGGGGCAAATTTGCTACTAAAAAAAACTTCTGAGGCATATTTGCTCTATTTTATAAACTTCCGAGACAAAAATGATACAAAAAATACTTCCAGGTGCTAGGCGCTCCCTTAGCAAAACTTCCATAGCAAATTAGTTATTTAACCCTTTTTTAAAATGTGTGTGGGTTTGCATGGAACCCAACAACTCAATTGTGGGATGCTGAGCCTGAAGTTTGAGATGCATTTTGAGGTAAATATATTATATATGATGCTGAAACCATTTTTTCATAAATTTATTTCAGGTTTGAGAATACAGGAATGAATTGGTTGGTTATAAAGCCGAAACCATTTTTCCCCTGAAATTGATGTTCTACTAAATTTTAGATTTGATGTGTTCTTTGTCTTGAGTACTTTTTACTCTATTGACATTTCAAGTGCTGAACTGATGCGTTTTAAACTATTCTGATCGGTTGATCATGTGGGAGTGGAGGAAGGTGTCATTCTCAAAAAGAAGTTACTCAAACTGTCAATTCACAAGATGGTCATTATTCCATTTTTTATATTGACTTTTTGTTGGGATGTAGGATAAGTAATAGTTTTAATCTAGATATTTAGTTTATTTTATTAGTATTATTTTGATAAGGATATTTTGAATATCCATTAGGTTAATTAGGATTTTATTATATTTTCTTATCATTATCTTAAGATAATTCTAGATTAACTTATTTTCATTAAAATAGAATATTATCATCATTTTTAGATTTATTTAGATTTTAAATTTGAATTTGACTTTTGAACACAACGGTTGATTTTTGGATATTTTTTCATCCTGAAATTAAAATTTACAACTTTTTAACATCCTCACAAAATCACAATACATATATATATTATATAAAATTGGAGATTGTGGTATCTTTGTTGTGTCTTATTTTGATTAATTTTATTGACGACTAGCTACCAAGAATGAAATAGTCATATGATATAGCTTCAACAAATCCCAATGCTTTTGCGCAACATTTCTCACCGTAATCGCCATCTTATGATCTTGTATTATTTTTTTCCAATTAGCAAAGCTAAGTTTTTTGAATGTTACCTTGTTGAATTCGGGGTTGCTTGTAACTTGGCACTGACTTGGCTAACTCGTTATGACTCGGGACTAACTCAGGCGAGTCGCCTGAGTTGAGCTTTCAAAAACACCAGATCCAAATCAGAGTCCAAAGAAGAAAAGAAAGAGCAGATCCATAAGAAAAGAGAGAGCAGATCCAGATCAGAGTTTGAAGAAGAAAGGAAGGAGTAGATCTAGATCGCAGACTGAAAAAGAAAGGAGCAGAACGATGGCCGGGCCCGGGAAAAAACGAAACCTGGAACTCATGATGATTTCGCTAACTGTAGAGAACTTGCAATCGAAGAGAAAAAAATTGGAAAACCCAAGGGTATAAACTGAGTGAAAAAGTCCAAAAGCCAAAGGGTAAAGGCACATAGGCAGATTGACCAAAATAAAAAAATAAAATAAAATAATTATTTGATGCACTTTAAAAGTAATGCAAACGTCTCTAGAGGCTAAGAGGGCCCGACGCCACTACCAGTGGCGTGGGGCTCTGACACGCCTCCAGAAGCGTGAGGCTGTCTCACGCCCTCAGAGGCGTGAGACACTCTCACCCCATTAATAAAAAATTAATTAAAATATTTTAATTAAATATATAATTAATTATAATAATAAAAAATAATAATAATTTAAATTAATAATTAAGAAAATTAAAATATCTAAAATTTATTATAAACTTTAGGAATAAGATTAATTAGTAAATTAATTAATTAATTATTATAAAGTATCCATCTTAGATAAGATAAGTTTAAATAGAGAATAATAATTAGTCAAATAATTAATTCACTAATTAAAAATTTACAATAACACAAAGGATGATCCACACTTTACACTTTGTTATAAATAAATTATACCGTACTGCGTAATCTTTAACAAATCGTAAAGCGTGGATTACGGTACGGTATAAAGATTACACGTTATAATTTAGAAAATTATGCGGTATAATTTAGATAAAAGATTACGCGGTACGACATAACAAAGCGTAAAGCGTGAATCATTCATTGTGTTATTGTAAATTTTTAATTAGTGAATTAATTATTTGACTAATTATTATTCTCTATTTAAACTTATCTTATCTAAAATAGATACTTTATATATCAAATTGTTAATGAACAAAATATTAAATAAATAATTAATTAATTTACTAATTAATCTTGTTCCTAAAGTTTATAATAAATTTTAGATATTTTAATTTTCTTAATTATTAATTTAAATTATTATTAATTTATTATTATAATAATTAATTATATATTTAATTAAAATATTTTAATTAATTTTTTATTAATGGCGTAAGAGTGTCTCACGCCTCTGAAGGCGTGAGACAGCCTCACGCTTCTGGAGGCGTGTCAGAGCCTCACGCCACTATCAGTGGCGTGGGGCCCTCTCACGCCACTATCAGTGGCGTGGGGCTCTCTCACACCTCCAGATTTAGAAAATACTTTTCAGAGTGCATCAATCCGGTAATTATTATTATTATTATTTTTATTTTGGTCAATCTGCCAAGGCACGTAACATTGGCTTTAATGTGATATTACTCTTTTGCACCTTAGTAACCGTATAGTAGCGCCGCTTAAATTTAATTAATAAATATTTATAATTAAATATGAATATTTATAATTAAGATATATTATCTTAATTGTGACTCTCACTGCTTCTATCGGTTTAGAGGTGAATTTGGGTTTGATAACCTTGGTTTTTTTAGTTCAGTGATAAAATTTATTAATTGAGTTTTTCTAAAATATATTATTGCATTAATAAGAGATACTCCTATAAAATATTATTATATTTGTTTTTTTATCCACGTATAGGCAAAAACTATAAATTAACACATAAGGGTAAATTAATTATCATCCTTCCTCTCCCCTCCCATTCTTAACCAAATGAGGTATCTATCCTGTTACGGACTGGCCCAAAGCCCAAATCCAGTCTAAGGCCCATCCAAGAGCGTAGCAGCGAGCAGGATCCGATATCACATAGGGATCTGATCCATCAACATTTATGAATATTCGGGCCATATCAACGTAATGCGCACCCCGAGATACTCGCCAAAGACCTCTTCCTTGAGTTCTCTCAAGGAATCTCGATGTTCGTCTAGTATACCAAGTACTAGTTGCATGGCATCTTGGGCCGAAGGTTTGATAATTGAATATTTAATACACTTCTCTTGATTAATAATTTAGGACTCTTTAGTTAATAAATAATGGCTTTTATACTTATTTAGGCTTTGAGTCTTTGATTAAATTTTAGCCATTTTTAATAATAAAATTCTAGTTTTACATTGCTTCATTATTTTTATCATAACTCTTGAACTAGACATCAGATTAGCCTCATTCTTATTTCATATTTCAGATGATTTGAAGAGCTACAATTGTTATCAAGACATGAAGGGCAAATTCGTACAAGAGGGAGGTCAATTTTGGAGCTGAAATCATATTAATTTTGATGGATTTTTATTTGGGCTCGAATTTTGTAATTAAAGTCCAGTTTTATTTTATTTCTGTTTTGGGCTAAACTAGTAGAGCCTATTTCGTTTTGGCAGCTAGGTTTTACTTAGTTAGGTCAGCCGCCAACACACATTCATTCACGTTTTAGACAATTTTTAATTGAAATACAGAAGTTTAATTTTCTCTACAATGTTTTCGCGTTCTTCGTCTTTTTGTTGTTTTCTCCAGCCATGCTCGGCTAAACTTCTATGGTTAACCCAATGTTGAGAATTCCATGATTCGTCCAAAGAACTTGTGTTTTATTGGTAATTTAAATCGCTTCTATTTTCATCTCATTGAATTTGATTTCTGAAAATAGTTTGAATATTAAATTTAATATTTGGTTTGGTTTATACCAAGGACTAAGTTCGAACTAGGTTTAAGTTTTATTGTACGATCGCACAGTGGGACGCCACTGTTTGGACATATTCTAGGCGATCATCTAGTTGAGGGATTTTCTGGGCAAACGCAGAGATTTCGGTTCGTCCAGAGCCAATCGTGGGTTATTTATATTTTGTTCAATGATGGAAGTCTCTGGAATTTAAATGTTGGGTTAATTGATTTTAATCTGCTTCTGAATATTTCATTCTATTTCCATTTATTTCCTTTTACTCTGTTTGAATTAAAACCCCCCATTTTTACTGTTTCTGTTTCGCTGTTATTCCAATCAAACCCGAAGCAAATTCTTTGGGAAAATGACCCAGGTTCCTTATTACTGCAAATCTCACTACTACAAAAAACGGATTTTGCGTCTCAAAAAGACGTCCTATTTTAAAAAAAGGGAGTAAAAAATAAAGGCGGTGACATTTTTGTAATTATATGTGATAAAAGTCCTGCCTTTTGGAGTCTAAATTTTAAACTTAGACTCCAAAAATGTCTCTCGCGGGCCCCACACAACCCCCTGCTACACCACGTGATACCCTGCTGTACGATGTGACCTGCTTTTCTGCTGTACGACATGGCTTTTGGAGTCTAATTTTAAAACTTAGACTCCAAAAGTCATGCCTTTTGGAGTCTAAGTTTTAAACTTAGACTCCAAAAGTCATGCCTTTTGGAGTTTAAGTTTTAAACTTAGACTCCAAAAATGTCTCTCGCGGGCCCCACACAACCCCCTACTACACCATGTGATATCCTGCTGTACGATGTGACCTGCCTTTCTGTTGTACGACATGGATTTTGGAGTCTAATTTTAAAACTTAGACTCCAAAAGTCATGCCTTTTGGAGTCTAATTTTAAAACTTAGACTCCAAAAGTCATGCCTTTTGGAGTCTAATTTTAAACTTAGACTCCAAAAGTCTGCACCAACAGACCACGTGGTGTAGCAGGGGGTTATGTGGGGCCCGCGAGAGACACTTTTGGAGTCTAAGTTTATAACTTAGACTCCAAAAGGCATGCCTTTTAGAGTCTAAGTTTAAGACTTAGACTCCAAAAGCGTAACTTTTGGAGTCTAAGTTTAAAACTGAGACTCCAAAAGCATAACTTTTGGAGTCTAATTAATAAACTTAGACTCCAAAAGTTATGCTCTAAGTTAAATATTCCACCTTTTTCACATCCCGCGTCAAAAGTTCCTCAGTTTTCATTCCCGCCCGCTGTGACCCTTTCACTTTCATTATCATTTCACTTTTCATTTTCTTTCAGATCTATAGCGTTCATGACCCACCACGCCACCGGAGACGACGGCGGCGGCGGCCGCGACCTCCCTCTCCATCCCTTACAGCGACAACGTCTCTTGGTTGCAGATCTACAGATTTGGGTTGCAATAGCTTCAACGGTTGACAGATCCGTCGACGACAAGGCGCGGCATTGCCAGATCGAGGTTAAGTGCAACTTGGATTTTCCTTTGTTTCAAAATCTTCATGGTTCTAGCCCTCTGTCTGGGTGTCTATTTGGTTGACCTCCGTTCTCCGATTTTGTGTGTGTAGATCTGATTAAAGTTTCTGATTTTGTGTCTGTAGATCTAATATTATTAATAGTTTTTAGTTCGATTTGCCTTTTTTCATTTTGAAATTTCAAGCCGTCAAGCATTGATATTATTGATTTAAGTTTCTGATTTTTTGTAGTCGATTGTTGCTTCTGGTAATCTATATTCTTCTTATCTAGCTAGTTGTTGGTTCTTCTTGGTAGCTGCAGGTTGCCTACATCCCGAACCTAAGCAGGTTCGGGGTTCTTTTTTTTTTTTAAAAAAAAAATACTTATGGAGTCTAAGAAATATTTAGACTCCGTAAGTCTCAACTTTTGGCGTCTAAGAAATATTTAGACTCCGTAAGTCTCCGCTTTTTGCGCCCCCTAGATAGATGTCCTCTCGAAAAAGGACTCCAAAAGTACAAAAAATAGGACTCCGTATCCCTATTTTGTAGTAGTGTCTTTTATTGAATTTGGTTATTTTGAGAGACACGGCAAATCTCTTCCAAGGTTCTTGCTGATTGGGCTTTCCCTTGCCTTGGTTTCTACCTCGTCCTCGACCTCTACCTCATTCTGGGCCGGAGGTTCTTGCTGATTGGGCCTTCCCCTTCCACATATAGGCGGATTTGCTTCTTGTTGGGGCGCTTGTTCAGGAATTGGCCTCCATTTGGCTCTTGTGTTGATCATTGTATTACTTTAGTACTTTATGTCAAAAAGAAATTTGTTGTTAATAACAAAGGTATAATAATCATTCTTGATATTCATATGCATTTAAAACATACATCATACTTGTTACTAACATTCCATAATCTTGTTACAACATGAAGTACTTGCTAATACAAAATGTCATTCTTTAATATACTTCCCTAGGACTTTAGGGATAGTTGATATATGACTACTACAAATACTAAGTTGGTTTTCTCCCTTCACCTAAGTCTCATCTACATATGAGCTGCTACATACTCATCCATATACTCTATGAAGGATTCAAAGTTAACAAACTCATACTTCTCAAAGATTGTCTCTACCCTATCACACCAAGCTTCGGTTGGGGGAAAAGTAGAACATGGTTGCTTTCATCCAAGCGTTAAGGTCATAGTCCACATGACCATGTATTTTCTTGTTGGCATAGAGCTTGCCGACCTTGTAACATCCCAAATTTTGGAATTTGAAATTAAAATAGTTTATGGAAATTAAATTATGGAATTTGGCTTAAAATAATTATGACAATAATTATTGAAAATTTAGGCTTATTTTTCCCTTAATTAATTTATTTTGGGAAAAGAATAATTTAAATAAGGAATCAATTGCGCCTAAAATTTTTTGAAATAATGTATGAGAATTACATTGTGAAAATTGGCCAAGTGGAGAAAAAGAAAAGAAAAGAAAAGAGGAATTAATTAGAAATTGTTTTCCTTATAATATCTAGAAATAAAATTATGGAAATATTGCGAAGGATAAAATTTTAATAGAACCTATATATTCCTAAATATTCCTAAGCCCAATATAATACCCATTTTATATCCATCTCTTCAACTCATTAACTCCCATTAGCTTAAGCACGTCCAGAACATAGAATGATAGAAAAACTAGGAGCATATATTTAACTCATCATCTTTGACCATATACTGACAAATACATATATCCATTCTTCATTATTAATTTGGCCCATGATTTAAAGATCCAAAACCATTCTCTTATTTACCTAATAACTCATCATCAACCCAACATAGTCCAATACGTAACAAAGAAAGAAATAACCCAACCCATTAGTTTCAAATACTCAAACCCATTATTTCCAATACAAGCAATCAATTTTCTCCCTCACTGCAAACACGTCCAGATTACGTAAACGGAAAGCAAAAAGATCACTGTCAAAAATAAAACAAATCCCATCTCTCGGATAGATCACGCCAGCGGCTTCCACGGGTACATGCGAACACAGAAATGCCATGCTTCTCAGGCAGCACACCACCTCACCTCCCCACTCCTTCTTATATTTTCAACCTGAGAGAGAGTTGAGAGCAGAAACGTAGAGTAAGCAAAAGGGAGAGAGAGTCTGAGAAAGAAGGAAGAAGCAGACGCATGTCGTGAGAGCTAAGAGCCAGAGAATTCCAATGTGTGTTTAAGCTCCTCTCCTTCCAGTTTCCGTATGATAGGGCAAAATTTAAAGTCTAAAAAACTCCGCAAGTGCACGGGCCGTATCAAGTAATAAAGTGATAAGAAAAGTATCGTTTCCACGAGGACTTAGTATCACAATTTTAGTTAAGCATTAATCTCACAATTTCGTTTAAGTTGAGAAAACCAAAATTGAATTTAATTAAGAGAAAAGAAAAGAAAATCTAAAATTAAAACAAACAAACTACACACTAATAAATGAGCAATCTAGAGTCATTAATCCCTTATTTGATTCTTAGATTTTATCCCCATTAAATTAACTTTGACTTAATTTAATCAGCTAATCTAGAGTATTAATGTTTATAAGTGCCTGTCGGTCCACTTATACACCTACCTCAAATAATTATGCAATGTCTCACACAATTAATTAAGATGCAATTCAAATCGGGCTCACTCTAATTTGACTATGCGGAGCTTCTAGGTATATGTCTATCCTAAACGCAAATTAGATTAAAACCTAACTTCATGTTAAATTTAAACCTAATTCCACATTATTTATTTCCAAGGTCAATTTAGGATTCCCTCTTTCAAGTCTAACCCTAAATCCCCAAAACATGCTCAATGGTGGCCAATCAATAAGCAATAACAATGAACACAGGATTAAATAAACTGAAATAAAATTAAGCAAAACTAATTAGTGGGAATAATCTCTAAAACCCAAACAAGTTCATAGATTCTCTAGGTTGCAAAACCAACTAGCCACACATGGCTTTATTCAAATCCAAAACAAAAAGATAAGAATTCAGGTTCAAAGAAGAAGAAAAAGAGAGAGGAAAGAAAATTTCTTCGTTGCTTCCACAGTCCTTCCGTCCTTCTGTAGAAATGATGAAGAGAACCGAAACGCTCAGCCTCTACTTCTCTGCTTCTTTGTTCCTTCTCCTTCTGTGCCTCCCGATCTTTCTGCTCCGACCTCTTTTCTTCCGTGATCCTCTTTCTTGTCTCTGCCTCCTTATTTATAATAATTTAGGTCTTGCATCATTGATTCTCCTTTTCTTATTAAAAAGATATCTTATATCTTGTAATTTACTCCACCAGATCACACAATTGATTTTGTTTCTATTTTCTTGCCCGGGGGGGGGGCATTAAGTTTGGCTGATTGCATATCCTCTGATTGCCTTTTCTACTTCTTTCCAAATCAGCTAATATTTCATGCACAATAAAAATAGGATATGAGTAGATTTTATGTTGATTTATTCTTTGATCCCAAGTTTCATGTAATTATGGAAACGTTCATAAAGGATAATTAAATAGGTATATAATATCAATAATTCCAATTAAATCTCATAAAATATACACCTATTTAATCATAAAATATATATTCATCAAACACCCCCACACTTAAACATTTGCTTGTCCTCAAGCAAAAGAAAGAGAATTCATTATCTAAAAAGAACATTGCCTGTGAAATTCCTAAACAAAGAGCAAAAAACCACGACACTTGGATCATATCATCAAATCTTATTTAAGTTAATGTCTTATAAAAATAAGTCACTAAGCTAATAGAGTGTAACAATCTCTTAACGTCCCATGATCAAAAGATCGGCAAGCAATAAGTTCAACCATAAGATTAGTAAAAGAATATTACACTACATAATTTCTCTAGAAAAATTCAAATGTCCTCACCAAACCAAGCTTTTTATTTAATTTATTAATAATTCTCTGGTAGGAAATAACTCATTTTGCCTTTTTTATTTTTCCTTTCCTTTTTTGTTTTTGTTTCTTGAGCCGTTGTAGGTCCCCTTTTGACGCGACCCTGCACATGGGTGATGCAGCACCGGTTACTCAGTTACTCCAACAAGCACCTCAAGAGGCTTTTAGCCCAACTCATAACCCTCTTTGACTTTACCGTTTGACGTGAGTGCCAACATTGGTGATGAAGTGCCCCCGGTTACTAAGTAAGGTCTAGAGAAGTCATTGGAGTTTGTGTGTGTGTGTGCATGTGTTTTTTTTTCAACCCCTTCAATCTTCTTCCTTTTTTTTTCCTGAGTTATTTCCCTACACAAAAGTTTTACTTGGTTAGCACAGATCATCATCTAATTTTCTAAAGAAATCATATAGCAAAATATTCTTGAACTAATAATTTGTTGATCACATTACAAACTAATCCTTATTCTCATAGTCCATCTTAAGATTGCAAAAAAAACTCAAGGCTTAGAGACTTGGTTAAAACATTTTTTTTTCTATTTTAATTTTTGACTTGATAATATTATCTAAGATGGGGAAAGCTCAAAATTAAGGTCAATCCTTAACAATGCAAAAATCTCAAATTAACAAAAATCTTTTCAGTTGCACAAGGACAAGCATAATTCAAAGAAATTATATTATAACCAAAGAAATTATATCCCTCCCCCACACTTGAATCAAACATTGTTCTCAATGTTGCAAAAAATATAAAGAGGGAAATGAACTAGTACTCCTCTGGTTTTGGCTTCTAGCTCTGATGTGGAGTGTTAAAGCAAGACCTTGCAGCAACAAGAGAAGTGAACTTCTTCAAACCTGAATAAAACTGAAAGAAAGAAAGCAAGAAAATAATAACAACAATAAAAATAAAATAAGCAAGCAAAACCCATGGGTTGCCTCCCAAGAAGCGCTAAATTTATAGTCTTCAGCCAGACTTCTCAAAACAAACCACTAATCATAAGTATCAAACATCATAATTACCTTGTCTTCATTTCTTTTCAAGCAACAAGGTATCTCACACAAAAATTGATCATTCAAGTTAATTACTTGTATTTCCTTAATCATAGACAATCTTGGATTACAAGCAATCATTGAATTCAAATTAAGCACAATGTGCATATCTTTGAAAATAAATATAGGCACATCCAAGAATTTAGAGCATCCAATAAAATCAACTTGACTCTCATCAGTAAGAGTCAACACTTCAAGAGGAGGGTCATGAACAACAACAATTGGGACATCTACATCAATTAGATCACAAACATCACAATCCTTAGGCTCCACAACCGAAACCTCTTCTAAACATTCAATATATTCATCTAAATCATTGTCAAGCTCACAATCACTTTCTATATTGTCCATAGTCACATGCAATTCCACACCTTCAACTTCCTCACAATAATCATTATCATCATAAGAAGTAGTACCCATGTTTAAGGGAGTATTTTGCACCATAGTCTCAATGGTAGAAAGCATTTGACTTGCATATACCTTCATATCTTGGAGACTTGACTCAATGCTAGAGAACATCTCATTTCGCTCTCTACTAGATCTCTCTAATGCTTCCCCACACTCCTCAACTAATCTTTCTAAATTAGATTTTTCCATGTACTCAATGGTGTGTTCTTCAACATACGGATAAAAGTAACAAGGAGGAGTATTTTCATAAGAACAATAGACATATGGATCCCTAAAATTTTGTTGCTCAAAACCTTCATTAAGACAAAATGAGTTATCAAAACAGGCTTGGCTCCTAGTGAAATCATCTCTCACAAAATGACTAGTTGTAATATATGGACAATGCTCATATAAATGATTCCCTCCACAATAAACACAAGATATGAAAACATATTGAGGAGAATCAACATATGGACTACAATAATCATTTATGCTCCTTTTACATTGCCAATATTCATTCAAAGAATTTAAAGTAGCAATCAATCCATCTTGTGTAGAAGACGAAGAATTCATCTTCTTCTCAATATTAAGACCAGTTGGTTGCCAATTGAAATTCATTTTTTTTAATTTTTTTCTTAATAAAAATAAAATAAAATATTTACAACCTCAAACTTAAACTACTAATGCTCACTCAATTCCAACCAAGACAGTTGTGGCACACAAGTCCCCGGCAACGGCGCCAAAAACTTAATAGGGCAAAATTTAAAGCCTAAAAAACTCCAGAAGTGCACAGGCCGTATCAAGTAATAAAGTGATAAGAAGAGTATCGTTCCCACGAGGACTTAGTATCACAACTTTAGTTAAGCATTAATCTCACAATTTTGTTTAAGTTGAGAAAACCAAAATTGAATTTAATTAAGAGAAAAGAAAATAAAATCTAAAATTAAAACAAACAAACTACACACTAATAAACGAGCAACCTAGAGTCACTAATCCCTTATTTGATTCTTAGATTTTATCCCCATTAAATTAACTTTGACTTAATTTAATCAGCTAATCTAGAGTATTAATGTTTATAAGTGCCTGTCGGTCTACTTATACACCTACCTCAAATAATTATGCAATGTCTCACACAATTAATTAAGATGCAATTCAAATCGGGCTCACTCTAATTTGACTATGCGGAGCTTCTAGGTATATGTCTATCCTAGACGCAAATTAGATTAAAACCTAACTTCATGTTAAATTTAAACCTAATTCCACATTATTTATTCCCAAGGTCAATTTAGGATTCCCTCTTTCAAGTCCAACCCTAAATCCCCAAAACATGCTCAATGGTGGCCAATCAATAAGCAATAACAATGAACACAGGATTAAATAAACTGAAATAAAATTAAGCAAAACTAATTAGTGGGAATAATCTCTAAAACTCAAACAAGTTCATAGATTCTCTAGGTTGCAAAACCAACTAGCCACACATGGCTTTATTCAAATCCAAAACAAAAAGATAAGAATTCAGGTTCAAAGAAGAAGAAGAAGAAGAGAGAGGAAAGAAAATTTCTTCGTCGCCTCCACAGTCCTTCCGTCCTTCTGTGGAAATGATGAAGAGAACCGAAATGCTCAGCCTCTACTTCTCTGCTTCTTTGTTCCTTCTCCTTCTGTGCCTCCCGATCTTTCTGCTCCGTCCTCTTTTTTTCCGTGATCCTCTTTCTTGTCTCTGCCTCCTTATTTATAATAATTTAGGTCTTGTGTCATTGATTCTCCTTTTCTTATTAAAAAGATATCTCATATCTTGTAATTTACTCCACCAGATCACGCAATTGATTTTGTTTCTATTTTCTTGCCCGGGGGGGGCATTAAGTTTGGCTGATTGCATATCCTCTGATTGCCTTTTCTACTTCTTTCCAAATCAGCTAATATTTCCTGCACAATAAAAATAGGATATGAGTAGATTTTATGTTGATTTATTCTTTGATCCCAAGTTTCATGTAATTATGGAAACGTTCATAAAGGATAATTAAATAGGTATATAATATCAATAATTCCAATTAAATCTCATAAAATATACACCTATTTAATCATAAAATATATATTCATCACCGTAAGTTCCCAACATTAGTCCCCTTGTATTTATGCACGTCAGTTCTACAATGAAGTCTCTGTTTCTTTGAAGCTAAAACAGAGGAAAACTTGGCTGTCAAAGGGAACTAGTTGTGTGTTGATTCAAATATATATATATATATATATATATATATATATATATATATATATACAGTGGCGGAGCCAGGATTTACGGCTTATGGGTGCACAATTAGTTGTGGGATTCGGCGGTTCAGGGGCAGTGCCCTCGAATTTTTTTTTTTAAAGAAAAGTTTTAAATATATTAAAAAACAAAAGAACATAAACAATAAAAGAAAGAAAACTTCAACTTAACATAAAAAAATAATAATCAAGAATAAACTAACCTTTACATTAAAACGATTACAAAAGCATTCTTCGATTCTTTATTATTTAAAAATATTGCATTATAACTTCATCTTCAATCTTATCAACTATATCATGTTCAACATAAGTGTGTCAAGAGTTCTCTAAGATCATGCAAGGTGAGTTTGAAATGTCTACGATAGGAGAATCAAATTTCTTCTTAGGGCTTCGAATCAAGTAAAAGAAGAATGAAATATTTATTTCCCAAACCAAATACCTACAAGAGCTTCTTAAAAAATATGTAATAGAGTTTTCTAAGATCATGCAAGGTAAGTTTCAAATGTCTACGATAAAAGAATTAAATTTATTCTTAGGACTTCGAATCAAGCAAAAAAAAAGAATAAAATACTTATTTCCCAAACCAAATACCTGTGGGAGCTTCTTAAGAAATATATAAAAAATGAAAATAGTGGGTGCTTTGTTGTAATTTTTTTACCTATAAAAAAAGGAAAAAAGAAAAAAGAAAAAAATTGCGGTTGATTCAGTGCGTTCAACATGGGAACATGACATGGGAATTGCAAAAGTTAAAAGGATAATACATCCACGGGGAATCGAACCTGGGTTGCTGGGATTATAGCGTGACGGGTTGGTCTACCACTAAGCCATTGGTGCATCAATATGAGGAATTCCTTCAATATATATATCTATTCTAAAATTTTTATGTCTGCACTTACAGACATGTGCACCAACGTGGCTCCGCCACTGTATATATATAAAAGGAAGTTGATGCATATTAATATATCTAAAGAGGCAGTGGCGGAGCCAAGAATTTATATTTGTGGGTGTACAATTTATGAGGGATTTTGGGGGTCGGGGGTAGCCCCTGAATTTTTTTTTAAAGGAAAGTTTTAAATATATTAAAAATCAAATTAATATAGACAAGAAAAGAAAAGAAAACTCCTTTCAGTAGGTTCTAAGCAAATCAATAAAATTGGACTACTCAATGATTTCTGAATTAAAGAAACTATCTTTGTCAATTTAACCAAATCACAAAAATCAGGTCTCTAACTTGGTACAGAGGATTCTACAATATAGTGAAGAAACAAACAAACAATCAAGAGAAGCGCTTGATCACAAAAATAATATATTTTAGTGTAGCCATAGAAGGACTCTTCAAACTTCTAGTTTTCTTTTTATTCAGTGATACCTGAGTCAGCTTGCATGCAATTTTAATAAACCAATCCAGAGCATTCGCCTTAGAATTCAAAGCATGCTCACGTTTCAAATAAAACTTGTAAATTAAAGTTGTTTCCATTCAATACAATCCAAACCAAACCAAACAAACTCCCAACATGCGTATGATATGAGTATGAATCAGTTAAAAACAAAATTCCACCAGCTTCTTTTTCCCCAAAAATTTCAAAACATATCCTTAAAATTTTGAAACAGATCAACTAAGCACAACATGTACAGGGTGTACCTGAGAGTGTAAAGCAATGGCTTTGCCTCGCAGCTGATTAAATCGCTTCTTGCCAACGATATTGCGGGTGACGACCACAATAGGAGTAAACAGACCCTTCCCTTCATTGATGTTCTTCATCATGGGCTTGCACCTAACTTACAAACATTGACCGAATCATACTCCACCTGACATCCAATTTACCATGCAAACCAAAAACCAAATATTAGCGATCAAGTAGATTAAACAACTTCAGAAGAACAAACTGTTCCACACAATCACATGCTAGACTTAAACCCTAACTTTGTAGCAAAAAATGCACAGTAATTCTGACCCGACCAACAACATATCTACAAAATAGAAAGTCAAAACCAAAACAAATCAAGCAGAGGTATAAAAACAAAATAAAATAAAAAAGAAGCGCTGGAATGAGAGAAGAGAACATCCGCTGGACTTGGAACGGAGAAGGCAGAGAGAGGAAGAGGCGGTGGATCTGGAAGCACGGTGAGAGGTGAGAGGAGACGAATGTGAAAAGAGAACGATGAAATAGGAAAAGAATGGAGAGATCGGAGATGAATGTGAAAAGAGAACGACGAAAATGGGAAAAGAAGAAAAGGGGATAAAAGGAATGGGGAAGGTTTGAACCCGTGACCTGGGAAATAAAGCTGAAGAGCATCAACCAACTATACTATCCACGCATGTTGCAACTAAGTTCTTTCAAATTATATATAGTTTATAAAATTTTTGTGGATGCACTTGCACCCAGGGGCACAAGTGTGGCTCCGCCAGTGTAAAGAGGGAACTCACTGTCAACTATAAATGAAGGAAAGAAAACTTAGCTTATTGTCATTTATGTATCTATATAGTTGTTATATATATATATATATATTATAGTCATATAGATATTCCTGCATTTTACTGATGTACATATCTATATAAACCAAGAAGTCTTTTCATTAGTTGTACGTGGAAACCAAAAGAAATAAAATAAATTTAATTTAATTTAAAAAAATGTACATATGAAACGTTGTAATATATATTATTTATATATATATATATATATATATATATATATATATATATATATATATATATATATAGTTACATTAGTAAAATGAAGAAGAGGAGAAACATTTGCTATCATATTTTGTGTGTGAGTGTGCACACACACATATATGTATGACATGCTACACATGGACCCACAGTGTATTATCTTGGCCATTGATATATTATATATAAACAATATAAACACTTCTTATAACCAAAGTTGCTGAACCATATTCGTGGGAGTTTGAGTGGCAATAAGGCATCTGATGAAACTAAAAACTTGTTTCTGGATATGAATATATGTGGTTTTGTTGTTACAAGTGTGTGTATGCATCGTTGCACGTGGAGGTTATTAACAAAATGTTGTTGTATTATATATACTTACCACACACACACATATTTATTTAAACTCATAATTTTAAGGTATTGATGATATGCTTAATATTGGAATAGCCTCTATGAGTTTAAACTAATTGTAGAATAATAGTAAGATAAATAAAGAAATAATAAATAATGTTATTATTATTAAAAAAGGAAAAATAATAATAAATAGTAAAACAACAACAACAATAATAAGAATAATAATAAAATAAATACTACTACTATTATTATTAGAAAATGGAGTTATTAATTAATAATAAATTGAAAGGAGAATTTATAGTTACAATGGTCTCCCTGATTTTTTTTTCAGTCCCATAATAATTTGCCCATTTCAAGTATTCCAAATATATTATTAGTAAAATTTGTATATTTTAATTTTGTGAAATTATAAATTATAATTTTGATTATGAAGAGTTTTAGAAGACTTATTAATGGTTAAAAAATTGGTTGTAGTAGATTGATTTTTGGCTTGTGTTTAAGCTCTTGGATTAGGAGCAGTGTGATAATAGTTAGCTACAGCGAGAAGTAACCACTTTCCACTTGTTATGTGTACTAATAAGTTGTTTGTGAGTATTTTGTAAAATGATTATGAATATCTTAATAGAAATTGCCTTGCAGAATCTTATAATTTGAATTGTGAATATATACATATTTATTTATTTATGTATATGAATTGAGAAGTTTAATATTATGATATTTATTTTGATAATTATGGAAAGGGCTGAATTGGGAGGAAATGAAGTATTTTATTCCACCACGTGGTGAGGCCTCCATTAATGCATGATGGTTGGATTTCTATTGTCCCACCTGTTCAATAAGGGACTGGCTCACTAGTTCAATGAGGGCATACGACACCCCACATGTTCAATGAGGGGAAAAGGCCCATGGTCTAGGACACATGCTCTGAGGATTTTGGCTGGTCTTCATCACATGACCAGTGAGCTTTTGAGTAGCCAGTAACATGGATGTAACTTAGCCCATGGGTGTAGTCGGAGGAAATAAGGCGGTTTGGTTGGATTGGTGGGAGGTATCTTGGGAATTGTGTTAATGAAAACTGTGATACATAATTTCTGATATGAAATTTTGTGATATGGATATTGGTAAATTATATATATATATATATAATTTTTAAATACTTTATTATATAAATTGTTTCACATGGCACCTCACTAGCACATATTAGTATTCGTAATGAGTTGGATTGATGGTTACCACATTTTTCCTGGTGATAGTTTCCGTCCGGGTCCTCCAGGGAAGACCTTAGAAGCTTAGACTAATCCGCTAATAGTAGTGCTTCTGTCTTTTTGGTTCATATTGGTTGGTTGTATATTGTCACGTTATGGCTCATTTTGCATACTCTGATTTATTTTGTATATTTTTGTAATTGATGAAGTACTACTCAGTGGTTGATTAATCCTTAATTAGTCTTTTTGTTAAGTAAATATGGAGGATGTTATAGACCTTTTCTAGGTATGTCCAGTATAAGCTCTCTTGGTCGGTTATGTCCACATAAGTTTGCATGAAAAGCTCATTAATATGATCAAACATACAAGTATCTATTAGGTGGACAGGTGAAGGTTTGCTGGCTTTAAAAGTCCAGCCCTAGTGTCCTCTTCAGATGAATGATCCGTGAGTACGACAGCCTTTCGTTTCTGGTATAAGTGGTATGCTCTTCCTAGCGGTTTGCGCCTTCAGCGTTCCTCCATGCGTATGGTAGAATCCATAAGATACGTCAGGGGGTAATTCCTCCTCATAAATTGTCCTCATCCTTTTTTCAAAATAACTAAAGTTTTATTAAATCATTTTTAAAAAAAACTTTGTCCAAACCGATGCTCTGATTCAAAACTGTGGCGCCTTGGCTTAATACGCCTATATTTATCAGAGTTTAAGCGCACATGCATCGAAATAATTTGGACGTCTTAATTGCAGAATAAAAACCTTCTTATAATAACATAGTTTGAAAACATGAGGATAAATTTTTCGCGATTCGAATCTATCCCATAGTAGGATATTAATACAATAATCCAAAATAAACAAGTGATAAACGTTAATTACAGTTCAACTACTTAATCATAACAAAATATCCCTTCTGTTGTATCCCTTACAACTACGTCTTTCCTCTTGAACCTGATCCATTACCTGTTTCTTTTCATGCGGTTTGGAGTTCAAATGAATGAACCCCAGGGGTAAAAGTTAATCGTATATACAAATATGAAATGAAAAATACAGTATAGCACATATATCAGCATAGAGTAATTCACAATAAATAAGTCGCACCGTAACCACTGTTAACGGTCCAGGACCGTAGCCTTTTAGGACATGCAGCCCTATGAGACACGCAGCCTCAATCCATAGTTAGGATACACACATGCAAATTATCTAACAACATGATCAGTCATATATGAATACATACATATAAGTTAATAAGATAACAGTTACTTACCTCAAGCTTGAATCCTTAACTTTGTTGGGTAGGTGTTGGGATCAATTGAGGTGTCAAAGTATGCCTATGAACGTTTATCATTGTCATTAGTCATCATTTGCATTGCAAAGTAACTAACTACGCAAATTATTTTAGATGATTAAAAAGTGGTTATTAACCCCTAAAATAATAATACCATTTTTAATAAATAATAATAGGGTTAATGTGCAAAAATACACATGTGCTTTTCTCCGAGGAGCGTCCAGTAGCAAATGCTTTTTTTGGGTGCAAAAGTGCACACGTGGTTACAATTAGGTGCAAAAATACCGTTTGACCGTTAAGTTTGACTTTGACCTTTAAGTTTGACTTTGACTGATGACATGGCATTTCAAAGGTGCAAAAATACACATGTGATTTGTCAAGAAGAGCGCCCAACAACAAATTTTTTTTAATTTAATAATTTTATTTCAAGATCCTAAAATAATTTTTCAAGATTATGAAGTATTTTTTCAGTATCAGTCAGTATCCTTTTAGTACCGGTCAATACTTGAAATATTTTTTCAAGATCATAAAATAATTTTTCAATATTATGAAGTATTTTTTCTGTACCAGTCAATATCCTGAAAGTACTTTTTAGTACCAGTCAGTACCTTGAAATATTTTTTTCAGGATCAGTCAGTATTCTTTTAGTACCGGTCAATACTTGAAATATTTTTTCAAGATCCTAAAATATTTTTCAAGATTATGAAGTATTTTTTCTGTACTAGTCAGTATGCTGAAAGTACTTTTTAGTACTAGTTAGTACCCTGAAATATCTTTTTTCGGATACTGACTAGTATAGAAAAAATACTTCATAATTTTGAAAAATTATTTTAGGATCTTGAAAAAATATTTCAAGTATTAACCGGTACTAAAAGGATACTGATTGATACTGAAAAAATACTTCATTATTTTGAAAAATTATTTTAGGATTTTGAAAAAATATTTCAAGTGTTTACTGGTATTAAAAGGATACTGAAAAAAAATATTTCAGGGTACTGACTAGTATTAAAAAGTACTTTCAGGATACTGACTGGTATAGAAAAAACACTTAAAAGTATCTTTTTAGTACCAGTTAGTACCCTGAAATATTTTTTTTCAGATTTAAGAATAATTTTTCAAGATTATGAAGTATTTTTTCAGTACAGGTCAGTATTCTAAATATCTTTTTAGCACCCAGTAATAATTAAAATAAAATTATTAAATTAAAAAACATTGTTGTTGGGTGCTCTTCTTGACAAATCACATGTATATTTTTGCACCCTTGAAATGCCACGTCATCGGTCAAAGTCAAAATTAACGGTCAAACAGTATTTTTGCACCTAATTTGTAACCACGTGTGCACTTTTGCACCCAAAAAAAACATTTTCTACTGGGCGCTCCTTGGAGAAAAGCACATGTATATTTTTGCACCTTAACCCAATAATAATATTATTTATCTATTTTATTATTTCACCGGGTTGAGGGTGTTCTGGGTTGGGGGTTGAAGGGTTCTGGGATGGGGTGTTGGGATCTGGGATGGGGTGTTCCGGGGTAGTGTTGCTTGGATGGGGTGCCGAGGTGTTGAGGTGTTGGGGTGCTGGGGTGTTGGGATGCTGAGGTGCTGGGATGGGGTCGTGGTTGAGGTATAACAGCTAATCTATCTATGTATGCACTTGTATATTTTTATGACAGCAACAAATGCTATATTTTTCCCCTGGCAACGTTATCCATTTCTAGAGCAAATTTTTCTGGTTCTCTTCCTATAAGCAACAATTACATATATCTTTCAAAAATCCATAACTCTTCCTTATATGCATAGATTATATATAAATAACTAACTCAGTAATGGACCAACTTCTTAGCTTCATATAATTATTAAGCTTGGGTTTCAATATGCTAAAACTTCCTCTGTTTAAACTCCTAAAAATAGAGTCCTATAAATAACAACTAAACCATAAAAGCAAGGTTGAAAGATTACCTCGTGCAAAGCTCAAACTTCCTTGTTATCATTGCTTGTCCACGCTAACACTTACCTCTGTTTTGCTGCTTGAAAACAGAGGAAAATGAATGGATTCTCTCTCTCTCTCTCTCTCTCTCACTCTCTCATATTCTCAGTTTTGGATGCAGGAAGATGAATGAATGAGACTTAAGGAACAACACTTATATAAAGACCTAAAGGTCTGGAGAAGCATGGCGCTGCTGGCCTTGCATGTTCAGAGAGGGAGATAATCACGCTGAAAAAGTAAGGTTAATAGATTTTGCTGACTCTATTTTTCCCACGTTTGAGTTATGTTGTTTATTAGAGGATAATAGGTTGGATGTTCTAATAGATTTTTGGGCTGCATGGTTTACGCGGGCTGGGGCAATCAAATGGTTTGGGGTATTTGAATAAATGAGATAATGAGTTGAGGTGTCTTATTCATGGGCTATTACTCATTTAATTACAATTATAAAATGAATAAATCCTTAATTCCTCTAGGCCATAAAAAATTAATTTCATAATTCTTAGGCCTAAATTATTCTTTACTTGAATTTTTCCTTAGTCTTTTCTTGGAATAAATTTAAGGAATTATAGATCTTAATCTCTAATAATTATTCTCATAATTATTTTAAACTAAAAATTCATAATTAATCTCCATACATTATTCAAACTTAAGAAATCCCAAAATTTGGGATGTTACAAATTGAATGATTGCAAATGCCAAGTCAAGGTCTGTTAGTCAAAAGTTCCTTTTTAATAGTCAACCTTTTTTTTTTTAAAAAAACAAAAGTGTGACTTTTGCACCTATTTTCTAACCACATGTGTATTTTTGTACCTAAAAAAAAAACACTTGGTGTTGGGCGCTCTTAGGGACAAAGCACGTGTGTATTTTTGCATCTTTACATTTAAATTTATAATATGATAATTTTAAAAGTATGACAAATAAATACTAATTTGATTTAAAATTTTGAATAAAGATATGTAATTAAATGATTTTTTTTTGGGGCCAAAGATTACATCCAAAGATTACATTATAAGCAGTAATATTTATATTAAGGAGGGGCATTTTTGTCAAAATAATGAGTCAATATTATGATTTAACGGTCAACTAACGGTTATATGGATGGAAGTTGAATCTCAAAACTAGAAGGGAAGTTTATGTAACATATATTTTAATTTTAAGGGACACTCATATAGGTTTTTAAAATAGAAGGGAGGTCTCTGTAATTTAGAATGAATAGAAGAGAGGTTGATGTATTTTACTCTTTAATTTATGTGCACCACTCAGAGTCCTCACAATTACTCCCTCCGGTCCTATTTATAAGAGCTAGTTGACTTTTTTGAAGGGATTAAGGAAACCAATTAAATTATTTTAAAATATTTTTTTTTATTTTTTCCTTCAAACTTATTAGTTTGACTAATAAACTAATATATAATCTAAGAATGTTTAAAATATGAAATAATTAAATAATTTATTTAGTTTCCTTAATCTCTCTAAAGAAAGTCTACTAGCTCTTATAATTAGGACCGGGGAAAGTATTTTGGAATAGACGAAATATTATATATTTTAATTTTTATGTAAACTAAACAAAAGTACTCAAGCCATTGGTTGTGTGAATATACGTAGTATTCACAATTATGGTTTTTTTTTGGGTCAACTTGGATGAAAAAGTAAAATTACTTAGCTGTAGTGGATGCATCTGGTTTTTTGAGATTTGGTAAAACATCAATTCAATATTTATTGTCTTCTAGTATGATTAATGCCACCTTTTCTTTTCTTTTTTTTCTCAAGTAATGCCACCTTTTCTTAGCTGTAAAGTTTGGGTCAGACAACTCAAGGGAAAGAATATAATATTCATCTAGTGAATTAAAAAATTTAAGTTGTCTTGATTTTAAACTGTCTGAGTCTTTTTTTTTCTTAAAATTCTTTTGATGAAAAAATTATTTTAAAGCTCGTAATCAAAACATAAAACCTTTTATGATTTTCTTGATTCAAAAAAAAAAAAAAAACTACTCCCTCCAGTCTTTTTTATGTTAAGTCTGAAATTTGTATCACCTTTGATCTTTTTCATAAGATTCCACTTGGGGTTTTTTCCTCCTAATTAATTCTATTACCCTCTTTTTTTTTTACATTACATTCTCTTTCATATTTTCTCTCATTACAACTCTATTTCTCTCTCTCTCTTTTATCTCCTTATAAATAATTAGAGTATATTTAGGAAAAAAGTTCATTATGATATATGAATTACTTTTAATTTATTTCTTAAATCACGTGAAAAAATCACGTAATTCAGTTACCAAGATCTTACAAGGACGAGAGTGAGTATTAATTAATTGAAAAATAATTTAGAATTTACACTATATACTTAAATTTAGACCCAATAAATGATTGAAAATCAATCTAAACAAGATTTATTAATTATTAAACTTCACATAAAATATACATGTAAATCAGCGAAACTTGCTTTACAAATGGTATCTTGTTTTTTTTCCCGCCAACTTGTATCCTGTTATATACATGTTTTTTTTTTAAAAAAAATATTTGTGATATTTATATTGATTTCGATCATCAATAATTAAAATGTAATAATATTTATTTAATTGAAGATTTGCTTGTCGATAGGATCACATCTCAAGTTATTTTCATTTTTCAATTGTATCCCTTCCTTGCCTCTTAGATTCTGTTCCCCCTTGTGTCCTCTCTATATATATTCCTTTTCTCTTTGTGAAAGATCATCTTATCCCTTGCATCTTTCTCTCTCTATCTGTCGCCATGGACAAGTTTAAGAAATCTCAAGTTCTTGTGCTCATTATCCTCGCTTTTCTCCTTCTAATCACACACTTCTTACCTTCCTCCATGAGACCTCCTTTCTTATACTTCATCTTCAACTTGCTCATCATATCTCTTGGAGCTGAAGCTGGTCTTCTCTCATCATCAGCTTCTTCTACCCCATTACATGAAAATACATCTCCTTCTCTTGTAGCCCAGCAACTTGTGATAATGCCCCATGAAGCCATTTCTGAGGTGAAGAAAGCTTCTACCCCTGAACCTACAGAAAAGAAGGTCATACACGTTACGGTTACAAAGCCAAGCCTTTTCTTCATAGCACGTGAAGAAACTGAAGAAGAAGAAGAACAAGAAGAAGAGAGTGAAGGAGTTGTTAATGAACAAGAAGATCTGTGTGCCAAAGCTGAGGCCTTCATTGGGAACTTTTACACGCAGTTGAAGATTCAGAGAGAGGAGTCTTGGAAGAAGATTCATTATCAGCAAACCTCATAGTTTTATTTTATTTTATTTTTGTTTTTTTTCCTTTTTATAATGTGATTTTTAACTTTGGTTCTGTGGAAATATATTGGTTAGGGGATTTCTGTTTGGCATCAATATTAGTTAGGGGTTTAAGAGAGAAATCAGTTTCATTTATGTATTCTTCAATAACGATTCATAATTTTCGTTCAGATTTTAGTTTCTGATCATAAAAATTCAGTTCGCTGCTTTTAATTTCCTCACCCCCGAAAATTTTAAAGAAAACTTAAAAAGGTCAGCAAAACTTAGGGTTTTGAACCATTTTGGAGGTTTTCTTACCAAAAAACACTAGTGACGCAAATGTTGAAATATTATATGTATTATGAAGCATGCAACACGCATATCATGGGGAAAATGACAGTTACAGAGTCAACAAGAGGATTAGTTATATAATGAAAGACCGTAAAAATTTAGAAGAGGGAACAAAGCCATTGGTTGAATTGCTTTTAAAAAAATGGGTGGATAAAAATGCCTTTTTTAATGACCAGCCGAAGGAGGCTAACCATTGGTGTTGGATGGGGTCAATTATTTTTGTTAGGGTCTCTAAACTTTTTTAATTAAACAATTTAGTCCAAATATAAGTGAATTTTGAAATTGGGTTAATGTCTTTTAGCTGTGAGCTTTCTTAGGCCCATTCGGATGGGTTTTTTTGAGAAAAAAAGCATTTTTTTAAAGCAAAAAAAATATTTTTTAATTAATTTATGTGTTTAGATGATTTTTTTTAAAAAAGTAAAAGTTACAAAAAAAGCCAAAGTGCTCCTTTTTTTAAAAGCTCTAATTTGGAGCTTAAAAAATAAGCACTTAAAAAAAGCACTTTTTTAAAAATTCATCCAAATGGGCCCTTAGTCGCAGTTACACCATGGAGGGGTAAATTTGGGTGATACCCAAAAAAAAAAAAAACTAAAAAAACATAACCTGCAAAGAACTTAGGGAGAATCTCAGATAACTACTGTATGAAATTTTTCAAACCCCCAAAGGTCTGTTAATATTTATAAAGGATATAAAGGTGACGACAGGTATCAAATTGAGATTTTCAAAAGTAAATAAATTTACCATTATGCCCTTAGTTTTTAAATTAAAAAAGGCAAAATGAGTAGCACCACTGCCTACGACAGCCTAAACAAAGAGAGGGGGGCTTTCGTTGTCATCACCTCTCCTTCACCTTCATATCCCGGTTGGGGCTTCTGTTTCCATCGCCACTACATCTGGTGAGAGAGAGGGATAGGTTCTTGGGATGGATTTGCTAGGCATATGCATGGAATCGAAGTTGGGTTTGGAGGTGGAGGCTCGCCGGATGGTGTTAAAGGATTGAAGGAGGAAGTGTTGGCTTGGACGAAAGTGGTGGGGTAAGGGGCAACGGATTAAAATCTGGTGATGGGTTTAGGATGAGGTGGTTGTTGGAGTTGGACTCCATTACTCGAAGAGGAAGGAAGGAGAGATGAAGAAAAAGATAAACAGTAAATTAATGTGGCATTTCACAAAATCTATAATGAGATTCACAAGAGCAATAATGCATTTGACAAGATTTTTAATGGTTTTCACAAGAGCAATAATCCTAAGTTGCATGTTTTCATCAGCAAACACTTTTAACAAAATTCGTAATGGAATTCACAAGTTTAGTAATGGTTTTGACAAAGGCGTTTGCTAATGAAAACATGCAACATATGTGGCATTTTACAAAAATTCGTAATGGGTTTCACACAAGTGTTTTCCAAGGTTCAACATGTCACTCAGGGTTCGCCCACATTTAAGCACTTTTAACAACATTTGTTGTGGGATTCACAAGTTCAATAATGATTCTCACAAGACTTGTAATGGGTTTCACACAAGCTAGAGCACTACTAGCACATGTGGCACAACAGTTGAAGAAAGATGAAGATTGCTACATGTGGCACAAAGATTGGCAGTTGAAGATCAAGCCCTATTACTCTAGCATTGTTGTCGACTTGCAGCAAGAATGCTTACAACTCAATCTAGTGACCTGCATGGATATTTGAATATTAATTTTAGACTTTAGGCTATTTCAAAATGTGCTACACTTTAAGACCGTACCCCATTAATTTGGCCCACAAAATCTGCCAAAAGTCCATTTTCCCCACCATTACACTTTCCCACGGACACATCTCTCCCTCCCACTGTCAATCGGCCTCCAAAATTGCTTGCTATAATTGACACTGTTCTGTTCTAGGAACAGGACTTAGTTGGACTTGACTAGGTGTCAAGCCTAGAGCCTACATACCCTTTGAAGGGATCAAAGTCCACGTAGTTCGCAGTAAACTTGGAGGCGTGAGGCCAGGGAGTGATGTGTGTGCTCTGTGTGACAGAAAGTAGAATGAGCATGAGTTAGAACGTGTGCACCTGGTTGGTCTCCTTCTATATTTATGGAGATGTCTGAGGCGGATATCCCGGCCTGGCGAGATACCCGGAGTGAGTAATATTCGGGGCCGAGATATTCGGCGCACGTATCTCGGGATGCCGGTTAAGATAGATCCTATCTTGTTAGGATACTGGATCTTCCCTGCTGATACGCCAACTATGCTTCCTAGTCTTGTTGGGCCGTAATATGGATTTGGGGATTTGGGCCGGTCCGTAACAGTTACCCCCCAGCTTGGTCGTTCAGTCCTCTGGACGGCCGAGGTGTTCGTTGCCCCCGACGTCTGTTAAGGCCTGGGGTCACTGCTTCAGCTGGACCGGCTTGCAGCTGCCACGACCTTTGAGGTAACTTTGAGTCTAGGGCTTGGTTTCTCAGAACTTCGGAGGATTCAACTCCCGCCTTGGCACACTTTAGGTAGCCGGGGTAGTTACGCGATCCGATCCGGCCCGTGATGCCCGTCGGTGACCTCAGATCCATTTCTCTTACCCCTTGGTATTTGGTCTGTCGCTCGGGATCCCTTCCGTATGCGCCATAATTGCAGTTTTACACTTGGCATGCCCTGGTTGGGGGGAAACCTGCAACCGCCGTGCCTATTTGCGTCCCGATGTTCGTGCACATTTAATGCGCTTACGTCGTGTTGTTCCAATCCCGTCATGTCCAGGTCAAAAGATCCTTTTGCCCTTGACGCTTGGGTGTTCTGGGTTAACCGTTTAAGTAAGTTTCTCCCTTGGCTTTTCTCGCTATTCTCATTTCTTCGACTTTCCTCTGGTTTTTCTCTGAGTTCATAGGATCGCCTTCACCGTTTGAAACTTCGCCATTCTTACTTCCAGCATTCAAGCTTCCCTCGTTTTACTCATACAAGTATTTCGTTCACTTCCTTTTACATTTCTTCAGTATTACTCTGTACTTTACCGTTTATATTTCCCTCAGGCTGTCACCTGCGTTACTGTTCTTCCTCTTTTCTGGGTTGCTTGGTGAACCTTCTAGGTTTTCCTCGTACTGTCTTATCCTAAATTCGTCCATATTTTTGCCTTTCTTTCGACAAATGACCTCTAGTTTCTAGGTGCTTAGTCTCTTCCCATATGGCTAGAGATAGAAATTTCCCGAGGTCCAGAGTAGTACTGTCACATGAAGAAGAGGTGTTTCTTCACACTCGCTTTCCCCGGGCCTCCTATTGGGTTCTTGGAAATGAACTTCCCGAAACGGAGAGGTTAGCCCCTTTACGCCGAGGCGGCGTTGGTCATCCGAGACGTGGTGGGCCTCGTCCTGTAGTTGCAAGAGCTCCGGTGCCTCCTCCTGTTCGCCCCACGGTTTGTGCTATTCCTTTCGCACTGCCAATTGGGGCCAGGGTTGACTCCTTGTCCGGACCCGGGCCTTATGCTTTGCTGGCCTAGTCTCTCAACTTTTACAATGGTCCTCGGCCTGTAGCCTCGGATCTTTTACCTGAAGGGTATCTCGGCCCTTGTTGGGACTGCCTTGCTAAGAGCTCCCATCTCATAGCTCGTGGTAAGGACACGAGGGCTTCTTCAATACTTGGTTCTAGTTGGCACCAGCCTTCAACAAGCCTTTCCTCTAGTGCCCCCATTCGTCCGAGTTCGCTGTCATTTTCTCCTGCAACTATTGTTGTGTCAGGTATTCCTTCACTTTACTAATGTTGCCTTTATTTACTTGCCTATAGGTTAATGGCTCCCAAATCTCGACCTTCCAAACAACAGTCAGACGCCGAAGGTTCGGACTCTTCTAGTCCGCCCGAGGCTTTGTGTCGTCAGTACAGCTGGGTATCGTATGAAGTGTTGAAGGCTCGGTCCTTGATGTCGGACGTCGACATTGCTCGGATGAAGGTTCCGGCTATGCCCGGGTGTGTCATCAACCGCCCGGGGGCCGATGAGCCCATTTGTGTGATGCGGGAAGTAGGCCGTCCGAACTTCTTCTTTTTCTACCGAAACTGCTTGTCTCGGGTCAGAGTTAACTTCCCTTTCTCCCCTTTTCAAATGGAGGCTCTGCTACATTTGAGACTTGCCCCATCCCAGCTTCATCCGAAAAGGGTGGGCTTATTTTGTTGCTTTTGAGCAATTATGCTGCTCCTTTCCTGTCCCGGTTTCCTGCTCGGCGAACCTTTTCTTCTACTACTTCGGCCCCTTTACCCCCGGGTCGCCAAAGGAGGGTGACAAGTTAAAGGGATTGTCTCCCTTCGCTGTAACTCGGATCGGAAGCTTATGACGTCGTTCTCTGATTCTTTCAAGCGGTTCAAGGGTGCCTTCTTCAAGGTTACCGCCGAGCCTGGGCAACAGCCATGGTTCCTGGAAGGTCCTAAGGGTGCCGATGTGGAGTGGCGTTTCCCTCTGTACTGGGTGGAGGGTCATTATAAAGCTTCTTCATCATCCTTTCAGATTCCTAGCCAGGGCCTCTGGCCAGAGTCGGCTGCTTCTGTGCCTCAGTTAGATGTGTATGTGGAGAAGTATGGCGTCCAGAGCGCCGCTTTCTTCATATCCGGGGAAGGTTCAAGGCCGCTTCCCTTTACTTGTAGGAGTCTTTTTAAAGTATATCGTCTTATATTCTGCCTTCGACAATTTGTGTTTGTCCCTGACTTGCTCTATTTTTATCATTTCAGCTCAAGATATGCGGGCCCTTCCACTCTATCTTCAGAAGGCAAATCTTGCTGCTTCCTCCCCGAGCCGGCAGACTCGGAAGCGGGACACCCCCGCTGAAGCCACTGCGCCCAAGGCCTCTGCCTCCACTTTTGCGGCGAAGAAAGCTAAGGCCTCGGATGGCCAAGGGTATGCTCCGTCCGTTTCCACTGGAGGAGCCCAAGCCTTAAAGGGGAAAGAGGCTGTTGTGCCCATGAAAGAAACTGCGCATGTAGATATCCCATATTCTCCGTCGGGATCGGCGCTCCTATCGCCTCCGCCCCCTCCGCCTCTACCTCCTCCCCGCTGTCCGGTCCTTCTTCGGTACTCCCACGCAGCTTCCTCTGGGAAAAGGGGGTGGCCCCTGAAGTGGATGTTGCTTTTCTTCCTACCCGACATTTCATGGAGAGTCGGCCCATGTCTCCGCCTGCCCTGGACGAGATACATGCATCTCAACAGCACTTATGCCCGTCTGTTGGGTTTCTTTAAGCTCTGGTCCTGGTGAAGGAGAAATATGCTAAGGCCGATGCGGATAACAGAAAGCTGAGGGCATTGGAGGAGGAGTTGAAGAAGGCCCTGTCCACATGATGAATGGGTAACCAGTGCAAGTATACACTATCAATGTAATACCGGCAAGTATCCCAAGGTAATAAAATATCGTTCCCACAGGGACCAAAGTTCCAACTACCAACCCAAATCACTTTAATTTATAGTTGATGCAACCGTAAGAGTTTTTGATGAAAAATATTAAAAAACAGTAAAATCACACAGAAATTGAATTAAACTTTGTAAAATGAAATTAACAAAAGCCTAGGGTCATGTATATCATCAATAATCCATTTAAATGTTCTTCCTTTACCAAAAGCTAGATTAAGACCTAATCTTCTTTTAAGGTAGAAATTAACTACTTAACCCGTGAATTGAAGTATGTCAATCGAATTTCAGATTTTAATCTAATTGCTTATCCCTAAGTCAATTAGCCTAATCCTTAATCCTAAAGTCATGTTCCCATGCTCATTAGAATCAATTCATGCATTAAGTCCAGAATTCTTTATGATTGCATAAAGCCTATGACAAGTTCCCTTGCTAGTACCTTATGTTCTTTCATCAATTGAACCTAGAACTAACTAGCCTTTCCCAAGGTCTAATTAATCTTTCAATTCCTTAATTAGGTGATCAAACTAACCAAGGCATTAAGCATGGATTAAAGAAACATATCCAAGACAACGATTATGTAATTAAAAACAGAATTTCAATTAAACTTCATAAAGAATCCATACATGACCTTAGAAAGATACTTAGTTCATGCTAATCATGGCCAAGCAATAAAATGGTAAAAGATGAAGAACATGAAATTTAATTAAAACAACCAAAAAGGAAAGATTAAAACTAAGTCATACCAAGAAGGAGGCAAGAAACTAAAGATAAGAATTAAAGACAATACATAAAACTAAATAAGCAAAACCTAAGCCTTCCATGTAGGAGGCAAGAAAATAAAGAGAAGAATTAAAGACAATACATGAAACTAAAAAAAATAAAAACTAAGCCTTCCATGTAGGAGGCAATGATCAAAAAGGAAAGCAATGGAAAATAAATTGCATGAAAGTTATAAGAATAAACTAAGCCTTCCATGTAGGAGGCAAAGAACAAGAAGGAAAGAACATGAAGAGAAATCTGAAACTAAGAAAGAAAGAACCTAAAAATGGAGAGATCTTGGTCTACTCCAAGTGTGTCTTGCTCTTCACAACTCCCTTCTATTTATAGGCAGCTAGGAGCATCTCATCCATGCACTTTACAACACAAATTCGTCACTTTAGTTAGTGGCCAACTTGGAAGCATCTTTGAGTCACTTTACAGCTCCAAAACCGTGTCTTCTTTTCCTGCCCATGTTAGGCCACGAAATCATCCGAATCTGGCCATGTGATCTTCATATGAAATGTGGCCCCAGATGTCCGCTTTCCAGTCGTTCAAACGGTGCCCCATTTGGAGGTCTGTAGCTCCAGATATGGGCCAAATACCGAACGTCATTCCAGAGTCCAGTGAAAGCAGCCTGTTTCGGTTTCCAGTCCAATTTTGGCCCTCTAAACATCTGAGTTAGCTTTTGGGCTCTTCATAGGAGTTGTAGGGCTTCCTCTTAGCTTTCTGAAAATGCAAATTGGGGATCAATTGGATTTCTATAACTCAAGTTATACCCAAAATAACAAACAGTGTTTATTACCCAATTGTGAAAGAGGTGTGATTTAAGCCCAGTTTTGATCCAAATTTCAAATATAACCAAGATCAATACAAATGAAGTCTAAAAACTAATTATGAAGATGAAACTACATATTTAACTATTTTGATCCATTAAACCATGACAATGACAGAGTTTTTAGCTAATTAAAATATCATAAATTCTAAGGTTATCAAACTCCCCCAAACTTAGATCTTTGCTTGTCCTCAAGCAAATCAATTAAAGATAACAGATATAGCTTAAAAACAAGGGGATGTGCAGATCGATGTGAGTGAGGAAAATAAGATAACTTATTAGACCAAATTTTTTTTTTTTTCTTTAACTTAGCATTGCAAATGGATATATCAATCAATGAAAGCACAGTTCAAAAATGAGTAATACATTATGCTTGTATCAACACTTCACTAATTTCCAGAGTAGTAGAAAGTAGAGTTATCAAGAGGAAAATAGTAAATTGGAATAACCCCTCACTTGGATATTCAATCCACTCAAACTCTCAAGTATTTTAGGGTGTGTATTTCACTCAATCAACCATCACTCTAATAACACTACCATAGGCTTGTTCATATTCTACTTCTCCACTGCTCTGTAATACATGCATAAACCAATCAAAAGGTCTTTCAAAGGTTGGCTATGGTTAGGGAAGGATAATATATGGATAAGTAGCTTTAACAATGGAAAACAGAAAATATGAATCATCAGTCAAATCCAAATTGTGTCTCATATAACTGTTTTCATCCTTCACTAACTCATTTCTTTCTTCTTCTTCTTTTTTTTTTTTTTTTTTTTTTTGAGCTACCAGTACCATTACTCTTTTTTTTTTTTTTTACACTAATATATTCATTATACAGATCATAACCGTCATACAATTCCAAAATTCATCAATTAAGTTCATACTTTCACCTGTAGCATACTCTGCTTTCCATTGTGAGGTAGGATATGTATGGAATGGTTATATAACAGTGGTTAATAATAAGAACAAACAAGGCCTCAGGCTCAAAAGGGTTAATCAATGGAGAATGCTAGGTGGGCTATTTGGCCAACTGGTTTATACAAGAAATAAATTGCCTTTTATCATTTCAGAATATGCATGCAATACTTGCCATCTCAAACCAGAAATAGAACAAGTTCTAGAGTGCTAAAATAGTGAGGTGCACACAGCAAAAGAATATAAGTATATGAAGCTCAATCCCTCACGGATATGGGAATCAATTACACCATCCTCAAGATCATTAACTTTAAACTACTACTCCAGAAATTCAGTAACTTGTTTATTCAAACATGTGATCATACTCACTCAAGAATAACGTATTTGATATTCACATTTTGCATTGCCAAAAACACATGATTCTTATTTTCCAATCTCACGGTATCTACTCTACCTTAGAATTCATTCATGTCATGTTTTAAAAGATTTTTTTTTTTTTTTTTTTGAATAAAACATCTAATACCTAATCATGAAATGAAAACACCAAACCTTATTGGGGAAAAGTATTTAAAACCTATCCTTAAAGAAAATAAATTTATGTTTCCAAACAACACCCCCAAACTTAAAACCAACATTGTCCTCAATGTTATCTAAACATGTGAGGTGAATAAGGAGTGAGAGAAAAACATAAATAAAAGGGAAAGGTTAAAGGGACTCCCCCAAACTTAGAAGACACCCAAAGCTTAATGTAAGGGCAGCCGCTAAAGGTTTGAAGCTGACAATTCTGCACAAACAGCAAACAAAATCCAAAAAACTGCAAATAGAAAATAAGGAACAGCAAACCAAAGTTGTTGTTGTTGTTGTTTTTTTTTTTTTATGTTTTTTTTTTTTTGAAAAACAGAACCACAATCAGCAGCAAATTATATACAGACAGTAGTACACCTTGCTAAGTTTATAGTCTTTAGCAGACATGTTACCCATATTCATTTAGGGATGCTGGGGTGAATGAGAAATCTCACTTAGGTGCACATTTTGGCTCCAATAATGCTTCAATCTTTGGCCATTCACAATGAAGGTTCTTTTGGAACTCTCCTCTTCCAATTCCACAGCTCCATAAGGGAAGACCTTTGTTACCTTAAAGGGACCACTCCACCTTGATTTGAGTTTTCCTGGAAACAATTTCAATTTTGAATTGAATAACAATACCTTTTGGCCTACCTCAAAGTGACGTGGAGCAATCTTCTTGTCATGCCATGCTTTGGTCTTCTCTTTGTAGATTCTTGCACTTTCATAAGCATCCTTCCTAATCTCATCTAATTCATTCAACTGAAGGAGCCTATGTTCTTTAGCCACAGTGGGATCAAGATTAAGCTGTTTTATGGCCCAATATGCTTTATGTTCTATTTCAACAGGTAGGTGACAAGCCTTACCATATACTAACCTGTAGGGAGATGTTCCGAGGACGGTCTTGTAAGCTGTTCTGTAGGCCCAAAGAGCATCATCTAGCTTTATAGCCCAATCCTTCCTTGTAGGTCTTACCACTTTCTCCAAGATTCGCTTGAACTCCCTATTTGATACTTCCACTTGGCCACAGGTTTGAGGGTGGTAAGCGGTAGACACCTTGTGCTTGACCCCATATTTCACTAATAGTGTCTCAAACCATTTGTTACAAAAGTGAGAACCACCATCGCTGATTATGGCTCTTGGGGTACCAAACCTTGTGAAGATATTCTTCCTTAAAAACTTGGTCACTTGGTGTGCTTCATTGGTAGGAAGAGCCACCGCTTCAACCCACTTGGTAACATAGTCAACTGCCACCAGGATGTACTTGCAGTTGGAGGATGATGGAAAGGGCCCCATGAAGTCAATTCCCCACACATCAAATGGTTCAATTTCAAGAATACCATGTTGGGGCATCTCATTCCTCCTTGATATATTACCTGTTCTTTGACACCTGTCACAAGAAACAACAAACTCACGAGCATCATGGAATAAAGATGGCCAATAAAATCCGCTTTCTAGGACCTTGGCAGCTGTCCTAGTGCTCCCATAATGCCCCCCATAATCTGAATTATGACAATGAACAAGAATATTATTAATTTCCTCTTGTGGTACACACCTCCGAATTATTTGATCAGGACATCTCTTAAAAAGAAAAGGCTCATCCCAAAAATAGAATTTTGAATCATGCATGAGCTTTTTCTTTTGTTGAAAAGTAAAATCAGAAGGTAGAATACCACATACCAGAAAGTTAACAATGTCAGCATACCAGGGGATTGAAGTTGCAATTCTAAAGAGCTGTTCATCTGGGAAGAATCCATGCACAGGTTCCGTCTTGTCCTCATTACTACCTTCTAATCTTGACAAGTGATCAGCCACTTGATTTTCTGACCCCCTTTTGTCTCTGATTTCCAAATCAAATTCTTGTAACAAGAGGATCCACCGTATCAACCTCGGCTTAGAATCTTTCTTAGACAGCAGGTATTTAATGGCAGCATGATCTGTGTAAACAACTACCTTGGACCCCAACAGATAAGCGCGAAATTTATCAAATGCAAAAACTATAGCTAGTAATTCTTTCTCAGTTGTTGCATAATTCTTTTGAGCATTTGAAAGAGTCCTACTAGCATAGTAAATTGCATGAAAAATTTTCTCTTTTCTTTGACCTAGAACAGCCCCAATTGCAAGATCACTTGCATCACACATTAGTTCAAATGAAGCATTCCAATCAGGAGCACACATAATAGGGGCTGAAACTAGCTTGTTCTTTAGAGTCTCAAAAGCTTTCACACAATCATCATCAATTTTAAAAATTGCATCTTTTTCCAACAAATTGCACAAAGGTTTGCTAATTTTGGAAAAATCTTTTATAAAGCGCCTATAAAAACCTGCATGTCCTAGAAAACTTCTAATGGCCTTGACATTAGTGGGAATGGGCAATTTTTCAATCACTTCAATTTTTGCTTTGTCTACCTCAATTCCCCTTTTTGAAATTTTGTGGCCTAATACCACCCCTTCACGTACCATAAAATGGCATTTTTCCCAATTTAAAACCAAGTTTGTTTCTACACATCTTTGCAACACTTTTGTCAAATTTGCTAAACATGCATCAAAGGTAGAACCAAAGACAGAGAAGTCATCCATAAATACCTCCATTATGTCTTCTATAAGATCATAGAAGATTGCCATCATACACCTTTGAAACGTGGCAGGGGCATTACAAAGGCCAAAGGGCATCCTTCTAAATGCAAATGTACCATAAGGGCAGGTAAAAGTTGTCTTCTCTTGATCCTCAGGAGCAATTACTATCTGATTGTAACCTGAATAGCCATCAAGAAAACAGTAAAAATCATACCCGGCTATCCTGTCTAGCATCTGATCCAAGAATGGGAGAGGAAAATGATCTTTCCTGGTCGCCTTGTTTAACTTCCTGTAATCCATGCATACCCGCCAACCAGTCACGGTCCTTGTGGGAATCAGCTCATTGTTGCCATTTTTCACCACTGTTGTTCCTCCTTTCTTTGGAACACATTGTATTGGGCTGACCCAAGAACTGTCAGATATGGGATAGATGATTCCATTATCTAACCACTTGATTATCTCCTTCTTCACCACTTCCTTCATATAGGGGTTTAGACGCCTCTGTGCTTCAATTGAAGGTTTGCTCCCTTCTTCCAAAATGATCTTGTGCATACAGTAGGAAGGGCTTATACCTTTGATGTCAGCTAGAGTCCAACCTATTGCCTTCTTGTGTTCCCTCAACACCCTCAATAATTTTTCCTTTTGAACCTGATTTAAGTCAGCTGCAATAATAACAGGATAAGAAGCATCCTCTCCTAGATAGGCATAGGAAAGGTGTGATGGAAGCTGTTTCAAATCAAGACTAGGAACATCGTTAAGAGTAGAAGGTGGTTCACTTACCTCTTTTCCTTTAACAACATGCAAGGTTTCAAAGTTTTGTTCTTGTAAAGAGGGAGAGAGATCATCTAAACAAAACTCATAATCCTTACCATCAAAGGACTCTGTCTCTTCCAATGCTGCTTGCAAAGGGTCTAAAGGAAGTGTCATTACTTTTAAATTATTAAGGCAGTTATCAAGCACATCGATTGAGAAAACATTCTCATAGTTATCAGAAAATTTAACCGCCTTAAAAACATTAAAAGTAACCTGTTGATCTTCAACCCGCATAGTCAACTCACCCTTTTTTACATCTATCAATGTTCCTCCAGTGGCTAGGAAGGGTCTTCCTAAAATGATAGGAATATCTCTGTCCTCCTCCATGTCTAAGATGATGAAATCTGCAGGCAAGATTAATTTATCAATTTTAACAAGAATGTCCTCAATTATACCTTTTGGGTATGCCAATGTTCGGTCAGCTAACTGAAGAACTGCAGATGTAGATTTGATTTCCCCAAGGCCGAGTCTCTTGAATATGGTTAGGGGCATTAAATTGATGCTAGCCCCTAAATCACAAAGGGCGTTACCCGCGAACTGATTTCCTATTGTGCAAGGGATGGTGAAGCTTCCTGGATCCTTCAACTTTGGTGGCAACTTCTTCTGCAAAACCGCACTGCACTCCTCAGTAAGTGCAACTAGTTCGTTCTCCACCAATCTCCTCTTTTTGGACAACAACTCTTTCATAAATTTTGCATAAGATGGCATATTTTCTAAAGCTTCTGCAAATGGTATGTTGATCTGCAATTTCTTGAATACATCCAGAAATCTAGAAAATTGCCTATCTTTTGGATCAAATTTCACCCGTTGAGGAAAAGGAGGTTGAACTACTTTCTTTTTAGTTTCAACATGTTGGTGTAGTTGCTTGGTTTGACTTTCAGCCCTACTTTCACCTTGATTTTCTTCATTCGTTTGGGCTTCAATTGCCACTGGTTCGACATCTTTCAATACTTTACCACTTCTAAGAGCAATGGCTTGGCAAGTTTCCTTACCTCTAGGATCTTCAGTATTACTGGGAAGGGTACCCTGCTGCCTGACATTTAGAGAGTTGGCAATTTGTCCTACCTGTATCTCTAAATTCTTGATAGAGGCTGTATGGTTCTGTAGCATGGAGCCGGTTCTAGTCATGAATTGAGCAAGAATATCTTCAAGACTGCTCTTTTTCTCTTGTGGCTGGATTGGTGCTGCATATCCAGGAGGATTGTGGGGAAGTCGTGGCTGTTCAGATTGTTGTTGTGTACCTGCTTGATTACTCCATGAGAAATTGGGGTGATTTCTCCAACCTGGATTGTAATAGTTAGAATGCGGATTGTACTGTTGCTTATGTTGATGAGCAACATACTGCACACTCTCCTGACTTGTAGCACACTTCTCAGTAATGTGTCCTTCTCCACATAAGTCACACCTACTTCCTTGTACATTAGCAGATGTCAACTTATTCAACTGATTAGTCATAGAAGCTACCTGAGCAGAAAGTGTTGATAAAGCATCAAGTTCGTGAATTCCTGCTGCTTTCTTAGTATTACTCCTTTCCCCGTTCCAATGATAATTGTTGTTAGCCATGTTCTCCAAAATGTTGTAGGCATCATCCACGGATTTTGCCATCAGAGCACCACCTGCAGCTGCATCGACAATGCCTCTTGTGTTCCCTTGTAGCCCATTATAGAATGTATGGACTGGATACCACTCAGGAAGGCCATGATGTGGGCACTTCCTAAGTAAGTCTTTAAACCGCTCCCAGGCTTCATAGAGTGATTCACCGTCAGCTTGATGGAAAGAGGTGATGTCGTTTCTTAACTTTGCAGTTCTTGCAGGAGGGAAATACTTGCCCAAGAATTTTTTTGTCAATTCATCCCAAGTGGTGATTGCTCCAGGAGGAAGTGACTGCAACCAGACTCTTGCTTTATCTTTCAGAGAAAATGGGAAGAGCCTCAGTCTAATGGCATCATCAGTAACACCATTAAATTTGAATGTGTCGCAAATCTCCAAGAAACTTGCCAGATGCAAATTTGGATCTTCATAGGGAAGGCCATAAAATTGCACAGCTGTTTGTACCATCTGAATAATTGCTGGCTTGATCTCGAAGTTGTTGGCCTCCACCCTTGGCTTAACAATGCTGGAAGCAATTTCACTAACCCTTGGGATAGCAAAATCTCCCACACTTCTATGATTCCCAGCTGCTTCTGCCATTGTGATCTTTTTAGGTTCGGTATTTGTGGATGAAGAAGCTTGTTGAACTTGTAGCAAAGCTTTTTGTTCTCTTCTCAAACGCCGCAACGTCCTCTCTATTTCTTGATCAAATAAAAGATTTGTGTCTTGCATACACTTTAATCAAGAAATCAGTTCTTAAGGACCTGAAAGTCAAGAAGAGAGATAGACTACTAAATTTTTGTTATACTTAATTGAAATTCTGCAGAAAATGAATTTCCAACAACTCAATTATCACACCTACAAACTTACAAGAACACATAAAATCAAAAGTATAATAACAAAGCACACTCAATTTATTTTTTTTTTTTTGAGGTAAAAATAACACACAATTGAAATGAACAAGGAATAACTCAAAACGAAAAATTAAAAACTGCAATAAAATAAGCACCAATCTATAAACAAGCAAAGATAGTTGATATTGGGACAAATTTGGTCCCCGGCAACGGCGCCAAAAACTTGATGAATGGGTAACCAGTGCAAGTATACACTATCAATGTAATACCGGCAAGTATCCCAAGGTAATAAAATATCGTTCCCACAGGGACCAAAGTTCCAACTACCAACCCAAATCACTTTAATTTATAGTTGATGCAACCGTAAGAGTTTTTGATGAAAAATATTAAAAAACAGTAAAATCACACAGAAATTGAATTAAACTTTGTAAAATGAAATTAACAAAAGCCTAGGGTCATGTATATCATCAATAATCCATTTAAATGTTCTTCCTTTACCAAAAGTTAGATTAAGACCTAATCTTCTTTTAAGGTAGAAATTAACTACTTAACCCGTGAATTGAAGTATGTCAATCGAATTTCAGATTTTAATCTAATTGCTTATCCCTAAGTCAATTAGCCTAATCCTTAATCCTAAAGTCATGTTCCCATGCTCATTAGAATCAATTCATGCATTAAGTCCAGAATTCTTTATGATTGCATAAAGCCTATGACAAGTTCCCTTGCTAGTACCTTATGTTCTTTCATCAATTGAACCTAGAACTAACTAGCCTTTCCCAAGGTCTAATTAATCTTTCAATTCCTTAATTAGGTGATCAAACTAACCAAGGCATTAAGCATGGATTAAAGAAACATATCCAAGACAACGATTATGTAATTAAAAACAGAATTTCAATTAAACTTCATAAAGAATCCATACATGACCTTAGAAAGATACTTAGTTCATGCTAATCATGGCCAAGCAATAAAATGGTAAAAGATGAAGAACATGAAATTTAATTAAAACAACCAAAAAGGAAAGATTAAAACTAAGTCATACCAAGAAGGAGGCAAGAAACTAAAGATAAGAATTAAAGACAATACATAAAACTAAATAAGCAAAACCTAAGCCTTCCATGTAGGAGGCAAGAAAATAAAGAGAAGAATTAAAGACAATACATGAAACTAAAAAAAATAAAAACTAAGCCTTCCATGTAGGAGGCAATGATCAAAAAGGAAAGCAATGGAAAATAAATTGCATGAAAGTTATAAGAATAAACTAAGCCTTCCATGTAGGAGGCAAAGAACAAGAAGGAAAGAACATGAAGAGAAATCTGAAACTAAGAAAGAAAGAACCTAAAAATGGAGAGATCTTGGTCTACTCCAAGTGTGTCTTGCTCTTCACAACTCCCTTCTATTTATAGGCAGCTAGGAGCATCTCATCCATGCACTTTACAACACAAATTCGTCACTTTAGTTAGTGGCCAACTTGGAAGCATCTTTGAGTCACTTTACAGCTCCAAAACCGTGTCTTCTTTTCCTGCCCATGTTAGGCCACGAAATCATCCGAATCTGGCCATGTGATCTTCATATGAAATGTGGCCCCAGATGTCCGCTTTCCAGTCGTTCAAACGGTGCCCCATTTGGAGGTCTGTAGCTCCAGATATGGGCCAAATACCGAACGTCATTCCAGAGTCCAGTGAAAGCAGCCTGTTTCGGTTTCCAGTCCAATTTTGGCCCTCTAAACATCTGAGTTAGCTTTTGGGCTCTTCATAGGAGTTGTAGGGCTTCCTCTTAGCTTTCTGAAAATGCAAATTGGGGATCAATTGGATTTCTATAACTCAAGTTATACCCAAAATAACAAACAGTGTTTATTACCCAATTGTGAAAGAGGTGTGATTTAAGCCCAGTTTTGATCCAAATTTCAAATATAACCAAGATCAATACAAATGAAGTCTAAAAACTAATTATGAAGATGAAACTACATATTTAACTATTTTGATCCATTAAACCATGACAATGACAGAGTTTTTAGCTAATTAAAATATCATAAATTCTAAGGTTATCACCACAGCGGAGGAGGAGCGGGACACGGCCGGGGCTGAATGGGATGCTGCCAAGGCCACGGCGGTGAAGGCGAGGCGGGAGCTTCAGCTTGCCCGAGATTCGGCAGACAAGTTGGCTGAGGAGTGCGCCTGGGCTCAAAAGGGGTTGGGTGAGAGTTTAGCCGCCGTGAAGACTCTTCAACAGCAGCGAGCTTCTTTGTCTTCCGACCTGTAGTCCGCTAAAGCAGCTTTGGCTGCCGAGTAGGGGGCGCACTGAGAGGCCTCCGAAGCGCTAATGCAGACCGCCAAGGATTCTTTCGAGGAGGCTCTTGCCCAACTCAAGTTCCTGAATCCCAGTGTGAAGCTGAACGTGGATGGGTATGATTACCGTGCCTTTATGGAGGACGGCAACTTGATCCCGTACCAATCCCCGCCAGTGCAGGGTTCCCAAGCTGATGGGGTGGAAGGGGTTGAGGCCGAGGAAGTGGATCCTGAGGCTGGGCCGTCCAGTTAGCCCACTGTTCCTTGTATTTTGCTTTTTCGGGCGTCTGTGCCCTTTGATTTTGGACATTTCCGGCGTTTTGTGCCGTTATGTATATTCTGACAATGAATGATTTATTTATATCATCCTTTTGCCCACTTTATAAATTCCAAACTTAGTTTAGATATTTATTGACTGTAATGAATATGAGTCGTTCTACTCGGCCACGCTTGTGTGTGGGAGGTTGGGGCAGGGTTTTATGTTTGTACCTCGGGGGTCCTTAAGTTTAACCGCACTACCTCAGTCCAACTTTCACTAGTTGGATTAATGGTAACCAATGTAAGGGCAAAACTATCACATGTTCAACGGAGGCTTCTCTTGCCTCTAATCAAACATTTTGACCTGATCAGGGTCGGTATGATAGTCCGCTTGTTTAGTCGGGCAAGCGTTGACGCGTCCATTTCGCGAAAGGCCACGTATGGTGCCTTCGCCGAGCTCTAACCAATGCCTGTCGGAGTACAATGGCCGGTTTCATACATCTAGATGTTTTGGTTAGCGACCGGGTACACGACCTCGGAGTCGGTTTTTCTACCGGGCTTCATGGCCTCGGTTTCGAGTTTTTGACCGGGCTTAGGCGCCTCGGTTTTGTGCTTAAGCGGGGTTTGTGCACATTGATGAAACTCCTTGGAGGAATCCTTCATTAATAAGAATATCTCAAAAGAGCTTTACAAAAGATCATGAGTTGATAAAAACAAAAGATGACTTAAACTTGAAAGACAAACTTAAAGAAATGTTCAAACAGTGGTGTTCTACTAAGCCGCGCCGGGATCTAGCTGTGATAGATCTTCAATTTGTCGACGTTCCACGTTCTTTTAATCGGCTTCCTTGCCAGGGTTTTGAGAACTTACGCCCCTCCATCGAGCTTTTCTTTGATCCGGTATGGACCTTCCCAATTTGCCGCAAGCTTTCCGTCCAGAGCGTTCTTGTTGCCTATGTAGGCCCGCCGAAGTCTAGGTTTCCCCGGTTAAAGGACCGTGGTTGAACCTTTCGATTGTACTTAGCCACTAGGAGTTGCTTGGCTGATAATTCCCGGCAGTGTGCCGTGACTCGGACTTCATCAATGAGGTCCAAATCCCTCTTCAAGGCATCGTCATTTAACGTCTGTCCTTCCTGTCCGGCTTTTATCTTTCTCCATGATGGCTGCCCAATCTTGACCGGGATCATAGCCCCACAGCCGTAGGTCAGTTGGAATGGGGTTTCCTGGGTTGAAGACTGCACGCTGGTCCTGTAGCCCCATAGGATGCTATAGAGTTGTTCGGTCCAGTTGGTGTCGGCCTGTAGCATGCGTTTCTTTAGATTGTCCAGGATGATTTTGTTTGCCGACTCGGCCTGGCCGTTGGACTGCGGGTGTTCAACTGAGGAGAAATGCTGCCTAATGTCTAAGTTGGACATTAAGGCCTGGAAATGATGGTCCATGAACTGGGTCCCATTATTCGTGACGACCTCAGCAAGTATTTCGAATCGGGAGATGATGTTGTTGCGAAAGAATCTCATTACTCTGGCCGAGGTTATCGTGGTCAACGGTTCCGCTTCGATCCATTTAGTGAAATAGTCGACGGCGACGATGAGCCATCTAAACTGTCCTTGCGCCGGTCTGAATGGTCCGACGATGTCCATGCCCCACTTGTAAAAAGGCCAAGGGGCCGACATGCCTTTCAACTCTGTCGGTGGTGGCCATATAATTTTGGCGTGCTTCTGACAGCTGTCATATCTTTTGGCCACTTCCATAGCGTCATGCTTCATGGTTGGCAAGTAATAACCAGCACGTAATGCTTTCCTAGCAAGAGCCTTGCCCCCCATGTGATGGTCGTTGCTTCCTTCGTGTAGTTCGGCCAGCACGTACTTAGCTTCGAACTCACCTAGGCATTGCATCATCAGGCAATGCAATCCTTTTCTGTAAAGTTGATCATCGACCATGGTGTAGATGGTGGCCTCCTTAATCAATTTTTTCGCTTGTGTAGAGTCGGTTGGGATGATGCCCCTTTCTAAGTAATCTTCGATCGGCTTTCTCCAGTCGGTGGTTGACGAGATAGTCATCATGTAGCTAGGTTTGGTTAGGTTCTGCTGGATTATGGTCCTATGGCTGTCTGGACCTTTGGTGCTTACGAGTTTAGAGAGGATGTCGGCTCTTGGATTCTCTTCTCTTGGGATGTGGGTGACAACCACTTCATCGAATTCGGCTATGAGTTCCTTTGCCCGGTTCAGGTACTTCGCCAGCAGTGGTCCCTTTGCTTGGTAGCTGCCATCAATTTACGTGGCTACCAGTTGTGAGTCGATTAAAACCTTGACTCGTTGCGCCCTGTTATCTTTTGCTTGGAGCAGGCTAGCCAGGAGGGCTTCGTATTCCGCCTGGTTGTTGGAGGTCGGGAACTTCAACTGGAGGGAATGTTCGGTAGCGATCCCTTGTGGGCTCTCGACGATGACTCTTGCTCCGCTGCCTTTTGCATTAGAGGATCCGTCAATGAATACCCTCCAGATTCCGTCGTTTGTTATGGTCGGGGTCAACTCTTTGATGAAGTCGGCCAGGGCCTGTGATTTGATCGATTGTCGGGCTTCAAACATAATGTTGAACTCAGATAGCTCGATAGCCCAGTTCGTCATTCTTCCCGCCAGGTCTGGTTTATGAAGAATCAGCTGTATCGGCTGGCTAGTGTGGACAACAACCCGGTGTCCTTGAAAGTATGGCCGGAGTCGTCTTGCTGCGGTTAGTAGGGCGAAGGCTACTTTCTTGAGTTTCTGGTATCGGAGTTCGGAACTCTGTAGAGCCTTGCTGACGAAGTAGATGGGTGTTTGTCCAGCCTCGGTTTCCCTTACTAACGCGGCACCTATGGCTTCGTCTTCGATTGATAGGTACAGGAATAAGGTCTCCCCTTGTCCGGCTTTGTGAGTACCGGAGGGGTTGCCAGGCACCGTTTGATTTATTTGAAAGCCGCGTCGCAGTCCGGATTCCAGCCCCCATGTGTCTCTTTCTTTAATAACTTAAAGAAAGGTAGAGCTTTCTCCGCCGACCTGGGCAAAAACCTTGTTAGGGCAGCCAGGCGGCCTGTCAATTATTGAACCTCCTTCTTCGTCCTCGGGGCCTGCATCTCTAGGACAGCCTTGCACTTATTCGGGTTAGCCTCAATTCCTCGGTTTGTCAACATGAAGCCCAAGAATTTTCCATCCGGAACTCCAAAAGCACATTTAGCCGGGTTCAACCTTATTTGATGTTTTCTTAGTTTTTCAAACATCTGTTCTAGGTCCCGGATGTGATCCTCTGGTAGTTTCGACTTCACGATCATGTCATCGATGTAGACTTCTAAATTGCAGCCAATTTGGTCTTCGAAAACCCGGTTCATCATTCGTTGATAGGTGGCCCTGGCATTCTTTAACCCAAAAGGCATGACATTCTAACAATAGTTTGCCTTGTCGGTCATGAAGGTAGTTTTCTCCTGGTCGTCCGGATGCATGGCGATCTGATTGTATCCGGAGTAGGCGTCCATGAAGGAAAGCAGCTGGTACCCGGCCGAGTTATCGACGAGCTGATCAATATTTGGCATCGGATAGGAATCCTTCGGGCATGCTTTGTTCAAATTAGTGTAGTCAACGCATACCCTCCACTTGCCACTTGGTTTGAGTACCATGACCACGTTAGACAGTCAGGTCGTATATTGTACTTCCCGAATGAATCCGGCCACTAGCAGTTCTTCTACGTGGCTCTCAAGGGCCTTCTGTCTGTTGTCAGCGATGTTCCTCTTCTTCTGTGTAACCGACCTCGATCCTGGCCATATACCGAGTTTGTGGTAACAAAAGTGTGGGTCGATCCGGGTACTTCGGCCGAGGTCCAAGCAAAGACATCTTGGTTTTGTCTTAAGAATTTGACTATTTGAGCCTTCAAATCTTCGTCCATATCTCTGCTGATTTTAGTCGTTTTGGAAGGATCCGTTCCCAGTGTTACTTCCTCAAGCTCTCCTTCTAGCTCCGGTCTTGGGTTTTCTGTCTCTCGCAGATCTAGTTCCACCATATTAACCGGTTGCCGGGGACTCCCATCATTATCGACCTCGGACATGACTTCATTACGTTTGAGCCGAGGCAGGGATGAGGGTCCTCCTTCCTCGACCCGGAGGGCCTCGAAGTAGCATTGCCGAGACTCCTTCTGGTCTCCAGACACCTCGACCAACTGATTCTTCTCGTTGATCATCTTTAGCTTTTGATGCTTGGTGGACACCAGCATGCCCCAATTGTGTATGGTTGGTCGGCCCAAAATAATGTTGTAGGGAGAGCGGAAGTCAGCCACTATGAACCTTACGCGTTCAATCTTGAATGCTTCCTTTGTTCCAAGGGTCAATCTAAGATCGATGTAACCCTTTGGGAAAGACCTCTCCCCATTGAATTCGATTAGGGTGGTCTTGCACGGCTTCAGATCCTCGACATCGAGGTGCATCCTTTTATAGGCATCCCAACTTATGATGTCGGTCGAGCTCCTTGCATCGACAAAGATTCGTTTAACGCGGTAATTGGCCAAGGTTCTGGTGATTACCAGTCCATCCTGGTGGCCAGGAATAACATCCTTTAGCTCCTTGTTGGTAAAGACCAGTGGGGGCGGCTTCAGCTTTGCTGGGTCGTCTTTGAACTTTGGGAGGTCTCTGACCGTCAAGACCTTTCGCAGGTACTTCTTTCGTTGGCTTACCGTGTCCCCGCCTCCGCCAAAACCACCGCTGACGACGGTACACTGGAATTCAACCTCAGGGAACTTGTTGTCAGAGCCTGACTTCCATTTCTTATCCTGCTTCCGTGTATTCGTGGCCGGACTTCTGCTTCGGCCGCCACAACTCCTCTTACCGGTTGATTTTCCCTGGGTTTTGATCACATATTGCCGTAGTTTTCCCTCTCTCACGAATTTCTCGATAGCATCTCGGAGGTCATAGCATTCATCAGTAGTGTGTCCGGGGCAGTCGTGAAATGTACGGTGCTTAGATCGATCTGTGTTGGACCGACCTCTAAGCTGCTTCGGCTTTCCCACTTTCTTCATCTCGGTCTGGGCCACCTCTTTCCATAGCTGCGACCGCGGGACGTTTAGTGGGGTGTAGCTGTTGTACTTCACCTTGTTGTTCGTCGTCTCTGCAGTCCTAGGTCAACTGTCTCTGTTGCGCCTCCGAGGCTTGGTCTTCAGTTTATTTATTCGATCTCGTAGATTGGGTGAGTCATTCCTCGCCTTCTCGGGTTCGTCCGTGTTGGCGGCCTCCATTTGTTCCACGTCTAGGTACTGCTTTGCCTTAGTGTAGAATTCAGTCAGAGTATAGACCCGGTTCTTGCATAGGTTCCTGGCTAGTCATGACGACGGGTCCAGTCCATTAACGAGGCAGTGTACGTGGACCTCCTCGGATAGAGATCGTACCTACATGGCCACATCCCTGAATCGATCCAAGTATTTCTGCAACGTCTCACCCTTTTTCTGCTTTACCTTACTTAGCGTGAATTGAGACTTCGACTGCTTTTTGCTAGTGGCAAAGTGTAGCTCAAATTTACGTTCGAGGCCTTCGAAATCCTGAATGGAATTGTCAGGGAGTGAGGTCAGCCATTTATGTGCCGGTCCGGTCAAAGTGGCCGCAAAGAGGCATTAAATAACCGGGCCGTCAATTGACCGGACCCACATCAACTTCTCAAAAATCTCCAGATGATTGCGTGGATCTTGAGTCCCGTCATACTTTGGAAGGTTGGCCAGGTCAAAGTTTTTTGGATAGCGAGCCGTCGCTGTTGCCCTCGAGAATGGGGTTCTACCGGATCCCGTCAGATATTTCGTCTTGTATTCCCGGGGTGAACCTTGCGTCTGGGGCTTTCTATTTACCTCCGGTGTTCTCTCGGATGTCGCTCCTCCCTGCGGTTGTGGCCGTCGCGGCCTTTGCCGCCATTTCGGTCCCGCGCTTTCGTCACGGTGTCCTAAAGGTGACGCGTGATCACGCACGGGGCTCGTCCTTCTATTCCTCCCGCCGGTGCTTCCGCGTCTTGACCTCAGTTAAGGGCTGCTAGACGAGCTGCTACTGTCCGTGACAGCCTGTACTTTTCCTTTACGGGATTCTCTCCGGTTTCCGTGTCGGAGATGGCGCTGGAGCTCTTCCCTTATCATTTGATTGAAAGCTTGGAAGTTTGCCTGTCGTTGTAAGTGATCCCGTTTCTCCTTATCCTCGAATCTCTGAAGCAATGATTCTTGCGTTCTCCGAAGAATGCGGACGTCGGCTTCTATCACCAGAGCGTCCGGGGTTGGAATCTCCTTTTCCGGTTCAAACAGCGGTTGGTTGTCAGCGGGAGGGGAAGTTGCAGTATCCATGACATGACCCTTCGGGGTGTTTTCTCGTCGTGGTTGACATTGAACTTGCGGCTGGCTAGGCTCGGCTTGAGGTTGGTTTGGCAGGGGGCCTCCGTCAGCCTGTGGTGGTGGATTTCTGCTGTGGCTTCTGGTGTTTGCCATGAGTGGTCACGGGGATAGAAGTTTATAGCTCCTCACGGTCGGTGCCAATGTTCTGTTCTAGGAACAGGACTTAGTTGGACTTGACTAGGTGTCAAGCCTAGAGCCTACGTACCCTTTAAAGGAATTAAAGTCCACGTAGTTCGCAGTAAACTTGGAGGCGTGAGGCCAGGGGGTGGTGTGTGTGTTCTGTGTGACAGAAAGTAGAATGAGCATGAGTTAGAACGTGTGCACCTGGTTGGTCTCCTTCTATATTTATGGAAATGTCCAAGGTGGATATCCCGGCCTGGCGAGATACCCGGAGTGAGTAATATCCGGGGTCGAGATATTTGGCGCACGTATCTCGGGATGCCGGTTAGGATAGATCCTATCTTGTTAGGATACCAGATCTTCCCTGCTGATATGCCAACTATGCTTCCTGGTCTTGTTGGGCCGTAATATGGATTTGGGGATTTGGGCCGGTCCGTAACAGACACACACTTCCCTTTTCAAATCCCACTAACAACGTGCTCTCCGGGTTGGGTTTCTCTCCTTATCTTTTTCTCATCATTCCTCATAATCTTTAAATCACATCCATCTAATCAATACAATTCTACTTTTACTTTTCTCTCACTTTCTAAATCAATGGTCCAAATTTGGCAGATGAGAGAAAATGAGAAAGTAGATAAGGAGATGATCTCCTTCCCGCGCTCTCCCACTCTCATCCTCCTCCTTCCTCTCTCCACAAACCCTTCCCCTTTGCCTACTCCTTGCTCTACATCACACACATGTAGATCTGGCTTTCATCTTATGCACTTATCATTCACTACCCTCCACTACACCTAAAACGACGTCGTTTTGTTTAATATCATATTGCTTTTCTAATTTTCATCCAAAAAGAATAAAAAAGGTATGAGGTTTGTGTTGCATCTTTGGACTTGGCTTTGGTCCTATACCCCTTACCATCCTTTTCCCTCCTTTTCCCTTTCTTGCCGTTAGATTAAGATCTCAACGGTTCAGATTTATCATCACTTTTTACCATCCTTTTCCCTTATAATAATATTTTTATTATAAAGTAAATTTGAACCGTTGAGATCTTAATCCAACGATAGACAAAGGAAAAGGAGGGAAAAAGATGGTAAGAGGTATAGGACCTAAGCCAAATCCTGCATCTTTGCACCAGTTCACATCCCTTTCTTCTTCCTCTAGTTGCAGCAAGATTTGCAAATTCCCATCGGGGCATCGACCAAATGTGGTGGAACGAAACGAATGACAGTGACCCAGAGCTCAAACATTTTTTGGCATCGGATCTGCCCCCGAATCGTTATTTTCCCCTTGAGATTCCTTTTCATTTTCTTGATTTTATGTCCAGTAGATATGTGCTAAAGAAGATTCGCTTGGCTAAGCAAATCGACAAGTCTAAATGTACAGCGCAACAAGAGGTTGGCACTGTATTTATATACACATTTTCTTTTATTTTTAAAGAATGACTCCAATCATTCTGTTTTGATTTCTGTCTTAATTGAATGAAAATTGAACCCGCATTGATAAATGGCATCGATCAATCCATTTCCTTCCATGTTTTGAATCATACGTGGAATGCATCTACTTTACTAATTTGTAATTATTTTGAATCCTCAACATCTTTACTCTTATTTGATGATTTATAAATTTACCATTGTTGCCTACACTTTGTTCTTACTACGAACAAGTATTGGATATGTAGTATTTTGAAGAGACAGAGATTGAAAATTAAAGATTAATAACAGTAGAAGCAAATCTTGTTGGTGCTATCTAGAAGCAAGTCATTGCTGCTTATTTTAGTATAGATCAAATAATTAAATAACAGAATACTGGCTTTCTTGAATTTCTCTCCTATAAGATTGTGAAAATACTGTAAACATATGAATGGCATGCAATAGGGCATATTGAATTAAATACAAGTTGAAGTTGGTTCTGAACAAGTTCTTTTATTTCCATTGATATAAAAAAGAGATCTCTATTAGTTTCATTTAGATGAACCTGATTTCAAAGCTAAATAACCTATGTATTGTGGAGTACAAAGATGCTTAGATGGAAAAGTTAAGTTAGGAAGCAGAAATACCTTGAAGCATTAGATAAGTAAGCTTACAAGTCTACTTTAGACTTGGTTGGCACTTAATGTTCAGAAATTAGACCCTAATTTTGAACTCTTTAAATTTTTATAGGCTTGACAAGTCCAAGGATGTAGAAATATTAGTGAAGGACTTAAAAGTTTTTTCCACATTCAATGAAGACCTATATATGCCCATATGTACTTTGTTCTAGTCTTATTGTAAAACTTCTATAGACACAGACAACGAATTTCTCATACCACAGGGAAAATGAACAATTGTCAAAGTATGGCGACACAAAGTCTGCAAGGGCAATCATGTTTAAAATCATTTATGGATTGGAATTTAGAATTTTGTTTGGGTACTGTATGCTTTCCTTATATACCATCTAGCACATCTATGGAATTTCGTTTGGGTATTGTATGCTTCCCATATATAAAATGGAATGTTCTACAGAGAACGTGGTTGGCAAAACTTCTCTTTCATTTATATAAAATGAAATGAAGCAAATAAAATATGATAGTGTTTTTTTCTTTTACATCAAACTATTTCCTTCTCCTAGTAAGATGTCAATGTGTTGGAACTGTTTTGTGATCATCTTTTTCTATCCATATACAAACAAATGACTATTTCTTCACTTTGTTTCATAACATCAATTGAGAAGACATGAGAAGCCTAAAGAACAAAATGAAGACTTCATGAACAGAATGAGCCTGCTTGACCAAAATAGAGAGCATACCAAAGGAAGTGCAAAATGAGCCTGCTTGAGCAAAATAAAGAGCAACCCCAAAGGAAGTTGTAAGCTATACAAAAGAGCTGGACAAAATAAGGTAGAATGGAGACTTCATGTAGGAGGATCAAAATCAATCATTGAATTTGTATTTGTAACATAATGCAACTTTGTAATGTTAGTGAATATATATTGATAGTCTTGAATTTGTCCACTATTGTAAGATGAGACAATGTTATGTAGAGAACTTCATATTTCAATATAAGAGACTAAATTGTTTTCTTTCATTATCATTATTCTTTATGCTTACCAACATTATATTTTTGACTAAAATCTAGTACTGCAAGATATGTAAATTCGTAGTCAAGTGGTGCCTATAATAAAATAATGAAATAAAAAAAATCTCTCAATACATAAAACAAATTAGTTAAGGACGCCATTCAACATCATGTGACATACTATCAATAAATTCGTAAGAGTTATTTGACTTGATTGAGAGCTATCCAACATTATTATTATGTTGTACTGGAGTTGATGTCTCAGATTTTTGAAGTTGATTATCCTACCCCTAAAACATATATAGAAAGAAACATTAAATATGTAATAAGCATTAAGCATCTTTGGAAAAAAATAATTGATTTTGACAAAAAAAAAATTGATTAATAGTTTACCTATAAAGCTTTATGAGGCTTTTTAGAGGCTTTTGTTATTCCTTTTCTTCGACTAATTTCAAGACAACTCTTTATTCATTTTCTTATATTTCTACCATATCTCTTTTTGAAGCCAACAACTTAACCATATATCTTGATTTCCCTCACCATTGTCATCACCTTTACCATCATCTTTTAGGTATTTTATGTGAAGTTGGGTTACTTTTTTACTTAGTTGCAAGACAGCTTCATGAACAAGAGAGAATGCCTCTGAACTTTTTGATGCATCATTAGCTAATTTAACAAGTAAAGGGCATAATTGTCTATACCGATTAGATCTTTGAAGTTTAGGATCAACTTCAATCTGTTTCCTTGATATTGAACACTGCACCACATCGTGCTTCTCTTGTCCACCTTTTTACTATATATTTATGAGGGAGTAATTTGACATCACATTCATTCAATACTATCAATGCATGACAACATAATATACCAACTCATTCAAACTTTTTACAACTATAAGTTATTGTCTCCATTGAAGGATCAAATGTCAAACTATGCTCTTGTTTACTTCCATTCATGATGAACACATAATCAAACATGGTGACAGTATCCTCCACATCCATAATGATCTTTCTTTATTTCCTCTCTTTTATACATGTTGCTTCACGTAGATCACATTGTTGTTGGAACAAGTTAAAAATAGGTTGAATATATAGATCAGAAAGCTAACGAAGCATACTTGAACTCTGTAACATCAACCTTGGCAACTTGTCAAGTGCTTCAAAGTCACTTTTCAGTTTGTTATAATACTTATCCTCTAGAACTCATTCAAAATGTTGGATGAATCGATTGATATCCAATTTAGCATGGGTGCAACTTTTGATAGATGCATTGACACTTTCGCTGATTTGTGTGCTTCTCATGCTAAGTCTCCTTGAGTTCTTCATATAGCATATTGCCCATTTCTCTTTTATTTCATACATGGACATCAACCACAAGTTTTTTTTGTTATATCTTGTTATGATAATAATGTTTGCCAAGCTTCTTCAAACTCGACTACATCCCAACAATGATATATGCAATGGTTGAAATCACTAACCATTGAGCTTGGAAGGTGCTTCCTTGCATTTTTTTGAAATATGCCGAGTGCACAAGGCATGCTTTACCTCTGGCATCACTTCTTGTAATCCACTTGACATAACAGCATCTTGGTCGATAAACTTAGTTAGAGGCCTTCCATTTGTGTGCGCACAAAAAAGTCTCAAAGAGGCATTTGAAACTCTCAACGGTCTTATCATATAACAATGTCACTCCAAATATTACCCCTCCTTTATAATGGTTAAAACCAGAGAAGATTGCAAGAGATTTGTGGTCACGATTTGTGCAATAAGTTGTATCAAGTGAAATTACTTCACCAAAGTAAGCATAATCGACCAACATGAGTGCATCAGCCCAAAATACATTTGTCACTTGCTCCTCTGAGTCCATTTGGTGAGCATGAAAAAGAGATATATTTTTTGCTAATTGATGCTCAAAATACCCAAATATACATCCTACTTCCCCATATTTCATAACTCGTTGCCTTCTTGAATTAAGATAATTCTTCACTTCAACTCTTGTATATCCCAAATTACTTCAACCTCTTGCATATTGGCTTTGCAGATTGAATGCTTATTTATTATTATTATTATTATTTACTAATCCCAGCCTTTTCTAATTCATATTGTAGAACTGGTGTTAATTCTCGAAACAATACAAACAGATGAATAGCTTCAGATGACTTGCTTTGCAATTTGTTCTTGTCTCTTCTCTAGGCTTCCTAGTTTTCACATTATGAATGTCTGGTTTCTTCACCCCTTCTTTACGACAAACATATAGATAAGAGGAATATTTTGACTTATCTTTTCTGCTCTTGTTAAAACTCTGTTTTCAAATGCCAAAACCAATTCTTCTTTCGTATGCCTTCCAAAATTCCCATGCTTGTCCTATATCATTAAATTCAATATCAAGTCTTAGATTTATATCCATCTGTAAAATTGAAAAATATGTACCCAATATAAATATAAACTCATAGCGAAAAATATTAAAAAAAAATGATCTCAAAAGCAATATATATATATATATATATATATATATATATATATATATATATATATATATATATATATAGACACACACAAATAGAAACATAGAAATAGCTTGCAGCCAAAAAGAAAAAAGAAACAAACATAGAAATATCCCAATACCAAAGTCTGGTGCTAGCAGTGCTCAACAATGAAAGGAAATATAGGAATGGAATTCAAGTCCCCTAGAATCAGTATGACGAATTCAAGTCACATTAACCCATCCCCTTCTCTCTCTTGCAAATATATAGGCACTGCTATAATTGAAAGAGGAGCTTTATACCCAAGAGGGGGGTGAATTGGGTATATTAAAAATTTTCGAAACTTGGTCTGTTTTTGAACACTTAAAACAAAGCAGAACAGAGGAGAAGGGAAATGAAGCTTAACACAATGCAATTTATACTGGTTCGGTCCTTTCTCTGACCTACATCCAGTACCCAAGCCTCACTTGGGATTTTCAATCCACTAACTTAATGAAATTGATTACACACTCTGTACTAAGAGTTGTTCTCTTACTAGAACACACTCCCCCTTACAAGTTGTAATCAATACACCCCAACTCCCAAGTCCCCTGACTTGTAGTTGTTATAATCAATAAATGATTTTACAAGTGAAACTCTCTCAAAGAGTAGATAGAATAAACACTGAAGCTCAAAGTATCAAAATGATACTATTACAAGTGACAAGCTAATACACAATGAATGAACTTAGTAAATTTTCGCTCAGAGTAGGTGTATTAGCTGGAGATGAAGTTAATGCTCTCTATTTATAGGTAGAGAACATTAAATGACCGTTGTGAGATAATTCCAACCGTTGGAAGTGATTTGCTTAAGGTCTGGTCATCTTCTCTCTCTAAGCTTCTGCTAATCCAAGAGTTAATGTTGTCTGGTGTGGCTCTCTGAGTTTCTGCCCGTTGGAATTGACTTTACTTGATGTAGTAAGCTTCCTTTAACGTTCATTAGGCGTGCTCAGATGGATTAGCCAAAAGTGGGTGAGGTTGTGCAGGTGCATTAAATGCAATGTTCACCTTTTTGCTTTTTCTCACAAATCTTCAATAATCTTGATCTGTGCTAACTGAGAAACACTCAACAAACTTGTTAAACATATCTGGGAACATGAGTGAATGATATATGAAATCAATTAGATCAAACAACAAGATATAGCAGATTTCACAATTTTGAAAATGCAACAACGGTCACAAACCTTGAGGTTAGTTCATTCAACCTCAAGGTTTGCTTGAAGGTTTCAGGCAAACACAGTTTTTTTAAAACATGTAACCTCGAGGTTGAGATATGAACCTCGAGGTTTCTCTTAAATAGAAACCTTCTGGCAAATCTTAGTAACTCACAAACCTTGAAGTTCCAATAGTAACCTCGAGGTTTGAAGCTTGTTTCCAAAACTTCATTTTTCACTGGAGCCCGACAACCTCGAGGTTATAAATCCATACTCGAGGTTGGCCTTTGAAAAAGCAAAGTTCAGTTTATCAACATAAGGCTCAGCCTCGAGGTTACAATCTTAACCTCGAGGTTTTCAATCCTTTGAAAACCAGTTGCTCTCTGTAAAGGATGATACTCGAGGTTGTAATACCATACTCGAGGTCAACAGGTTTTTCTTCAAACTTAAGTCTTAAATCAAAGTGTCCAACCTCGAGGTTGAAACATGAACCTTGAGGTTTCCATGCTTGATGAAAACCATGACCTTTCTGTATGGGTTAAAACTTGAGGTTTGCTTTTCATACTCGAGATTGCAAGTGTTAATGCAAAACTTGGGTTTTTCAAGAAGACCAGAACCTCGAGGTTGACTTTCCAACCTCGAGGTTTCACATAGTTTTTGTGAAACCAAGTTTTGTAACATGAAAACACTTGACTTTTTAAAGCTTCTGTAAGGTCAAACCTCGAGGTTACAATACCAACCTCGAGGTTTGCTCTTGAACAGACTTTTTGACACTTAAGAGCAAAACCTCTTTAACTGTTTGTAGTTGTTGGCAATCATCAAAACCATCAGAGAACTAACAATAATATTTTGCTGATTTGAATGTCAAACTAATATGCAGTTATTTAGTTATAATATACTTCTAAGCTCTATCATGTTTTATTCAAACTAAACCAAATCATAAACTTTGTTAACTTTATTTAACATTAATAAATTAATGCATGAGAAAAAAAACATCAACAAATAATAAATTAGAGATAAAATTGTGCATTCGCATGATAAACTAAAATGAATGAAGTGACCTGTTTTGAGGAGGGAAAAAACTCAATCTAGTATATAAACAAGTCTAGAGGCAATGACGGACCTAGGGGGCTAAGGTGGGCCCCGCCCCCTAAAATAAAACTTAAAAAAAAAAGTTTACTGTTTTGACCAATGTTGTTAAAATCGAGATCTTATATAAGATCGGAAGGGGGTGTGAAGATCGTAAATCGTGGGATCGACACGGATCGTAAGATCCTATTACCTAAGATATAAGGTTATATTCGAATATATATATATACATGTAAAATAACTAATAACAATTGTTAAACTCATAAACATAATATAAAAGTAATAATAACAGTAGAGTTATCAATTTGACAATGTATAAAATAAAATCAAAACACCAAAAGTAAGAAAGAGTTCAACATCTCTAATTTAAATAAAGTCATTCAAGTTAATAGGTTCCAAGCTATTAAAGTATTAACTAAAAAATGAATCTTTGAACTGGGAACCCTTGTGACTCGTGAGAATGAATTTTTGGATGGAAATTGGAAAGTTGAAAACTATTAAACTATTGACTATTAAATGATTTTTTTCCCCGTTTCCTTTTGCTTTAGTTCTTATCCACTTATGACTTATCTGACTATTTCTTTGAATAGAGTCATAGAGAGAACATCAAGAGTCAAAACAAAGTGAGAAACCGATAACACGCGTCCAGCAAAAATAAGAAAGATATCTACACACTATAGTGCTACACGCTTGACGGCCGGAGTATTTTAGCTCTCCTCCAATCCTCCTAAATCCTAATCTGTATTCTTACCAGAAAGTGGATCTGTGGAAGTTCGGCCACCTTGAGCGACGGAGGGGCTAGTGATCTGGAAGAATCTCCGATGGTGCTTCGAGAGTGGGGCAGAAAGAACGTTGAAAGCACCGCAGCTGCAACAGGTGATTTCTGAAAGCAACAATACTGCAGTAGGGCTCGTGTAGTCGTGTGGTTCCTGAAATTAGGGTTCTGATTTTTTTTTTTAATTCCAATTTTGGATCATGGGCATGGCCTCATGATTTGGGCTTTTTTCCTAATTTGAGAAGCACAACAGGAGGATCGTGCGATCAGCGATTTGTATGATTGCCTATCGATCCTATCGTTACAACTTCATCTGCGATTTTTGTGCATAGCTAGATCGTGTTGGCTCCTGAACATCACGATTTTAGCGATCCTGCGATTTAGCACGCGATTTTCTCAACAGTGGTTTTGACAAAGAGAAAATCATTACCTAATATATCATATATATGAATATGCGGCAGAGCAAAATCGTCTCCTAATTCTTTGTCCAAAAAAAATCGTTACCTAATATATGAATATGTGGGTCCCACTTACATATTTAAATAAAGGATATAAAATAAAGAGGTGGGACCCACAAATTTAATATATCCCCACCCTAAGGGTTTACATCTTTTTCCGAAAACACCGTCGTCTTGTTCCTCTCGTTGGTTTGGTCCGACATTTTTTTTCTAAAAGCTTGTGACAAATTTTTAGAATCAATAAGGTATTCAAAATCGTTTAAAAAAAAAATCCTACCTGAAAGTTATTCTACATGATTTTATCTTTCTAATTATACTACTTTTATACTAATTAAAAATATTTTAGGGTTATGATTTTAAGCAAGTTTTGAGTTTTGCTAAAAGAAGGTTATGGGAATGTAAATTATGATTAATAGTTATTTTAATTGGTTTAATTTTGTTATTAATAATACTTTTAAAATCATATTGGTTATGAAATAGTTTATACTCTTTGTTTTGAGTTTAGCATGAATTCAATTATAAATGAGTTTAATAATATGAAAATACGTAGAGTAAGAGTCAAGTGAATTGATCTTAATTTCTATAGCAAATTTCTTTCAATTTTTTGTAGATTAGATCTGTATTGTATTTCAAGTATTTTTATTTATGATAGAGTAATTTTTATTTTTCCTCCTCATTATAATTCTTGGGTTCGCCCCTGTCTAGAGGAGTAGAATAACAGGATTCTTATATTATGGAGACACTGATGACACAATGCATTATTGATGACAAACAATTACCAGGTTTTAATTATTGGATGCAATCTAGTTCCACCACCATCTTATGATGAGTTGAAGACAATGAGAAAATCAATTAAGGAGAAAGTAAAACCGATAGGGGCAGAGAAGATGAGGAAAGGCATAGTGTGTATGAGACAACATAGAAAAATCCACGCACTAAATGTAGTCTGTCGGAAAGGTAGATGTCTAGAGAGGGATTCTGGTGCAAAGACGGACGTTTTCCCACCTACACAGATTTTCCCGCGCAACTAGAGGAAGAAGAAAGTGAAGCCAATGCGAAGAAGACGAACATTTTTAGTTGCTCCTCATCACCGTCCATGTAATTATAACAAATGAACGGTCCATATTTTTTCCCACACAAAACGACGTAGTTTTTACTACAGCAGAAGGTAGCGGATGTTAACTGCATTGGATGAAAGCCAGATCCCACACACACCCAACCTATGCAAAATCCAAAACCTAAACCATTCATCTCCCTCTTCTGCACTTTTCCGAAACCATAAATATCTGACATTACTCTCGTCTTCGTCTCGCACAGTCATTTTCTCGAGATTCGACCTCCTCTACCCCATGCCCTTTGTAAGTGGAGCCTAAATACCCAAGAGGGGGGGTGAATTGGGTATTCTTAAAATTTTCGGCAAGTGCTCTGTTTTACAACACTAAAATCAGAGATGAACAGAGTAAGGGAAGAATAGCTTGCACACAGAGATTTATACTGGTTCGGTCTCAACAACGTGACCTACATCCAGTCCCCAGACTCTCTGGGATTTTCCACTAACTCAATGATTACACACACTGCATTTAAGAAGTGATTCTCTCACTAGAACTCACTCCCCCTTACAAGTTGTAATCAATGAACTCCCAAATCACCAAGTCCCCTTGACTTGTGATTCTTTACAATAAATGATATTCAGAAAGAAACTCTCTCTAAGAGTAGATAATGATAAACACTGAAGCTTATATTGTCAAAAGACAGATTACAAGTGAAAACTGAAAGGCAGTTGAAGAAATTGAATGCTTATGCGTTTTCAGATGTTGTAGTTGTTGGAAAGACTTGAATGCTCTTCTATTTATACTCAGAGATCATTAAATGACCGGTGCATCTTGGATTAAACCGTTGGAAGTGATCTGCAGAAGTTAGGTGCAACTTTGGTCCTCTTCTCTCTCTTAATCTCTGCTTAATCTAGCTGGGCAATGGTTCAGAGTTGACTCTCTGCAAATTAATCCGTTGAAGAAGAGACTGCTTTTTGTAGAAATCATTCTTTAATGCTTTGCAACCGTGTGCAAATGGATTAGCTAAAAGAATGCAACTTTTCTGGACTGCATTTATTATGCTGACGTTGCTTTTTTGCTTTTGATGTAACCTTCAATAAACTTTCGTTAATTTGTCTAAAACTCACCAAGAAAGTGGTTAAATATATCTAGGAATATAAAAGATTAATGCTGGAAAGTATTAGAATCATATAAGATAGATTTCCAAAATTGTGAGATTCAAATTTCAAACTTAACGCAGAAACCTCGAGGTTTGTTCACCAAACCTCGAGTTTTGGACTTAGCATGTAAATCTGGTTTTATGTCCAAAGCATCAAAACTTGAGGTTTCTAAGCAAAACTGGAGGTTTTCAAAACTTTGAAATGCTCGATGCTCTCTGTCAGGTAAAACCTCGAGGTTTTACTACAAACCTCGAGTTTTCACTTAGCTATAAGAGTTTTGAAAAATTCTGTCAAAAGCAAAACTTGAGGTTTCTGTTGAAACCTCGAGTTTTTAAACCAGTGAAAAACTCGTTTGCTCTCTATTTTGCAAAACCTCAAGTTTTCTATACAAAACTCGAGTTTTGTTCAAATATAAAAACTTTGTGAAAATGCGCCAAGACAGAAGCCTTGAGGTTTCAAAACCAAACTCGAGGTTTTGAAACTTGGGAAAATTTAGTTGCTCTCTGCTTGGACAAAACTTGAGGTTTTTATCAAAACCTCGAGTTTTCCCAAAAAACCTCGAGTTTTCACACTTTGTGAAAACTTGGACAATTTTTCTGTCAAATTCCAAAACTGGAGGTTTTTGTAAAACGTAAAAGTCTAAGTATTTTCAACCTCCACAAAACTTGAGGTTTTGTTCAAAACCTCGAGTTTTCACTCAATGTGAAAACTTTGAGAAAATCTTGTTGAACTCAAACCTTAAGGTTTTTCACAAAACTAGAGGTTTTGAAACTTGGTTAAAATCTAAGTTTTCTGTCTCAGTCAAAACCTCGAGGTTTCTTGCCAAACCTCGAGTTTTCTCAAAAACTTGTGAAAATTGAAGTTTCAAAACAAAACATAAAACTTGAGGTTTTATTTGAAAACTGGAGGTTTTGAAGTGTTCAGAATATGGGAGACTCTCTGCATCTCAAAACCTCGAGGTTTGTCCAGAAACATCGAGTTTTGTATTTTCACTGAAAAGCCTTAGAAGTATCTGTGTTTGGAAACCTTGAGTTTTCTTTTATCTCAGAAAGCTTGAGTTCCTCTCTGTAAGGCCAAACCTCGAGGTTTCTTAGCAAACCTTGAGTTTTGCTCTCACAGTGAGTTTTGCACACCTGACAGCAGAACTTCAATCTTTGTTTACAATTATTGACAATCATCAAAACCCTTAGGGCCCGTTTGTTTCACTGAATGTTGGGGAGGGAAAAGGAAAGGAAAGGAATGGAATGGAAAGGAAAGGAAGATTGGGATGGAACTTTAAAAATGTGAGCCGTTTGGTACACTAGGGAAAGGAAGTTAGTTGAGGGAAAATAATATGTTTGGTATGGAGAATTGAGTGTTTGTTAAGTGGGAAGATTAGGTGAATTTCCACAAATGCCCTTTTAAAAAAAAAAAGGCAGTCTGGTTCGAACTGGGAAGAAACCTCCCACATCATACGTTCGAACTGGGAAGTCTGGTTCAAACGTAATGTTCATTTGCTTTTTTCCCCACATTTCATCATTAACAGAACAGCAGCACATTGTACACACACAAACAAGCAATTTCATTCCAAACTGTGTAGATCTTTTAAAACAGTGTGTGCGACTCATTAAAATATACAAGAATATAAAGACCATTCACACTCGTCTTTCTCTCTGCCCCCAACATGCAAGCATATAATCGTGTCTGTGTAAAATTGCTTTCATTCAGGTGTGTGTGTGTCCCCCCCAGCTCGACTGAACAGCCCTTCCCAAATTTCACCTACCGGTAAATCACACATTAACCTTTCTGATGTATACTGACTTCAAATGCAGCTCTGTTCTCCTTCACCGAAAACGCTACTGTTTTCCAACCTTCTTCACCGACAGCTTTGTCCAGCTCCAAGATTTTTCACCGACAGGTTCGTCCACCTCCAGCTCTCGCCTTAAATGCTTTTTGATTATAGGTACAGTGTTTTAGGGGCCTTTTAGTCCGACAATTTCACTCTCCCGGCACCAAATTAACATTCCCGCCTCTTTTTAATGGAAAGCGCATTCCAGCGGAGAAGGGAAAATTCAAAGTCGCGGGAAAGCTACTCACGGGAAAGTGGGAGAACCAAACGTGTTTTTTTCGTTGGAAATGCCTTATTTTCCCTTTCGACCGCTGTCTTTCGCCGAAACAAACGGGCTCTTAGAGAACTAACACCCTTCTTGACTCCTTGTTAATCCTCTCTTCCCTAAACCCCTAATGGTCCTCTCTGAACCAACAATGCTAAGGGTCATGTGTTAGTTCCCAGTGTGTTTTGATGATTACTAACAATTGCAAACAATGTGGAGATGTTTTTGAGCAAGATAAGAGTGGAATAAAACTTGTCAATTTCAAGCAAAAACACTCTGTCTGCGACAAACTTGAGCCTAGCATTTGCAACCTCGAGTTTGCCACTGACAGAAGAGGTAAACTCGCCAGTTTGAACCATGAACTCGAGACTAGACCTTGAAATGAACTTGAGAGTTTTCCAAAGTTTTCTCAAACTTTGAGTAAACTCGAGGTTATCTTAAGCAACCTCGAGTTTGCTAGTGGCAGAGAGCTTTTTAACTTAAAAACACTTTTAAACTCGAGACCTCCACTTATAAACCTTAGGTTTGCACCTCCAGAGAAAATCTTTAGAGAGTTTACAAAAACTGTAAACTCGAGTTTGTTATGACAAACTCGAGTTTGCCTTTGGCAGGAAGGATTTTCAAAATTATGAGATTTTCACAAACTCTACACTGTTTCATTCTGAGGAAAGTTTTTTTTTTCAGTTTGAAAAATCTCAAGAGTTTACAAAACATGTAAACTCGAGTTCATCATTGCAAACTCGAGTTTACACTTGGCCGAGAGCTTTCAAGGATTTTCAACCAAAGTAAACTTGAGACTCATTTCATAAACCTCCAGTTTACTTCAGGCCAAAAACATTCAGAGTTTTTCAAAGTTGAACAAACTCGAGTCTAACCTTGTGAACTCGAGTTTAAACCCTACAGGGAGCAATGCACTTTTCAACTTGAAAAAACTCTAGAGTCTGCTTTGAAAACCTCAGGTTTGCCTTTTGAAAGCTAAAACTAAGTTTTGACTTGAACAATGTCAAACTCGAGCCTGTCTACTAATAGACTTGAGTTTGTGTCTTAATCAAAACTCTACAGAACTCAAAATCGCGACATTCCTCTCTAGGTGGAGGGAACTCGAGGTTAGATATGCAACCTCGAGTTCAAATCAACTCGAGAGCTTTGAAGTGTCTCTGTGTGTTGAAAACCTCAGGTTTTGATTACAAACCTCCAGTTTAGATGTTTTGAACTTGAAACGCTTTTACAAACTGAAGCTCCAAACTCTAGTTCACATGAACAAAACTTAAGTTTACAGCGCTGATTCAGAAATTCAAATCTGACGAATTTGGAAAACCTTCTTGTTTGATCTTAATACTTTCCAGTATTATTCTCTTATATTCCTAGCTATGTTTAACCACTTTTTTAGTGAGTTTCAGATGGATTAGATAATGTTTATTGAAGGTTTAAAGCAAAAGCAAAAAGCAACGTCAGCTCATTAAATGCTATGCCCAGAAAGTTGCACACTTTTAGGTAATCCATCTGCACACGGTTGCAAAGTATTAAAGAATGGTTTCTACAACAAGCAACTGCCTCTCCAACGGATTAATCCAGAGGAAGTCAACTCTGAACACTTGGACAGCTGGATTAAGTGGAGATTAGAGAGAGAAGAAGACCAAAGATGCTCCTAACCACTGCAAATCATCTCCAACGGTCTAATTAAAGATGCAACGGTCATTTAATGCTATCTGACTATAAATAGAGTTGCATTCAAGTCTTCTCAACAACTAGAACAGCTGAAAACAAATTGCATTCAAGTCTACATTTATTTTCTTTAGTTTTTCACTTGTATAGTATCTTCTGATACAAAGAGCTTCAGTGATTATCAATATCTACTCTTAGAGAGAGTTTCTTTCTGTAAATCATTTATTGTAAAGAATCACAAGTCAAGGGGACTTGGTGATTTGGGAGTTCATTGATTACAACTTATAAGGGGGAGTGAGTTCTAGAGAGAGAACTACTTCTTGAGTGCAGAGTGTGTAATCTTTGATATAGTGGAAAATCCTAGAGAGTCTGGGGACTGGATGTAGGTCAAGTTGTTGGGACCAAACCAGCATAAATTTTTGTGTCCAGATATTCTTTCCTTTACTCTGTTCACCTCTGTTTTTATTGTCTCAAATCAGAGTTATTGTCGAAAATTTTGAGAATACCCAATTCACCCCCCTCTTGGGTATTTAGCTCCACTTACATCATGGCAGTCACGCGCAGCGATAAGTCTGCTGCTTTATAAGTCCTAATTCTGCTATATATTTCAACTGTGTTGTGACTGATTTGATTTGAATTCTTGAGCTTAAAATGTGTTTGATATGATTAGTAGTAATAGATTTCATACTATTACGGATTTAGATAAAGCCCATATTCAATATATGACCCAACAAGGAGTATATTGCATATCAGGATTTGCCTATAATAAAGGGGGATCCTTTCTTATCTACAATCCAGGTATATCTAAACATATATCTGGTAGTTAGGATATCAGGACCTCGAATCACAAGGCCCAAGCAACTCAACCTAAGGTAAACTCTATAAATACAGAGGTCAAGCCTTAAGGAACACAGGTTCTACATTCTAACCCTAGACTATTTACATACAGTCACACAGAGCACACACCCCACCCCCTTGGCTAAACGCCTGTGTGTGTCTCGAACTACATGGACTTTGATCCCTTTATAGGGTACGTAGGCCTTAGGCTTGGCTCCTAGTCAAGTCCAATAAATCCTATTCTTGAAACAGAACATTGGCGCCGTCTGTGGGGAACCGTAAATTTCGATTCCTACGACTAAAGATGGTCAACACCAGAAGCAGCAGTTAGATGCCTTTCCACAGGAAGTTCTTGAATCCACAACAACAAAATCAAGAATTGTAGCAGTCTGTGAAAGATTCAGAGAAACGATTGTTGTTTGAGCAATTGCTTTGGTCTTGACTGCTTCTCATGGGTTTTCTTTTAACTCTCCATGTCTCCACATGATGAGAAAATAGTATGAAGATCATCATCATCTCTCCTCGAGAACCCAGGATCGTTATCTTCTCTCCTTGGGAACCCAGACTTTTCAACTCTGGCATAAATTTAGATGCTTTATTTGGATCAAGATAGTTGGAAGGATCACCAGGAAGAACTCAGAGAAGTCTTTGATGGCCTTAATAAAAAACTAGCAGACTTAGAGGATCTTGTTCGGCAACTTCAGATCCTCCTATCATCGTGCTAGCAGCCGTTGGCACAGCAGCCTCCGGGCCCATCGCGCAACAACAGCCACTAGACAGAGTATGAGATCTAGGAATTGATACAACTGCAGGTTCAATACCCATTTGAGAATCCCAAACGAGTAAATTGAGATAGCCGAGGTTGTTGGTAAGCCGAGGCTGATTCAATGCCAAAGGAGTTATTTTCACAACTCGGGGCAGCAGGGAAGTCTACTTTATGTTTGCCTTTGCTATATCTATTTGCCTTTTCTATATTATTCACATTAGAAAGAGTTAACGGATCACTAAAACCCTCCAAACATATGGTAATAGCGTCTGATCTCATTGAACTATTGTTTCTTCTATCAAAACTATTTTGAGGCAGGGCAAACAAACAAATCGAGATAGCTGAGGTTGTTGTTAAGCTGACGCTGATTCAACACGTCTCGAATCCATCGCGATAGTCGAGGTTGATGATACGTCGAGATGAGGAGGTGCTGAGACTCCGAGGTGCTCTGAGATTGCTAGATGTCGAGCTTGGTAACGCTAGCTTGTAACTCCAGTGTGAGCAAAAAGGTGTTGGAACTATGGATTTGGGGTCACGTCCTCGTTCTGGAGGAGGATTATGAAGGCGCTCCCCGACAGCTCCTAGCAGGCTAATGCCAACCATTAGTCCCATTAGCTTCGACAATTCTTTATAACTGCATCAATTTTTCCTCATCAACACTATCCACCAACCGTTTCCCATCAATATGAAGAGAGGGACAATCACTTACATTTATCGCAATAGATGTAACAACCCCATTAGGTTCTTTAGTGTTCTCGTTACAAAAGCCACAATCCTTCCAACCAGTTTCTTCACGGTGGAATTTACTACAGAAAATGGATGCCTCATGGGCAGATATGGAATCAAGAGTGTCAAGCTTGCATTGAGCAAAAGCGTCATGCTGTAGTAACTCCCTAAGCTACATCTAGATGAGTATCACCCTCTTTATCTCATAGATGCTCAATCTTTGCTTATTATCAATTATCTATAAACATGTATGAAGTCAGACCCGGTTAACTGAATCTAGTTAACATTCGAGATCCACATAAAGTTTTAAAGGCAGACCTGGCTACACCAAATCTGGTTAAAATCCGAGTTCCGTGGAAATACAAATCAAGGGTTACGACACCCGTAATGGAAGAAAGGGTTACGACACCCATAATGGAATCTCGGGTTACGACATCCATCATGGATAAACAAATTCAGGAAAGATTTTGCGGAGGAGTCCACCTCCAAAAGAAAAAGAAGGACCTCGGTTACACTATCTTCCAGTTAAAATCCGGGCACCATATAAAGTTTTGTGAGAAAGGAATACGATTAAATCCGTGTTCTAGATGAAGACCGCGGACCCGGTTACACTTAATACAGTTAAAATCCAGGCTCCGTGGAAAGTTGTGCGGGAAGCAAACAGAAGGAGGACCCCGGTTACACAGCATTCCAGTTAAAATCCGGGATCCGTGCAAAATACAGTTAAGTTCGTGCTCCTTAATTGGACCTCGGACGCACTAAAGGTTATACAGTTAAGTCCGTGCTCCTTAATGGGACCTCGGATAAACTGAAAGTTATACAGTTGACTCCACGCGCGCTCCTTAAACGGACCCCGGATAAAGAATTCCTCAGTGGAAATTCAAATGCTTTACTATCGATAGTCAAAGATAATACACCGAGGTCATTACACCCGGTCATAAATGATACCCCGAAGTCATTACACCCGATCATAAATAAAATACCCTGAGGTCATTACACTTGGTCAAAATAAAATACACTGAGGTCATTACACCCGGTCAAAAATAAAATACACTGAGGTCATGACGCCCGGTCATAAACATTACACCATGGTCTCCAAACCCGGTCACAAATAAAACCTATCTAGATGGATGACACCAGGGCCGACGTACTCCGACGCACCCAGGTCAAGAGCTCGACGAAATTGCCATATGTTGTCTTCGTGAAATTGACGCATCAACGCTCGCTCGAGATAAGAAGATGATTTGTCATCTCGACCCTGATCAGGTCAAAATGTTTAAGCATTGTGTTTCATACACCACGGCTGGACATGTGACACGTTGCCATTATCTCGGTTATGATCTCGGCAAACGGCACTGGACCCAGGTAGTGCAGTTAAAATGAAAACCCTTTGCGGTTTAAATAAACACCCTTTGTGGTTAAGATTCAAAGCCCTATGCGGTCTAAATCAACACCCTTAAAGGTTAAAAAAGAAAACCTTACCACTGACTCCCAGACTTAACGTCGGGAATGAAAAGTAGATCTACATAATCAAATACCCTGGCCCGGTCATTTAAAAGAACTTTGAACATACTTTTGAGTTCTTATACTCAACTTATTGTTGAAGTGAAGATTAACCTCGAACATGAGATCCAGGTTAAATAGTCAATGCATCCCGGAAGCCCAGAGCCCTTGACCGCCAGACTGGGGGGCAACAAGACAAGTGTGGCACTGTAAAGCTATCAACGACATAAGCAAATGCATCAACAAACAAACCCGAAAGCCTGATTCATTCCTTTTCGTAGGGTTATTTGGATTGGGGAATTCAATGTTGCAGCAAACAAGCCCAAATGAAAACCCGGATGATTGAAGAAGACGAGATCCCGGTGATCATGAAAAGAAACAGACGAAGTTCCAAACTTCAATTAACCCGGACTACAGGTCTGGGGGCAATTCAATTAGAATACAAGTAAATTCGGGGTTTGTTAAAACTCGGATAGAAACTTCATCAAATTCAAAAAAGTTGTAGTAACTTGGATACAATATTTGGGTTTAATAGTCAATCCACCCCGGCAGCCCAGAGCCCTTGACTGCCAGGCTAGGGGCAACTACTATACATTTGTCAATGGTGTAAGAAGAACTAATGGAAGCCCTCACGAGTTATTTGAATTTTTAAATGCTATCCGAGGCCGAGGCAAGCAAAAATAAAGAACAAGGGAAAGGCAAATAGATCCCTCCTTGGGAAAAACCTATCGCCTAAACAGGCAAATTGGGAGCAGAATATGAATGAATCCGAATTCGTCAACACTCGGACAAAAGCAAATCAAGCTGGAACAACTCGAATGCATAAGGATCCCAACCTCGAAGTCGAGCAAACTCCTTGATATTACCTCAGATCCTTGAGACATTACCTCAGGTCTTTGAGCAAATGACATTGTTAACTGAGGTTAACATGACATAATCCGTCAATACGCGGTAGATAGGCAAGAGGGCAAGATTCACAGCAATCTAGCCCGGATAACCTGAAGAAAGATCCCAACCTCAAAGTCAGGCAAAACACCTCGGCATTATCCCAAATCCTGGAGACATTACCTCGGATCTTTGTAGTAGACGACTTTGATAGCCGGGATCAACACCTGGCAAAATACATCCCGACAGCTCAGAAGCTTGAACTACCTGGTTGGGGGGCAACTGTTACGGATTTGGATAAAGCCCATATTCAATATATGTCATAGCAAGAAGTATATTGCATATCAAGATCTGCCTATAATAAAGGGGGATCCTATCTTATCTACAATCCAGGTATATCTAAACATATATCTAGTAGTTAGGATATCGGGGTCTCAAATCACAAGGTCCAAGCAACTCAACCTAAGGTAAACTCTATAAATACGGAGGTCAAGCCTTAAGGAACACAGGTTCTACATTCTAACCCTAGACTATTTACAAACAGTCACACAAAGCACACACCCCACCCCCTTGGCTAAACGCCTGTGTGTGTCTCGAACTACATGGACTTTGATCCCTTTACAGGGTACGTAGGCTCTAGGCTTCGCTCCTAGTCAAGTCCAATAAATCCTGTTCTCAAAACAGAACACATACATAGGTGGAAAAAAGGGTTAGATGAGCTGAATTGTTGTATTTTCAAAGTTATCGTTGCATATAGACAGAATATCTACCTAAATCTGATGTATTTCTTAGCTGATATATCAATGTGTCTTGAAGCTATAGCATCACAACTGATTTAAAAAATACTCATGGTATTATGAGACCCCATTCTAGTTTGTATACCTAATGACGCTACGAAAAGATCTTAAGTTCGGACAAAGAGCTCTCTATCTGGAGAACTAGTAACATTTTGTTTGTATCACATTGGCTCATTTGAAAAATACGTTAGATTATTACTACTTGTTGGGAGGCAACTTGGTTTATTTTTTAATTTCCCTCGAAATCATCATATTGATAAATATAATAGTATTATTTTTCTTAAAAAGCAAGCTTTAAATTGAAGTGAATTTTAAAAATGATTGGGTTTGTATTGGCTAATCAATATTTTGTGGAGATTTTGGTCTATGCTGAATTGCTAATTATACACTCCCTTATCCTTTTAATTGAAACCCTCATATTAAGGAAGTTACATGTAGTTGAATTAAAGTAAGGGTCGTGATTTATTTATTTATTTTTTAAAAAAGGGTAACCTGCTACATTCCACAACTACTTTTAATTTTTAGGGAAAAGTATTTCTCCTGTCACTTGAGATAGAGTTATCTCTGGTGACCTTAAAACTATGTCGTTTTGAATTAATAATGAATGATATGTTTGTAATTTCAGGTGAATTAATAAAGAGTATTTCTGTAATTTTGCACCCTTCATTAATTCACCTAAAATTACAAACACGCCCTTCATTAATTCAAAACGACGTAGTTTTAAGATCACTGGAAATAACTCTATCTTCAGTCTGGAGAAATCTTTTACCCTTAATTTTATGTACTACCTCCGGTCCTAATTATAAGAGTTAGTTGACTTTCTTTGGAGAGATTAAGGAAGCTAAATAAGTTACTTAATCATTTCATATGTTAAATATTCTTAAATTATATATTAGTTTATTAGTCAAACTAATAAGTTTGAAGAAAAAAATAAAAATAAAAATACTTTAAAGTATAATTTAGTTAACTTATTTAATCTCTCTAAAAAAGTCAACTAGCTCTTATAATTAGGACCGGAGGGAGTATATATTAAATATATTAGTTTAACTCTATCTTAATTTATTAATCACAACGAGAGAGGCGGATATTTGCAGGATTGGGGTATTATTTGTTAATGAAGTATTTAAATGATCATATGGATTTTGGACCTAACTGAACAACAACAACAACAACAAAACAAAACCTTATCATAAATCCCAATATATTTTCAGGCTATTTAGCCATATGGTATTATTTGTATTGAAAACTTCATTCATATATTGTGATGTCATATTATGGCTTTTTTTTTTTGCCTGAAGGTGTTTTATTATTATTATTATTATTTTACCTTCAGGGTGTTTTATTATGTTGACAATTAAATTTACGATAAAATTATATATATATATATATATATATATATATATATATATATATATATATATATATATCATTAGGTATCAATTCAACTGGTTAAAATTCAACCGACAATTTAACCAGTTAAATTATGAAAATCAAGACCAGCTGTGATATTTCCACTTTAAGATCCTGTCCTGCTTTGTAAACATTGGATTAGAAAAAACAAAAAACAAAAAATAGAGATGTGATCTGGTTTCTTCTTTGGATTATCATCAATATAAATCCTCCAGATATGGTTTTTGGTTTTAAGGTACACGAAATAATGCAACGTTATCCGGTATCTAGGACTCGGTTTAAAAGCCACTGATATGACATATTCTCACATATATATTGATAAATTAAATATAAACCATGTTACTTCCGATTCTAATTATAAGACAGAATTGATTTTTTTTTAGTGATTAAGGAAATTAAATAAATTACTTAATCATTTTCATATGTTGTGTATTCTTAAATTATATATTAGTTTATTAGTCAAACTAATTAGTTTGAATTAAAAAAATTAAAAATAAAAATACTCTAAAATAATTTAATTAGCTTCATTAATCTCTTCAAAAAATAGTCAACTAGATTTTATAATTAGGACTGAAGTATATAGATATGTGTTGGTTCCGATGGAGTGTGAATTTATGCGAATGCAATTAAAGAAAAAAAAAATAAAAACAATTGAGAGAACTACTCCAATTGGCCCTAACAAGTAATATATATAAGGTAACAGACATGTTTATCCCTTATTGTCGCATAAATTATACTACCTCCGTTCCTAATTATAAGAGCTAGTTGATTTTTTTTGAAGAAATTAAAGAAGCTAAATAAGTTAATTAATCATTTCATATGTTGAGAATCTTCGGATTATATGTTAGTTTATTAGTCAAACTAATTAGTTTAAAGAAAAAAATGAAAATACAAATACTCTAAAGTAATTTAATTAACTTCCTTAATCGCTTCAAAAAAGTCAACTAGCTCTTATAATTAGGACCGGAGGGAGTATTTGAATTGTGATTTCTTGGTTGGCTAAAAAACTTGATGATGATCTCTCTATCTATTTTTATAGTGAGTTTGTATTTACCTCATTGTCTCATTGTAAGATATACAAAATATCTGATTTTGATTATTTCAATTTGCTTGGCAACTTGAGTAAATTCTTTTTTTTTTTTTTTCCGGTATCTCCCTTACGTCAGGTGGAGGAATATCATTTTGTATATAAAGCAAGTTGTATATCGATCGGGGAATAATTTAATGAATTTTAGTTGAACAATCATGCAAAAGAACTCAATTATTTCAATTCGTTTTATGAATTATATATGAATTTGTTTTGACACACATAGCCAAGCTCCTATGCCACTACGCTACTAAGGTGCTGGCATGTGTTTTATATATGAGACGCTACTAATTATATATGAACTTAGAAGCATGTGCTTTAAGCATATTTAAATGCCCAAATTTTAGGGCGACTTTTTTTTTTTTGGATACATAGGTGATAGGGGATGGGGGGGATCGAACACAGTACAAGAGGGTGGAGAGACTACTCTCAATACCACTGCACTACTAGTAGTGCCGGTAAAGCGACTTTTTAAATAGCTTTAAGTCTTGTCATGCCTTTTGAAACTCAAGCCTAGGCATAAGAAAAAGCCTAGGTTCAAGCCCACACTCTGCCTTTATATTTATGTTGCAAGCTCAAGGCCTCTTTATTAGCTAAAACGTAGCTTAGCTTTTTCTATTTCCCTCCCTAAGGAGTAAGGACCATGCCATGTTTTTATAAATGAAATTCTTTCCACTATATTTAAGAGAAAAAATGATGGCGAATATTTTTATAATGCAAGATGATTAACAACTAAAATATCGTCAACGTTGTACTACATATATATATATATATATTGGCCAAAATAAAAAGGGAAAGTCCCAAAAAAAAAAAAAGACCTCCAATTAAAATTTCAAAATCATAAACCAATGAATTTCCCACTAAAGTGAGTTATGAATTTTTTATCAAGCATAGTCAATCCGTTACCAATTGTAAGAAATAAACCTGATTTAGGATTTTGAAATTTTGGAGGTTAATATCTGAAATTTTCCCCGAAAACAAATTATTAATTTGTTACATATAAGCGTTATCTGAAATAATCTCCCAAAATATCTATAGCTGCATATTTAAGTCCGTCAAAATTTAGGGGTCAATCCTACACCGGTGAGCGGCGGCATAAAGAAAAGATATGCAGCATATAGAAAGGGGAAACAAAATAAATATAGAGATAAAAAAAAAAGTTACATGTGTTTTAATCTCACAAAAGAAAAATAAAAACGAACTACCAACGGGGTTGACTCAAGTGGTAAGCAGCTTGTGTTGCTTAAGCAAGGTTTCGGGTTCGAGCCTTGTGAATGTAAAAAATCCTCGTTAGGAGATTCTCCCACCATAGCCAAGTGCGCGACGCGAGTCGGGTCCGGATTAGTTGGGGTGAAGCTTCGATAAACTGGGTGGACAACAAAAAAATAAAAACGAACTAATATTATTTGATAAAGATCACATAAATATAATAAATATTAACAATGAAGTTAGGAAACCAACAAATGAAGTCCTATAAATAGGTTTTTGTGATTTAATTGTCAGGTATGTATGGTTTCCATTAATTTTTACTTATCAATGTTGGAGTAATTAAATACTCAAGTTTTTTTCCCATGCCAGTAGTGTAATACAACAAATTGTACCTTTTGGATGGTTCTAGGATTCTGCAAAATGAAGTTATAAACTTACTTGTAGTGGAAAATCATGAAGAAGACTAATTGGAATTTGTTTAGTTTAAACTTTTTTGCAAAATAGAATTCTGCAAATATAGAAAATAATTGCCTGTAAAAAATATTATGTTCAGCAACCCATTGTGATGATTTTTTTTTTTTTCCTTTTTAATGATACGCAAAGAAAATTGATTGTCGTACTCACACTTTCGGAAAGAAATTTTGAGATAATTAAATGAATTAAGGAAAAAGTTTGGCAAGTTATAGTAGTCATTGTCTTACCAATTGAGATGAATGAAGCAACAACAGATACTATTGTTTGGTATGAGTCATAATATTACCAATTATACGAGGTTGAGGTTGATAGGATACTTAATGATTGTTTTTCACTTTTACCTTTGACCGAGAGTGGGGAGTGTGACAAATAATAAATGCATATTTGAAAATCATATTATTTAAAAAGACAGAATAGGTAAATTTAACAGACATTAAATGACTTAACTTGTAACATCCCGTCTTTTAAAATGCGATTTTCAAAAGAGATTATCAGAGTTTTGAATAATTTAAACAGAGTGACACCGGAAAAGAGTTTTCATTTCAAAACAAAACGAGTATCTGATATTTAACCCACATTAGTGTGTCTGATACTAGTACAGTCATCCAAATATTCAAGTACTTAATAAAAATAAGAAAACAACAACAGATAAACAGTCCTCCGTCCGAGTCCTTATGCAGCCTGCTTACCCTTGTCAGCAACCCTGTCTCCGCCAGAACCTGAGGCTATGGTAAGAGCTGAGGTTCAATTCCCATTGAACCTCAGGTAACAGTTAACCTCATGCTTATGTAACAATTTTATATATAATAGATATTCATGATAGTTTCAGCATAATCACATTTTAACAGCACAACCACCTCATATTTTAATCCAGTCTGCACTACCCAGTGCCACGGTGTACATCCGTGTCCTCAGCGCTAGGAAAACTCAACGGCATTATCATGACTATAACCCGTATATAGCTGAATGTGTATGCACAACTTTATAAAAACAGAATCTCAAACTATCCATCACATACAAATTTACAATAAGCATTAGAGTTAAGGTTACAGTACGCGTCCGTACCTTCGTTGTTGATGTTTTGGTACGTTCGACTAAAACGGTACTTCTAACGGAAAACAGCGGTACAAGTTCACAGATACCCTATAGGAACAATATCACATTTATCAGTGGCCATCAACTTTGCAATACTTGTGGAATTCTACGTTGAAGATTTACTATTCATATGAATAGTATTCACTATTCATGTGAATAGTCCCAGTAAAAATATTTTTACCGTGACGGTAAATAATTTTTACTGTTTGGTAAATAGTATTTACTGTACTGGTAAATAACATTACTGCCCAAGAATAATTCTTTTCTGATGTGACAGATCAGGCTAAGCTGCAGCCACAGAGCATACTCAGAAAAAACTCTATCTGGCATTTCTACTATAATTACCAAAAGAAACTACCAAATCTTAAGACTAGAGACCAAAGAACTTACCCTTGAAGTTCTTACTCCTTCTCTCCAGCTCCGAGAACTTAACTCTAAATTTTCACTCTAAACTCTAAGAATTCTCTCTCTTCTATTAAACTCGACCGTTGTGATCTGAGTTTGGTGTGAAGAAAATGAAGAAGTGAGGCCTCTATTTATAGTGTTGGAAAATGGGTCCTTAAGTGTAATTTTTCGTCTTTGGGTCAATTTGCGTAATTTTTCAAAATATTAAAAAAAATATAAAAATGTTCCTCGTGGTCTCTTCTCTGCTCCTCGTGGTGCCATTTCTGATTGTTTTTTTTAATATTTTAATATTTAAATAGTAAAATACGTATTTATAAATAGTAAATACGTATTTGTGAATAGTAAACACTATTCATGTCTCACAAAATACTGATTCTAAATTCGCCATTTTTAAAAGTATGGCCTAGTAGTCTTTGATAACAGACAAATTTTCAAGTCTTTAGACTCGAAATACAGGGTATTACATTTCTCCCCCCGTTAAATAAAATTTCGTCCCCGAAATTTATTCTATACCAACTAAACTTTGAGTCATAAACTCTGGATATTTTTCTTTCATATCCTCTACCGTTTCCCAAGTTGCCTCACCAGGAGATAAGCCTCTCCATACTACTTTCACGAACGGAATACTTCTTTGTCGAAGCCGCTTCTCCTGGTAATCAACAATTTGCTCTGGCTCGACCTCAAAAGTGTTATCATGTCGCACTTCGACATCTTCATATTGGATAATATGATCGTGATCAGGTTGATACTTCTTCAATTGAGAAACATGGAAGACGTCGTGGAGTTTACTTAGATTCGGGGGTAAGGCTAACTGGTATGCGACCGGTCCACGTTTTGCCAGGATTTCGAATGGCCCTATGTAACGAGGACTTAGCTTTCGCCGTTTAAGCGTTCTACCAACACCGGTTACCGGGGATACCTTGAGAAACACATGGTCTCCAACCTCGAATTCTAGTGGTCTTCTCCTCTTATCAGCGTAACTCTTTTGTCTGCTTTGTGCTGTTAGGAGTCTTTGTTTGATTAATGCAATTTGCTTGGAGGTCTTATCAACTAAATCTGTCCCGATGAATTCTCGCTCCGACAATTCTGTCCAGCATATAGGTGATCGACACTTCCGCCCGTACAATGCCTCAAACGGAGCCATCTGTATGCTCGAATGGTAACTATTGTTGTAAGCGAATTCGACCAGCGGTAAATGTTCATCCCAATGGCCTTTGAAATCCAATACACACGCTCTAAGCATATCTTCTAGCGTTTGTATTGTCCTTTCAGATTGACCATCGGTCTGCGGGTGATAAGCCGTACTAGGCCTTAGTTTAGTTCCCATCTCTGCATGCAAAGCCTCCCAGAATCGGGATGTAAATCGCGGGTCCCGATCAGAAACGATGCTCTTAGGTACACCATGAAGTCTTACGATCTCTTTGATATAAATCCTCGCCAATTGTTCTGGTGAGTAATTAATACTAATGGGGAGAAAGTGTGCTGACTTAGTCAATCGGTCAACAATTACCCAAATCGCGTCGTGATGTCTAATCTTGGGTAAACCTACCACTAAATCCATGGTAATATTCTCCCATTTCCACTCCGGAATTTCCAGTCCTTGAAGAAGACCAGGGGGTCGTTGGTGTTCAGTTTTAACTTTCTGACAGGTTAAGCATCTACCCACGTACTCGGTTACGTCTTTCTTCAGCCTGGGCCACCAAAACTCGGATTTCAGGTTCTGGTACATCTTCACCATTCCTGGATGTAGAGTGTATCTGCTCTTATGAGCCTCATCTAGTATCTTCTGTCGCAATTCACCATCCTTCGGAATGTAGATCCGCTTCTTGTATCTGACCAAACCACTAGGTGATAGGTCAAGGTCTTGAGTTTCACCTTGTGAGATCTTTTCTCGCGCTGCAATAGCCCATTCGTCGTGTCGCTGTGCTTCCTCAACTGTATCTCTCAGATCGTATTCCCCTTGACTAACAAGGAGACTTGCAAGATACACGTCATCGGGCGCGTAGTGTCTCATGCAAATCTGATTGGACAGGTTCAGGTCTCTGAAATCTTCAAGTAGTCTCCGCTCTTGAATCATCATGTATGCTGCGTGCACCGTCTTTCTACTAAGCGCATCTGCTACGACATTTGCTTTTCCGGGATGATACTTGATCTCCAGATCGTAATCTTTTAGTAAGTCCATCCAGCGACGTTGTCTCATGTTGAGCTCTTTTTGATCAAACAGGTATTTCAGGCTCTTGTGGTCGCAGTATAACTCTACGACTGCACCATAGAGGTAGTGCCTCCATATCTTTAAGGCGAATACAATAGCCGCAAGTTCTAAGTCGTGAGTAGGGTAGTTCAACTCGTGAGGTTTCAACTGGCGAGAAGCATATGCCACAACTCTGCCCTGCTGCATGAGAACACACCCTAATCCTTGCCCACTAGCATCACTATAGACAACGTACGTTTCGTCTGGATCTGGAATTATTAATACTGGAGCTGTAGTCAACTTCTCCCTCAAAGTTTGAAAACTCGCCTCACAATCATCGTCCCATATGAATGGTTGTTTCTTCCTTGTGAGCTTCGTTAATGGTAAGGCAATACGTGAGAAATTTTGTATGAATCTGCGGTAATATCCCGCTAATCCCAGGAAACTACGTATCTCTGCCACCGTTTCCGGCCTCTTCCAGTTTAGAACCGCTTCCACTTTACTAGGATCAACAGCTACACCATCGTGAGATACGACATGACCCAGAAATTTTACCTCTGGTAGCCAGAATTCACACTTGCTCAATTTAGCAAAAAGTTGTTTGTCTCGGAGTATTCCCAACACGAGTCGCAGATGTTCTTCGTGTTCTTCCCTGCTTTTAGAATAGATTAGGATGTCATCGATGAACACCACTACAAACTTGTCTAGGTGTAGACGAAAGATTCTATTCATGTAATCCATGAATACGGCAGGCGCATTTGTCAATCCGAAAGGCATCACAAGGAATTCGTAATGCCCGTATCTGGTTCTAAAGGCTGTTTTTGGAACATCACTGGTTTTCACTCGCAGCTGGTGGTATCCTGAGCGTAAGTCAATTTTAGAGAATACACAGGAACCAGATAGTTGATCGAGTAGATCGTCAATGCGAGGAAGTGGGTACTTGTTTTTGATAGTCACCTTGTTTAACTCGCGGTAATCGATACAAAGTCGTAAACTTCCATCTTTCTTCTTTACAAACAGTACTGGGGCTCCCCATGGCGACACACTAGGTCGAATAAATCCTTTCTCCAGTAGCTCCTCAAGCTGTTTCTTCAATTCCAGCATCTCGTTTGGTGCCATACGATATGGTGCTTTTGATATTGGTCCAGTGCCTGGCATCAAGTCGATGGCGAATTCAACCTCTCTCTCAGGGGGTAACTTGGTGAGATCTTTGGGAAACACATCAGGGAATTCATTCACAATGGGAATGTCTTTGAGTGATGGTTCGTCGTCTATCTTGATTGAGAAGAACACCATATACGCTTGGCAACCTTGCTTCATGCATTTTTCTGCTTCTGCACTAGATAGGAAATTCAGACTCACATTGATCTTGCTCTGGTCGTGTGGTGGTGAGAATCGTATCTCTTTATTACCACAATCAATGACCGCGTTGTTTGCCATTAGCCAATCAAGACCAAGAATGACATCAATGCCATGAAGCGGTAATCGGATAAGATCTATGTTAGATTCTCGTCCGTTCACACTCGCAATGCAATTAAGACATGCATCAGACGCTAAAGATTTCGCGCCAAGTGGGGTAGCTACTATCAAATCATATGGTAATCTATAGGCTTGCATTCCTAGTCGTTTTGCACAATCGTAAGAAATAAACGAGTGACTAGCACCCGAATCATACAATGCCTGTAGTAGATTTCCATTAAGAGAAATAGTACCTTTGATCATCTCAGGAGATTTCTTGGCTTCCTCATTAGTCAGAGCAAAAACTCGTCCTGCGTTCTGCGGTCTCGCCTCCAAAGCTTTTTGAGGACAGTTTAAGCTAATATGCCCCGGTTTCTGACACCTGAAGCACACTGGCTTTCCCTCACAGTTAGCTCCCGGATGGAACCTTCTGCATTGCGGACAGGCTTGGGATGTCTGCATTCTTGGAAAGTTTTGCTGTCTCGGTTGAAATGGCCTCTTATTCCCTTGTTGGGAATTATTCCAAGGTGCCTTCCTCTTCTGTGCTGGGTTGTTGCGATTGAAACCGCTACGGTTGGGGCCGCTACTGCTGAAGTCTCTGGTCTTGCGAAGCTCCTTCAAGTTTCGTTCGATGAGTCGGCAGGCTTCTACAGCTTGATTTAGTTCCAGAAATTTGTGCGATACCAACCTTTCCCTTATCTCATACTTTAGTCCATACACAAGTACATTTGCAATGCTGCTCTCGTCATTATCTCGCCTCAAAAGTGATGAGTACCGAGATAAGTTGGTGAAACGAGCGAAGTAATCATCGAAAGATTCTTCCCGACCCTGACGGATGTGCAGGAACTCTGTCTCCTTCATCATCTGTACTGAGGGTGGAAAGTACTGCTCGTTAAACTTTTCTTGGAACGTTTCCCATGTGACGGGACAGTTTCGGCTTCGGAGGGTTGCCGCGGTGTTTCGCCACCAACGATCGGCGTCTCCTGCTAGCTTGTAAATTGCCAATTGAGCCTTCCTGTTATCCGGACATTCTAAGACCTCAAAGATCTTTTCAAGATGCAATAGCCAATCTTCAGCTGAATCAAGTTTTCCTCGGAATACTGGTGGCTTGTGTTTGCAGAATTGTGTCACCCAGTATTGTGTATCCTTAGCTTCTCTGACAGGTTGATGTTGTTCCACCAGTACTCTCTCCTGTCGAGGAGATGACTGAGATCGTTCTGGTCTCTCAAATGCGTTGCTGTGCTCGTCTTCTTGTTCGTTGTAATTTTCTCCTCCCTCACGTTGTTGTTGTTGCTCTCCTTCAGCCTGTTGTTCTTCATTCCCTTGTCCTCCCTGCCTGTTGATGAGAAGCGCATCGATGAGAGCTCTCTGTTCTTGTATTATTCTCCTCATTTCTTGAAGTTCATCTCGTACTGGTGGTGGAGGTTCATGTTGTTCGAGTTCAGGGTTTGGTACTACTCGCAGTTGCCTACCCCTACCTCTGCCTCGGCCTCTGCCTCGACCTCGGCCTCGGTCTCTAGGAGTTCCGGCGCCTCTTAAAGTTGCCATATTCTTTATTCCAAAGGTTAATAGATATAAACATTAGAAAACAAAAAGATTACACATAACATAAGATCACAAATTTCATATGAATCACACCAAAACGTATATAGTACACCCCTTTTATTTATTAATGGTGATTACACAAACTACTATTATACTTAGTCCTACTGTTACAAAACTATTGCTACCACTACTTCCATGGTTCATTGGACTGTTATAGGGTTGTCTTTGTCTTTCTACATGACCAGGTGAACTAAATGCTGGAGGCGGAAAATGCACGAGCACACATCCTCGATGTGGCCCTCATTCAGAATTTCATTGATTTTAGTTTTCCAGAAACGGGTGCGAGGAAAGTGATGAAGGGTGGATTTAACCCAGTCTCTAGAAGGATACGGAAAATGGTAGCGAGAGTTTGCCTGGTAAAATTCTCTGACTCGGGTCAGATACAGTAGGTATTTGTCTTTCTCGGTCTTAGTAGTGAGAGCGGCATGGAGAAATTCCAAGTGTAAGGCTAGAGTTAAGATGGAGTTTTCATCTAAGACGTACTCCAGGTTGCCAGAGTTGGCGTCAGAGTCATAGTCGAGATCTTGTATCTGAGGATAGTCAAAGTTATCACCTATTGAGGAGTGATGTGAATTGCTGGGATTTCCGGGTTCCGGTGAGTAGGGCTCTGCAAGAATGGGTATTGAGTCATATAGATGGTCGGGATACTCAGGTCCAGGATGGTATTCTGGTTCTGGATCATTATCAAGTGCAAGAGCGGGGTAGTGCAGACTGGGTAGTGCAGACTGGATTAAAATATGAGGTGGTTGTGCTGTTAAAATGTGATTATGCTGAAACTATCATGAATATCTATTATATATAAAATTGTTACATAAGCATGAGGTTAACTGTTACCTGAGGTTCAATGGGAATTGAACCTCAGCTCTTACCATAGCCTCAGGTTCTGGCGGAGACAGGGTTGCTGACAAGGGTAAGCAGGCTGCATAAGGACTCGGACGGAGGACTGTTTATCTGTTGTTGTTTTCTTATTTTTATTAAGTACTTGAATATTTGGATGACTGTACTAGTATCAGACACACTAATGTGGGTTAAATATCAGATACTCGTTTTGTTTTGAAATGAAAACTCTTTTCCGGTGTCACTCTGTTTAAATTATTCAAAACTCTGATAATCTCTTTTGAAAATCGCATTTTAAAAGACGGGATGTTACATAACTAACATTTATTAATTCATATAAATTAGTTTAAGTCTTATATTTTAGACCGATGGAGCACTAAAATCATGCTCTAGCACAACTTAAGATGGAAAGAAGCAACTACTACAAGATTTGGATTGTGTTCAAACTATCAAACCCATCTGCTTGTCCATGACACATAAGAAAACACGGCCATAAACTAACTTGGCTCTTAATCATAAGCTATCTTTAAATATCGTGTTTCATGCCTAGTTACATACGTATATTCCCAAGACCTTCTTTGGATAGAGATAAGTCCTTGTGTGAAAGGAGTTTTAAAACCAAAACAAACTCGTCATTAGAAATGAGGAAAGTGAGTGGATATGTGGTTTTGCTGAAAAGGCTGGGATTTGTGGAGCATTGGGATTTGGAAGCAGATGAAAGGGGAGTAAAGAGGAGTTTGGAGGTGGCGTGGGAATTAGTGTATCAAACGAGCTGAATTGGAAGTTGACTCTGAGATTTCGGCTCAGGCAGAAGCAGGTAGATTATGGATTCACAAGTTGCTTGCTTCATAGCATCTTCAATTCAATGGCAAGGAAGTGAGAGGTTAGAGTTGAGCTGGTTCGCTGATCGACTAATGGGTGTGCAGATGAACTGGCAAAGTGGCGGTGTGTTAGATGAGATTGAACCATGGTCAGCAATGCTTTCGAAAGAGGTAAGGTTGGAAGTCTTGAGTTTGAACTGCATTCAAGGATGACAAGACAAGGCAAGATGAATTGCGACAACAAGATAGGGAAAAAGAGACTCAGAAGGAAATTAAACAGTTTTGGTATCAGTAACATGGGAATAACTTGGCCCAATGTAGAATGTTAAACGGTATCGATGACTGTGACGTGTACCGCACGGCAAAAGTTCTACCAGATCTAGAAATAAACTTCCAAAATCCAAGCACACAAAATCATAAGTTATATGAATCAAATACTTTACTCCCAAACATGCACTAGATCTAGAAATAAACTTCCAGAATCCAAGCACACAAAATCACAAGTTACAATTAATCAAATATAACCTGTCTACAGCTCTTGGTTGGCGCTAAGGATCAATCAGATTGACAGTACTGCTTATGCTTATTATAAAATTCATTTAGTCCCATTTAAGGAGGGGGAAAATAATAGTCTTGCATGATTCTTATGGGTCCATTACCCAATTCATCATCATATGATCAAAAACCTCCAGAAGCCTATAGCGGCTGCATGCGACTCATGTCAACATTTTGAAGCAATTGCTGCAGCAACCTCCTGGTTGTTTGATCTTCCTGCATGCATGCATACATATAAGACCAGAAAATCAAAGCCAAAGACACTACTAAACGAATGTTGTTTATAGTTCTGAAATAGGTATTTAGGTCTTTATGTTTCTCTTGTATGCATGATCATCATATCCATTTAACTCAACTCTAATGATACAATCTAATTCACATATACTTACATGAAGGCAACTACTGAATGTAGCATCCCTGAGCAGGTCTGGAAGGATATTTCTTAACGCAGCACAAGCCCTAGTTGGACAATACGGAAAAAAGATTAATCATATTGTAAAAGTAGATTTGAACCATGTTTGGTTAGCCATTTGTAGAACAAAAAAGTGCTTCTTTTCCTTTTGGGCCCAAAAGTAACTTTTGCAGAATATACAAAATTATGAATTCATAAATCTGCATACCAGAAGAACTTTAATCATTTCATGGAAAAGGCAACAGAGAGGGAATATAAATCAACCTCGGAATATCTGACAGACGAACATAGCAACAGATAATGTGTTTCAACAGACGAGATGAGGGTTGCTCGGCAAGCGATGCCACCATGTTCCCCAAAACTCGAGCAACTGCATAGAAACGATCAGCTGTAGTACAAATATACTCCAAGCCCACATCTTCTGACAGAATTTTCTGAACTATAAATGTTGCAACCTGCCATAATAGATCTTTCATTATACACTGTTTTCAATCATTTTTTAATTTTTAAATTTTTAATTTAAGGTAGATTTCACAATGTAAAACACTGAACTGGAACAAAGGAAGATAGATTTCATGTATAGTATGAAAGAGGGAAATAACGATATAAACACTAGAGACAGAAATGCATAAATTAAAACCAGAAGACAATCTGCATAAAGAAGTCCTATCTCCGGTCCTAGTTATAAAACCTAGTTGACTTTTTTTGGAGAGATTAAGGAACCTAAATAAGATACTTAATTATTTCATATGTTGTGTACCCTCAGATTATATATTAGTTTATTAGTGAAACTAATTAGTTTGAAGAAAAAAAAAATACTCTAAAGTAATTCAATTAGCTTCTTTAATCTCTCCAAATAAGTCAACTAAATCTTATAATTAGGACCTGGAGGGAGTATCATTTTTTAAAACTATAATATGGCAACAAAAGAATGGAAAAATTAACGAAAATGACAAAGCAGTTGCAACTTGACAAAATATACTTATAGAATACACTGGCATGAAATTACACAAGGCAGTGAGAAAGAATAAGAAAACCCAACTGTTTTTGACAATTCACTGCCCATTTCCATGGTGCGAAGGCAGAGTGGAATTATTTCTGTTGAAAGAAGAAAACTGATAATCTTTGTATCATCAACCTGACAAAGAAGTAGAATGAAAAAGATTATTAACACCGACAAACACATCTGTTAAATATTGATTCCATCTTCACATGTAGAAAATAGGGAAAGCAAGTAATTACAATCGATTTGCTCAAAAAGTAACATAACAATAAGGAACTTTTATTTATCACTTGACTGAACTGATGAGTTAATAAAAGCAAATTGCATTCAGTTATATATGAAAACTTTCAAATCATTACGAACTTTGAAGATTCAACACGTAATTTACCAAATATGATAAAAGCGTTTATGGTTTCACATTAGAAACTACCAGAACTTATCATTTTAGTGCAAGTAAGGAACTATTTGGTGTTACCAAAACCATGGTTTTGATGGTTTCCAAAGTGAAACCAAACACGCGCGAAGAGTGTGTAACAAAGTAACAAGAATGAGTACCTTCACCAGGGCACCAATGACACCAAGACTAGTGAGCCTCAAGTACTCAAATGGTTTTGATTTGCTTGTTGTATTAAGAAAAGGATAAAGATATAGAGGTATGTGGGCTGCAAAAGAGAAAAGCATAAATAATAATCTGAATAATGATATTTTTCTGTCCAAATTAATCTTTAAAAAAGCACAAACCATGTTGATAAGGATAAAAGTCATGTCAAGGAAAAATAAACTACTAAGATGTAATCTTAAAACAGAGAGATCATATTCTCTTCCTGTTCAACCTAACTTAGGAAGAAGGTACTCAAAAAGCCAGGAAGAAATTATTGCCAGGAAGGAAAATCATATAAAAATTTATGATGATATTTAAATTCTGGGAGAAAGAGAATCCATCTACAAACAATATAGGAAGTCAGGAGTTTTAATGGAGTCAAAGGCATGAGCATCTCAGGAGAAAGAGAATTGATTTCATTAATGGAAACTAATTTTTTGATGGGAGAATTAGATTTCCCAGGAAGACCATCACATCAATTAAGCATCCACTACACCAAAGCAGTCAATTAAAGGAAGTATAACAAATGCTTTATGCCATATAATCAAAAGTTCAGCACAAATAAAATTAGAGCGATAGAAAGAAAAACTTGCAAGTATGTTTTGGCAGTAAATTAATTCCAAGAATGATCAGCTTAGAAGTAGAATTTGAATTTTAAGGCACACACTCACCCCTCTTCCCAAGATAAATCCCAAGACCATAAACAATCCATAACTTAGCCTATCTACTTACCTTCTAACCCTTCCTTGCTCATCTTAATCTGGTACTGTAATTTATACAAGTGAACTTTCTTTTTATGGTTTTAGTCAGATACCACTACACATATAACAATAATTTGCCACAGTCTCCACAATTAATAAAGGGAGGAACTCTTATTCTAAGCACATGTTACAGCTAACAATATGACAAGGAATCATGCCAAGAATACAAGTAGAAACCACAATATCAAAATCAAGCATGTCAAGATCAGAAGTGGTGTTACCATTCAGGAACAACATCTTTGTATCTGGGTGAGATGCAACACACTGTAGAAAAGCATAAGAAAAATCACAAGTCATGTCTCAAATCCAGCACGTAAAGAACAAAGATGGTGTTACCATACGGTTTAACTTAATTTTCAAGCAGGTCCCTGTCCCTGTGCTTCAAAAGTTTTGTGGGAATATTATGCATTTATTATTATCCTATTACTATATTACATATAGATATATTATATCGTATCTTATAATCAGATATAGTTATATTATATATTAAGATATTTCATATTATATCTCAATCAGTTTGATTGATTTTGATTTGATTAGATTTTATGAAATTCTAGGGTTAGCTCTTGGTTTGCTTATATAAAGGCCTATATGTACTCTTTCTGATTTAGAGATTAATTAAGAATTATATTTCTCTCTCAAAGTCCACATGGTATCAGAGACAGGTTTTCCACCCTGGTTCCCTGAGTTTGCGTCTGGGTTTTATTTTCTAGCTGAGTGCTCTGTCCAAAATAGAAAGAGTGAAAGAGAGAAGAGAGAGTTCGGATTCTGTTTCAATCCATTTTTTGATACACGCGCCCCTTTGGCGGAATACCCACCCTCAGATTGACATTTGTCTGAAATCTGGTGGCCGTCCGATGTCCCTGTGATGACGCGTGGTGTACATGCGCTTCGCTGGAAGTGAAGTTGTGACGGCGTGTGGGAAGTCCGTATCACCTAAAAGTTCTTGTTTTGGGCTCCTCTTCTCATTTCCTGCCATTTCTGGTGATTATTGCATCTTCCGGTGAATGTTTGAATTTTCCGGCGAATCTCCATGCTCCGGTGAAAATTTCCAGATTCCGGCTATACTTTTCTCCTCATTTCCAGCAATAACCGACAGGTTTTGAGGTTTAGGTTCATCGTTTTCTAATTATGCAGCATAGCTAGGTTATCAACTCTCGTAACGTAGAGCACAATTCTTCATCAACGATCCATCTCCTCTTCGATGTTGTTATCATCGTCGAGCTTGTCATCATCGTTGGTGGTAGTTCCTCTGTTATCGTGCTCCTCAACTCGTCCGACGACTGGTCCCGTCATCCTCAACTCGTCCATCGAACTTGTTGCAGCCACTACCTATCGAACTTGTCACAGCCGCTGCCTGTCGAACTTGTTGCAGCTGCTGCCTGTCAAACTTGTCGCAGCCGCCACCCATCTCCCAACGTAGTCGAGTATCTGCTGCTCTCTAAATAGGCCTCTGAGACTTAAGAAGTACAAGCTTAAGGGGGAGTGTCAGTATTATAAAGTTGTATAAGCAAGTTGGACAAGATTAACATCCATGATCTAACTTAAGAGGGAGTGTGAGAATATTGTGCATTTATTATCATCTTATTATTATATTAGATATAGATATATTATATCATATCTTATGATTAGATATAGGTATATTATATCTTAGGATATTTCATATTATATCTCAATCAGTTTGATTGATTTTGATTTGATTTGAATTTATGAGATTCTAGGGTTACTCTAGGTTTGCCTATATAAAAGCCTATATGTACTCTTTCTGATTTAGAGATTAATTAAGAATTATATTTCTCTCTCAAAGTCTACCAGTTTTATAAGCCCCTCCTCATAGATTTCAGTGGTTACATAATTAGTCCTTGGACTTTTAGACATGTGTATATCAATCCCCATGATATTAATGTGTCTTAACAGTGCAAACATATTACAAAAGTAATTAGATTTGATGTGAAAAGCAAAAAAGTTATATATTCTTCCCCATCATTTTTTGATTATAAAACAGACAATTTGTCAATCGCAGAAGGAATGTTGGCTTTAGTTGCTAGCACTCACTGATGTTGCTGAGAGAAGATAGCAGTGAGGGCTAAGAGAAGATGAATAGAAGAAAGAGTGGGCCTTTATACTGGTTGCAGTACTTGCCCTTTCAAGTATTGTGGGCACCTATGTTGCACGGACACGGCAAAATCTAAAAATTAAACGAGTCGGACATGCGTATTAGCTCGACACGCGAATTTCATCCAGACACGTGAATTTGGCTGGTCAAATTTTCAAATGGCATTTTTGTAAATAAATCCAAAGTTGTAACACCAAATTTCTGCCCTAAATCAGTTCTCGGTCGAGCAGAGCACCAAGCTGATCCCAAAATCTTTCTCTCTTTCTGTTCAACTCGGTAAAATTGACGGCGACGCTCTCAAATCGGACTGAATCAAAGCAATTGGAATCGACGCAATTTTCCACCTCTCCCAAATCGTGTGTAAGTGTCTGTTTTCTGCCGTTCTCCTAAACCCGTAAACCGAAGCAACTGGAATCGACAGTGAGTGTTTCTTCTTCCTCAGTCTTTGCGCGCGTTCTTACTGTCTGTGTTCTATCTACTGCTGTTCTAGTGTTCTTCGTCTTCGCTTCTCTCTGTCTGCGTGATGCTGCCAACTGTGATTGTGTTTGTTTTTAATATCTGTGATTGTGTGATACTGTGATTCACTGATTTGTGTCTGTGCGAAATCTGTCTGTGGAGTGAGTGTGGACTATGATTGTGTTTCAATGTTTCACTCTCTGAGGCAGTGAGGCTCTCTAACTGTTTGCTATTCACAAATCTGAAATCACGACTGTCGACTACCCTCCCCTGTATTTCCCTGTCATTTTTTGGTTTCAATTAAATCATTGTATTTAATATGTCTGTGGAGTGTGGCCTGTGATTGTATTTAATATTATTAGTGGAGATGTAGTTTAGTTATGCAAATGATTTTTCTTTTATTATGTTATGTTGATGTGAAATAAATTCTTTATATTAAAAATATTTTTTAATACTAAGACGTGTCGGAACGTGTCGAAATATTAGTATTTTTGAAGTAACGCGTCGACGTCACGTATCGATAACGTATCGAAAATGTCGTGTCAGTGTCGGTACAACATAGGTGGGCACTATAATGATTCTGCTTTGAGGACAGAGGTCAGAGGGGAATATTTATGTCCCACCATTTCAACCATTGTTTTGTAGACTCCAAAAAAACCAAAATTTAATTTGCAACAAAATCTTCAGAATCTTATCTTGATTTGAAGGCTCAAAAATGACAAACCAGGAATCCAAATTTTCCATTAGTTATTTGTGTCCCATGTCATAAGAAAGAAAGAAAAAAAAAACCAACAACAACAACAACTAAAGAACAAAATATCAGACTTAATTGAAAACCAATTCAGAGCCTCCAAATATCACAAGCCTGTAAGGACATGTTAGAAAAACAGATTATAGGAACCTCCAGATTGATTTTCCCAAAATAATTACCACTTCACTTATACCTTAAGCAACTGATTTCCAAAGTTCCAAAATTTTAAGAACTTTTCTACTTCGCAAAAGCAATGAGTTGAACAAAGTAACAGCGGAAATAGTTTGGAAGTTTGGAAAAAAAAAAAAAAACTATAAACTATACAGTTCAATGATAAATAGTAACATGATAAAATATAAACATTTTTCCCCATTTTATCAATTCACGGAACAGCGTAGCTGCATGGACATAGTGCAATGATATCTGACCTGAAGAAGAGCAAGAGCATTGCACACCCGATTTGATTGCATTGGAGTAAGGTTTGGAGGTGACAGAGCTGGGTATATTGAAACTATTTCCTGAAAGAAAAGGGAATTCAAATCTTAAAGGAGCATGACAACTAATAAGCAGTATAATATTTGGAAATAACACGCAGCAAAGCTTTAACCTCTGAGGAAATGAGAGTTGCTCATACAACCATACATGCATTTTCTATACTAAAAATAAGCTATTACAGGAGAACAGTTAATGTTCATTTATTATTGTAAATATTTACAGCATCACAAGGTACTATGACCAATTTGTCAATAACATATAAGAATTATTACGCTCATCAATTTTGTCAAAGTTGAAAACAGAATTCGGGAAACAAGATATCACCTATATGTGGTAGAAGACCATAGGCGAGAAACATGCTATGCAAAGAAGACAGTATTTTTATGTTCTACCTAAAAAAAGGAGCTAAGGCTGTATAATGTATAATAACCATAAATGAAGCATTTAGAATAACATGCAAGTAGGATAACATACCTGCAAAAGAACAGCAATGGTACCAAATGAATTCCACAACAGTGGGGCTACTCCCAGTTCTTGAAATAACTCCCTCTTCTAAAATTAAGCAGTAAGAACAAAACAAAAAATGAGATACCAGTGTCCAGTACAGCTGAATATATGCCTCCTTGTTGTGGCTGAATGCGTAAAAAAAAATTGATAATAATCACTAGAATCAACAAGGAACCAAGTCAGTCCACCATATGAACCAGCATTCTCACAAATACGGAGAAGCGTAAGGCTACCATTGCAATGCAATATGATTGTGCATTTCAGATTCTATTGCCATCATAAAACAGGATTCAAGATGTTATTTTGAATCCAGCGCTGGCTGGCATATGCTTCAACTGGGGTGAATACATCACTCTTCAATAACCCATAAATTAGACTTTGAAACAGACACAACCTAAAATTTCCCCAATCCATGTTGAATAACAAAGCAAAACAAAAGTCCATCAGAAAAGAATTTGAAAACGCTGACCATAAACTTCCGCAACGAATTTTCAAATTTGTGTGATGTAAATGAACAATCCACCTTAGATAGCTCATGCAGGGCACTTTCTCGGAGTTCAGGATTACCCAGTTGAAGAACCAGATGCTCTACCGCTGCGGCCATCTTATCCTTGTTAGCCTGAGAAGTGGCTGCGTTTTGAGCCGAGGCGCCAACGGCTACATATGATACATTCATTGGGAAAGAATGAGGCAAATTCGCCATTGTTGAAAGACACAGAAAATGAATGAAGCTGTGACTTCCTTACTTCCTTACTGATATTTGGAAGTCTTATATATAAAAAAAAGCTAAAAGAACCAGGCATAGCTGCTAAGTTTTAACCGATGATCGGCTCGGCGACACGTGCTATGCATGCCGGAGAGAACATAACGAGGAGGATGCGAAAGCGCGCGCCAAGGAAGGAAAACTTGAAAAGCCTGCCGGTCAATTGGCCGTTTCTGAAATTTTACCAGAAAATCCGACGACGTTTAAAACCTTCGGAATTGTTTTGTTCCCTTTTCTGTTGCTGGGTACATTGAATATATTTCTTGGATTTGATTACAGTTTATTGTGACTATTATTACATTCATTAATGTCATATTAAAGCATTTATGATTTGGGAGGGCTCTCTCATTTTCTTTCCAAATTTTACTTCCACTGTAAGATTAAAATAAAAGGAAAAAAACACAGAAAAATAAATTTGAATTTGCAAAATTTTAAATCAGGTATGTTTTTTTTTAAGGAAAAAAATTGTTAATTGTTTATCAAATTTCATCATTCTCTTATTAACTCTAAATAATAAACATGATTTGAGATTTTATAATTTTAAAATTATTTTTTTGTCTTTTTCCCAAAAATAAAACATAGTTTAAATTTAATAATTTATAAAATTATTTTTATATACGAATGTATAAAATTATTGTTATAAATATAAACAGATAAACGGGAAACAATTTATAATTGCAATACAAATAAAATAAATAAATTCAAATTTTATAAAATATAATAAAAAAATAATAATTTTGTAATTTATTCCTGAACCATATTCAATTTTTTAGTAAATAGGGGAGATGAGATTATAAGGAGAATAAGGAAAATAAGAGAACTTTGGCTACTTTTTTATTTTCAAAAAACGATAAGAGCTGTTTTGAATGAATTGTTTCTTAAAAAAAACTTTAAGCTGTTTTTAATTTTTTTAAAAAAAAAAAATTAGGTGTTTTTTTCCTTTTTAATTCTTACTTTTTGAAGTCGTTATCTACCACGAGTTTTTACCTGAAAATGGAAGGGGAATGAAAAATCGTAAAACGTGAAATCGTAATAACTTAAAAGCCTTTGGAAAATTAGTAAAATCGTTTTAATGAAAAAAAAATCGTAAAAATGTAAAATCTTAGTAATAAAACGAGTTTTTAAGAATCATGCCGCGGACTATTGATACCACCCCATCAGTGTTGACCACTACCACACATTGGCTTAAGCTGCCACCTTGTAGCTTCTAAAAATTTGTTTTAAAACAACTTTAAACAGATTTTTTTTCCTAAGGGAAATCTTATATAAAGACGGTTGAATTATCTAAATTTTAATTTGGGTCTTTGAACTTAATAAATCATAGATTATGTTATATGTCACAATTAAATATTTTAAATTTAGGTCAAATTGCCTCTATATCCCTTAATTATTAAAATATCAAAATTGAAAACATGAAAACAACAAAAACCGATCCTCTATTTTTGTGGATGATTAATACATGGGATTTAATTCCCTCTTAAGCCCGGCTGGAATTTAAGCAGCTATGAATGAGATTTTTCCAAACATAAACCAATACGTATGTGGTCTTAGAGGTTTTAATTTTGTGCATGCATACAAATGTTTTCACGGTTTCTGGAATACTGGATTCGTTTATCTAACATGGTCAAAAAGTAATCAAGAAGAAAATGGAAATTGGGAAATTTAATAGATAATTGGTCTATTGTAGGTTGAACTGGCATTATTTGATTAACTAATATAAGTACTCTCTGCTAAAAGGTTTTTGGAAGATTGATCTATTGTGGAGAAAATCGACTATTGAACAAAATTTTCTTTTGGCTCACTTGAGTTCTTTCAAATTCAACTAAAGGTTTTTTCAATAGATTTGTGGTCTAAGAGGTTAAAATTCTAGATCATACATGTACTGTAAATGCCTTTTGATGTTCACTGTCTATTTCTGAAACAACTTCAATGGTGCGAATCAATATTGTCAAATTTGTAAGTTTAAGTAAACTCGTAACAAAAATGTACATTCGGATCGTGAACTTGAATAGTAAGAGTTTACTTTTTTTTTTTAATAATATGTGTTAAAGATATATAATAAAATAATAAAAATTGCAATAATTTAATTTAAATATTTCAAATATGAATAATTGAAATTAAATATATCAACATTTATAATTTATCGTATCCAATAAAGAAATTTCTATGAAGTTCATATATAAAGTTATTAAATATGATCGGTAGAAATGAACAAACTAATACGAGTTTAAGAGTAAGTTGACTACAATGGTGTGAATATTACATTTTTAGCTGGTTTGGATGATAGACAAGAAGAGGGTAATCATTCATAGCAAAATTAAATTTCATAAGGCTTGAGAGGCAATTAAATCCCACGTATTAATCGTCCACAAATAGAGGAGCGGTTTTTGTTGTTTTTGTTAGTTCTCTATATGTTTTGATGATGATTTGACAATTGCAAACCCAAAAATGAAGTTTTGTCTTGGTAAGTTGAAAAACTTACTGTCAAGACAAAACTCGAGTTTTGGTTTCAAAACTCGAGTTTTGGCCTTGACAGAGAGTTACTCTTTTTCACTGAACAGAGCAAAACTCAAGTTTCCTGTGGAAACTCGAGTTTTGAATCTTACAGAGAGCACTCAATCTTTCATCTCAAGACAAAACTCGAGTTTCAGTTGAAAACTCGAGTTTTGGCTCTTACAGAGACTCACAACATCTTTTTAACTAAAGACAAAACTCGAGTTTTGTTTTAAAAACTTGAGTTTTGGACATACAGAAAGTCTCTGATTTTTGAATCCAATTTCGTGCCAAGACTTCCTCTTACAACTATTTCTAAGATTTTCAAAGTTTTCTCTAACTCTAAGTTAAGAGAAAACTCGAGTTTTGATTTCAAAACTCGAGTTTTGACTTAATAGAGAGTTTTTCAAGTTTTCATCATTGGATGAAAACTCGAGTTTTGTTTTTACAAACTCAAGTTTTGATCCAACCCGAGAGCATTGCCAAATTTCAAAGTTTTCATAACAATATGAAAACTCGAGTTTTGAAATCAAAACTCGAGTTTTGATTAGGCAGAGAGCAATGCATTTTCACGATGATTTGAAAACTCGAGTTTCATTTTTGAAACTCAAGTTTTGGTCTGATATGAACTTTTCAATGTTTTCACAGATTAAGTGAAAACTCGAGTTTCACTTTGGAAACTCGAGTTTTGGCTAAACAGAGAGCATATGTTTTTCCAACCTTTTGAAAACTCAAGTTTTAATTTAAGAACTCAAGTTTTGATGTTTTGGACTTCCACGTGCTATTTTCATTAAAAGTCCAAAACTCGAGTTTTGGTTTGAAAACTCGAGTTTTGAGAATTACTCAAACTATGGTCCAAAAGCTCAAAACACAACTTTACTCACTGTAAGTAGAAAACTCGAGTTTTAGTTTTGAAACTCAAGTTTTGTCTTATGTGCACAGTTGAAAACTCGAGTTTCCAAGAACAAAACTTGAGTTTCCATCGCTGATCTGCAGATTTGAATTTAACGATTTTAAAATGCTTTGTTATTTGAGTTCAATACTTTCCAGCATTAATCCTCCATATTTCATGCTATATTTAACCACTTTACTAGTGAGTTTAAGGCAGATTAACGAAAGTTATTGAAGATCTCAACTAAAAGCAAAAAGCATGTCAGCACAATAAATGCTGTTCAGAAAAGAAGCATTCTTTCAGCTAAACCACCTGTTCACAGTTGCAAAGCATTAAAGAATATTTACTACAACAAGCAACCTGTTCTCCAACAGGCTAATTCACAGAAAGACAGCTCAGACTCATTATCCACCTGGATTAAGTGGAGAATAGAGAGAGAAGAAGACCCAAGTTACAGCAAAAGACCTCCAACGGTTCAATCATCTTTGCAACGGTCATTTATTGCCTTCTGAGTATAAATAGAAGAGCATTCAAGTCTTCTCAACAACTACAATAACTGAGAGCGAATTGCATTCAAGTTTACATTTATTCTCTTCAGTTTTCATCTGTAAAGTATCTTTTGATACAAGAGCTTCAGTGTTCATTTATATCTGCTCTTTGAGAGAGTATTATTTCAGTCTATTCATTTATTGTAAAGGAATCACAAGTCAAGGGGATTTGGTGATTGGGGAAATCATTGATTACAACTTGTAAGGGGGAGTGAGTCCTAGTGTGAGAATCACTTCTTGAAGTGCAGAGTGTGTGATCTTTGATACAATGGAAATCCTAGTGAGGCTGGGGACTAGACATAGGTCAGTGGTTAAGACCGAAGCAGTATAAATCTTCTTGTGTCTTGCTATTCTTCCCCTACTCTGTTTTACCCTGTTTTTAGTATTAGAAAACAGAGTTTTTGGTAAAAATTTTTAAAATACCCAATTCACCCCCTTTTGGGTATTTGGCTCCACTTTCAGTTTTTATGTTTTCAAGTTTGATATTTTAATAACTAAGGGATATGAAGGTGATTTGATACAAATTTTAAACCCCCATTTGTAACGCATAACTTGATTTATAATTTGTTAAATTTAGTGATCCAAATTAGAATTTGAGTAATTCAATCGTCATTAAATAAGATTATCTATTTCTCAAAACTTATTTTTAAAAACAATTTTATTGAATTATTTTGGGAAAAAAATAAAAACAAACAAGCCCAATGTTTTCGAATTTGGTGATGTCTATGGCTTACTACTAGAGCTGGAATCAGGACCGGCCCTTGAAAGGCTAAGGTCTAAAAGGGTGGCCCCTGAAAGTTTTGAGATAAGAAAAACATAAGTTTTTCAAGGCTTGGCCTACCCTAGAGCATGAGGGTCAGGGTCGGCCTTACAAGGCTAGAAGACAATTTTATGAACTTAAAAATTTTTTTTTTCTATGTTTTTTTAAAAGAAATATAATTAGTAAAATATGTTAATTGAAGTTCTAATTTATCAAATAAATGTTGTCAACTTTAGAGTCTACATAATACACTTAATGCAATAATCAAACACAGTCACTAATTCATAATCGGAGTAAACTATTATCCACAAGTAACTCACACAAAGCATAACAAGCTTATCATTAAGCAATATGAGTACAATGACTATCATTTTCATCTTCTTCACCACTATCATCAATTTGAAAAACATTTGATTGTGCTTCAATTTGAGTAGTAATTAAGCTCTACTCCATGGGTAAAAATATCAAGAATATCTTCTTTCACATCATGAATACATTTATAATCTTTATCTGTAACAAATATTAAACCAAATCATAAAATTAAAATATAGTTATTATGTATTTGTAATTAAATAGATAAATAACTTTATAAAAAAAATATCAAAATACATAAAAATTAGTAAATTAAATAGTCAAGTCAAATTAATGAAGTATATATATATATATATATATATATATATATATATATATATATATATATATATAAAGGGCCTAACGAGCTGGCCCTACAGGGCCGGCCTTCTATGGCCAATTTTATTTAGAAATTCCAATTTATAAGCCTGGCCCTTGAAAGGTTAGGGTTTAAGAGGGTCAGCCCAACAAACTTAGCCCGATTTCCTGAATCTACTCACTACCGGTGTTTTTTGAAATATGGCATTAATAATTATTAATATAAAAGAGGGAAAATTTTAGTCAAGGACCACTCTAGTAAATTAATTTCAGTTGGCCGCCAAAAAAACTAAAACTTCACTGAAGTTCAAGGGGCTAAAGTGAAATTAATTGGTGATGGTAAATCACAGCAGAATTGACCCTCATTCCCCTCTTTTTCTACTGGTTCCAGCTCCTCTCTCTCTCTCTCTCCTCACTAGTTCCAGGCTCCAGCTCCTCTGTTGTAAGTTGTAACCGATAAAATCTGTGAAGAATCGTAGGTTTCTGCCCACCTGTTAAAAAGTCCTTCCCAACATTTGTATCATTGTACGGATAAGGTTAATTTAATCTTTTGTTATTCTTACACTGTAATTGAATTTTAATTTTGGTTAATGCGGCCTTAAGTCATGATATTTTCTCCATGTAGTTTCTTCTGTCAAAACATTATTTCATATAATTTCTTTAAAACTTGAATATGAGTTTAATGACTTAACCGAAATTCAACATCGTTAAATATATGGATGAAAGCAAAAACTCCTTAAATGTATAAGGAGAATAACTGAAACTCTTAAAAATATATATAAACTTTATATCCATTTAATTAAATTCTCTAATGACATTTGTTATTTTGTTATTGTTACTTGTTAAAATGCATTTGATAACTTGTAAATTCACTTATAAACACTTACAGTTTTTTGTATCAACCCTTACAATATAAATTAGGATTTATAATTTTCATATCGACACTTGTTATTTTGTTATTGTTAGTTGTTAAGATGAAAAATTGTAAATTTTCATATGAACATTTGATATTTTCCAATTATTAATTGTTAAAATATGTATGTACACTGGTAAATTTGACCTAATGGATGTATACAACTTAAGCCAGCCATGTTTGTCCTTTTTAATCCGATTGTTTTCTTTTATTCTTCTTCTTCTTCTTTTTTTTTTTTTTGGTTTAGGTGCAAAAATATACATGTAGTTTTTCTAAAAGTGCGCTCAACACCAAAATTTTTTTTAGGTGTAAAAGTGACTATGTGGCTACAAAAATGAGACAAAAGTCATAAATTCCATTAAATATAGATAATGTTCGTTAGATTAAAGTTAACTCTGTCATCTACATTTAACGGAATTTGCAACTTTTCTCTCACTTTTATAACTACATAGTTATTTTTGCACTCGAAAAAAGTACTTAGTATTAGATGCATTTTGAAAAAACTACAGGTATATTTTTGCACTATACCCTTTTTTATTAGTGTTATCTTTTCTGTTTAATTTAATTTTTATATTGATATTATTTTAGAACTTCATTTATTCTCAGAAATCATTGGGTAAACTTTTTTTACTTAATTAATTACATGTTATATTTCACTTGTAATAAAATAATTCTTTCATAATGTTATTTAAATCCTAAAAATAAAAAAAGAATAGAATGGTAAAAAGAGCCCACCAAATCTTGGGAAGTAATTGAATTGAAAATTTGGGGGGTGCGCAATCTGGATAATATTCATGCAGGGTTACTCTATGCTGTTATGTATATCGTTCGAGTTCATATGTAATGTACACTTTTATTCAATCTCCCATTAGTACAAAAAAGGTTTTCAAGGCCAAACAAAAAACATCTTATAAGACCGGATTTGAGACTAGTCTCGATACAGACGGTTTAAAAAGTCTATTATTTTTAAAACCGGATGCACAATTGGTCTTAAAAATATTTTTTAGATAGGACCTTTAAAATGTGGAATCTTAAAAGTTGAACTTCTAAAATGTGAGGTCTTAAAAGTTGAACTTTTAAGACCATATTTTTAAAATATTAAGTCTTAAAAGTCCCTTTATATCTGTTACGAATCTACTTTAGGCCCAATAGCGATATAACCTAACAATAAATATAGTATATATCGTGATCTATCTACAATGAAGGACCTTAACCTACCCATAATAAAGGGATATCCTTGGATACGATATAACGGTTAGGATCCTCGGGCCAGATATCGCGTGTGGCCTAAGATATCCAACCTAAGGTATACTTTATAAATACAGAGGCCAGATCCTAAGGTGCACATGTTCTAAACTCTGAACTATTTACATACCATCACACTGTGAACACACACCACCCCCTTTGACGAGAGCCTAGTTTGTGCACAATGATCCCACGCTCTCTTGGATATTTACTCCATAGACACTCAAGCAGAGCTTATCGATCCAAGATCAAAGCACCAGCCCAAGGCTAGACATCTGTGTTCTACACCAAAACATTGGCATCGTCCGTAAAATTTCGATCTTTGTGACCACCAATGGCTAATACTAGAAGCAGCAGTCGGAACCCTCAGCCTAGAAATCCATCACAAACCGAGGCGAGTCAATAGCAGCGAGCTTAAGAGCCACCACAACCTGAGGATATCCCAGAGGATAACACCACAAATGAAGGGAATGACGTTTCTGACACAACATCTTCACCTCCCATAGTGGGCAAACCACAGGATGTAGCGGTAAAAGGGACCTCAGCCCCGAATCCAGACGTTCTCCTCCTACAAAAGACTCAGGAGTCAATGCTAAGGCGAATGAAAAATATGGAGAAGCACAATCATCTCCAATACTAGGAAGACCTCAGAGTGATACAACAAATTATGAAAGATCACTTCAAGCAATTCAAAGCATTGGTTCAAAAGCAAAACCGAGATTACTAGCGGGGGAGGAAAGAAAAGGTGACATGAGACACTAGTAGCCTTCCTCTTAGCGAGCAGTCGATATCTCTGCGACGGACTACTGGTACAAACTCCCAAGAGTCTGATTAAGGATGACCAAGGGGTCGGGGTACGGTCTTGGGCCTTAAGAAGCTACGCATTGAAAGGACCCCGAACGATGAAGATCGAGATACTGGAAGGACAGCCAGACTAGTGAAGTCTCCCTAAGAGTATAAAATGAAGTACATCACGGGACATAACAGCAGTCCCTTCTCCAAAGAAATCGCAAGCGCGCCATATCCGAAAGAGTTTGATTTTGCAGACTTGCCAAAGTATGACGGCACTCAAGACCCACGGTCTCATCTCGACACATTCGAGCTACTTATGTTTGTACGACACATTTTGGGCCCTATTATCCCTCGGCTCTTTGCGACCACGCTGACGAGACCAGCCCAAAAGTGGCTCCATACACTATCGGTTAATTCTATCAAGAATTTTCAAGACCTTGGATGAAAGTTCGAGTTAAACTTCGCGACTAGTAAGAAGCAGCCGAAGTCTCAATTCGCCCTTAGCAAAATCAAACAGCAAAGGGGGGAGACACTCCAAAAGTATTTGGATCGGTTCAAGGAAGTAGCCTTGCAAGTACGTTCACTCCCGAAGGATGTCCACGTACACTATCTTGTCGACAGCTTGGATCCCTTATCCCGGTTGGCGAAGTCAATCTTCAAAAATAGGGTTTACACCCTTACTGAATTCAACACCCGGTTGAAACAATATTTGGAGGTGGAAGAAATGGAAATAGCCAATGCTGTTGAAAGCAAGAAGTGGAGAAATACATCTCCAGATGATAAAGATCAGCCCGACAAATGAAAAGAAGACCCCCGCAGGCGGAAACGAGATAATAGAGCTTGGGGAGAAAGATTTGAAGGGAAAGCAAAGTATGACAAATACACCCCTCTGAACGTCGCTCGTTCGCAGATCTGGAAGAAGGTGGCGCTGACCGAGATGAAAAACAGACCTTGGCCTCCCTGAAATCGACCCACAACAGACCAATCTAAGTTTTGTACATTTCATGATGGACCAGGACCAAGGTTATTAAAACCGGACCGATCACTGAACCGGTCTAGGTACTGGGTTAAGGGTTAGTGGGTCAGATCGGAGTCAAACTGGAGCTAAACCGAGGTAAACCGATGAGAGGAAAAAAATCTGCATTTTTATTCTTGGTTATTGTGAATTGCCTCGATTATTGCGTATTACAGGTGAAAAAGCCACCTCTTTTATCCATTGGAAAATCACCACCTATTTTATCCAACGTATAATAGGATGCTTTTACCTTTCGGCAATAGAGTTGTCCCAGACAAACTCTACACCTTTCATAGGAAGAAGTAAAACTGATACGGAAATATAATGACCACACACTTTTATTTATTATCTCTCTTTCTCCATCCAAAGTTTTTTAGTTCACCTTCGTGTTTTTCTCTCTTCCTCCATTAGATCTGAGTTTTTATTTCTGTTCCAACGAGCCCATGTTCAAACGGAAGATACGCCTCCAGCTTATGTTATTCGGCTAAGTAAATCGAGAAAGACGATTTTTTCAGTCCGATTATCTTTTTTATTTTCGATCTTCATCTCCTTCGCTTGTTGCCTTGTTCTCTTCTGCTGTTAGATTTCGTGAAATTTTCATAGCTTAGAATCGAGAGATAGAGTTGGAGGCGTGACGGCAAGCTTAAACCAAAGACTACCGTTGGCGTTCAACGACCTCAGGGGATGACCCTGGTTTCTGTGCTTCACCGGACTGGCTTCATGGCCGGTTCGCTGGTTTCCGGTCGAAACCGGCCGGTCCGGTCCGGTTCTAATAACCATGACTAGGACACACTACAGATCAATGTTATGAAATCTGTGACGCCATTGAGAAGTTTGTTAGAGATGACAAGCTGCGCCAATATTTGATAAAAACTAAGGGGCAAAAAAACAACAAACGCAAACAAGGAGGCCGTAGTAGAAGCCCGACCACCGACCAAAGGAAAGAAGACAAGCGGCGTAAACCAACTAGTGATGATGATGAATTCCCAAAAGCCGAGTTCAACTGCAATGTGCTTAGCTGAGGCTTCAGTGGGGGAGGAGATACAATAAGCTAGCGCAAGAAGTATATGAGAGAAGTCCTCTTCGTAAGAGATTTCCCAAAATTCAAAGAGGACCACACCAAGCCGACACCTCCCCCATTAGTTTTCACTAATGAAGAGTTGAAGGACGTAGTTCCGGGCCATCAGAATGGTTTGGTAATCACGGGAACCCTGGTACATTGCTGGGTAAAAAGGATTTTTGTAGATGAAGGGAGCTCAGCAGACATCATTGGGATACCTTCAACAGAATGAAGATGGACAAAGAAGATTTGAAGCCATGCATAACGACCCTCATAAGATTCAACGGGGAACACTCCCCTCCCAAAGGGTATACTGACCTAAGGTTAATGTTAGAAACTAAAGACGCTTTCAAATCAAAACGGGTAAGATTCATTGTGGGTGACTTCCATTCCGCGTATAATATCATATTGGGACGACCGACTATCCATAAATAGGACATGCTAGTGTCTATTAAGCATCAGAAACTGAAGATGGTAAACAACGAGAACAAGGTTGTTATTTTCAATGGAGACCAGAAGGAGTCTCGACAATGCTATTTCGAGACTGTACGAGATGGAGAAGGCGGACCATCGTCGCCACCTCGGATCCAGAAGGGCGAACGAATCACAGAACAGGGAAGGATAGGAAGTCGGGACGACCAGTAAGTATGGTAGAGCTCGACTTAAGGGAAGAACCCGAGGTCCCACATCCAGAACCAGAAGGCAAATTAGAAGAGTTGGTCTTGGGAAATGATTCCTCACAAATTACCAAAATTGGGGGAACGATGAATCCAGGGTTGAAAACCCAAATGATGGCATTCTTGAGAAAGAATCAGGAAGCCTTTGCATGGACATCATCCGAGATACCAGGGATTGACCTTAACTTCTGTTGCCACAAATTGGCTATTCGGCCGGGGTCGACACCGGTGGCGCAGAAAAAAAGAAACATCAAAGCCGATAGACAGAAGGCCCTTAAGCAGCATGTCAAGGAATTATTGGAAGCCGGGTTCATCAGAGAAATACAATACACCACCTGGCTGTCGAACGTGGTTATAGTTTTAAAACCGAATGGGAAATGGAGGGTATGCACAGACTATACTAGCCTGAAGAAAGCCTGCCCAAAAGATTCCTACCTAATGCCCAACATTGACCAGTTAGTCGACAATTCCTCCGGTTTTCAATTGTTATCCTTTATGGATGCCTATTCTGGATACAACCAAATCGCTATGCACCCTGATGACCAAGAAAAGACAGCCTTCATGACTGACAAGGCTAACTACTGCTATAACGTAATGTCTTTCGGATTGAAGAACGCCGGGGCTACCTATCAGCGAATAATGAACAAAGTTTTCAAGGACCAGATCGAGCAAAACGTTGAAGTTTACATCGACGACATGATCGTAAAATCTAAAGACCCAGAAGACCATATCCAGGATCTGGAGCAAACTTTTGATAAGTTAAGAAGATACCAGATTCGATTGAACCTAGCCAAATGTGCATTTGGGGTCCCAGCTGAGAAGTTCCTTGGTTTTCTGCTGACAAACTGCGAAATCGAAGTCAATCCTGACAAGTGCAGGGCCATGCTAGACATGTAAGCCCCAAGGACCAAGAAAGAAGTCCAACAGCTAATCGGCAGGTTGGCCATGCTAACTAGGTTTTTATCAAAATCGGCAGAGAAGGCGCTTCCTTTCTTCAGATTGCTAAAGAAGGAGACACAAGGAGGTTGGAACACGGATTGCGAGGCAGCATTTAGAAAAATCAAACGATGTCTGGCGACCCCACCAGTCCTATCGAGGCCTGACCCGAGTCTCTATTCCTATACCTGTCAGTAGGAGAAGAGGTAGTAAGTGCGGTCCTGGTTAGAGAAACCAATACTGGTCAGGCACCAATCTATTTCGTAAGTAAGGCATTATAGAGCTCAAAACTATGATACCAAAAGCTTGAAAAGGTGGCGTTCGCCCTACTTATGACAGCGAGAAGACTTCGGCCGTACTTCCATGGACATCGGATAGTTGTTCGAACAAGTCAGCCAATCCGTTAAGTGTTGCATAAGCCCGACCTGGCAAGAAGAATGACCAGCTAGGCAATAGAGTTGTATGAGTTCGACATCACATACGAAGCACAACATGTAATCAAATCACAAGCATTGGCAGATTTTGTGAGGGAACTCACCTCGGCAGATAGAAGAGACCATGACGAAGACAAAACTTGGAAGGTGTATGTCGATGGTTCGTCAAAAGCAAAAGGGAGTAGGGCAGGAATCATAGTTGAAAGCCCGAAGGGTATTGCAATTGAGTACTCTTTCCAGCTAAATTTTCCAACCTCAAATAACCAGACCGAGTATGAAGCTCTGCTTACCGGACTACTGCAGTCAAGAGAACACACGGAGCTCAATGGGTGAAGGTTTTCACCGACTTAGGTTGTAGCAGCATAGATCGAGGGCACTTATCAGACAAAAGGTCCACTTTTCGCCAAATATTGAACAAAGAAAAGGAGGTGATCTCCAGCTTCGAAGAGGTGATTGTCACTTATATTCCGAGGGAAGAAAATACTAGAGCTGACATCCTCTCCAAACTTGCTAGTACGAAAGGCTCGGGTAGCCACAGGACCATGATCCAGCAAAATCTAGCAGAACTGAGCTACATCATGACTATATCGGCAGCGACAGACTGGAGAAAGCCAATTGAGGATTATCTAGAAAGAGGCATTATTCTGGTTGATTCAACCGAAGTAAAGAAGCTGATCCGAGAGGCCGCCATTTGCATAATGGTCGATGATCAACTATACTGAAAAGGCTTGCACTCTTTAATGATGAGATGCTTGGGTCCATTTGAAGCCAAATATGTGTTGGCTGTAAATGGAGCTATATACCCAAGAAGGGGGTGAATTGGGTATTTTAAAAATTTAAAGAATTTGTTTTGTTTTAAGACAGTAAAACAGGGTAGAAAGAGCAAGAAGAAGAATAGCAAGACACAAGGATTTATATTGGTTCGGTCCTAACAACTTGACCTACATCCAGTCCCCAGACTCTCTAGGATTTCCACTATATCAAAGATTACACACTTTGCATTCAAGAAGTAGTTCTCTCTCTAGAACTCACTCCCCCTTACAAGTTGTAATCAATGAACTCCCAAATCACCAAGTCCCCTTGACTTGTGATTCTTTACAATAAATGATATTCAGAAAGAAACTCTCTCTAAGAGCAGATATTGATAAACACTGAAGCTCTTTGTATCAGAAGATACTATACAAATGAAAACTGAAGAAAATAAATGTAAACTTGAATGCAATTCGTTTTCAGTAGTTGTGGTTGATGAGAAGACTTGAATGCAACCCTATTTATACTCAGATAGCATTAAATGACCGTTGCATCTTGGATCAAACCATTGGAGATGTTATGTTAAGGTTAAGTGTAGGTTTAGTCTTCTTCTCTCTCTAAAATTCCACTTAATCCAGCTGGGCAATGCTTCAGAGTTGACATCCTGCAAATAAATCCATTGGAGTGGTAGCTGCTGGAAGTAGAAATCATTCTTTAATTCTTTGTAGGCGTGTGCAGATAGATTATCCAGAAGTGTGCAACTTTCTGGGTTTAACATTTAATGTTCTGACATCACCTTTTGCTTTTGCTTTAAACCTTCAATAAGCTTTCTTTAATCTGTCTGAAACTCACCAAGAAAGTGGTTAAACATATCTAGGAACATTAGAGATTAATCATGGGAAGTATTAAGATCAAACAAGAAGGTATAGCAAAATCGACAGATTTGAATTTCTAACAACGTTAAGAAACCTCGAGGTTAGATCTTCAAACCTCGAGATTTGGACTATGATACTTAAAGAAGATTCAAGTCCAAACCATGAAACCTGGAGGTTTCTCCAAAACCTGGAGGTTTTTAAAGTAGCAGAAAAGAGTTATTCTCACTGAGGACCAAAACCTCGAGGTTTCACTTTGAGTGTGAAACCTTGTAAAAACGCGATAGGAGCAAACCTGGAGGTTTCTCTGAAAACCTGGAGGTTTTCCAAGTCAATGAAAAACATTTGCTCTCTAGATGACAGAAACCTAGAGGTTTTCAACCAATACTCGAGGTTTCTCTCAAATTTCAAAATTCTCAGTTTTGCGCCAAAGCAAAAACCTGGAGGTTTGTGAGGAAACCTGGAGGTTTTCAAAAACAGTGAAAAGCATTTACCTTCTGGATGCCAGAAACCTCGAGGTTTTCACCAATACTCGAGGTTTCACTTAAATTTCAAAATGTTTAGTTTCGCGCCAAGACAGAAACCTAGAGGTTTGAGAGGAAACCTGGAGGTTTTAATAACTTAGAAAATGCAGAACCTCTCTAACTTGACAAACCTCAAGGTTTTACCAGAAACCTCAAGATTTCTCACAATTTTGAGAAACTTTGGAAAAACACATTTAAGCTTTAACCTTGAGGTTTCTCATAAACCTGGAGGTTCTGAAAACTTGGAAAAACGCAAAACCTCTCTGACTTGACAAACCTCGAGGTTTTTCCAAAAACCTCGAGGTTTCTCACAATTTTGAGAAACTTGGAAAGAGTCTTTTTAGATCAAACCTGGAGGTTTCTTACAAACCTGTGGGTTTTGAAAATTGGCGTGAAACTAAGTTTTCTCTGGAAGTGCAAAACCTCGAGGTTTCTTGCCAAACCTCAAGGTTTCACATAACTTTGTGAAACCAGAATTTTCAAGTTAAAAACACAATACCTTGAGGACTCCTCTGTAAGGCCAAACCTCGAGGTTTCTGTGCAAACCTCGAGGTTTGCTCTCACAGTGAGTTTTTCAACAACTGAGAGCAAAACCTCATGCTTTGTTTACAATCATTGGAAATCATCAAAACCCTTAGAGAACTAACATTCATTGGCCGAGATACATGAAGGAATCAACAGCCAACCCATGGGGGGAAAGCTCTACCCAGGAAAGCTCTGCGTGCCTACTACTACTGGCCAACCATGATGGCAGACTCCAAGTAGGCGGTAAAGAGATGTGATAGTTGTCAGAAACACACCAAAATCATTTGGCCCCCGCCCGTGGAACTGAAAGGCATCTCGGCCCCTTGGCCCTTTTACAAATGGGGGATGGATCTCCTCGGGCCGTTCAAGGCAGCTCCTGGATAGTTTAGATGGCTCATTATCGCGGTTGATTACTTTACAAAGTGGATCGAAGCCGAGCCCTTAACAACAATCACCCGGCACGCATACGGAGCTCTTTTCATCATAATATTGTCTCCCGCTTTGGAATCCCCGCCGAGGTAGTCATAGATAACGGGACCCAATTTGTTGATAAGGGATTCCAGGATATGATGTCTGACCTCGACATTAGGCAGCACTTCTCCTCTGTTGAACATCCACAATCTAACGGTCAAGCTGAAACAACCAACAAGATCGTTGTTGATGGCTTAAAGAAGTGGATGCAGGATGCGGAATCCAACTGGGTCGAACAACTCCATAGTGTTCTTTGGGGTTATAAGACCAGCATGCAGACTTCAACCCGGGAAACCCCCTTCCGGTTGACCTATGGATGCGAGGCAATGATCTCGGTTGAGATAGGACAGCCATCGTGGAGGAACTGAAAGCTCTCCAAGAAGGCGAGGAGTCGAACAATGACACCTTAAGGACGGAGTTAAACTTGATCAACGAAGTTAGAATCACGACACACTACCAAGATTTAGCCACCAAGCAACTCAATGCGGCGAAATACAATCGGAAGGTCAGGCCTCGTTCTTTCAACAAGGGCAACCTGGTACTCCGACGTACTGATGTCGGAAACAAGAACACCAAAGATGGCAAGGTAGCTGCAAACTAGGAAGGTCCTTATAGGGTTAAAGAGAAACTTGACAAAGGAGTGTATATACTCGAAACCCTGGGAAGGAAGCCAATCAAAAGGACTTGGAATGCCGACAAGCTGAGAATCTACTATAGTTAGACCTCGGCTCTGCATTCACAATATACCGGACACGACGTGTCTGAGTTCGTTTATTTCTTGATTTCAATAGTTTGATTTCAATTTTATATTTCCATTCATTCGATTTCCTTGTTTGACATTATTAGCTCTTTGGAGCAGATTATTTATTCAATGAAGAACTCCTCAATGGAGAGTCAAATTACGCACTATCAATAGCCCAAAGCAATACACCGAGGTGACTAAACCCAGTCAGCAATAGAACCCAATTTAAGGGATTACACTGGGGCTAATAAGCCCAGGTTCTTAATTACGCGAAGTCGCTATTATATGCCCTCGCCAATTTGATGCATCAAAACTTGCTCCTAGATAAGAAGGTGAATTGTCATTCTGACCCTGATCAAGTCAAAATGTTTAAGCATTACGTTTCAACACCACAACTAGACATGTGATAGTTTGCCCTTATCCTGGTTATGATCCCGGACAACGGAACTGGAACTCGGTAGTGCGGTTAAAATGAAAACCCTACTCCCGATACCCAGTCTTTAGAATTGGAAGAAAACAAGCAGACTTTGCATAACTAAAGACCCTGGCCCAGTCGAAGAATCTCTAACATAGTTTAGGATTCATAAACAATGAAATGCGGCAATAAATCAAAAGATAACTTTTATCAATGATTAAATTGTTCAAAAAGATTACAAAACCCAACATGAACGCTGGCAAGACTAAGAAGTCAAAAGGGCATCAGCACCCAAAAAGAAGAAACAACATTAGAAAGCACCTCAGCCACTTAGTATTTAAGTGTGGCCAGCTTGGAGGAGCCTTGACATCTTCCGGAGGTGCGTCTGGCGAGACCTCTTCTTCTCCTTCCCCTCCCTCTCCCCCACCGTCGAGGTCAGACAATGAAGCACTGTCAGGGGACGGAGGCGGCGAAATGAGTTGACTTTTATGCACATATGCCCGATAATGGAGCCCATTAAGTTCCAGGTTCACGTTGGGGTTCAAATGCCAGATTTATGTCAGGGCCATATCAAAAGCCTCCCGAGTGATCGCCTTTACAGTGTCAGAGCAGTCAGCAAGGGCCTTCTTCATGTCAATGAGCTCAGTCTTCGTTGCACCCAACTCCTCGGCCAAGTTACCCCACTGTGTTTGCACCATCTTCAAAGCCTCCATACTCTAGGAATGAGCGGTCTGCGTGGAGAGGAGTTCGGAGCTTGTTTTGGCCAGGATGTCCTTCGTTGATTGTAGCTCCTCAGTTGTTTTCCCAGCTGCAGCTTAGACGGCACTCAACTCTTCCTCCACCCTCTTCTGTGCTGCAACGACCACATCTCTTTCCAGCTCCATTTTCCATTTTTCTGCCGAGACCCCACAAACTTATGCTTCAAGTGAAGCACAATTTGCGCCAACCCAACGCCTTTCAACAAGTGATCCTGCATGGCATGAACTAACCGTTCATCAGCCTCAGATAGAGGGGTGGCATCCAAGAAGCAACGCGAGGGGAAGTAGGTGACGCTGAGCTCATTGGTTACGCCTTTATCCCAAGCAAAACTATGAGGGAGCTTGAATGGAGGAGGAGAAGGAGGAGTAGCCAGATCCAGATTGGCCTGAGGACGAGTTTGCATATCTCAGTAAAGGTATCCTTGCCCTTGTACTATAAAGTTTGGGCATCAGGTTGAGAAGAGGACGTTCTGCCTTTTGCAGAGGCCTTAGACTTCTTGGTAGCCGCAGCCTGGGATGATGTCCCGGCCCTCCCCCTACCAGGCTCGGGAGCAGCTCGCTTACGGGTTTCTCTCCTGTGGGGAGCCTCAGCATCCAGGTTCACATAGGACAGATAGCCAGGCAATTCCTCCATGTGTTAGGCTGCAAACGAACAAACTGAGGGTCAGAATTAAACACAGATTGATAAAGATCCCGCATAGAACATATAAACAAAAAATCATACAAGGGGTCGATCTGGGCTCGACATGGGGTGGAAAGAGTATCAAAGCTACGGTTTTTACACCGTGCTCCCTGACGAAACCCACCAAGCAGGACATAGAACTGACGTCTTCAGTGGGAAGGTCGTCCTGTTCAACCTGGTAACTAGTTGAAGGTTTGTTATGATGGTCATTGGTCCAATATCAGGGGAACCTCCACTCCACATCTTTGGATTTAGGGTCGTGAAGGAAACAGGGATGTTGCCCAGAAATGGCCACAACCTTAAAAAAGTTGGTTTTAAAATGTTTAAAGGATTCTGAAAAGGCATGAAAAAGTTTTCTACCCGGGATCCCCTGGATAAATGTCAAACCCCTCAACTCTTCGTTATTTTTGACAGAACGGGGCATAAAGGGACAAAAGAAATAGAAGAATATAGGAACCTTATAGGGGAGGGGCTCAATGAAAGAATTACAAAGACACTCGAACGCTAAAAGGAAGCCCCATCCATTAGGGTGAAGCTGTGAAGGGGCTAGACGAAGATAATTTAGGACGGCTATTTGAAACTCGGTAAACAGGAATCAGACACCGAGCCGGGTAGCATAGTCCCTATAAAAGAAGAAGAAGGAGGGATTGGTCCCTTCTCGTGCGGCGCAGACGGGCTCCTCATCAATAGGAGGACATAAGGTGCAGCCTGAGGTCTCTCCCAAATTGAGCCTGGCGATATCAGAGTAGGACATCAGAGAGTGTGTCGTCAGTACCCCATGAGCAACCCAGGGGTATTTCCTCAGTAGGACTTGAGGGGGACTGGCAGAATCTGATTTCCCAGTAATGGAGGATGTCCTATTAGGTGACGAGGGTGACTCCATTTATACCTAAAACAAATACAAAAAGGCTAAAAATCAATGAATGCAAGGTATACTTAGCATAGGCAAGTTACTCCTAGAAGGAGGAAAAATAGTGGGATCATGAGGAAAGTCAACTCCAATGGCCGAGGTAAGATCAAAGGGAGATTTATGTCGGCAAGAACCTAGAATTTCATTGGCAAGGGAATCTTGACTGAGGGAAATGTAGTAGGAGCTGGAAGCGATACAATCCTAACAAGGGCTGAGATACCCTCCCGGAAGGTATTCCGACCTCGACCGAGGGTGATCCTGAAAAAAACTTAGGGGTAGTACCGGGATGGCTTCAAAATCACCTCGGCCCCTGACGAGAGGGAGGATGGTGCCAGAACTCGGATTAGAAGACTCGGCAACAGCAGATATAGATCCCTCGACTTTTCCCTCACTAGACCTACCATGAAGCAAGGTGGCGAGCCTTTGTTCTTTAGAAAGAGGAGATCTAGACAACCAAAAGCTGGCTCTAGGCCAACGCGCACGCAATGCTTCCTCCTCCTCAGGAATTGCACTTCGATTCGAAGAAGGCAAACAGTTAACTCTACCCATTAACACCAAAGGACAAGACCTAGGGAGACATAAAGAGATTGGTGAAAGGAAACCCAAAGGAAGTTGGAACAGCTAAGGAAAATGGCAGAGGTGATCACGCCTAGAAAACAACTAAACTCCTATCGGAACCTACTTAGAAGACTTTGAAGCCAGAACCCAGTTCAGGGGTAAATGGAAAGAGGAGAAAAATCAAACACAAAAAGAATCTATAAATTCTACGCAGAAAAGACCAAATGAACGGAAAAATAAGGGTGAAAGTACCTGATCGAGTGAAGGAAAAAGAGCGTCGTGCACTCGTGCGGATGAACTCTGAGCAACGTGAAGATAAACAACTCAAGAGAGTGAGAGGTTTCTGGCAATAGTGAGTGCGAAAAGTGTGAACAACGGAGGGAAATATGAATTATAAACTTTGAGATACTGAACCGTCAAGGGTACAAGAGACTTTTCACCCGATAAAGTAAGGGTAACATATGTGACGTGACAGGCACATTAAATGCGCGCAGAAACCGTAAGCAGCTAGGCGTGGCAAGGCAGCCAGGTGTCAATAAGCAATGATGATGAACAATGAAGGGCCCAGAATTCAAATACAAGCAAACCACCTCGGCATTAGCCAGGATCTTTGAGACATGACCTCGGATCTTTGGGTAGGCCGCCTTGATAGCAGAAATCAATATGATTCCACTCGGCCATAAAAGGTCCAAGACAATGAAGCTCGACCAATAAATGTAACCCGACAAAACCGACTGGGGGCATGGTACATCCCAGCAGCTTATGAGCTTGAACTACCGGGCTGGGGGGAACTGTTACAAACCTACTTTAGGTCCAATAGCAATATAACCCAACAATAGATATGGTATATATCATGATCTATCTACAATGAAGGATGTTAACCTACCCACAATAAAGGGATATCCTTAGATACGATATAACGGTTAGGATCCTCAAGCCAGATATAGCGCGTGGCCTAAGATATCCAACCTAAGGTATGCTCTATAAATACAAAGGCCAGATCCTACGGTACACACGTCCTAAACTCTGAACTATTTACATACCGTCACACTATGCACACACACCACCCCCTTTGGCGAGAGCCTAGTTTGTGCACAGTGATCCCACACTCTCCTGGATATATACTCCATAGATACTCAGGCAGAGCTCATCGATCCAAGATCAAAGCAGCAGCCTAAGGCTGGACATCTGTGTTCTATACCAAAACAATATCCAAAAGAAGAAGAAGAAGGGGTTTTTAAGAGCAGTTGTGAAAACACATCTAGTCTTAAGCGTCTTTTTTAAAAAAATAAAAAACCACAACAGGATCAATTCAAGATCATAGACCAAAACAGAACTTGAGATGGAACCTCCTTCTGATCACAACAGGTTCATCTCTCCTATTTTACGAAAATTTATCATGATAAAGAAAGTTTGATAACTGAGCTAAGAAAAGAATTGAGAGTTTAGATGATGAGCACAGAGAGATTCTTACAAGGGTCAATACTGATGAAGTTATCCAGTGCATACGGTATATCATCTTCCAACAGTTTCGATTTGCTGAGAAGAATTGAAGATGGAGAAATGAAAGGTAAGTGGCTGAGAGAACGAAGCTTGTGAGTGTATTATCAAATATGAAGTTTAATTTGTAAAATGAAGTAAAGAATCTGTAGCTTCAATTTGAGTCCAACAAAAGAATTAAACTTTAGCAATTAATTTGACACAAATAATAAATATTTATCCGCCATGTATAGCGATGCCTGAATTAAGAAATAAATATCACGATAACAAAATTAAAAAAAATAAAAAAAATACAGAGTTTGACACAAATAATAATAACTCGAGATCAAAAGAACCACAGAAAGTGCCTGAAATCCAACAAAACAAGAAAACACACGTCGTTACAATTTGGGATAGGTCAGCATAGAAACCATAATTCGAATACCAGTAAAGGGACAAATCTAGAACGAACCTGTTCAAACAAAGAAATCAGATATCACAGAGACCATGAAAGTCAAGTGTTTACCAATCAAGCTCCGATCACTGGTTTGTGCGCCATCTATGTGAAAGTCAAATTACAACAGGGTACGAGTATGTAAAGAGTGGAGAGGGACAGGGATGAAAATGAAAACTCACCTGGATAAACTTGATTAAAACAAGAGACAATGAGAGTAGAGGAGGCCAGAGCAATTTTCATGGCGTCATGTAAGGTAAAATTTACAAAGTTAAAGAGAGGTTCAAAAAGAGAAATTTAATTTTTGGTGTGGGAAAAAAATATATTCATCTTTTAAACTTTTAAAACCATACTTTTTAAATATTTAGTCTTAAAAATAGACTTTTTCGACTGAATTTTTTAAACATCCGGTCTTAAAATTTTTATTTTTATATTTACAAAACTGTCATCGATTAGACTTTTAAGACCTCATATTTTAAAAATCCAGTCTAAAAAGTTTATATATATATATATATATATATATATATATATATATTTACAGAATTACCACAAATCATACTTTTAAGATCTCATATTTCAAAAGTCAGGTTTAAAAAGTTTTTTATATATTTACGGAAATGTCACCGGTCATACTTTTTAGACGTGATCATTTATAATCTAGTTTAAAAAGTTCTTTATGTATTTACGGAACTGCCACACCTCATCGTATATAATTCGATCTAAAAAGTTCTTTATATTTACGAAACTGCCACTGGTCATACTTTTTAGACGTGAACTTCAATACTTTGGTCTAAACAAGGCGATCTTAAAGCTCTTTTTTGTACCAATGATGCAATCAAAAAAAAAAAATCTCTTTGCTCCTTAAGTTTTAAATATGTTTTAATTTTATAACACCCAATGGATGTAACATACCAATAACACGGACCTCAAGCCTTCATATTCAAGTTCTTTCATTGCATTAGATTTAAAGGTCAACTTCATATATTTTGAGGGTGTTGCTCATGATTTTCTCCTCTTCCTTCATGTTCTTCATTATTTCTGAGTAATAAGGCCTATTTTGTTCAGCAGGGGGAGAGGAAGGCTCTTAATATGGGGAATATTATATTATAATGAGCTCTTAAGAAAGAGATTTAATTATCAATAAGTTGGAATGACAATTATGCAGCAAAAACTTGTTATCATTTCATGCCATGAAACTTATCATTGTATGATTTTCAGTCATTGAATTTTTAGTGATTATACTCTTCCTTTGGGATGACTTTATAGTAATTCGACTTTTAATACCCATGAATTGATAAGTGAAGGTATAAGTTTTAATGTTACGTGTTTGGTTCAAAGGATGTAGGAAAAATATGTTCATATTTATACAGACAAATTTATCAACTAAAATATAATTTCAAATGACATTTAATATATCTAAATTATTATTTTTAAATTTATCCAAATTAAATAAATATGAATGTATTGCATAATTACTTGTTAATACATATTATATGTGTATGTGCACATGTGTAGTCATCCTGGCCTCAAGTATATTTTTTTATGTGCATCTAGTATTATAAAGTAATTTGTGGTCGGTACTCTGAGTACCCTAAAGTATTTTTTTTAAGTGCGACCATTACCATGAAGTTCTTTTTTGTGTAATTTTTCACTCAACAATTTAGTTAGATACACTTAAAAAATACTTTAAAGTGTTGCGTCCATAAAAAGAATAGTTTTTGATAATGGATGTACCTTAACCCTATATATTTATATATCCAAAACCATTCTTTTCATTCTCCATCTTCCTATTTTCATTCATTCAAACGCTCAACGTCCGCCATAAATCAATAGTGTTCTTATTAGTAATAAAAATATTGACAAACTCAATAGCAGAAACCAAAACATCATTTTGATAAGGGTTAAAGGGCAAAAATGTCTCAGAATTTTTCACAAATGAGCACGAGGTACTTGCAAAGTTTTGAGGAGCCAATTTCGTGTTGGAAGTAATAAAATTATAGCAATTTTGCCCTATTTTAACATCACCAAACAATCAACTGTTAGCTTATTAATTATGCGTTGGCTCTACCACATAAGATATATTATGGTGCATAGTATCCCATGTAATCATCATCCTTACTGAAATTATAACAAAAAAAAAAAACAAATTTCTATACGCATAGGTTGTGAACAAGAAGTACTCATACAATTCTAGGTAGAACTGTCAAAACGGGTCAAATCCTTCAAGCTAACCAATTTAAGCCTGTTTAAGTGGAGGTTTAGCTTGTACTTTAGGTGGTGAAAAGAAATTTGAACTTAAACGGGCTAACCCATTAGGGTTCAAAAATAAAAAGGCTAGCCTGCAAGGACGCCCGAGTACCATCCCTTTTAGCTTGCCTAACTTTTTATTTATTAAAATAAAAATATTCACTCTTGTTATGAAACACTTCTTACTTGAAAAAAAAAAAAAAAAAAACTTAATTAGTTTTGATAAGTTCACAAACACTTGTGCTCTAATGAAACTTCAAAGGTTCAAGTTGAGTTTAAGTTGTTTAGCTCTAGCCACTTTCCATACAATTAATGACCTTATATATATGTTTTACTCTTATTCATGCGTCCACTGCACACATGATGATGATCGAGCATTCAAAAACAAAAATGGCATAGAAGCTTTCTTAAAATAAAATAATTTTACTATTAATTATTTTTTGAAGAAATAATATTATACTCCTTTCAGTCCTATTTATAAGAGCTCGATAAATGAATAACGTGGTTTAAGAAAATGATTAACATTAGTTTAAAAATTAAGTATGTCTGGAACTATTTTTTTCCCCTAAGTATACCCTCATTTATCAGGGGAAAGTAAAAGAGAGACATAGAGTAAACATAAGTATCACCAATTCTTTAATTAATGTAATATACTCTTTCTGGTTTTAAATATAAGACAAAGTTGAATTCTTTGGACATATTAAAAAAGGTAATTGAATTATTTTAAAATATTTATATTTATCATTTTTTCTTCAAACTATTTTTCCTAACTTATATATAATCTAATTATACATAACAAATGATACTTAAATAACTTATTTAGCTTCTTTAATCTCTCTTGAAAAAAGTTAACTCTGTCTTATATTTAGAATTAAAAGGAGTGTATAATTAATGAGGGGTAAAAATGAAAAAAAAAATCATTAAAATGTTGAGACAACTTTTATCAAGTTCTTATAAAAAGGTCCAAGCCAATTCAATTTTAGGCCCTTATAGAAAGGATTAGAGGGAGTGACAAAGAAAATTTAATATAGTCATACATTATATATAATAACTATGAGATTTTCTTGTCTTTTTAATTGTTGTTTTTTCTAATATATACATGTGATGAGAAAAAAGTAGGCAAATTATTTAGTTTTGATTATTTGTGAGTTGAGACAATGGTTTATTAGTGTTTGGAGTTTAATTTTTATTTGTTATTGAAGTTTAGGCAATAGTTTAACATTTTATTTTATTAATAAATATTATTTGAATTATAGATTTTTAAGAGATTTATTATTTCATTTTTAGATATTTCAAAATATTTTAAAACTTGAAATTTGATAAGAAAATATAAAAGCCCGCGGGCCGTCTTGAGCTTGCATGTCCCGGGTTAGACTTCAATAATATGATTTTATAGTAGGGGGTGTTTTTAAGCTTTGACTCATCAAAGACCGACCCTTTAGGACCAGGTTAGCTAGCTTTGACAACTCTCCTCCAAACAATGGTGTGATGTTGCAAGTTGCAACAACATACACCTTTTTTTAAAATAAATAAATAAAATCATCAACAATGGAACAGGACAAAAATAAAAAGTGTTGCCCCATTCATCATCATCATTCATCAAATCAGTAGGAAAAAAATTAACAATCTAAAAGAAAAAGCCAATCTGGAGAAAAAAATCTCCTCTTTTTTTTTTTGATATAGAAAAAAAAATCAAATAAAGAACAACCCATTGATCCATTATTTCACAATAGCAGCTCTTCGTTCGCTTCCTGCCTCGGGCCATTTGAAGCCATAGAGAGGTACTGGTAAGAGTTTAGAGCAAAGGAATGAAGAAAAGAAAAGAAAAGAAAAACAGAATGCGAGACAGGTGATGATAAGTTTTCTGGAAAATCTTATCAGGGGCCTCCAAAGATCACAAGCCTATGAGGACCCATTTGAAAAACACATGATGATAAGAACCTCCCGATTAATTTTCCCCAAAAATAATTATGACTTCACTTTAAAAACTTTTCTACGGAATAAGTTGAATAAAGTAACCGTGTAAATATATAGGAAGTTTAAAAAAAATTACAAACTATACAATGACATATAATAACATGATAAAACACAAATAATCTTTCCATGTATCAACTATATGCCAAATATATAAAATATACTACCTCCGGTTCTAATTATAAGTTACTTAATCATTTCATATGTCATGTATTCTTAGATTATATACTAGTTTATTGGTTAAACTAATTAGTTTGAAAAAAAAATAAAAATAAAAATATTGTAAAATAATTTAATTAGCTTCATTAATCTCTCCAAAAAAAGTCAACTAGCTCTTATAATTAGGCTCGGAGGGAGTACCACTTTTTGTCCTCAATAAGTAGTCTAACAGATGGATATACCACGGATGCCTAGTATATACCAAAAAATGGAAATATAGACCACGCAAGAAGCAAAATAAGCTATGGTAATAGAACCGTTAATATTCATTAATTATGGTTTACATTAACAGTGTTACGATTTACTATGACCAATTTGTCAATAACATAAAAATGAAGTGAATGCATCACCCTTCCAGAACCCTCAAAATAGACATTGAAACAATACAATACCCAAGGCTGGTTTATGCCATGTGTGCGTGACTGATTATACTAGAAAATTACTTAACTAGAAAATAAAGTTTCTAGACGTAATTTAATAATAAGCCCCAACTACTATATCTAAATGCAGCTAATAAATAATAAATTAGACCAATATAAAAAAAATATCAGATCTTAAATTTACCCCAAATAACTTACAAGTGAAATACTACAAGAGTGAAAGATATACAATTGTCTACAAGTGAAAATGTCTTAAGAGACAATTGTGGGGTGAGGCTTAAGACAATTGTGGGGTGAGGTATAAGAGAAGAGGAAGGCCTCTATTTATACTAAAACTTCCACCTCTTCCTTTATGAAATTAGCGATGTGGGACTTTTGACACCCACATCCGACACCATGTTATTTGAAATTCCACCTCTTCCCTTATGAAATTAGCGATGCGAGACTTTTGACACCCACATCCTACACCATGTTATTTGAAATTCAGTGCAGGTATTTACTTCAACAGAGATGAACACATCAGTTATCCAACTAAATCTTGAAACAAACACACTAAACTAATTTTTTTTTTTAAAGGCCTTTTTCTTAGTGATATGATTGCCTAGCCGGGCAATGGGATGGATGACATCTTAGGCTCTTTAGCTTGAGAAGTGCGGTAGCGTTTTGAATACAAATGGCGCATTCATTGAGAGAAGTTGAGGCAAATTGGCCTTTGTTTTGAAATATGGAGGGAAGGTATGAAGGGGTGGCTTCTCTTATTTCCTTCTTGTATTTCAACGTCTTTTAAAAATTAAAAATTAATAAGCTAAATATCAAAAAGTTTTTATATGGTTATTGATACGGTAAATAATAACCTCAGTGAAAAATGATAGGCCTGTATCCACCCATTAAATATCACTTCTAACAAATTTATATATATAGAGATTAATTTCAAATAGAAGAATAAAACAAGTTACTTATATCCATTTGGTTAAATTCTCTTATGACATTTGTTAGTTTAGTGTTAGTTGTTAAAATGTGTTTGATGACTTGAAAATTCACTTATAAAGACTAATGTTAAATTACAATTTATAAATATATATTCATATGGACACTTGATATTTTGCTATGGTTACTTGTTAAAATTAGGATATGTAATTTTTCATATCGACACTTGTTATTTTACTGTTTTTAGTTGTTAATATGCGTATATATATACTTGTAAATTTATTTTTAAACCTTAATGGATATAAAAGTTGACCTAAGTTTTATCCTTTTTTATTGGTATTATTATTTCATTCTATTTTTTCCCCCTAGCGATATTATTTCAAAATTTTATTTATTCTTAGACATCATATTTTGAGTAATTTTTTTTCTTACTTCATTAATTACATAATAAATTTTATTTATCATAATAAAATTCTTTCATACTGTTTTTAATTCTAAAAATAAAAATTAGAATGCTACAAAGAGTCACTTAATCTTTGGAGAAGATAGTGGATAGAAACTTTCTGCTAGGTATTTTTTAGCTAGGTATTCTGCTCGTATCGGCTCCAACTTCTTTAGTTTCTCTCCCTAACAGGTAAAGATATCGGCTATCATGTTGGAGTTGAGGTTTAAATGTGACCTTCATAGCACTGTACTCATGTAGCTTTGATTTTGCAATTCGATTGTAATCCTACGAATTTATCAACATAGTTTGGAAACATTGTGCGCATAAGTTATAAGTAATACATAAAGTATTGTACTACCTCCGGTCCTAATTATAAGATATAGTTAACTTTATTTGGAGAAATTAAGGAAACTAAATAACTTACTTAATCATTTTATATGTTGTGTATCTTTAGATTATACATTAGTTTATTAATCAAACTAATTACTTTAAAGAAAAAAAAATAAAAATACTCTAAAGTAATTTAATTAGCTTTCTTAATTTCTCTAAAAAAATCAACTATGTCTTATAATTAGGATCGGAAGGAATACTAATTATCGAGAATTTGAAAGTTGTACTCCTCAACCTATGGACCATCAACATAGAGTGCTTGTTGGTGGTAGAACATGGTAGTTAAAAAGTGATGGGAATACATATTACATACAAAACAATCAAACTGTATATTTTGAGTTGTATCACTATCCTTAAGAATAGCTCTGCCGCTTTTTCAATAGATAAAGATTCGAGACTCCTCCAAACTTTATGCAGAAAATAGGGTGACAAAACCAAAAAATACAATAGTAATGTGGTAGATTTTTACTATGGTTGATGATAGGAATAAAAATTAGTAATTAATACTACCATAAACAAGGCTTTTAATGTCTGCTTTTTTATTGCCTTTTAATGTTTGAAAATAGGGGGACGCCTATGTTGGGGACGTAGTAAAGTAAAGATGTGGCGCCCCTAAAAAAATAGACATTGTAAGAGACCATGAGAGACTTACGGCATGCCTTTTTTTAGGGACACTGTTCATTGTTTAAAAAAAAAAAATCTTCATATTGTCAAAACTAGCGATCGAACAAGACATCAAAGGAACTAAGACCGAATCAAACCAGAAATTTTGCACAAATGTGGATTCAAATCTCCCGAATAAGAAACAACCAAAGTTATTGAAATATAATAGTCATGACTCATGAATAAGCAAATCGAGGGGTTTTTAATTGAAATTTCCAAAAGGATACGAAAGTTGTACTCAAGAGAGAATAATCATCGTGATAGCGCGGCTCTAGGATGATGACCAGGATTGCGAGGTTTGCTTTTCCCTGTTGCATATCTAAAACCAAAGCTGGGATGTTTAGTGGGCGACAACAAGCGAGCGAGAGCGAGGCAACCTGAAATGTCTTAAGTGAAGGGGTGAAGGCATAGATCGAGAGCGAAGCAGCAAAGACATAGATCGAGCAAGAGCGAAAGCGAAGGCACACATTGAGCGTTTGGGGTTTAAAATAATGAAAGGGGTGAAGGTGCTAAAAATAAAATAAAAAAGGGCATCTATCTTTAGGTTGTTCCACTTTAGGCATCCTGATTGTAAATGGGGACACCTAAAGTGGAATTTTAGGCGTCATAACTCTAAATTGGGACACCTAAAGTGGAACTAAAAGCCACTTTTATTGTCTCAATTCTAATTGGGATGCTAAAAATAGTGTTTTTGACGTCCCATTTCTAAATTGAGACGCTAAAAGTAGACTTTTGGCATCCCAATTTTAAGAGAGACGAATCCTTCACATAATTACAACCTGTTGAATGTGTTGACTTAAATAATTGAGTTTGGCGGAATGTCATGGGCATAAGGGAATATAGTCCAGTATTAGACTTTTTGTAAAACTCAAGCCTTTGGCTTGCCAATATATTACCCCCCCAAAAAAAAAAAGATAGGATAGTAAATATAGTCTAACACAATTACTTTTTTGTGGTGTGACATACACTATGTTTGCATATACGTATGTAACTGTTACTTAACGATCATGACATTTTTGTTTTCATTTTAAATGTTTATAAGTATTTCTACATCCAAAAAAAAAATATGGTGCACAACACATTTTTGTTGAGAGCTCATGGGAATTACCAACAGGGGTTAGATCTAGTGAAAAGGGCTAATTATTCATAACGTAACAAACCAATGTTCGAACCCCCCTAAGAGAGGTGTCCACATTTAGTATCCTATAACGTCTCGAATAGAGTTGTCTCCAATATGAGGATACATATGCTTAGCGGGAAAAAAACAAAAACAAAAACAAAAACAAAAAAACAAAAAGAAGCTCATGTAAATTTTTGAAGCTTAACCCCTTAACTTACATGACACCAAATTAGTTTACACTTAGGAAAATTGCACCCCCACCAAAAACCAAACACATACAAAACAAATACCACACAATAAACCAAGGAATTAGGAAGCTATTTATGCGGAGGCACGTTGGCAAGAAAAAAGAGTTTATACAGGGGCAAAGAGAGTAGCTAACCCTTGTTCCACAGTCACTAGAAGTTGATCATAGGTCATCAAACTCTTTTTATCACACTCGTAAGTTCCTTTTCCCCTTGCCAGAACCTCACCATCTACATCAATGATCCCTCCTTTCTCTTGCTCCTCCAGGCGTGGTCCAGGTTCTAAGAACAAAGCTTTCACCTGCATTCTCTTGAAATTAAGTTCTGCAGTTCTGCTAAACAATTTAAACAATGTTGTCCCAAAAAAATATAAAATAAAAAAATTGGGCAATGAAAGAAGCAACATGAATTCGAAAGCTTAAGGCTGCAGCCAAAAGCCTCTCCGGTTACGGGGTAAGGCTGCATCTATCCAACCTTTCTTAGACTTCACCTAGTAAGAACCTTGTGCATTAGACAACCTTTTACAGCTGCAGCCTGCAGCCAAGACCGTACTCAATGTTTATGATCTCACCTTAAGGTACATGACATACGGAGATCTCACGTGACCTCCATTGCTCATGTCAGACATTGCTGACAGTAAATGTAATCTTGGGCAATTCTTGGTAATGACCAAGTCCACATAACCGTCTGAGAACTGCATACACCAAATTACATGACGCGAGTGAGAATAATGCCTCTAAAGAGCACAGATTAACATGTCAGATCATAAGAAATGATGTATACATGAATCAAAAATTAAAATGCAGGTCAAACCAAATCACGTCTTCCATCGAGCAATTCCTCTTTTAAAATATAGGGATACCATCTGAAAGGTTTCATATTTGCTAAATGATGAATCCTATTTTATTATATATCTTTATATTTACTTCAGGGATATTATTAAAATTATAGGGCATAATTGCAGCATTTGCTAAGGAATTATAATAAAGGTGATTACATGAAATATTTAATAAAAGGCCTTATTTATCTTTTTTTTAAAAAAAAATAATTTCTCATTAATGGATTAATCTATGTGGACGGAAGGTACTGTATCTTTTATTTTCTCAATTATGTCTTTAATGATATCATGGAGTTGAGGATTTGAATTTTCATATTTGAGACTCAAATTTTTTAGTTGAACGTTCTTGTGATTAAAATTTTGTATATCACCTTTTTTAAATAATTATAAATATTATATTCCCATATTTCTTATATCGAGTCATGTTTAGATTATAAGAATCTTTTATATCTTGAGTTTTCTTGAAAGAGAAACAATTTATAAATCAATCTTGAATTTAGATCTTTTTATATTGAAACATTTTTATTTTCTACTGTTTAGGAATATTCATCAATCAAGATTGTTAAAGTATATAATCAAGACCTTGTAATTAACAATTCTATATGTTTGAACTGAGATAGCCACTAATAGCAGTAAAAATAGGTCAGGCCCTTATCACGGCCTACAAACTAATCTACTTTAAACCTAACCTATTTAATAAATAGTTCAAGTTCAACCTCCGCCTATTGCTAGGTCTATTTAAACAAGTAGGCCAAGCATAGTTTGTAAGTCTATACGCCTTGCTTATTCATCATTTTTTTTCTTTAATCTACAATATTAATTATATTTATATATGATATAATTTAAAACAATTTTATAAATTATTATACACAAGGATTAAAGGCGAAAAAAGCTTGGAAACTTCGATTGATGGGCATTAAGCACCACAAAGTCACCATGGGCCAATTTTTACCCAAAAATTTAAAAAACAATTGCCACAGTTAGAAAAAGTAAAATTTGAGTGATGTGTACACATGGCACTCACCGCCTTCACCGCCGGCAACGATTCCGCTTACCTCCTTCACTGCCGGATGATGTAAGATTCTCATCTCTTTCGTTGCCATTGGTTGCTGAGGGAGATGTGATTTTCTGGGTAGATGATCTGGGGTGGCGACTTTCACGGTGAATCCGAGGGGGATGCGATCTTTTGGTTAAATTTGAGGGGGAGAGATCTTTTAGTCCTTTTTATCTTCTTGCTATAATGATGATTCGAAGCATACACGAAGCGCAAAGCAACATATCTCCGGCTTGTGCTCAGAAGCATCAGAGTGAGGAAAGCAATTGAAGATGGGATCATCATCCTCACAGTCGGAGTCTGATTCATCGGAGGCCATTATTCTCTTAGCAGAAGAAATTAATGAAGCTCATGCTGATTCTATCAGATTATTAAGGAGGCCAAAAGTCTTTTTAGTAGGGATTGATTGTTGACGGCTAACCATATAGGCAAATGGGTTAATATGGCTGCGAATCTTTTGGCCAAGGAGAGTCTTTCGGCCATGCCTGGGTTTCACGTGCCCATGAATGCGCCCTCTGAGCTTGATTCGATCATTTGTAGAGAGAGGGGTTATTGAGTACTGGCTTCCTTTGTCTATCAAAGGAAATCTGACCAGGAAAAAATGAGGAGGTGGATGCTATATAGGCATGTCACCTTATCCTAATGGGTCAACACATGGTTGACTGTTGGGTCTTTAAGGGCAAAATTTCTCCGTTTTTTAAACTTTTGAGGCATGTGTTATCTTTGTTCACAAATATGATAAAAGCAAATTTGATGTCCGAGTACTATAGCAAAATTTATCATCTGTAAAGATACAGTCTTCTGTGAAGAGGATGTCTACTATCCTAAATTGCGCATTCAGGGGAAGAATAATGATACATAATGGCTAATTGTGAACCCTAAGTCTATCACGCCTACTCTTGAAACCATACTAGCATTTACTTCTATAGCCAACCTTAAGTCTACCTTCAAAAACCAACCTAGGCATGAACTTGCCTCAACTCAAGCTAAGCTTGAACCTGATCCTACAACCACTGAAGTGGAAACAGATGTTGAGATCAATACAGGGGTGGATGTAGAATCAAGTCTTGAAACGAAATCCAGTTAACAAGCTCAAGAAGAGGAAGACATTGGTAGTAGAGTTTCTCCCATTCAAATGAACCACCATGACTACAATCCAATATTAGGTCTTGAAGAGCTGGTATGGCCTATTGCACTTAGAAAAGGGGCAAGATGTTATACTTAACACCTGACTCAACATTTTCTCTCATATAGTAATTTACCTGCTAAGATCCAGAGTTTTGTGGTAAACAATGCACAAATAAAAGTCCCAAACACATTTAAGCAAGCTGTGACTAATCCTAACTAGAAACAAGATGCAAAAGAAGAGCTGAGGGCCTCAACGAAAATAAAACATGGGAGATTATAGCCTTTCCCAAAGGAAAGAAGCTAGTAGGATGCAGGTGGGTCTTCACCCCAAAATTCAATCATGATGAAAGTGTCAATCAACAGTATAAGGCGGGACTAGTTGCAAAAAGGTATACTCAAACATATGGGACTAGTTAACTAGAAAACCTTCGCCCCGGTAGCCAAGTTCAATACCATGAAAGTGTTGTTGTCAATTGGTGCCAACTTGGAATAGTCTATCCATCAACTAGATATGAAAAATGCATTCCTCAATGAAGATCTAGAGGAAAAGGTGTATATGGAGACCCTCATGCCACTTGGAGATCAGAAGGTAGAGGTGTATACATGAGATAGGAAATACACAGGATTTGCTGAGAGTTGTAAATGATGTAACACCTATGTGAACCCTCGCGCCACTTGGAGATCAAGTCAAAAGGTGTTTCAATCAACTTAGAAAGATATAGAAGACCTGTTGGAAAACTAATATACCTGAACCACACACATCCAAACATCACCTACACAGTTGGAGTAGTAAGCCAATTCATGCACCAACTACAAGAAGAGCACATGAAAGAAGTATTTAGAAATATGAGCTACCTGAAACTCAATCCAGGTAGAGGCATTTTCTTCAATAAAGGTACTACAAGAAATCTAGAAATCTATGCCGATGCAGACCATGAAAGGGATCTAAAACATAGAAAATGGACCACAAGGTATTGCACATGTGTGGAGAAATCTAGTCACACAGAGGAGAAAGAAGCAAACAGTGATGTAAAGAAACAATGTAAAGCAAAGTTGAGATCTGTAGCTCTTGGTATATCCGAAGGAATCAGGATCATCAGGTTATTGAAGGAGTTGAGGATTCCACATGAAGGACCACTACAACTTTGGTGTGACGACAAGGCAAACATTAAAATGACAAAGAATCTTTTTTATGGTCATAGAACAAAGCATGTTGAGATAGATAGGCACTTTATTAGAGAAAAGGTTGGAGCATGCATCATTAATTTGTCCTGCATATGGTCTACTGATGAGATTACAAATGTCATGACAAAACCTTTGGCCAAGAGTCTAATTTGAAGGCCTTCGAAGCAAGCTAAGAATGATTGACATATATTCTCCAGCTTTTGGGGGGAATGCTAACTTTATATATCAATTATGTCCTGATTTTGTGCTTAATTCAATCTGTAATCTTTTCTAACTTATTTCTCATTATTGCACCTAGGATTCGGAAAGGATCTCCAGTCATTTATTGTTGATCTAATCGCCGATTTCACTCCCCTTGTTGAGCATCACCGCATCAGCCTCTATATATTGTACCCTCTTCTTCTCAATAATATTCAAGGGTGTGAATTATTCAGAGAATTACTCACCAACAAACATACATAGGCTCATCAGCGTTATATCATTTGCAGCTCATATATATACATACAATCACTAATTACCTAACTAATCTTTTGACATAATTGCTTACTATAACGAACATAACTATTGCATTTCTCACCTCTCAACACAACCTAAAACATTCAGAAAATACTAATAGGCGTCATGAATGATGATGTTTGTTACATATTTATACGTTACTTTCCTGAGGCAAGTCTAAATTAAAATTATACGAATTCAATGCAACTAAGGTTCAGGAAGAGCAACAAATGGGCACAAACAATGAAAAGCTGTACTTACAATTTTTGGACACATCAACTAACCTGTGCTTTAGGTGCTGCCATGACGTTTTCACTACTCCAAGGTACATTGTTCATCCAGAGAGAAATAAACGGTCCATTTATAAATCTCCAGCTCAAATTCTCCAAGTTGATGTCAGGCCCCCGGTACCTTAGCCTCTGTGGTTCCACTTCAATGGAAGTATTGTTACTGTCAATCCTAATGGATTTGGCAGGGTTACTAATAGGCACCCCATAAGTTTCAAACCCAGGTGCAGGCACAAAAGAAATACGTCCACTGTACTGCCTCATATGGAAAATTCGATTGAGAGCCTAGAACAAACAATTTGAGGAATAAACAACAAATAAAAAAACACAATAAGTAAATAACTTTCATCAATTAATTAGAAAACAAACTGAAGAAGTATATGAATGGTAAACTAACTTCAAAACATCAGCTTAACACATCTGAACTGAAAAGCATTTAATAACAGCAAAAATTTCATTTGCACCTTAAGCCCCCACTCAAACAGTCAGGAAAAAGAGAAGTCAAAAACACCCTTCAAACAAAATGGTACTAAGCAAGACATAAAATAAATCTACTGATCACAATTAGGACTATATTTATCTCCACACCCAAAACAAACCGCCAACAATCTTGGCCGAGAAATATCAGCATCCGAAGACCTATGAGTCGCCCATCCTTTATGCGTCAAAGATGCCCCAGTCAAGCTACTAGTTGATTTTATCTATCTTCTTCACGTTGTCACTCACAAACACAAAGGAAGATGTCATTCCTCTATTCAATTCTGTCTTTGTGCAAATGGGTACATGATTGGGCCATCAAAACAAGGCCATAAACTTAAGGAATAAGATGTATGCTTTAGCCTTTTAAATTCAAGACCATGAGCTAGTTTAATATTATAAATTCCAACTGTTAGCTTTCTGTGGTGGTGAATAGTTAGTCAAAGCATTTTTGCAATACCCTCATACCAAGAATTCAAACACATTAATACTATTGTCCAAAAAAGAAACTCAGCTATTAAGACGGAAATTATTATTGCTATACACGGCATGACAAAATTATAATGGCTTACTAACATAAAAATCAAAACGAGCACTTCCCATCCATCGATAATTTTCGGATTCAATGTCAATATCTGCCACCAGCCCTGAAATAGAATAATATACTCAGAATATACAACAAAACGCTAGTATAAACATCATGGTCAAAACTAGAGATTTGAATTAAGAGTCCATGATAAATATGTATTTAGAAATATATGGGGATGCTAATTACCCCATGCAAGCATCAATACGCTGAAAAATCTGGTTTCCCCTTGTGTGATTGTAGCCACATCTAGTGATCGCTTATGACCTGTAGATATTTGATATGCAAATACTTTTTTATCAACATCATAAAAGATTTTAAAAAAAAAAATCACAAGGATACAACATATTCACAAGATGGAAATGATCAGCAACCTCGTACAATGGTAAGAGCAGCATTAACAGCTGTGCAGGGATCACCAATTGAATCAAGAAGAGATTTTGCCACACCATTTCCCGTACCTTTACAAAGAATGACTCATTTTAAGAACCCAAAAACAACAAGAGAAAGAAAATAACTTATCAGAAGAGAGACTTGAACTTAATTGTATTGTAAAGGAAACTGGTATGATAGAATACACACACTCTAACAATCATCAACAACCTCCCTGAGCACCAACTTTTTGACCCACTCACTGTGCCACCAGGTCCCTTGCATTTTCCTCCACATCATGTGTAATACCCGGATTCTTATTAATAATAATGATAATGATGATAATAATATAGTAATAATAATAACAATAACAATAATATAGTAAATAAATATTTAGAATTTCATAATGTTTGTATTACTTTACAATTTATTAATTGGCAATAATTATAATAATAATAATTTAGAAATTTAATTGTATTGTTTTATAATTTATTAGATGGAAATAGTTAAAAAGCCCAGCCCATAGCTAAATCCTAATTTTTAATTATAAACTTAGGTCTCGCCGTCTAAACCTAGTGAACGCTCATACCTTTCTTCTCCTGGTTTTTCTTCTCAAATCCTCTTTCTGTACTTTCATCACATCAAATTAAAATTAAGCCGCTAGCAAGAACGGAGACCAGGTAATTCTAATCCTCATAAGTCTTAGGTTAGTTTTATGTAAATCTTGATAAGTAATTCTAATCCTCATGAGTCTTAGGTTAGTTTTATGTAAATCTTGATAGGTAATTCTAATCCTCATAAGTCTTAGGTTAGTTTTATGTAAATCTTGATAGGTAATTCTAATTCCATGAGTCTTAGGTTAGTTTTATGTAAATTTTGATATGTAATTCTAATCCCCATGAGTCTAGGTTAGTCTTATGTAAATTTTGATAGGTAATCCTAATCCTTAGAACAATAGGAATTAAATTATCGCATGTTAGTCTCGATTCCTTTGATTCCTCACATTCAAATGATTTTTGCGCTAGCCACTTCATTGGGTTCAATTTCAATTACTAGTGATCGATCTCATCAGTTGTGAAGCCATTTTTTTCATCTTCCCCATAGAGCTGAAATTTTTTTTGTCTATTGCTCTTGATATCCTTTTTTGGTTACTGGTTTTGTGATGTTGTTTGATTTAAAGTTGCACTTTTGCGGATCGTGGACCGAAAATTTGGAATTTACGTATTCGATTCATGCTCTCTGGTTTCACCATTAGTTTTGTTTTATTCCTCTCAATTCACGTGCTGGGTATGCGGCATTATTTAATAATGGGCTGATTCATGATTCTATTTATACAATATGGTAATATGATCACATTTTTTGTCTTGTATGAAGACTTCTTATTTTCAACTTGGTACCACCATGGATTGTTATCTAAATAAAGAACAATTAGGGTTTTCTTTTGCAGGCACATGTTGAATGAACCATGATTTTCCTAACTTCTTTTCATCAAATATGATATATTATGGATAATATAATATCATATTATGCTAACTGAGCCTAATGCAATATTACTTTATTCTTTAATTTTTGTTATTCTTTCTTCATATATTATCTCCTCACAGTAAAATAAGATATGAACAGATTTTAGGTCAAAATATCCTTATATCTATATTTAATTAAAATAATATAAAAATATATAAAAGATAAGTAAATAATAGAAATAATTTAGGAGTTTATTTTGTGTGTATATTGAAATAATTTAACAATGGAAGGATAGCTTTGGGATAGTACCTCCCAAAGTGATGCACACAATTAGGCTTTATGCCCTCGATATATTACTTGATGTGAACCAATGATATCCGTTCTTCCCAAAGTGGTGTTTGACAGGGTTTCCCGGGACACTAGTAACAACTTTGGGAAAAGGTGTGCACACTAGGAAGAAATACTTGATAGCCAAATTTGATTAATTGTGACTGACAAGGTTTCCCGGGTCACAGGGTAGACTGGCAGGTTTCTCGGGTCTACCATGGTTCTCTTCCCACTAAATAGACTGGCAGGGTTTCTCGGGTCTAAATAAATTTAAAAAGATAATGAATAATGTTTGATGTAATCACCTTATGATTTATGTGTGTGTGTGTGTATATATATATATTCGCGTTGATTAACATAGTTGTGCCATTTAAATTGTGTTTTATTAGAATTACTAGCAATTGCTGATGTTTGTGTTCATGGGCTGTGATGATCCTTCGGGGAAGTAGAATTTCAGTGAAAGTACAGGTGCCAAGAGTTGGGGCTAGTAGTGAGAAGTAAGGAAGCACCTTCAGCTAATTTTATTTTATTTTATTTTGTTCTGAGTAAAACATATTTTGTTTAAGTTTGAATTTACATTATTGTAATAAGTTAGCCTTGCACTTGTCTCAGTATAAGTGCGGCGGTAACACTTCCCAAAGTAGTTTATTTTGACTTTCAGTAATTAATATTAAAAATTATCGCAGTTTTAAGTGATTATAGTTGTTAGAAATTTGGGGGTGTTACATCATGCTTGGGTACCAACCAACGGTCATCAACAAACTTGTTGGGTAGAAACTCTATTGATAGACTTATTCATAGATTTAGTTGATAAACGTCTAACTACTTCCATCTCACTTACAACTCTCATCAGAAAATTTTGTTTCCTTCTCGTAATTATAGGAGCAATATCAGAGAAAAGAAACAATTACCTCCAATGATAGCCCTAAAAATTCTGCATATCTCTCCATTTGTTCTCAACCCCATATTTCCCAAAATTATTCCTCTATAATCTTCTAATACACCCTCACCAGATCCCTGCATTCCAAAACCCTAAACAAACCTCATTACACTACCTTGCCCATCTCAAACAGTATTCAATGTCCTCAAAGGAGTACCCCTTCAAATTATATAAGAAAGAATACTAAGTTACAACTGATTTTAAGCCATTAGAATCAATCTACCTATTCAGCATAATAATTAACATTTGCCAGTAATTAGAAGATATTTACAGGATTGGACATCTAACTGATATCCGTTCTCAATTTCAACTTTATTTGCTTTATTCACTTCTTTTGCAATCGGTAATTTGTGGATTTTATTTGAAACCATTTCTAGTTAATTATTTCTAGACATTTTAAATTTTTCATATTGTAACAAGTAGTCATACATTATAACTACCCATGCTTATATCCTCATAAGCAATATCCAGTATCCTTCCAAATTTATTTAAGCCATTGTTTGAGTAACTGTAGTTCACCTACCACTTGTGCTGCATTATCCTTCAGCAGTAACTCTGATATAATGAAAAATATAAGTGAGAACTATATGCTCCCATTACATTAATTGTACCTCTGTCCATTAATGTATTCTTCAACCTGTGAAAGAGTGAAAAGTGCAACAATGCCAAAAGCAATTCTTTCTTTTGGTGCTTCATCCAGAAAGACCAAAAGAGAAATTATTCTATATATCAGATTTAAAATAATGGCCTGTTCTTGTTATCAAAATAATAACAACAACAACAATAATAGTAATAGTAATAATGGCCTGTTCTACTAAATAACTCCCAACTTCTTAATTGCGGAACCTATCCATTCGATATATTACCATCATGAAGCAAAGAATACAGACTAGTAACAAGAAAACAGATGAGTAAATTCTGACTAAATTTAATTTGAAGTCTAATAAAATAAATTCTAACTATGAAGAAATCAAAGTAGAAACAAACCTCCAGGAACTACACCAATAGGTATCTTTATGGCAGTTTCCCAATCATCTCTTTCAAGCAGTCCATTTATAACCTACTAAAAAGCGCGGTTCTTGTAAGCTTAGAAAAAAGAAACGCCAATAGAAACGTAGTAAGTCGGTCAATGCCAGAGCACTTCAGGGTACACGGTTTATAATTGGGAAAACCAAACCATAATGATTTTATGTTCTTTTATAACTTAAACATGAGCATGAACTACAGAGTGACCATCCTATTCATCAAACTGATAAGCTGACAAATCAAGTAGTGTGGACAATTGAGAGAAAAAGTATTCTCATTTTATTGAAAATCAATATTGCGATACAATACCTACTTATATAAAAAGTAGAGAGATAAGCCTAAACAAACTAAGGAGAAAATAGAGGATAACTGATAGAGAGAAAATCTAGGATAACTGATAGAGAAAATCTAGGAGAGGAATAAAGAGAGAATAGAGGAGAGGTTACAACCTAGAGAATAATATAATATAATATTATTATATTCCCACACTCCCCCTCAAGTTGGATCATGAATGTGAATCATGTCCAACTTGCTTATACAACTCTCAACTCCCTTAGCACACCCAATCGTCTTCACGTCAGCAGATTCTTCTTTGACAACCGTGGCCGCCACGGCTGAGTTGGCAGTTGGTTGGTTCGTAGTCTAAAGTGCAGCTAGCATTTCCATGATCTTGTTTAGCTGGTCATTTTGGGATGATTCTTTGGAGGCTTTAGCTACATCATCGCTTTCTTTTTCTTTCCTTGGCTTCCAGTCTGCAGGTTTACCATGAAGGTCCCAGTAGTTATTCTTTGTGTCCCAATTTCTTACAATAATCACATAATGGTCGACCTTTAGAACCTTTGAATTGAACAGCAAGTGCTGAGGCCTCAGTAGGTACATAAGTGGCAGCGGAATTGTTCTGATTCTGAAGCATTGATTTGCGCCTATCCTCTTCAACGTGCAAAGTGGTATAGACTTCACGCACAGAAAGCAAGGGCTCTTGACTGAGAATCCGTGCCCGAACATCATCATAAATTACATTAAGACCAGCCAGCAACTCATAGACTCTTTCCTCTTCTTTCTCTTTGCGATCCTCTTTAGCATCAGCCTCACAATGATGAGTTTTATTTGTTAGGGCATCAAACTCTTGCCACAGAGCTGAGTTTTCCAAATAATAATCATCGAGTGACACGTGGTCCTATTTCAGCTACCATAATTTTTTCTTGACATCAAAGATGCGGGAGCGACTCCCTATAGTACTATATGTCTCATGGAGAGCCTCCCAAATCTCGCAGGCTGATGGAAGATACATGAAGCTCTTCTTAAGTGAGGATGACATCGCGTTAATCAACCAAGAGAATACCAAAGCATTTTCACACTTCCATTGTCGAAATGCCTGGGTTTCTGATTTTGAGGGCTGTTCTGCTTCACCATTAATATATTCAAGTTTGTCCCTTCCATCAAGGGCACGGATCATGGATTGAGACCATTCCCAATAATTGTTGCTAGTAAGTTTCTCAGAAACAATAAGAACGGTGGAGATGCCACTAGACCCAAATCGTGACACAGAGGACGAGGCATCTGACTGTGTAGACATACTGACCGTTGTAGAGACAAATGAAGGTCAAAGATAAACTGAATAATATTTGATAGGACGACGAGACCAGTCGCCAGACGAGTTAAATAATACTTGATAGGACGACGGGACTAGTCGTCAGACGAGTTGAGGATGACGGGACTAGTCGTCGGACGAGTTGAGGACGCTGGGACCAATCGTCGGACGAGATGAGGCGCGATGACAGAGGAACTACCACCAATAATGATATTGATGAAGAACTGTGCCGGAAACGTTACTAGGGTTGAATATTTTTCAACTTAGATGTGCTTCATAATCAGAAGAGTGATGAACCCAGACCACAAAAATTGTTGGACATCACCGGAAATGAGGAGAAGAGATTGAAACAGGAAGTAGCTAGAGAAAATACCCCCTCACGTGCCGTCACGCGTTGTCATTGTGAGTCTGCCAGCCGAACGCGTGAACACCACACGCTGTCGTAGAAGTGTCAAATGGCCACCAAATTTCAGGCGTTCGCCGATCGGAAGATGGGGAAGACGATGGGCTGGCGCTGGCGCGTGTTCCAAGATTAGGTCAAGGACAAAACGTGAATAAGATCCTCTCTCTCACTGTTTGTAGGGCGTTGGAACTCACTGTTGCAACGTTGAACAGATGCACAAAAACTGAAGGAAAAATAACCTCACAACTCTGATACCATGTGGACAATTGAGAGAAAGTATTCTCATTTTATTGAAAATCAATATTGTGATACAATACCTACTTATATAAAAAGTAGACAGATAAGCCTAAACAAACTAAGGAGAAAATAAAGGATAACTGATAGAGAGAATCTAGGAGAGGAATTAGGAGAGAATAGAGGAGAGGTTACAACCTAGAGAATAATATAATATAATATTATTATATTCCCACAAGTAGACATGACAAGAAATCAGAATTATTGAGCTTTAATGAGCAGTTCACTAAGAACAGAACTATGTATTGACAATGAGATCGATTAGACCATGAGAATAGCTCAAGATAGTAATAACTAGTACGTTGAAGAAATTTTCAAATGTGTACCAGTAACATGTACCCTTTTTATCTCTTCAAATATAGGGATTAAAGGTTGTTCATTAGTATAATGACTTCAACTTACATATATAATCAACATTTTAATGTGTTCCAAGATGACCCACATTAAGAGCATCTCAATCTTTGTGATTTCATTGTCCCAAAAACAATAAAAAACAAGGTTCTTTTCCCATCTCTTTTTGCAGAAGATTATAGACCATTATAGAAATTTAAATAGCATTTTACTCTTTGCACATGAAAATGAAAAAATTAGTTCCCAGAAATATAAATTGCTCTATATTCTATAACCATTAAGGGATAGAATAAGGATCAACATTGGTAGAGTCATCCACCAATCAAGATAGCCATGTTGGCACCTGTTGCAAAAACTATTAAATTAAAAGACAGTAACATACCTCAACCAAAATTCCATCGCCACTAACACATATGATCCCATCATATTTAGAAGTATCTAGGGCATGAGCAACTTCCTTTGCATGAAGCTGATATTTGGTTTCTGAGGGATAAATATAATAGACATAGATAAACAAACATCAAAAAGGAAAAGTTTAATACTTGATAAATTAACCGGAGGAAGGGAAAGAGACTACAAAAACATGTGGAAGAATCTGAACCTTGGACTGTGAATTGGATTTCAGCATCTTCAAGAAGAGGTTTTACATTCTCACGAAAAACTATGGGGGCAGTTTTATTCCCACCAAATGGATTAAGAAAAATGAATAGTCTCTTAGGACGACCTGTTGAGAAAATAATTAAATTTAGCTATATATTTCACACATGAAAACAATCAACAACAAAACCTCAATAACGTCAACCTAAAGATGAAACGGACTGCAGATCATTGGTCTTTTAAGAAGATAGAATGACGGGACATTGTCAAAGAGTTTGTGTTTTCACAGTGATAATTAATTATACAAGCTTGCTTCCATTGTATTAAGGATATCAACTAACAATAAAATTCAGAACTAATTAAGCCAATAAAGTGCTATAAAATGTCAGGATAAAAAGGAAACTCAGATTTCCATGTTTATATACAAAACTTCAGAGTCAGCAAGATGGAAAAGGAAACATAAAGATGCTGCTCCATACGAAGACAATTTTGTTACACTTGAGATTGATTGGCACTCAGATGAGCTGAGAAACCCTCCCCTAAATGCTAGTTATTGAGGTAGAAAAATATCACTTAAAATACTCTATGAAGAACCCCAAACTAAATATTCTATTCGAAGATTGAAAGAGAACCAACTCGCTTAAAAAACTATCTCATGTAGTCCATGTGAGACTTCAAATACTTGGGCTCAAGAATCTCAGACTACCTTAGTTCCAATCACAAAGGAAAAAAGAAAAGTAAAGATTTTTAACGATGAAATTTATTAGCTAAGCATGTCTTTAGGCACTGCATTTAAAAGAAGAATTTGTCCGGTGCTGCCAATACAATCAATAACTCTTCAAGTTATACAAGTTAGATTTTATTTGTAAACCCGTGAAAGGTCTGAACCTAAGGGTGGTCACTAAAACACATCTAGTGATACTAGATTCATTGGGTCCCATGAAAATGGAGGCAAATAAATAGAAACGTAATTCATCCCACAACCAGTAGGTCCAGCCTTTGATACAATTTATAAGAGAAAATATATTTTAGTCTACCCCAAAGAGCGCTGTAAAACTCAAAGAAAACTTGCATCCTCAAATTGCAGAACTCAAAACTTTCTGAAACTAAATCGCAGTATGGGAATAAAATTGAGAATCCAAATGATCAAGGAATGTATATTCCAGGGAAAAAGTTACAATTTCTAAAAATAAACAAAGACAGAGAAAAACCATGAAATGTTTACCAAGGGAATCAAGGTATTCACGAAGCTTCTGAGACCAGAGCATGTGCGATTCCTGGGACAGAGGTTGAAACACGAAATCCTTTCTAACAAGTTTATTACTCCCACGACAGCAGCCGTCCTCGGCTCCCAGGATGGTTTTGATTTTGATGTTGACACCGTCAGTGACGAAACCGAGAACCTCTTTCTCAACAAGCAAACACCGCCGCCGAGCTCCATTGGTCCACCGCAGTCTGCCATCGGCCAGCAGAGCTACCGGCGTCTCTATGCCGTCCACGATGACCCGCTCGGATATTATGGAGGGAATGTGATCGGACTGATCCATTCCAGAATCCAGAGTGGGAAAAGTAGTTGGGAAATTGAAGAACCGTTTTAAATCAGATTTGTTGACGGCATGGTTTCTCGTAGATGCTGACCATAAATATAAGTCTTCCTACGGTTCAGCTATCGTTTATCATTAATGCGTAATAAGTTCGGACTCAGGCTTATGTAATTTTCTTTTAGCGTCCGTTACCATCTTTTACTCCTTTATCCTTTAATAAGATCTAATAATTCATATTTAATATTTCCTTTTCATCTTTCTCTCCCCTCTTTTTATAAAAAGAAAAAAAAATATTAATAGCATTAAATATGGATCATTAGACATTCTAAATAGGGTTAAGGATCAAATTTGCCAACAAACAATTAGGTTATGAGCATTGGGCACAAATAACTTTTGATTGGACCAAAACTGCCAACAAACAATTTATTTTGTTAAATCCGCACAAAACTGTCAGGAGCCAACAAACGTCTGTCTGATTACCCATCCACTTGGATCTGACTTCCACCTCAATGCTGAGGTGGCTTTATTGGGCTTTTTTTCTTTTGTCAAGAAGCCCCAATTTGTCAGACACAACAAAACAAGGAAATAACCACGAACTTAGGGAAAACCAACGGAGAAGGCAAAACTGGAAACGTGGGGTTGAATGACATAGACAAGAATAGGCTGCCAAGACCAGACCTGGGTGTTTCTTCTCAAAGAAGCAAAATTTGTTTCCTTTTTTTTTTTTTTTTTGCTCGAAGGAAACTTGTATCACTGCTAATAAAACATAACTGAGTACACAGATCAAATACTGATAAGGAAATACAGACCAACTAAGCTGGGAAAACAAGCCAGCAAACAAAAACATAGAAAGAAACAGCAAACAACACAGAAATTAACCAACACCAGCCTCAGGAAATACATGACTGGAAGAAGAGATATCATTACAAGATAAATGGAAGCAAAATTTGTTTCCGAACGTTGAAAAAAACACAACCCCAGAAAAATAAATTTCCTTATTAGAAAGAAATTATATTTACAACAACACATACTCTGTACCTTCCGCTTGATCTCGTGAATAGGGCTTTCAGCGTCTTCAATATCTGGCATGTAAGCCGAGGGGACCCGACCCAGATCTGTTAATATAGCGGTGGCATAATTAAAGACACACATGATAGCTAACGCCGAGAAGACGATGGCGTTCATTATTCTCGGCGAAGAAGAGAGGCCGAACCACTTGTCACTGAAAACGAAGACAGTGGAAAGGTAAATGTAGGCGATAGTCCAAAAAACGATGCTCCCTGGGAGGGAGAACTTGCAGCGCCCTTTGTTTTCTCAGCCATGGTAGATCCGACAGAGGGGTGGCGGTGGAGGTCGACTGTTACCTTTCGAAAATTTCTGAAGGTTGGAGCTAAATACCCAAGAGGGGGGGGTGAATTGGGTATCTTTATAAATCTAAATATTTTACTTTGTTTTTGACTAAGTAAAACAGGGTAAGACAAAGGAGTAAAGAAGAGAAGCAGTACACGACAAGATTTATACTGGTTCGGTCCTTTCTCTAACCTACGTCCAGTCCCCAAGCCTCACTTGGGATTTACAATCCACTAAATTCACAATATTGATTACAATCTCTGTACTCATAGTAGTTCTCTCTCTAGAACTCACTCCCCCTTACAAGATGCAATCAATACACCCAACCACCAAGTCCCCTGACTTGTGGTTATCTCAATCAATGAATGATTTACAAGAAATTACTCTCTTACAGAGTGGATAAAATGAACACTGAAGCACAAGTATCAAATTGATACTATTACAGATGAAAGCTGAACACAGTAACTGATACTTAATAAATTTTTGCTCTTAGTTGGTGTATCAGCTTGAGAAGAAGTTAATGCACTCTATTTATAGGTAGAGAACATTAAATGACCGTTGAAGATGATTCCAACCGTTGGAAGTGATTAGCTTGGGTTCTGGTCATCTTCTCTCTCTAAACTTCTGCTAATCCAAGTGTTAATGTGATCTGATGTGGCCCTCTGAGAATTTGCCCGTTGGAGATGACTTTACTTGTTGTAGTAAGCATTCTTTAACGTTTAGAAGGCGTGCTCAGATGGATTAGCTAAAAATAGGTTGATTTGCAGAAGTGCATTTAATGCACTGTACACTTTTTGCTAAGGCTTTGACCTTCATTGATCTTCATCTGTGATTGCTGAAATTCACTCAACAAACTTGTTAAACATAGCTAGGAATATGATTGAATGAATTATGGAAGCAATAAGATCAAACAGTAATGATTTGTAAATTCGCGTAATTCAAAAATCAGTTTTGACCGTTGTATACCGCGATAAGTTCCTCTATACTGGAGTATGGCACTGTGCATAAGTGTCCATACTGCAGTATCCAAAGTCATACTGCGGTATCCAGCTTCCAGAGGCAGAACATCGTGATTTGAGTTTGAAAGTCATGACCTATACTGCGGTATGTAAGTAACATACTACAGTAAGCGAATTTTTGACAATATTGAGAGTCAGTTTAATTGCCCAATACTGCAGTATGCAAACCTATACTGCAGTATGCAATAGCTATAAACTTTGAGAGCTTTTTGTATAAGCTTATACTGCAGTATCCATATCCATACTGCGGTATTGTCTTGGGTGAGAAGAACTTGGTTGCTCTCTGGATGTCCCTATACTGCAGTATACATACCTATACTGCGGTATTGGCTTGACTTAGAAATTTAGTTGCTCTCTGGATGGCCCTATACTGCAGTATACATACCTATACTGCGGTATTGGCTTGACTTAGAAATTTAGTTGCTCTCTGGATGGCCCTATACTGCAGTATACATACCTATACTGCGGTATTGGCTTGACTTAGAAATTTAGTTGCTCTCTGGATGGCCCTATACTGCAGTATACATACCTATACTGCGGTATTGGCTTGACTTAGAAATTTAGTTGCTCTCTGGATGGCCCTATACTGCAGTATACATACCTATACTGCGGTATTGGCTTGACTTAGAAATTTAGTTGCTCTCTGGATGGCCCTATACTGCAATATACATACCTATACTGCGGTATTAGCTTGACTTAGAAATTTAGTTGCTCTCTGGAAGTCCAATACTGCGGTATAGCACCCTATACTGCGGTATTGACTTAACTTCAAAAATTTTGATTACTTTCTGTAAGTCCAATACTGCGGTATAGCACCATATACTGCGGTATTGACTTAACTCGAAAAATTGGATTGTTCTCTGGAAGTCCAATACTGCGGTATAGCACCCTATACTGCAGTATTGAGTTAACTTGAAAAATTGGATTGTTCTCTGGAAGTTCAATACTGCGGTATATCACCCTATACTGCATTATTGAGTTAACTTGAAAAATTATTGCCTTTCTGGGTGACCCTATACTGCAGTATGAAGATCCATACTGCGGTATGCATCTACCAGAGGATTTTTAAATGATCTTGGAAACTTCAAAACATGTTTACACTTGTTGTTAATCATCAAAACACATTGAGAGCTAACATTCTCCCCCTTTTTGATGATGACAACACTTGTAAACTTTCTTTTTAAAGAATTTGAAAGATGTGATCTATATTGAATTGAAGTTTTCAAAAGTCAATGTTAAGTTATCAGAAAGCAATCAGTTTTGCGTTTTCAACCATAAAATTCAGAGATTGGCATAGGATATGTATTTGAGAACATAACCATCTTGAAATATGTTCATTAAACAAGATTCATACATGCAGAACTGATGTCAGAAAAGATGATCATACTGATAACAACTAATATCAGAGCACACAACTACATAAATATCAAAATACAGATGAAATGTAAACTTCCTAGACCTAAACACTATACATCTACATCTTTCTCTCCTTCTCCCCCTTTGTCATCAGCAAACTCGGGGTCAAGGACAAAGATAGGAGGAGAGTAGAGCACCATGGCTGTATTTGGATCAAAAGAGGGATCATGGGGCTCTGCATATGAAGAAGGTGTGGGAAAAATTTCAGTGGTCGGAGTAAGTGGAGATGGGAACGGGCCAGGAAGAACCTCTGTGGTAGGGGTGATAGGAGAAGATGGTATGACTGTGGCTGGTGTGGAAGTTGAGGCTGGGGAGGATGAGGCAGGCGGTGAAGTAGTGTGCGGTGGGCTAGGAAAAACGAAAGATGGTGATGAAGGTGGGGAAATGTGAGTCTCAGGTGAAGATGTGGAAGGCTGGGGAACAGGAATGGACGGCGGGACCTCTGGGACAGGAGAGGAGGAGGAAGGGCCAGTAGTGAACCCGAAGGTTGACGAAGAAGCTCCAATATCGAAATGCTTGATCAGGCGATCAACCTTATCCCGGGTGTCAGATGCAACTGTCAGTGTGAGAGCCAGCCGGGAGTCCAAGTCAATACACTGATCGAAGATCTCTTGATGCTTCTTGTCAAATTGTTCCATGAGCTTTGCCACTTCCGCGTCCATCTTGATTCTCATATCAGCAGCCAATCGTCCAAACTCGAACTGCATCTTCACAAAGAGAGACACAACAGCAGCATCCACAATCCTCTTTATCCTATCATCAAAATCCATTGGTGGTGGAGGCGGAGCCGACTGGGCCTCATGTGCGACTGACTGTGATGCACGTGTCTGTGACCTCGGTGGAGCTCTTGACTGCCCATATCCTTCCGGCTCAAATTGAATCTTCATCAAGTTAAGCTGAGTCTTTCTGAAGGCTGGGATAAACTTCATCTGCTCAGGAGGACCCACGTACCATATCTTATGGTAGAACATAATTAAGGAAGCCAGAGAGGCAAAAGGCATGTAGGATCCTTTGCGGGACACAAACTTGAAGTGGCTGATTTCCTTGAATAACCACTGCCCAATATTGAACGGATGCTTGCGAATGAAGGCAGTGAAGAATCGGTAGTCCTTCTGCGTGAAGTGCGTGTAGCTTCCGCCCTTTTGCACAAAATTACGTGAATACACGTACCAAATTACTCGGTGCAAATGTGGCATGTCCGAGCGCTTGAAGGTTAAGTGGACGCTCTGATCATCGGGTATGTCCTGACCGGGCACTAGTGTGGCATATACCTCCTCGTTAGAATATTTCGGTGTGGATGCCTCTGGAGGATCATCCACCTTGAGAATCTTGTTGAGGATGACGGCAGACAGTGTGAATTGTACTCCTCTGACTGATGTTGTGATCCTTTCTTCAACCAATCTTCCTTCCGAGTCCAAGATGTGATTGGACGACATGTTGAAGTAGAACATCTTGACCAACTCAGGACAGTAAGCAGCCTCGATGGAAACAAGCGTAGCGTACGGCCCGAACCATGGCGAAAGATCCACATTGCACTCCCGGTAAACTTGTTCCAGATCAACAGAGGTGACAGTGCAGAATCCTCGGCTCCCAAATTGATCTTTGAACTTGGCACTCAAGCTGGGAGGAAGTAGGACTGGAGTAACCTTGAATCCCTCTGGTGCATTCTTGTGAGTCTTGATCTCCTCAATAGCATTTTCTATCACGTGTGAGGAATCTTGCTCAGACTCAGTCTCTGACGAAGAGCCAGTAACCTCAACGGTCGAGGGAGAGGATATGACAGACGTGGAAGCTCTCTTGGACCTTGCCTTTTGATGAACAACGGTCCTCTTCCCTTGTGCTTTGCTCGGCTCTTCACCCTTCTTCTTCTTGGCAGCTGAAGATGGGATTGGCGCTCTAGATGAAGTTCCCCTCTTCTTGGGATTTGGTGAAGAGGCCTCTGGTAAAGTAACACCGATTCCGGGAATATGACGATCAATGCCGGACTCTAATCTCCTTGGGATTGATTTCGTCCTTGGTGCTCTGAGAGGAAGAAAGGAAGTGGGTTGTTTGGAGTGAGATTGATCTTTGGACATTTTGACGATAGGGTTTCGGTGAGAATGAGAATGAGAAAGGATTGAGAGAGATTTGGTGAGGATTTATGGGGGTTTAATGAGGGATTGTGACGGTTTCAGAGTGAGATAAGAGAGAAAGACGCGATACTGCTAGGGCTTACTGGAGTAAAGACGTGAGTATGAAAGAACACGGCAGTTCAGTATATATAGACAGACCTCTATACTGCAGTAAAGTTCTTTCATACTGCGGTATAGCATACTTTCATTTACATACTACAGTATAGATGAAAGTATACTAACCTGTACTTCAAAAATTTTTGAAAAACCGATAGCCATACTGCAGTATAGCACTTACATACTGCAGTATGCCTCTTGCATACCTGAAGTTTTGGTCTCTGTCTGACTCCATACTGTAGTATATCACTTACATACTGCAGTATGACTCTTGCATACCTGAAGCTTTGGAACCCGATGGCCATACTGCAGTATAGCACTTACATACTGCAGTATGCCCCTGGCACACCTGGAGCTTTGGCTTCTGACACACCCCATACTGCGGTATAGCACTTGCATACCGCGGTATAGCTCTTCTGAACTTCAGTTTCAGCTTTTTGCAACTTCCAAATTCGAGTATTATCACCAATATTGGAGTATGCAACCTCTGAAACATCAAAACATCCTGCAAAACAAAGGCTAAACACTCCGATGCTTAAGTTAGTAAAGATTAATCATCAATAACACATCTAACATTAAATTGAGAGAGAATTGCTTACAATTCATTGGGATTTACCATTCCCAATTCTCTCCTTATGAAAGTGAATTGTTCCTTGGCTAGAGGCTTGGTGAAGATGTCAGCTAGTTGAAGATGGGTTGGAATGAACATCACTTTGACTTCTCGCTTCTGGACATGATCTCGAATGAAATGGTGCCTCACATCAATATGCTTGGTTCTTGTATGTTGCACCGGATTCTTGGCCAAGCTTATTGTGCTAGTGTTGTCACACAATATTGGGATCTCCTTCAAGTGGACTCCCAAATCAGCAAGATGTTGCTTTAACCATAGCACTTGAGCACAGCAACTTGAGGCAGCCACATATTCAGCTTCGGTTGATGACACGGCCACAGTTGTTTGCTTCTTAATGAACCATGACACAAGTGAGTTCCCAAAGAACTCGCATTGGCCACTTGTGCTCTTTCTATCCGTCTTGTAGCCAGCGTGGTCAGAATCCGAATATGCCACTAAGTGCTCCGGCTGACCTTTGGGAAACCATAGTCCAAGAGTCTTCGAATCAGAGAGATATCTGAATATCCTCTTCACATGTTCAGCATGTGACTCTTTAGGAGCGGATTGGAACCAAGCACACATTCCAACACTGAATTGGATGTCCGGGCGACTTGTGGTGAGATAGAGCAATGATCCAATCATTCCTTTATACTTGGTGATGTTGAAATCCTTGCCCTCTTCATCAGCATCCAAAGAAGTAGTTGTGCTCATTGGTGTGTCAACCCCATTGCACTTGTCCATTCCAAACTTCTTCAGCAAATCATTTAAATACTTGGTTTGAGATATAAATATCCCATCCTTACGTTGTTTGATTTGCAGCCCAAGGAAGTAATTGAGCTCTCCCATCATTGACATCTCAAATTCACCCTGCATAGACTTGGAAAATTCCTCACACAAGGAGTCATTAGTGGCACTGAAAATAATATCATCGACATATATCTATACAATTAAAATTTCATTCAATTTGTTTTTCTTGATAAACAATGTCGTATTAGCCTTTCCTCTAATAAATCCTTGATTGAGTAAGAATTGACTCAATCTTTCATACCAAGCTCTAGGACCTTGCTTAAGACCATACAAAGCTTTCTTAAGTCTAAAAACATGATCCAGAAATTGATCATTTTCAAAACCTGGAGGTTGTTCAACATATACCTCCTCTTGAATGAAACCATTTAGGAAAGCACTTTTGACATCCATTTGATAGAGTTTAAAACCTTTTGTGCATGCAAATGCTAGAAGAACTCTTATTGCCTCCAATCTAGCTACTGGAGCATAAGTCTCTTCATAGTCTATTCCTTCTTCTTGATTGTAACCTTTGGCCACTAATCTAGCCTTGTTACGCACAATGATGGCTGACTCATCACGTTTGTTCTTGAATACCCATTTTGTCCCTATTACCGGATGGTCTTTGGGTCTAGGTACCAAGTCCCAAACTTGATTTCTATCAAATTGATGTAGCTCCTCTTGCATAGCAATCACCCAATCATTGTCTGAAAGGGCTTCTTCTATCTTAGAGGGCTCTATATGTGAAATAAATGCAGAAAATGTGACTTCATTCAAAGTACTATTTCTAGTCCTAACTCCTTGATTTACATCACCTATGACTTGGTCTAAAGGATGATTCCTTATAAATCTCTAAGCTCTAGGTTGAGACTGACCAGGATTTTCTAAATTGTTTTCAGGATCAGCCTCAAAAACATTTTCAGAATTTTCAGAAGGAGTAGGAGCATTTTTCGAAAAGAATTTGTTTTTGAAAATAGTCTCTTCTTCATCATCCAAGGATTTATCAGATTCAGATTCACAAAATACAACATGTATAGATTCTTCAACAATCTTAGTCCTAGTATTAAACACCCTATATGCCTTACTTCTATTTGAATAACCAATAAAGATAGCTAAATCAGCTTTAGGATCGAATTTACCAAGATTGTCTTTACCGTTATTGTGCACATAGCACTTACAACCGAAGACATGTAGGTGACTGAGGTTTGGCTTTCTTTCTTTGTAGAGTTCGTATGGAGTCTTATTCAGCTTCTTTCTCAAGTATGCTCTGTTGGAGATGAAGCAAGCCGTACTCATGGCATCAGCCCAGAACACTTGCGAAGTGTTGTACTCGTTCAACATCGCTCTAGCCATTTCAGTGAGTACTCTATCCTTTCTCTCCACAACACCATTTTGTTTTGGTGTTCTTGGTGCTGAAAAGTTGTGATCAATCCCCATACTATCACAAAACTCAGCAAAGGCGTTGTTTTCGAACTCTCCACCATGATCGGTCCTTATACCTGAAATTGAGAAACCTTTCTCGTTCTGGACCTTCTTGGCAAAAGCAACAAACTGATCATATGTTTCATCTTTTGATGATAAGAATATAGTCCAAGTAAATCTAGAGTAATCATCAACAATGACCAAAGTATAAAGGTTTCCACCAAGACTTTTTACTCTAGCTGGTCCAACTAGATCCATATGAAGTAATTGAAGAGGTCTACTAGTTGAAATCTCATTTTTAGCTTTAAAGGAAGATTTGGTTTGTTTTCCTCTTTGGCAAGCATCACAAATCATATCATTTTTGAAATTCAATCTAGGAATACCAATGACCAAATCCTTTTTCAATAACTTGTCAAGTTGATACATATTGACATGAGCTAATCGCTTATGCCAAAGCCAACTTTCATTTGAGTTATTAACAAAACAATTTTCAGAACCAGAAGCATTGCTAGAGAGGTTAAGAGTATAACAATTTCCATCTCTAGGTGCTCTAAACAAAGCTTTAGTTTTCAAATCATTTATGGAGACCAAATCCTTTTTAACAATAAGGCATTCATTTGAATCAAAGATAACTAAGTTACCCTTGTCGGTGCTTTGGCTCACACTTAGGAGATTGTGACACAATCCTTCTACCAAGTAGACATCTTTGATGAGAGGACCTTCATAGTTGCCTATCTCACCAATCCCAGCAATTTTACCCGATTGGTCACCTCCAAATGTGACTCTACCACCATCTTTTGGCTTAATTGAAATGAATTTGGATTTGTCTCCAGTCATATGTCTTGAACATCCACTATCAATGTACCATTTGTTGGGCCTTGATGCTTTAAGACACACCTGCACTTCACAAGGGATCAAGTTTTAGGTACCCATCTTTTCTTGGGTCCTTTGGGGTTAGCTTTGACCTTGGGAACATAAGTTCCTTTTGGTACCTATTGATAATTTCCTACAGGTTTAAGTTTTCTTTCATTCTTATGAAAACAAGAAGAGGTAGAATGACCTTTCCTATTGTAATAATTACAATGTGCAAATGGATTCGAAGAGTGAACCGATTTTGTAAAATAGTTCATATAGGATTTTTGACCACTCTTCTTCTTTCCTTTCTTCTTGTCAAAATCTGGTTTGTAACCAATGCCCGATCTATCGTTTATAAATCGCTGTTGTTTAAGAATCACATTGAGCATTTCACTTCCCTTAGTGAATTTCTCAAGGGCTTTTGTCAATTGTAAATTCTTTTTCTCTAAAATAGGGCATTCCTCACAAACTAAAATTTCAGGAGAAGAAAGTCTTTCAACTTGCAATTCAAGAGTAGTATTTTCCTTTTTAAAGCAAAATATTTTTCTGCAAGTTTTTCAAATTCCTTTTGCACAAGATTGTATTCATCAAAAAGTTCATCATAGGAAGGTTTTGATTCATATACCTCATTGTTTTCATCATGTTGCTCTTCTTCCTCAGCAACTAAGCAAATGTTAGCCTTTTCTTCTTCTTCTTCAGCTTCATCTTCATCGGATGAGCTATCTCCCCAGATGGCTGAAACATATGCCTTCTTTTTGAACTTCTTGAACTTCTTCTTTTCTTTCCCTTGGTTCTTCAGCTGAGGGCATTCTGATTTGATGTGTCCGGGCTTCTCGCATTCGTAGCATATGATAGGCTTCTTTGATTCGTAGCTGGAGCTACCCTTTTGAAATTTCTTGAAGCCTTGATCCTTTTTGTAGAACTTCTTGAACCTCCGGACCATCATCCCAATCTCTTCATCCTCATCTTCCTCATCATCGACTGACTCCTTGTTTTCTTTGGTAGTCTTGAGGGCTATTCCTTTGTTCTTCCCATGTGCTTCGTCCAGGCCCTTCTTGAACTTTAGTTTGGCTTCATATTCAGACAAGCTTCCAAAGAGAGCAGCCATAGAGGTCATTGATTCTCCTCGTGCTTCCTCTATTGCTGTGACCTTTGCCTCCCATTCTTTGTTAAGAATGTTCAGAATCTTTCTCACTTGAACCGGCTGGTCATATTCCTTCCCAAGAGCAGCGAGTTGATTGATGAGATGAGTGAACCTCAGTTGAAATTCTCCAATAGACTCACCAGGCTTCATTCTAAGAAGATCATACTCTGTCATAAGAGTATTTACACAATTTTGCTTCACACCGGCTGTCCCTTCATGAGCGATTTCCAAGGCATCCCACATGGCTTCAGCAGATGGTAAAGTGCAAACACGAAAATATTCTTGTTGACTCAGTGCACTTTGAAGGAGTAGAACCGCCTTGCTGTTGAGAGTAACGTTCCTTCGATCATTTTCATCATATTCCTCTTCCAGCTTCGGAACTCTCACACCATCTTCCACAGTTGAAGGCTCATAATTACCTCTTTCAAATACTCTCCAAAGCCCATACTCAGTAGCCATGACGAACACTTTGAATTTAGCTTTCCAAAATGAGTAGTGTTCACCATTGAAACCGAGTGGCCTGTTGATAGAAGCTCCATCGGGTAGAATACCTTCCATGCTGATCCTTCTCGAGCTGTTAAACTCTTCTGAGAAGACCTTGCTCTGATACCAAATGAAGGTTGGAGCTAAATACCCAAGAGGGGGGTGAATTGGGTATCTTTATAAATCTAAATATTTTACTCTGTTTTTGACTAAGTAAAACAGGGTAAGACAGAGGAGTAAAGAAGAGAAGCAGTACACGACAAGATTTTACTGGTTCGGTCCTTTCTCTGACCTACGTCCAGTCCCCAAGCCTCACTTGGGATTTACAATCCACTAAATTCACAATATTGATTACAATCTCTATACTCATAGTAGTTCTCTCTCTAGAACTCACTCCCCCTTACAAGATGCAATCAATACACCCAACCACCAAGTCCCCTGACTTGTGGTTATCTCAATCAATGAATGATTTACAAGAAATTACTCTCTTACAGAGTGGATAAAATGAACACTGAAGCACAAGTATCAAATTGATACTATTACAGATGAAAGCTGAACACAGTAACTGATACTTAATAAATTTTTGCTCTTAGTTGGTGTATCAGCTTGAGAAGAAGTTAATGCACTCTATTTATAGGTAGAGAACATTAAATGACCGTTGAAGATGATTCCAACCGTTGGAAGTGATTAGCTTGGGTTCTGGTCATCTTCTCTCTCTAAACTTCTGCTAATCCAAGTGTTAATGTGATCTGATGTGGCCCTCTGAGAATTTGCCCGTTGGAGATGACTTTACTTGTTGTAGTAAGCATTCTTTAACGTTTAGAAGGCGTGCTCAGATGGATTAGCTAAAAATAGGTTGATTTGCAGAAGTGCATTTAATGCACTGTACACTTTTTGCTAAGGCTTTGACCTTCATTGATCTTCATCTGTGATTGCTGAAATTCACTCAACAAACTTGTTAAACATAGCTAGGAATATGATTGAATGAATTATGGAAGCAATAAGATCAAACAGTAATGATTTGTAAATTCGCGTAATTCAAAAATCAGTTTTGACCGTTGTATACCGCGGTAAGTTCCTCTATACTGGAGTATGGCACTGTGCATAAGTGTCCATACTGCAGTATCCAAAGTCATACCGCGGTATCCAGCTTCCAGAGGCAGAACATCGTGATTTGAGTTTGAAAGTCATGACCTATACTGCGGTATGTAAGTAACATACTGCAGTAAGCGAATTTTTGACAATATTGAGAGTCAGTTTAATTGCCCAATACTGCAGTATGCAAACCTATACTGCAGTATGCAATAGCTATAAACTTTGAGAGCTTTCTGTATAAGCTTATACTGCAGTATCCATATCCATACTGCGGTATTGTCTTGGGTGAGAAGAACTTGGTTGCTCTCTGGATGTCCCTATACTGCAGTATACATACCTATACTGCGGTATTGGCTTGACTTAGAAATTTAGTTGCTCTCTGGATGGCCCTATACTGCAGTATACATACCTATACTGCGGTATTGGCTTGACTTAGAAATTTAGTTGCTCTCTGGATGGCCCTATACTGCAGTATACATACCTATACTGCGGTATTGGCTTGACTTAGAAATTTAGTTGCTCTCTGGAAGTCCAATACTGCGGTATAGCACCCTATACTACGGTATTGACTTAACTTCAAAAATTTTGATTACTTTCTGTAAGTCCAATACTGCGGTATAGCACCATATACTGCGGTATTGACTTAACTCGAAAAATTGGATTGTTCTCTGGAAGTCCAATACTGCGGTATAGCACCCTATACTGCAGTATTGAGTTAACTTGAAAAATTGGATTGTTCTCTGGAAGTTCAATACTGCGGTATATCACCCTATACTGCAGTATTGAGTTAACTTGAAAAATTATTGCCTTTCTGGGTGACCCTATACTGCAGTATGAAGATCCATACTGCGGTATGCATCTACCAGAGGATTTTTAAATGATCTTGGAAACTTCAAAACATGTTTACACTTGTTGTTAATCATCAAAACACATTGAGAGCTAACAATTTCAGCTACCAAAACCCTAGCGCCACTGTCGATCACGAAATTCCACTCGCGATTCTCGTCGGACGTTCCACAATCACACTTGATTGCAACCCATGTAGGAGAATCAATCACAATTTCTGCTTCGATTTGGCCTTCTTAGTTGGATTTGGTTGACTTCGTATGGGTTCTTCAGTGTAGTTCTTCTCTTTCACTCGCTGTCGGGTGTAGAAGGAGAAATTAGGTTTTGTTCGACCTGGGTTTTCTTGACCGAAGAAAAAAAAACCGATAAAGCCACCTGGGTATTGAGGTGGAAACGTGGATGGGTAATCAAACGGACGTTTGTTGGCTCCTAACGGTTTTGTGCGGATTTAACAAAATAAATTGTTTGTTGGCAGTTTTGGTCCAATCAAAAGTTATTTGTGCCCAGCGCTCCTGACCTAATTGTTTGTTGGCAAATTTGGTCCTTAACCCTTCTAAATATCATTTTTGTCATTTGCTATTTTTAAAACGAAAAATAACCAAAGTCAAAGTCAAACTATTCATAACAGGATTGTTTTTTAAATAATTTGGTTTACACTGGTCGGGAATGCATTTGTATGTGTGGAGTGGTTACGGTTCACTATAGTAGACCATCCATTTCCCTACTCTACCTCATAATTAAATAACTTCAGACAGGCAAAGTAGGGAAGTGGATGATGCGGTAAAAATTTAATTGTAGACATAATAGAGAAGTGGACGGTCCACCGTAAGGGACTGTAGTCAAATCCTTCTATGTGGGCGAGACAAAAAGAAAGCACCACTTTTGTTGGAGCCTGTACAGATGTATGCACACGTAGTTGATCGTCAGTTACTCTTTTTTTTTTTGTCAATAAACCATCAATTACACAATGTAAACAACAATAACTTTTTGGGAAAATTCCATTTAAATACCAAGTGAATTTGTAAAACCCACAGAAGTCCTCCGAATTTGTAAAAAGACTCAGAGGTGATATGGACCTTTCGGGGTTTTGCAAATTCGTGGGAAAAGACCATAATGCCCTTAAGAGTTATGAAGACACAGTAAGCAAATTAATTGTCGATTCATTCACCTTCCAGCGTCTTGTTCGTCAACCCACTGCAGCACCGCGACTCACCCTGCCCTGGACGCCGCTCCCGCCACCGTGGGCGCCGCTCTTGCCGCCGTGGGCGCTACCGTGGACGCCGCCGCCGCTAACTTCGTGGACATTGAGCACTAAGAAGAGGTACCTTATTCGATTTTAATGTTTCATTTTTGGCTATATAACCTACTTTTTCTGCATTCATTGTCGGAACAGTGACGGAACAACAAGACCAAAGGGATTGACCTTCATTGAATCAGCAATGAAGGAGAAAAAGATTTATACGTAGTACTGTACAAAGTTAGGTCTTTATATATATATATATATATATATATATATATATATATATATATTGGAATGCTAGATCTCGAACCGCGTTCCTCTCTTGTTTTGAAGCATGACTTTAAACCACGAGGCAGCTAGCATGACTGGGCTTTAGATTCAATCAAGAAATTGACCTTTATTTTACTCCTATGGTTTGGTATAGATGGTCATGGTTGTGACATTAAATACACTTTAAGCTTTGATGAAAAGGTTTTAGTAGACATGATTGATGATTACGAAATGGCAAATTTGTTTACTTATAATGAAAGAAGTGCACATGTGTATGTAGGATGTAAAGGTACTCATATTGCAGCAAGGGAGATGGATGATCAAGAAAGGTATGTCCTAGTAAGTTTAGTTAGAACAACAATTATCTCATAATAGGGTTGTTGGTAATATGTTGACAAAAGTTGTCATTATCTATGTAAGGTTCATCAATTCGTGGATCTTACCGAGCAAATGACTTACATTGAGGAGCCAATGTCATACGGAGCGAGTGATGATTATGCAAACAAGGAGTGCAGTGGAATACCTCTTTTGAGTCTTCAGTGTGCAAGTCAAAGCGCACCAACACCAATGCCAGAGATGAACTCTAACAAGTGGAAGGACTTGATCATAGGAGTGAATCAAACATTTGCACATTCTGACGAGTTCAAGAAGGTGCTGCACAAGTTCAGTATTGCCCACAAATTTGAGTACACATATGTGAAGAATGCAAGGGATTGTGTGTCTGTTAAATGCAAGGTTGAAGATTGTCCATGGAGGATAACTGCAAGGGCAATTGGGAAGAGCAATGATTTCTTACGTGTGACAAGATACACCGACTTGCATGATCATACAACACAAGACAATCTTCAGGTGACACATGCTCGAAGTGCTGCCTTGACAAGTTCAATTATTATTAAAGAGGTTAGAAATCACACAGACAAGCGTCCGAATGATATAAAGAATAGTTTGGCAAGAGATTACGGTGTTCACTTGACATATAAGCAAGCATATCGGGCAAAGGAGAAGGCCATGGAGGAAATTCACGGTAGACCTAAACAGACATACATGTTGATACCATGGATATGTGATCGGTTGAAGGAAACTGATGATAAGACTGTGGCTGAATGGGTGGCTAGTGGGAGCAACACCTTTGGGAGAGTATTTATAGCGTATGGTTGTTGCATAGAGGGGTTCATTGCTGGTGCCAGACCCATTTTGTACATCGATGGAAGCCACTTAAGTGGACCATATAGGGGGACTCTCCTATCAGCTTCTACCTTCGATGCAGACAATGAGTTGTTGCCGTTTGCCCTTGCTATTGTCCACGGAGAGACAATTGAGGACTGGACATGGTTCCTCGAAATGGTGAGTAGGACACTTGGAGGGTTACAGATTACAATTGTGTCCGACCGACACAATGCAATTATTGCTTGTAATACCCCTGAGTAATAATAGAAATAGTAAGGATAATAATAGATTAAGATAATACTAACAGAATAATAAGGATTAATAATAGAAAATAATAAAAAATAATAACAGCAGATTAAAATAATGATATAGAAAAAATAAATAAATAAATTAAATCAATAGCGTTGTATTGTTTCTGAAATAAGTATATATTTTAATAAGTATAGATTCTGAGATATATTGGATTAAATGTATTAATATCTTGTACTTATTTAATTATTTTTATGTACTTATCTATCTTTTAATTAAATATAGGACAAAAGATATTGTAACTGTAATATCCCGGATTTTAATGATAATAATAATAATAATAGAAATAGAAATGATAGTGATAATTAAAATAATACTAATAAAATAATAAAAATTAATAATGTTGTATTATCTCTGGGGTAATCATATTATTTTGTAAATAGTGTTATTAGATTGGCTAAGATTAGATCCAAGATCCTAGGAGTTAGTTATATCAGATTATCATTTTAATCTTTTTGAATTCATTATCGGATTCAAAATATATCTAATAATTAAAAGGTCCAGCCCATAGCCAAAACCCTAGATTTAATTATAAATACCAGGTCTGGCCACTTAAACCTAGAAAACACCCAATACTTTTCTCTGCTCGTTCTTCTAGGAGGTTAGCAAACACAGAGACCAGGTAATCCTAATTCCCATGAGTTTAGGTTAAATTTAAATCTTGATAGGTAATCTGATCCCTAGATCATAGAAATTAATGGTTGTTGATTAATTACATAATATATGGTGCGTTTTCTTCCTTTGAATGATTTTTCTTCTTTTTCTTGCCTCGGCTTCCGTGTGAAGATGTATAGTTGTGGATGATTCCCTGTGTGACTTTTTCTTTTTGTGACTAAATAATATAATTGCTCGCCTCGGGTGATGAAGGATTCAAAATATATGCTAATTAGAGGGATTAGGAATTTTTTTTAATTTTTTTTATATATTCTATTTATTGAGATTAGATTATATGCTTCATTCTGAAATTTTTTTTTTGGACTCCCAGTATCTCATATTAATTAATTTTAAATTTTAGGATCAACCATATAATCTAATCTAAATAAATAGAATATATAATTTTTTTAAAAAAAAGCCTAATCCCTCTAATTAGAGGGAAAAGCACCTAAGAGAAAAGCACCCAATATGAATTCAAAACGTATAGCTTCGAATCATCTTTACTAAAAGGATTAGTTTCCTGTGTTTTGATATCACCCCCCTAAGCCATATATCAACCACAAGCAAAAAAATATTCATATACTATTCAATTGTTTTGAATCAGAAAAATTATCTTCTTTACATTGTTAACAAAGCATTATTCTTTCACTTGTATCCCGTTTATGTTCGTTGTTTTTGATCGATTACTTTTTTCCATCTTGGTGAAAAGCTTTTTTATTGATTACTTGATCACGATATTATCTGCCATGTCCACCTCATTTATTGCCAATCATAGAGCTTTTTATAACCCGGCAAATTTGTTATTTTTTAATAAAATAATACATACATGATCTAACAAAATTTGTCATATTTGAACTATCAATGTTGGTGCATCTATATACCACAAACTAGTGTCCTACAAATCAGAAATACACAAGTTCTTGGATTAAGGCTTGATCCGTGCAAAAAATGAGTCACCAGTAAGATCATTTATACTCCCTCTAATTCTTACTATAAGACTTAATACAATATTTATGATAATTAAGGAAGTTAATTAAATTACTTTAAAATATTTATTGTTATCCATTTTTCTCCAAACACATAAGTACTTCAAAGTTCAAAGCTGTCATGCAACATATGCTATAATTAACATTATTTGAAGATTTTTAATTTAAAATTTTTAAATTTAGAAAAATTATCAAATAAATGACTCCACATCCAATATTTTTTTTTTTAATGAAATCACATTCCATAATTTATTAAACCAAAATAGGCATTGTTATATTGTACAACTTGAGCTAATGAGCACCTTTTGTACTTTAGCCCTTTTGGGTCTATAATAAAAATTTAACTTGTATATAGGCAAATCTATGATTGTTCTCTCTTCTCGATGAGTATTTTATTGATTCTTAAGTGATCTTAATGTCATGCAAATGCAATAGAATAAGAGGAAAGGGGGGGTTTTTTTTTCTTCAAATTAATAACTAAGAGTAAAGCAATTTAATTTAAAGTTGAACTATTGTTTTTGTTATTTTTCTAAAAATGATGATAGAATTGGATTTGAAAATATGAATAAGGAATGATCTTGGTAATGAAGAATTGATTTTCCTTACTCGAAAAAATTATGAGGGTTATAACTTATAACTTCATTAAGTCTTAAGAAAACCTCGAAGTAACATTTGAGTCCAATATTTCTAATTAATGATAGTTCCTATAAATATAGCTAACTATTATCTCTTGATATATTATTTTAAAAACCACTTAATATACAATTGAAATTAAAATGATGAAATATGAGTCTTTTTGAATTTGAGTGCTAAACAGCCCTTCAAGGTTAAAAATCAATCACATTAGTTAAACAATAACATTTGAGTTCAATCATATGCGAGAAATGATTGGTCAAATAATTAAATTTATCGCCACAGTCAACAGGAAGGAGTTTATGCTAGCCAAGCAACTTTACTCTCAAGTATTGTCCGTCTCTGGTGATATACCCAAACAATTGCGTATTGGGGTCATATGATTCACCAATGGATGGCTCTGGTGATGAAGTAGGAATGTGAGGGCTAGTAAAGGTGAATGAAGGAAAGGAGGAGGGCTCAAGGTTAGGCTTGAGTTGATCAGTAGATGAACTAGAAGCAGGGCCTAAAGTGCTTGGGCCAGTAGAGGTTCCAAAACCAGAAGTTGAGCCAATATGGAGATGCTTCAAGATCTTGTCCACTTTGTCACCTAGGCTAACATTGGAAACCATCAGAGTGGTTAGCTTTGCATTGTGGTCTATCATGTGGCTAGTGAGATCCTCAACCTTTTCCTTAAGTTCACTTCCTTGTGCAGAGACACCCCCAACTTGCTCTCTCAAAGTATCCTCAGCATCAATCATTTCATGATTTCCTCTTGTCACTTCAGCTACTAGCTTCCCAATTTCAAACTCAATTCGTATTGACAGTGCAGCAACTGTAGCATCCACGATACCCTTTACTCAAGATTCAAAATCAGAAGGTATAGATGGCTGAGGAGGTGGAGCAGATTGGGCTTCTTGTGCTTGGGAGGCTCTGGCATGAGAGGCACGAGACCATGAAGGAGCCCTGGATTTGCCTGAGCCTTCACCTTCAAAAGTGAGTTTCATGTAGTTCAGCTGGGATTTTCCAAAAGCAGAAGGAGTCTTGATGGAGTCAAAGGGACCAAGGTACCAAATCTTATGATAGAATAATATCACAAACACAAGAGATGGGAATGGGATATGAGAAGGCCTTCTGGAAGAAAATTTGAACTCGATCATCTCTTGGAAAATCCAATGACCTAGGTTGAAAGGAACCTTCTTCACAAAAGCAGCAAAAAGTGGATAATCTTTTTTGTGCAAAATGAGTAAAATTGCCACCCTTTTGGATAAAATTTCTTGAATAGATATACCAAAGTACTCTATTTATAGGGGGCATTGATATAGGATTGAAAAAGAGGGAGTGCAATTGATTTTTAGGAAAGGGCTCATTTGGTCTAAGGAGTTAGAAAATCTCTCGGTTATTGAAACTAATTGTGGGAATAGGAGGTGGATTGTCAATTTTTAGAATAGTGTTTATGATTAAAGCAGAAAGGGTAAATTTGACCCCTTTGGCAGTGGTTGACACTCTTTCCTCAACCAAATTTCCCTCAGAATCTAGAACATTATCAGACACCATATTTAAATAAATTTTTTTAACAATGGTGGGTGTAAAGGAGGCTGAGATAGAAATGAAAGACTCATAGGTTTTTAGCCAAGGGGACAGATCTAGATGACACTCATCCTTCAACTTTTCTAGATCAACAGATACAGAGGGACAGAACTCCTTATTCAGAAAAGATTCCTTAAACTTTGTAGCTAAGTCATTTGTGAGATTAGTGGCAGAAGTAACAAACCTAGTAGGTGGAGTGCTATGGTTGTAAATTTCGGAGATAGCAACTGGTTCAACTGTGGGTTCCTTATCGGTAGAAGACGCTTGTCCCTTCTCGGTGCCTTGGGGCTCAAAGGTGGCCTTGGACTTCTTTGCCTTGGGAGGCTTTGTAGTTTTGCCGACCTTCTTCTTGCCTTTGCCTTCAACTGGTTCAGGTTCATGCTGCTTCTTGGATCGAGTTTCTGAGTGCTCCTTAAACGAAACCCCTTTCATTTTGGGCGAAGAAGCAGGCATATCCTTTGATTGAGGTGAGGATTCAGAGACCCCCTTTGATTTTGGTGAGGATTCAGGGATTTTCTCACCAATGCCCTTGATCGATCGATCCACTCCAAAGTGATAGCTTTTGGAGTCGACTTCATCCTCCTAGGTCGCTGAGGAGGAGCAGGTGGAGGAGGGGACCATGATTTTGACCCTTCCTGGTCAGAATCTATGTCGTTAATCATTTGGGGAGTTGATTTAGAGGCCATTTAGGGTTTCTAAGAAAAGATTTTGGCTGAGAGTTGTGAGAATAGAAGGGAGAGAAAGACTAGGGCAAAACTTGAGTTTTGAGGCGAGTTTTGAAAAACTTAAATAGTAACACATATATATAGACGTGACCAAAACTCGAGTTTTGATGAATGGTTACTAACCTAGACTTCAAAGGTGTAAGGTAAACCTTTGAACTTCCGCGACCAAAACTCGAGTTTCTACTTACCAACTCGAGTTTTCACCATTCTTCAAAACATGGTTGCTCTCGGTCTGATGGAAACTCGAGTTTCCAACTTACAAACTCGAGTTTTCAATTTCTCCAAAAATCAAGATTGCTCTCTGACCTCGACAAAACTCGAGTTTTGGAATTGTTCCAAAACTCAAGTTTGCTCTTCTTGACAGCAAACATCAAAATTTTAAGCATCCTGCATAAAACATAACTAGATACTCCGATGCTTAAGTTAGTAACTTATAATCATCAAAACCATAACTAACATTGAGTAATAAATACTTACAACTCATTGGGATTTACCATTCCTAAATCTCTTCTTATGAAATTGAATTGCTCCTTAGCCAATGGTTTGGTGAAGATGTCAGCAAGTTGAAGATGAGTTGGGATGAACATGACTTTGACATCCTTCTTCTGATCATGATCCCTTATGAAGTGATGCCTCACATCAATATGCTTGGTCTGAGTATGTTGCACTGGATTCTTAGTCAAGATTATTGTGCTAGTGTTGTCACACAATATTGGGATCTCTTTCAGGTTGATTCCCAAGTCAGATAGTTGTTGCTTGAGCCATAGCACTTGAGCACAACAACTAGAGGCAGCTACATATTCAGCTTCAGTAGGGGATACAGCCACATTGGTTTGCTTCTTGCTGAACCAGGAGACAAGTGAGCCACCAAGGAATTGACATTGGCCACTTGTGCTCTTCCTATTCGTCTTGTACCCAGCATGATTTGAATCTGAATATGCTACTAGGTGTTCAGGTTGACCTTTTGGAAACCACAATCCAATAGTTTTTGTGTCAGCAAGGTATCTAAAGATTCTCTTCACATGCTCAGCATGGGACTCCTTAGGAGCAGACTGGAACCTTACACACATCCCCACGCTGAATTGGATGTTAGGACGACTTGTAGTGAGGTAGAGTAATGATCCAATCATGCCTCTATATCTTGTAATGTTGAAATCCTTGCCCTTTTCATCAGCATCCAATGAAGCGGCTGAACTCATTGGAGTGTCAGCTCAATTGCATTGATCCATTCTGAACTTCTTCAGCAGATCATTGAGATACTTGTTCTGGGATATGAAGATTCCATCCTTCTTTTGCTTGATTTGCAGACCAAGAAAATAGTTGAGTTCTCCCATCATGGACATCTCAAATTCTTCCTACATATTCTTAGCAAACTTTTCACACAAAACATCATTAGAAGCACCAAATATAATGTCATCAACATATATTTGAACAATTAAAATTTCACTAAGCTTATTACTCTTTATGAAGAGAGTTGTATTTGCTTTACCTCTAATAAATCCTTGATCTAGAAAGAATTTGCTTAATTGCTCATACCAAGCTCTATGAGCTTGTTTAAGGCCATAAAGGGCTTTCTTGAACGATAAACATGATCTGGATGATGATCATTTTGAAAACCTGAAGGCTGTTCAACATAAACTTCCTCCTGAATAAAACCATTTAGAAAAGCACTTTTCACATCCATTTGATAGAGCTTGAATCCTTTGACACAAGCAAAGGCTAGAAGAACTCTTATGACTTCCAATCTTGCCATTAGAACATAAGTTTCTTCATAATCAATTCCTTCTTCTTGATTATAGCCTTTAGCAACCAATCTTTCCTTGTTACAGACAAATGATTGTTGATTCATCTCGTTTGTTCTTGAATACCCATTTGGTGCCAATGACCGGATGGTCTTTAGGCCTAGGTACCAAATCCCAAACTTGATTTCTATCAAATTGATGTAATTCCTCTTGTATTGCTATCACCCAATCATTGTCTGAAAAGGCGTCATCAATCTTAGAGGGTTCAATATGTTATATAAAGGAAGAAAAGGTTACTTCATTTGAAGTACTATTTTTGGTCCTCACTCCTTGATTTACATCACCTATCAGTTGGTCCAAAGGATGATTCCTAATGAACTTCCAAGCTCTAGGCTGAGATTGATCAGGATTTTCTAAATCGTTTTGAGGATCAATTTCAAAAACATCTTTAGGATTTTCAATAGAAGCATGAGTGGTTTTCAAAAAGAATTAATTTTTGAAAACATTTTCCTCATCATTATCCAAAGGTTTATCAAATTTGGATTCACAGAATACAACATGCATAGACTCTTCAACAATGCGAGTATGAGTATTAAAGACTTTATAAGCTTTACTCCTATTCGAATAACCCAAAAATATACCTTTATCTACCTTGGGATCAAACTTTCCCAAGTTATCCTTACCTAGGGTTGTACACCAACCAAACCAAACCGGGCAGGTCATTAGCCCATGGTCTGGTCTGGAAGGTTGTTCGGGATGGACTTTCCAACCTGAAGCCCGGTCCTACCCGGAGAAATACCCAGTGTCCCTTGGGTTGCACAGATTGGACAGGGTTTGTGGTCTAGCTGGCCTAGTTGAAAGTTTAAAAAAAATGTTGATTTGACCCCAAAAAAAATAATGTTGACCAAAAAAAGGAACAGAAGGATAATTCAAAGACGTGTTAAGCATCACTCTTTTCAATTTGTAGTCTCGAGACTCGTGATGGCAGGGCTACGTCTTTTCATCAATAAAAAACATTTCACACTTCTCCCTTCCTGCATTAATTTTTTGAGTAAATACCCTTTCTGGTCCCTGAAAAAAAAACACAAACCCCATTTTCGTCCCTAGGGACTAAAATTGGACATTTTTATGGACTAAAAAGGGGTTTTTAGAAATTTTCAAGGGATCAAAATTTTCACCAATCAACCCTTATTCATCCTTTTCAAGGACTAAAAAGGGGTTTTCTTTGTATGAGGGACGAAAATGGGGTCCGTGTTTTTTTTTCCAAGGACCATAAAGGGTATTTACTCTTAATTTCTTTTACTATATTCTATATATATAATATCAAATGACAAAACAAAAACAACTTTTTACACTTATTTTTTCAAAAAAACAATTCCCAGGAATTCACAACTTGAAACAGAGGGAAAAAACACTCAAAACTTGAACCAGAGAAGGCAGATGGTGGCATCATCGGCAAGCTTCGAACCAAAGAGGGCAGCTACAACGGGAGAGTGGCCGTGAGTTTTGGGAGCTCAGAATCTGAGTGAGATTGGACCTCCGTCACCTCCGACCTTCATTTCACCTTCGCTTACTTCTTTTCTCTCCGGCGACCTGAAACAAGAGAGATCCAGAGAGCCCAAACTTTAGAGGTTTGAGCGCGTCATGAAACGAGAGATCCAAAGAGCCCGAGCTTCAGAATTGGCCGAGATCGGACATCCGTCACCTCCGACCTTCGTTTCACCTTCACCTTCTTCTTTCTTTTGTACCTTCACTGTGCATCGCCGGAAGCCGATCTTCAGACACGCAAAATTAATCCCAGAGATGGAGGTGAAAGTGGAATATCACCTAGAGGGGGGTGAGTAGGTGATTATAGATATTTCTTTCGCAGTATGAAGGACAAGCGATAAAGACAGTAAAGCAGTAAAGATAAATGACACAAAGGAATTATACTGGTTCGGTCCAACTTATTGACCTACGTCCAGTACCCAGACACTCCAGGATTTTCCACTATCTCACAAATACAATTACACACTCTGTAACTCAAGATGATCCTTTCTCACTAGGATTCACTCTCCCTTATAAGTTGTAATCGTACACCCACACTCAAGATACCACTACCTTGAGATTTGAACAAATGTAAATACAAATGATAAACCTCTCTTACACAGTAAAATAATGAACACTGAAGCTCAATAGTATTCGAAGATATGAACAAACTAGAGATTGATTGCTTTGAGTACTTTTCTTTGTGTATGCGTTGATTCATACTGATGAATTCAGTCCTTCGTGTATTTATAGTAGTTGGAGAGAAAGAGCCGTTGTAGGATCTGAATTTGTCCGTTTGAATATGTTTGTTGTTAGTAATTAACCATTTGTGCCAATTTCGCCTTAATTGGATTCAACGCGTTGTTTCTGTTCGTCTTTGTTTTACGAAACTATTGCTGTCTGATGATACATCAAAATTCAACCGTTGCTAAATCATCTGAAAATCACTCATCATTATGATTAATGATATCACAATAAATAATGAATGAGATCTAAAGAGATATGAGTGAAGAATCAAGTTATTAGAATAATGTTACAAAAGATTTGTGTTTGCTGATAGATGTTTTGTCCTCGCCAATACTCGAGTAGTAATTCTCAATACTTGAGTATCTAGCTAGTTCAGATAATCCAGAGGCTTTGCAAATGTTCATATTGGAGTATTCCAATGTTAATACTCGAGTATCTTCTGTTCTGTGCTGAAGGGAATAAACTTAGAAAGATACATCAGCAAGGTATAATTGAAAATCCAATTTACATACTCGAGTATCATAACTCCCATACTCGAGTATCACACAAACAGAGAACAAGTAACATATTGAAATGAAGCATACTCGAGTATCACCTTATCAGTACTCAAGTATCACGCCAATACTCGAGTATTGCTTACCCAATACTCGAGTATTGCTCTGATATGAAAATGGTTCTGTTAACGATGAAGTCCCATACTCAAGTATTCAAAATCCAATACTCGAGTATCATATCAGAAGCAATCTGCAGAAGTTAAGACACTTGACCAATACTCGAGTATCTAAAACTCAATACTCGAGTGTCATACCTGATCTGATCAATCAATACTCGAGTATCCATTCCTAATACTCAAGTATTGTATCATGAAACAATTAAACTTATACTCAAGTATTACAATAGCATACTAGAGTACTCATTATTCATTCATGCATATGATCAAGTCTAATTCAAAACCATAAATGTTTTGCAAGTCTTGTTATAATCAAAACCTTGAGAACTAACAGGAGGGAGGCTGAAAGTTAAAACTAGGGCAGAAAGTCAAGAGATATGAGGAATATATACTCCCCCTGGACGCATCGTTTTATGTTGGGGAAGATTTTTTTTTCTTTCCCTAAAAGCTGAAATATATATTATAATAAACATATATAATATAATCCGAGTAGGACCGGGCTCACTAGTCCTAGATATTAGCCCGATACTTGGTCCTACCCAGACTTCGGGTTAGACCCGGTCTTGTCCAAATTAGTCTGGTTTTTTTCCCTTCCCCCGGGTTGGACCTGGTTTTATGAACAACCCTATCCTTACCATTGTTATGGATGAAACACTTATATCCAAACACATGCAGATGAACCAAGTTTGGTTTCCTTCCTTTGTACAGCTTATAGGGAGTTTTGTTCAACTTCTTCCGGAGGTATGCCCGATTTGAGATGTAGCAAGCCGTACTCATTGCATCAACCCGGAACACTTGAGAAGTGTTGTTCTCATTCAGCATAGCTCTTGCCATCTCGGTGAGGACTCGATTCTTTCTCTCCACAACACCATTTTGTTGAGGAGTCCTCAGGGCTGAGAAGTTGTGGTCAATTCCTATGTTATCACAAAACTTAGCAAATGCATGATTTTCGAAGTCATCTCCATGATCAGTTCAAATTCCTGAAATAAAGAAACCTTCCTCGTTTTGGACCTTCTTGGCAAAAACAACAAGCTGATCAAATGTTTCATCTTTAGAGGATAAAAATATAGTCCAAGCAAATCTAGAAAAATCATCAACTATGATCAAAGTACAAAGATTGCCACCAAGGCTTTTTACTCTAGCTGGTCCAACTAGATTCATATGAAGTAGTTAGAGAGGTCTATTAGTTGAAATTTCATTTTTAGATTTGAAAGATGATTTGTTTTGTTTTCCTTTTTGACAAGCATCACAGGTCATGTCATTTTTAAAATGAAGTTTAGGAACACCAATCACCAAGTCCTTTTTAAGTAATCTGTCAAGTTGAATCATATTGACATGAGCTAATCGCTTGTGCCACAGCCAACTATCATCCAAATTACTAACAAAACATTTTTTAGAAACAAAACCATTGCTAAAGAGATTAAGTGTATAACAATTTCCTTCTCTAGGGGCTCTAAATAAAGCTTTAAATTTAATATTTTCCAGAGGGAGAATATCCTTTCTCACAATCAAGCATTCCTCAGAATCAAAGATAGCTAAGTTACCTTTATCAGTGCTTTGGCTTACACTGAGGAGATTGTGGCAAAGTCCTTCCACAAGGTAGACATCTTTGATTTGTGGTCCTTTATTGTTGCCAATTTCACTAATACCAGCAATCTTTCCAGATTGATTTCCACCAAAGTCACCTTGCCAGCATCCTTGGGCTTGATTGAGGCAAATTTGGATTGATCTCCCGTCATGTGCCTAGAGCATCCACTAACAATATACCACTTGTTGGATTTTGATGCTCTTAGACAAACCTGCAAGACATAGCAAATCAAGTCTTAGGTACCCATGTTTTCTTGGGTCCTTTAGGGTTAGTTTGTGTCTTAGGAATCTTGTAAGATCCCTTTGGCACCCATTAATAATTTTCTATGGGTTTACTCTTTCTTTCCTTTTTATGAAAACAGGAAGAAGTAGTATGGCCCTTTCGATTACAATAATTGCAATGTGCAAAAGGATTTCAAGAATGAATAGATTTTCTAAAATAGTTCATATAAGATTTTTCTCCAAATTTCTTTTTACCTTTCTTTTTATCAAAATTAGGCTTATAACCAATCCCTGATTTGTCATTTATAAATCTTTGCTGTTTCAAAATGACATTGAGCATTTCACTACCTCTAGAGAATTTCTCAAGTGCCTTTGTGAGGTGTGAGTTCTTTTTCTCTAAATCAGTGCAATCCTTACACTCATTATTTTTAGAAGATTTTTAATCTGAAGTTCAAGGGTCACATTCTTCTTTTTCAAAGATACATATTTCTCAGCAAGTTTTTCAAATTCAGTTTGAACAACAATGTATTCAGCAAACAATTCATCATAGGATGGTTTTGAATCGTATACCTCATCATTGTTGTCATGTTGCTCTTCTTCTTCAACAACTAAACATATATTGGCTTTTTCTTCCTCATCAGCTTCATCTTCATCAGATGAACTATCTCCCCATATAGCTGAGACATAGGCTTTCTTTTTGAACATATTGAACTTCTTCTTTTCTTTGCCCTTATTCTTCAGATTGGGGCATTCTGACTTGATGTGACCAGGCTTTTCACACTCGTAGCAGATGATTGGCTTCTTTGCCTCATAGCTAGAGCTACCCTTGTGAAGCTTCTTGAACCATTGGTCCTTCTTGTAGAATTTCTTGAATCTCTGGACCATCATGCCTAGCTCTTCATCTTCATCTTCTTCTTTATCATCATCTGATTCCTTAGCTTCTTTGACAGCTTTAAGGGCGATTCCCTTGTTCTTGCCATGTGCTTCATCAAGTCCCTTCTTGAACTTGAGCTTTGCCTCAAATTCAGAAAGGCTGCCAAAGAGAGCTGCTACTGATGCCATTGAATCTCCATGAGCTTCTTCAATGGTAGCGACCTTGGCTTCCCATTCCTTGTTGAGGATATTGAGAATCTTCCTCACTTGGACAGGTTGCTCATATTCTTTGCCCAAAGCAACAAACTAGTTGATCAAATGAGTGAATCCCAGCTGGAATTTGCCAATGGATTCACCAAGCTTCATACGAAGAAGATCATACTCAGTCATGAGAGTATTGACTCTATTTTGCTTAACTCCAGTTGTTCCCTCATGAGCTATTTCCAGTGCATCCCACATAGCTTTAGCAATTGGTAATGTGCAGACAAAAAAATACTGTTGTTGACTTAGAGCACTTTGCAGTAAGAGAACAGCTTTACCGTTGAGTGTGACATTTCTCATGTCATTTTCATCATATTCTTCTTCTATTTTGGGAGTTCTAACACCATCTTCAATAAAGGCAGGTTTATAGTCTCCTCTTTCAAACACTCTCCATAGACCATATTCAGTAGCCATTACAAAAACTTTGAACTTGGCTTTCTAGAAGGAGTAATGCTCTCCATTGAATCCCAGTGGTCGATTGATCAAAGCTCCATCAGGTAGAATACCATCCATAGTGAACCTTCTCGAGATGTTAAGCTTTGTAGAAAAGACTTTGCTCTGATACCAAATGAAAGTGGAGCTAAATCACCAAGAGGGGGTGAATTGGGGATTTTAAAAAATTTTCAAATTGCTCTGTTTTGGAACACTAAAAACAGAGCTGAACAAATATAGGGAAGAAGAGCAAGACACACAAAATTTATACTGGTTCGGTCCAACCTTTTGACCTACGTCCAGTCCACAGACACTCTGAGATTTCACTATATCAATTGATTAGACACTCTGTAACTTAAGTGAATTCTCTCACTAGAACTTACTCCTCCTTACAAGTTGCAATCAATAACCCAATCTCCAAGTCCCTTGACTTAAGATTCTTACATGTCTATTGTTCTCATGAAAATACCCTTCATTTTTACTATTTTCCACATATTGAAGAACACATTATTAAGTATAAGGAAAAATCTAATTTAGAAAAATTATTTGAGGAGTGTATGGAAGCAACAGAGAGATCTAGTAGAGACCAAAAGGAGTTTGCCACTAGAATTGAGGAGTTTGACACTAGTGTTGAGTCAAGTTTTCAAAATATAGGGCAAGATAATTCCAAAAGCCTAGTGACCACTTCTTATGTTGATAATGATTATTGTGAGGAAGTTGAAGGTGTGGAATTATATGAGACTATAGATAATGTAGAAAGTGATTGTGGGTTTGAAATTGATTTAGATGAGAATAGTGGATGTCTAGAAGAGGTTCTGCCTGTGGAGCCTAAGGCTTGTGATTTTGGTGATCAAATTGATGTGGATATCCTAATTGGTTTTAAGGATGATTCTTCTATGGATGTTATGACTCTTACTGAGGAGAGTCAAGTTGATTTTATTGGATGCTCTAAATTCTTGGAAGTGCCTATGTTTATTTTCAAGGATATGTATGTTGTGCTTCATTTGAATTCAGTGATTGCTGGTAATCCAAGATTGTCTATGATTGAGGAAGTATAAGTAATTAACTTGAATGATCAATTTTTGTATGTGACACCTTGTTGCTTGAAAAGAAATGAAGACAAGGTAATTCTGGTGTTTGATACTTATGATTAGAAGTTGTTTTAAGAAGTCTGGCTGAAGACTTTAAACTTAGCGCTTCTTGGGAGGCAACCCAAGGTATGATTTGATGCTTTATTTTATTTTGTAGGACTGTTGAAAGCCCCTGATGATGTGGTCTACTTTGGTAGCAAGGATTGCAAGCGCAAATCATGGACAAATAGGGGAGTTTTTCTTCTACTTTTCTTTGATTTGTTCTATTTGATTGTTGATGATAAATTACTAGGAATGAGTGCTGGCCTTAGTTAAATATGTCTGTGATGACTATTGAATAGTTATTAGCACTTGAGATGTTTAATTGGTGGAAATTTGAAATATCTGAAATTGGTATTACTTTTACACTTAAATATGGTTGCTCTTCACTTCCATTACTTTTTGTTATTTGTTCATGTTGGTTCTCAAATATGTTTTGATGATAACAAGTTAAAAGTTTTCTATAATCACAATGCTTATCAGAAAGATTCAGAGTTACAATTAACAACAAATACAAAATGATTTTGGAAAGTCAAGATTCTCAAGAATGCTAAGATAATTCTCGATTATACACATATAGCTCTGTCACATGGTTCTTGAGAATATGTTTCATTTTTATCAAGTCATGTGGTTTCTGTGTAAGAACCAATTCTATAGGGAACTAATTCTCAAGAATAAATGTCAAAAGCCAACGTTTTCACAAAGCCCTGATTCTCGAGAACACCAAGATAGCTCTCGAGAATAGAAACTCATGTTATCTTTTAAACTAATTCTCGAGTATGAAATCCTAGTTCTCGAGTATGAATTAAGCAGTTTTATCTTATTTATGAACTCATCTGAATCTCGAGTATGATGTCTTGCCTCTCAAGAATCCAATTATAAAAAGATTGTCTATTATTACTAATACTCGAGAATGGCTAACTTGATATTCCCCTCAGATCAAAAAACACACTCGAGTATAATCAAGTATACTCGAGTATTATTATTAAAGATATCTATTTGCTATGAATTTCTGTTTGAGGAATTCTCGAGAATGAGTGAATAAATTCTTGAGAATATAGGATCTATATCTCTGTCATTTTTAAATTACTCAGATCAATTTCTTGATCTCACTAGGTCATAGATTAATCTTGCTTAATCATATTTATGCCTACCTTTGTTATATTTAATCATGCTTTTCAGTGGGTTTCAGTTAAATAATCAGATTAAATCAAGTTTTGAATGAAAAACAGTCCGACGTGGCACTTGTATTAAATGCTATTCAGTTAAGCAGAGCAACAATCGGAAGTAAGCTCCATGGCAGACAAAACATTCTCTTCGAGACTTACCTTTTCCAGCTAACACTATGAACTTCTCTTTGCACAAACACATCGACGACGAAGCATTTAATGATTCAACGGTCGACTGTTCACAAACGGAGTTGCACTACGTCTAACAGAAGATTAAAGAGTCTCAACGGATAGTTTGCAAACTCCTCAACGGCATTAATGGCAAAGGCTATAAAAGAACAACGCATTCAATTTCGCCACCTACCGAAACCCTGCGCAATCAATTTGATATTAACTTCACTTGTTGTTTCAACTGTTTCATAGAGTCTGTTCTTCAGTGTTCATTATCTATCAACTTGTGAGGAGTACTTAAACATTTATTTCCTTATCAATTGTTACTTAAGGTTGTGGAACCTTAAGAGTGGGTGTATAGATTACAACTTGTAAGGGGGAGTGGAGTCCGTGAGAAGAAGGACCATCCTTCGTTTACAGAGTCTGTGTAATCACTCTGAAAAATAGTGAAATCCCAGGTGTTCTGGGGACTGGATGTAGGTCGAGGATTTAGACCTAACCAGGATAAATTCTTTTGTGTTCATTTATCTTATTGGTCTCTATTTTGTTTTTAATTTGAAAAGAAGTTTAAAATTCTTGAGATCACCTATTCACCCCCCCTCTAGGTGATATTCCATCTTCAGTTCACATTGAGGACAATGTGACATTTAAGTGTGGGGGTGGGGGTATCCTTGATTATAACTTTCCTTGTCCTCAGATTTTTCTGTGGAAAAAAAAAATCTTATGGAAGTTTGAATTTTATTTGTGAACATTATCACAGTTGGGTTAATTTGAACATGGAAAAGGAGTGAATTTGATTAGGAATTAATTCTATGTTCTTTGAATGTTAGTAAAGAGGTAAAGATTTGGTTTTGGTACTTTACTTTAGAATGTCAAAAGAACCTGTGAGGAATTTGAGCCTAAGTTTCATTTCTTTTAAGAGGGAGGACACCTATTATGATTTTACCTCTAGAACTTGTCTTGAATCTCTTTTGAAATTTGGAATCCTTTTGCATGCAAAAAGATGATTTAGGCATTCATTTCATAGCTAGTTCAGCCAAATGTCCATCCTTATTACATGAAAATCATTTGTTTAGCCCATTTGAGCCTTTATTATTTTTTTTTTACAAAAAAGAAAAAAATAAATTTGTATAGAATAAATAGCCCTTTATTTGAGATATGCAATTTTTATATCTTTTTCTTCCCATTCATTTTTTTCTTTTTACTTTAGTAAGTGCTAAGTGAACCAATTTAAAAAAGTGAAGGAGTTAGAAAGTCAACACCATAAGAGTATGTGTGGGTAGTGAAAAGCAAAAAGAGAGAGAGAGAGAGAGAAGTAAGAAAGAAACAAAGGAATATATGGAAAAAAAGAAAAAGAAATAGAGATCCAAGAAAAAAAAAAGATTGTTGAAGTCAAAAGAATAAAGGTGGTTTATATATAGTGTTAGTGAGTTTGTTTTCTCTTGGTGCATATTCCTTTATTCTTTATCATGAATTTCATTAAATTTAGTTAACACTAATTAAAGTTTTCGGCCATACCGTTTGATCACTTTCATTTCATTATCCTACCTTGATAATTAAAACCTTAAGAAAGTCCTTTTGATTTGAGTATGCAATTGGATAATGTATAAAGTGGAGATTGAGATGATAAACAAGCTTATAGTAAATAAGTTGCAATAGGTGGAATTTAGTGTGTGCCCTTGAAAATTTTGAGATGAGTGAAACACTTGACTTGTGAGAGACATTCTATTGTGATTTATCTTTGTCAAATTAATTGTCTTGCTACTTGCTTTTTTTTTTTTTTTGGAATGTGAAAAAGATTTCTGAGAAAAAATTTGATTCTTAATATTTGAATTGATTTCAATTTTATAGTGCTTGCTTAAAAAAGATCTTGCTTCCATGGTTTTCTTGAAATTGGTTGTTTTAGAATTTAAACATCTTGAGGACAAGATTTGATGCAAGTGTGGGGCTGTGAAATCAAGGTTTATGAAGCTAATAAGGGATTAGTGAATCTAGGTTACTCATTTTATTCTTGTGGTAGTTTGTTTATTTTGATTTTATTTTATTATCTCTTAATTAAATTCAATTTGATTTTCTCAACTTAAACAAAAGTGTAAAATTAATGTTTAACTGAAGTTGTGGTTACCAAGTCCTTGTGGGAACGATATTTTTCTTATCACTTTATTACTTGGTACGACCTGTATACTTGCGGAGTTTATAGGCTCTAAATTTTGCCCTATCAAGAAGGAAACCATGGAGCCTTAGACATTAAAACAATCGAATCAATCAAGCCAACCGGAATATGAAGCTCACGCTCATGTTGAGTCACCAACAAGAATACACGAGTGATTGGAGGAAGAGGATCAAGAAGCATAATTTGAGATTTGATGGAGGCATACGGTTCATTCAAACCTTTCAAAAACCTGATTATCTAATCCTCATCCTGATGAAGAAGAGCATTTCCAATCGATCCACAGTTGCAAGGCTTCAAAGGGCGAATGTTGGACATTTCATCCTAGAGAATCTTCAGACGAGTGAAATAGTCACTCACAGATGAAGGACCTTGCCGGAGGTTACATATCTCTTCTTGGAGATTGGCTATACGAAACAAATCTGACTGAGAAAATCTTGTTCGGAGGTCATTCCATATTTCAGGGGCTAATCAAACCACAAGATGCTCTTCGCAATAGTTGGAGAGAGAGAACATGTAAGCCAGCCCTGGACCAGATTATTGCATCATTCCCAAATAGGGAAGGAGGAAGCTGTCGATGAGCATATTTTATCTTTATCATATTTATGTCTCGCCTTTATTTTAAGGTAAATATGTGTTTGAAGATAAAAGCCCTAGGAATAGAACATGTGTTATTCTTGAGGATCGATGATAGAGATCATGAGGACTTGAGAACACTAAATATCTATTGCCTAAAACTTGTTCCTAGTCTTGAATCACCAAGAAAGGGCATTTATGATCTCAATAAGACTAGTACGATATCGTCTACTTGTATAGGGATACAAGGTAGGGACCTCATGGAATACAGGGATGGAGATGTCTTAGCTAATGTTGTGGTTGGATATGTTGGAGAACATATAGCATCGAACTGACCCACCGAGAGACTCCACAAAGATTCATTGTAGAGAGTATCATTGATATGTAAAGTCTCTCATCGTTTGGTAGTGCGGATCGTCTTGGACTTAAGGATGTCATCGAACACTATGTCCTAGGGTTATACTTTGACCGTACAACTCTATCCACCTGAAAATGGGGAGAACAGTGTACTCTTGGGTGTAACTTAAATGCATGAGTGTAGATGGATATGCTGAGAGGACTCACAGTCCCCTACAAGGGATTAGTCATTCACAAGATCGATAGAGCTTAGATAGCTTCTAATTAACTCGAGAGTCTGTGCGCACAGCAAGTGATCATGAAGAGTCATGATCCATTATAGAGTTAATATAAGAAGATTCCTAGTTCTATGAAATAGCTACATTTAGTCAATTAAGAGAGATGATACTCTATCTTTGCTCTCGACTAAATGTGAATGATGATGTGAGGGATGATGCTTGCACGATATCCAAATGTAGAAGGTAGATCACTTGATCAACCCAATTAGTTCTGGGGCCACAGAGCATTGCTAGTGTCTTATGAGGTCATTAAATAAATTGGGCCCGTTAAAGGGGTTTTTAATTGGTCCAAGTTTATTTATGTCAGTGACTAATTGGGCCTAATGGGTCACACACAAAGGTTATTCTCGATTGTTTAAAATTAGCAAACTTAGGCCAATAACTGTTATTGGGCTTTATCAAGAGTAAAAGTGTATTTGGGTTGGAGTGGGACTCCAAGCCCAATGAAGAGAAAATGACATCATATATGGTGTCCCTAGTGGGAAATCAATTTCTCCATAAAAGGGCCCAAATGTATTGGAAGACCCAACGGGGTCTTAGACCAAGTTGAATTTGGAATTCAAATTTTGAATTTAAATTCAAGAGGATAGGTTATAAAAGATAATTCTGAATTATCTAATATATATATATATATATATATATATATAAGGATCCAATAATGATTGGATGAAGATAAGAGAAATAATAAGTTTGGATTGATTTAAAATGATTTTGAATTTTAGTTTAAGAGATGAATGTGATTTATCATCTTAAATTATTATTCAATTAAGATATGAATTTAATTCATTATGATTTGGATTTTCCAATTCAAGTTTGGATTGGGCCATTCTTGTGAGTACTTGAATTAGGGTTAGACTCTTATAAAATGCTGATATTTTGAGTGCCATTTTTATGCATGTTTTTTGAGGGAAATAAATGTGATCCATCATCTTAAATATAATCCATCAATCAAGATATGAATATGATTCATCATATTAAATTCAATCAATCAATCAAGATGTGAATTTAATATGACTTGGTTGACAAGCAATGGACTTATTACCTAAAACCCCTTTCTTAGTGCATAAGCTGAAAATTCCTAAGGCAATTAGGGCTAGGAATTTTTGGCCCACCAAGGCTATAAAAGGGGGGAGGGTTGGACATCTTATGATCATCCTTATACTCTCTAAATTTAGGTCTTTACCAAAGGTTTAGAGAGGAAAAGGCACCATTCATTAAAGGGTAAGGTTTCAACTTTGTTCATCCTATCTTTAACCTAATCCTAAGAAATCATCATCTTCTTGTAAAGATCAAAACCCAAAGGAACCTGTAATACCCCAAATTATTATTAAATGATTTATTTCTTTGAAATTATGATAATTGTATATTTAAAATTATTTTGTGACTTACTGTGTGACTATTATTCACATGTGAATTTTATTTCAGTTTCGGAGATGAAACTTGTTTTAAGGAGGGTAGAATGTAATACCCTAGATTTTTATTAATAGTAATAACCCATTTATTTTATTTTATTTTATTTTATATATCCTTGGTGGGCCAAATACTCCTAACCCTAATTGCCTTAGGAATTTTCAACTTGTGCACTAAGAAATAGATTTTAGGTAATAATTTTGTTACTTGTCAACCAAGTCATATTAAATTCACATCATGGTTGATTGATTTAATTTAATATTCCCTATTAATGAGTTGACAAGAGTAAAAGAGCCAAAGCTAAACCCTAATTCTAAATTATAAATAGAGGTCTAGCCTAATTCTGAATATTCATCTTCTCTTCTACTACTTTCTTCTACTACTTCTTCTATTCTTACTCTGAGTCAATTATTTTTCTAAGAGGTTAGCAAAAATGGAGACCAGGTAATCCTAATCCCCAAAACAATAGGAGTTAGTTGTTGCATGTCGGTCTCGATTTTTGTTTAAAACCCTTAAATGTATCACTGCATTTTTATATGTATATATATGTTCCTTTTCCAAATTACTTTATGAAAGCAAAGAGCTTCACCTCCTTGTATACATATATTTCTCCTTCTTGATTTGTGTTTAACTATTTTGCAAAACCCTTTATCATTGAATATACATGTACACTTTGGTTGCTTCGACTTTTGTGATTGAAACTTATAAATGTTTTCATATATTCATATATATATATATATATATATATATATATATATATATATATATTATTGAGAAATCCATTTATTATGTGAGTGTATTTAAAATAATTTAAATTGTGGGAGGATAGCTTTGGTATGGTACCCCCTAAAGTGATGAACACAACCCTTAGGCTTTATGCCTTGATATATTATTTGATGTGAACTGATTATATCCGTTCTTCCTAAAGTTGTAATACCCCGGATTTTTATTAATAATAATAATAATAATAGAAATAGTAATGATAATGATAGATTAAAATAATACTAATAAAATAATAATGATTAATAATAGAAATAAAAAATAATAATAATAACAGTAGATTAAAATAATAATAATAATAATAATATAGTAAAAATTAATAATGTTGTATTATTTCTGTGGTAATTATATTATTTTATAAATAATAATATTAGATTAGTCAGGATCAGATCCTAGAATCTAGGAATAGTTAGATCAAATTATATTTTCAATTTTTGAATTCATTATCGGATTCAAAATATATCTAATAATAAAACTCTACAATTTGTTTTAATTTATTTATTGGTAATAAGTAAAAAGCCCAACCCAATAGCTAAACCCTAAATTTTAATTATAAACTTAGGTTTAGCCGTCTAAACCTAGCAATACTCGATAGTCTTCTTCTCCACTACCTTCTCATCTCAAATCCTCCTTTCGAACTCTCATCAAATTATTTTCTAGGAGTCTAGCAAAAACAGAGACTAGGTAATCCTAATTCCCATGAGTCTTAGGATTAGTCTTATATAAATTTTGATAGGGTTCTTATATATGAAAAATATTATAAAACCTAACCTTAGATCGATAGGAACAATATTAAAGGCGTTGCTTTGTAATACAGTTTTGGATTATGTGAGTAACTTTTTTGCAATCAATTGTCGAATTCCTGAAGGATGAAATAAATACAATTGACAGTTGTTTTATTTCTTCATCTCGGCCTGTGTGCTTTAATTGCATAGATATATGATTGAATCCAAATTTGTCCCTGTGCATCTCTTTTTCTTTGTGATTGAAACCAATTCTTCACCTCGCCTTTCGTGTGTCAATTGAATACCCATAAACCTGTGCGTCGATTTTTTTTGTAGTCACATTATATTATATTTCGGTGCAACAAATTGCAATATATATTTATATGATACTCTTGTACGATGCTACAATTAATATCACCTAAATATGTCTGTTCATGTTTTTCTATTAGTTGATTTTCTTTTCTGTATGTAATATTTCCCGCTTAATAAAATAAGATATGAACAGATTTTAAGTCAAATAACTTTATATTCTATATTTAATTAAAATAATAGGAAAATGTATAAAAGATAAGTAAATAATAGAAATAATTTAGGAGTCTATTTTGCGTGTATTTTAAGTAACTTAACAGTGGGAGGATAATGAAAAATTACTGGTTTAAATAATGGTCATGAGAATTTCTCATGACAACCTTATAGAAACTCATGAGTAAAATGGATAATGAAAAATTAAGAATTTAAATGATGGTCATGAGAACTTCTCATGACAACCTCATAGGAATCCATGAGAAAAAGGTATAATGAGTAGAGCCAAGAATTTAAATGATGGTATAGAAACTCATGAGAATTTCTTTTACAGTTTAATTTGAAAAATCCATTTTTTTGTGTGTATTGAAATGAATTAATAGTGAGAGGATAGCTTGGGACGGTACCTCCCAAGTGATGAACACAACTTATGGGCTTTATGCCTTCGATATTTATTTGATGTGAAAATGATAATATCCGTTCTTCCCAAAGTGGTGTCTGGTAGGGTTTCCCGGAATACTAGTAGCAACTTTGGGAAGAGGTGTGCACACTAGGAAGATATGTTTATGACCAATTGATGATTGTGACTGGCAGGGTTTCCCGGGTCACAGGGTAAACTGGCAAGGTTTCCCGGGTTTATCATGGTTCTCTTCCCACCAAATAGACTGGCAGGGTTTCCCGGGTCTAAATAAATTTAAATGATAACGAATAATGTTTGATGTAATCACCTTATGATTTATGTGTGTATATACATGTGTATATTTGCTTTGATTAATATAGCTGTGCCATTTAAATTGTGTTTTATTAGAATTACCAGCTTTTGCTGATGTTTGTATTCATGAGCGGTGATGATCCTTCAGGGAAGCAGAATTTCAATGAAACAGGTGTCAAGAGTTTGGGGCTAGCAGTGAGAAGTGAGGAAACACCTTCATCAAATTTTATTTTATTTTATTTTGTTTGGAGTAAAACATATTTTGTTTGAGTTTGAATTTACCTTATTTGTAATAAGTAGCCTTGCACTTGTCCCAATACAAGTGTGGCGGTAACACTCCCCAAAGTTGTTTATTTTGAGTTTAATTAATTTATTTATGAAAATCATTTAAATTTTTGTTATTATAACTGTTAGAAATTGGGGGTGTTACAAAAGTGGTGTTTGGCAGGTTTCCGGGACACTAATAGAAACTTTGGGAAGAGGCGTGCATATTAGGACGAAGTGTTTTATTGCCAATTTGATATTTGATGATTTGTGTCTGGCAAGTTTCCAGGTCACAGGGTAGATTGGCAGGTTTCCGGGTCTACCATGGTTCTCTTCACACCAAACCAAATAGACTGGCAGATTTCCAGGTCTATATGAATTTAATAAAGATAATGAATAATATTTGATTCGATGTGAATATATAGATATGATGAGTATTAAAGTTGATATTTTAGATTATATATATGTATATGATTTTTTTTTTATCATCATATGAATATTTATTATTATTATTATTATTATATATTTTCTCTGTTTATTAGGATTATCAGCTTTTGCTGATGTTTGTGCTCATGGGCTGTGACGATCCTTCGAGGGAGTGGATTTTCAGTCAAATTGGTTTCAAAATTGGGCTGTTGGGGCTAACAGTGAGAAGTGAGGAAGAACAATGAACAATTCTAGCTAGTTTTTCTTATTTTATTTTACGCTTTGAATAAGACTTTTTATTTAAGTGTGGGTTTACGTTATTGTAGTAAGGTAGCCTTGCACTTGTCCCAGTACAAGTGCGGCAGTAACACTTCCCAAATTTTAGTTATTTTGAATTTCAGTAATTATTTATAAAAATTATTGCAATTTTATGTTATTATAATTGTTAGAAAATTTGGGGGTGTTATAAAACCAAAACTCAACCTTGTCTTCGCCTAGCAAACATTCAAGGAGTGGGAGGTTTCAAGAGAAGGAGTTCTCATTGCAATTGGGAGATAGCCGTGTGGATCAATGTTAGAGGACATCAAGAACCTTGTAGTCTTCGAGTGATCTTAGGTAAATCTAATCTCCAATAATTGTTTTATCAAATTATCTTAAACCCCAATAGTTGTTTTAACGAGTAATCCTGAAACTCATGGGTATTATAAATTGTTATGAATTCTCATGAGTACCGTAAAGAGTTACGTATTAATAATTAATAACTAATTAACGTAATTAATTAAGGTTAATAATTCATGAGGACTGTAAGGAGTTACGGGGTTTCCGCAATGATTAAACAAATTTTTTGTTTTCAACCTCATGAAATTTTGCATGAAAGTCATGTAATAGGTAAAATTAACCTTCATGAGCACCATGAGATAAATTATGAGATACAATTAGAGACTTTTAAAGGGGAGCTGGGGGCTCAAATTTTGTTTGTGGCATACCCTAGTAATAAAAGAGAAAACGATTCTCAATAAAGTGTAACTTCTAGATGGGCTCAAACACCCTATGTGTTAAATTTGAATTTGTTGCCTAGGAAAAGCTTAAGATGATTGTATAAATTGCAATTCGAAGCTTAAATTCGAAATTGCTAAACAAATTCAAATTTCTTAGTAGACTATTGCCCTTATTAGATGGACAGAAAATAGAAGATGAAAGAAAAATAAAGAGGAAAATGGGGAGAGAAAGGAGTTTTCCTTGGATGGGAGAGGAAAGAAAAGTTGAGGAGAAACCCCATTTTCTCCCCAACTCTTCTCTCCACGTGTGGAGAGATTTTGAGGGAAAAAAAAAAACTCATTTTTCATTATTATCCTCTCTCTTTCTCAACAAGTCTGTGTTCTCTTATAGTTCTTCCTTCTTATGCCCCCAATTAATTTTATAGTTCTTCCCAACCCTTCTCTCCACGTGTGGAGGGGGAAAAAAAACTCATTTTTCTTTATTGTCTTCTCTCTTTCTCAACAAGTCTGTGTTCTCTTATAGTTCTTCCTTCTCATGCCCCCAATTTATTTTATAGATGATAATTTATTTTTTAAGGTGCAAATTTGTCCGAGAAGTTTTCGCTAAGGAGCAAAGTTGACCTAAAGGTTTTTTATGTTTAATTAATGTTGGCTTAAAAGTGTTAAAATGAAGCGATATTGCCCCTTACCAATGTTAGTTTCCTAACGGTATAAGACAACATTATTACGTTTTTGAAACTTTCAAAGCAACATTGAATTTGAAAATAGTTTTGAGGCAATATTGCTACTTGGTGAAAACTTCCCCAGCTCCCTTCCTCTCTTTTTTTAAATTATTTTATTAAATTCTCACTTGCTCATAGATTATGTATTAGGATAGAAAGTATATAAATAATCTCCTATAATATATAAATGACTATGTTTTTAGAGAAATTAATTTAATTATCATTCATTTATTCTTAACGATATTTTTTTTTTCCTTAAAATCATGGCTTGAAATTAAATCCTTAAAACTTAATCTCATCATGAGTAAAATTACCAACTAATTTGATTTTGAAATAATTGTTAATTTTAATGTAAATATGATGTTTTTTATCATGTCCCCGAAGATACATTTTGATATAAGGACGATGATAGTTTAGTCATTTAAATATTTACTCATTTTCTTTCCTCCCTATTTTCTCTCATCCACCTAAAATAGTAAGGGTGATAACTGATAACATTTTCTCACATCCCATTTTCTTTCCTTCTAATTTTTATATATATTTAAATTATAACATTTTCTCTCCAGTTTTCTCTTACATTTATATTTATTTAAATATTTTAATTTTTAAAATAGAATATAAATTTGATTAAAAATACCCACTGAAGACAATATGGTCATTTTCTTTTCCCTTTTTTTAGTTATCCTATCATCATTTTCAACCTTCTTAACGTAATTTTTCTCTTCCTTCCTTCCTTTCCTTTCCTTTCCATCACAATTAATTCTTCCTACTAAACCTACCTTTATGGTGCTTTAAGTATGTATACAATCGACTTTTGTAAGGCATGTTTGAAATGTTACGAAAAGTCAATAACCCAAAAGAAAATGGTATACAATCTTTTGTATATCACAATAAATGAGATTAGGCTTTTTCCTCCTATTTCCCCTCCATCCAAACATAGGGAAAGGTTACGTGCACAACTCTCTTGATAACGAATTAGCAACTGAAAAAACCACAACCACAGTTATGGTGGCATTTTGTAGTGTATCGTTTTTTTTTTTCTTTTTAAAGAAAAAAACTATCAACTATATAAACATGTTTGTACTTTGTATGTGCACGCACTCTTCTCTCTCTCTCTCTTTTGGGAAACAAGAGAGGAAGAAGCTGTTAATTTAAGCAGTAACAGACTAAATAACTGATTACTTCTGTTCTAACAAGGACTACTCTCAAGTCACTATTTACACAAAGTTTCCCTAATAAATCACCAACAGTAACCACGAAGGAATTAAGCCTTACAAAATCTGGAGATGCCTTATAATAACGAGAAAAAAATAAATTCATCGATTTACAAACATTATCGTCGAATTGGAAAATGAAATTCCATGCCTTCATACTGTCTTCACAGGCATCTCTGATTCAAGCATCCCGTGTAACTGAACGTTTCTCAAGCATAATGATATCAGCAGCTGATTGGTTCAATCACTTGTGAGAGAGAAGCATCATCACATGCACAGGGCTCGAGAAAATTCGTTTGATCTACCATTTACTTAACCATGTTCTTCACTTCAAGGGCTTCCACTATTTACAGGCTGACACATGGCTTCCCATCACAATGCTGTTATTTCTACACAGCAATCATACTCTACCTTGGAGATGCACCATAGATGTAGCATGTCTTAAATTCTCAAAATCCTCCTTAATTTGTAAACCTGAAAAATAGAAAATTTTCATACTCAAACTTAGTCCTGTCACAAGCATATATATTCAATAGCCAAAAGGGTGTGGGTATGAAGACATGCGATCAAAGTGAAGTCTTTCTTTTGCCTTTAGGGGCTGTTTGGGATGAAGAATTTGGAGAGGAGGGGAGGGTAGAAAAAGGAGGGGATTTTTTTTTTTTTTTGAATTTAAAGAAATTACGAAAGCGGGGTTAAAAGTTTTTAACTATTTTATCTTATTTCACCAATTTTCTTAAATTCTGCTCATAAAATTTTTCCCTCCCCTCACCTTTCCTTCAAATCCCTCATGCCAAGCAGCCTCTCAAAGTGATGTCTGATATAAATAGTCCTACATGCAGTGATACAGTAGGTTTATTGTTATTATTCTTGTTTTCCTAAAGAAATATTTTAAGTAAAATCTTGAACAAGAAAAACGTGCTTAGAGATTTGCTACTAAAGTGTCGTAAGGTTTGAGTGCTTAAAGCACATTTGTGATGCATTTGCTCACGCACTATGTCAATTTGTACAGATACAAGTCCTTTGTGATTTACTTTTCTAATACTACAATTGCCAAATCTTATGATTTCCATAATTTTTAACAAGCTCGTGTCCAAATCCTGCATAGATAATAGGTTTCACAAATGACAGGGAATCCACATATAGGATAAGATGGTAAAAAATAACTAAAGTCAGACTTTAAACACATGATTGGGTATCAGTTGTCAAAAACACATCCCATTTTCTGCAAATTGATACAAGCCATTCATCTAACTCAATATGAGACTATGAGCCTGAACAACAACTGACTTTTCAAACGCCATGTCAAACAAGAGCCCATTTGGAAAAAAATCACTTATACCATTGCTATCCTAAACACAAATCACATCTACAATATGACTTTTAGGAGGAAAAAAAAAACCATATGGAAAAAAGTCATTTCTACCACCGCTATTCCAAATGGGCACAATTAAGGAACAGAATTTGACCAAAAAGGATATAAAGATACAAAATAAAAATATAATAATATACTAAAGTATGTGATAAATGATGTGCTTAACAAAATATGATGTGATTTTTAGTTGATAGTGATGAAGTTAGCCATAATTTGGAACAATGGATTCAAGATTGACATATTTTAATGCCTTGTTTACAATAACTATGTAGATTGATGCCCATTCAGGAAAAAAAAAAAATGTAAGATCAGCAACAAGTTACCAACCTGTGCAGTTCTGCTGGGCAATGGTACCTCTAAGCAGTTTCTAAGGCCATCAACTCTGCCAAGTTCACCAGATCAAAAAATTAGAGAAAGTTTTGTGGGGTTTCTTTTCTTCATCTTTATCTTCTTCTTTTTTTTTTTCCGTGGCCCCCACGCCGGGGGGGGGGGGGGGGGGGTTTGTGTGAGGTTGTGATTGGCGATTGCAGGACAGAAGACACGATGACAAGAGACTTGAGAGGTGTGAGTCTACCTTCTGCTGACAGTTTTATGAATATAATGGTCTTCTTTGATGTACCCTTGACCTCCATACTTTACTTCATCTGTGTTCAGAATGATCTGTGCCATCAAGATGTAACAACAAAAATTAGAGCCTACCCCTTTATAGAATCCAAAATAAAATGCTTATACAGCCTAGCTTTTAGAAACACATAAAAAACAGTAATAACAAAAAAATAATAAGTGATGATGATAATATAGGAAAAGAAAAAGAACATGAGAGAAGAATCAGAAGAGACTGATACTTACTTGATACTCTCCGGCTTCTTCTACACCTATACAGTAGCTATCGTATGAATTTGTTGGATGGAAATTGAAAATAAAGAGAAGAGGGCCTCTAATGTAAGATATGACCTGAAAGGAAAAGGAAAAATAAAAGATTTTGCTATATACAATAATTGACAACAGGAGACACAATACATAACATGTTTTCAGAATAAATGAATTAAAACATGACAGAGTGACTCCATATAAACTAGAGAAAAGCTGAGTATCAAGAACATTTGACTAGCTTCACAGTTCACATACTCTTTAAAGACAACCTTGTTACTATAGGAAAAGAGTATCGAAGGTGACATGTACATTTTTCATGCATTTAATCAGTTTAATCATTACACTGGTTTTTATTTCTGTTTACCTTCGGCAATGAAATTTAATTGGGGAAAGGAAGCAAGAAGAAATGAGAATGACTTTAGACAAGAAACTTCCTAAAACATGCTTTACATTTGTAAGATGATTTTTGGTGTATCATGTGTAGATAAGGTTGAGGAGGGTGGTAGATTATGAAATATGTTCCAAGACAGCCAGCCAGCCATTCATTGAGTTTGATGGATTGAGCATTTATGGCTAGATTTTTATTTTTTGGTTGAGCATCCTAGAAATATCCATTTAATGGATTGAGACTTAAGTTCCCCCCAATGATTGTTATGGGCAAAAGCAATTCAACAAAACACATGGAATAGATAATGAAGTTTTAGTTTTGGCATGTCTCTCATTTTTTGTTGTGGGGCGAGAACATTTAAGACTCCTGAGGGATCCTATTGAATAAATAAGTCAAAATAGCTTCTGGCCAAAATATTTAGTTAGGCAAAGCCACTTCATGGAGGTGTCTGTTCAACCTTTGCTATATCATTTTGTTGAGTGGTACTGACACAGGAGCTTTAGTGGATAATTCTATGGAAGGTTGGGTATGTTTTAGTTCAGAGTTGAAAAATCCTCTTACTTTCAGCTTTTGTAAAATCAAGACATTCTTGAATGTACCCATGCACTTAATCAGGTAAATCATGAAGTGGTGTCAATAGGAGCTCAAACTTCTCTCTCAACTCTGACAATTCCTTGTTGCAATTCATAATTCCTCAACATAAATGCACTACCTGCCAAGGTATCCTTCCTCCTACTTTTCCTTAATATGCCCCTTGGTTTCTAGGTAATTGCACTAGGTTTCTAGCTCTTGAGCTTACTTACCCTTCTTCCTAGTAAGCCTTATAGGACTTGGCCCTCACAAATATACCCCGCAGCCCATTATGCTATCATATGTCCCCTTTTATTACTTTTTTTTTTTTTTGGAAAAAGAAAGAGTAAATACCCTATTTGGTCATTGGAAAAAAACACGGACCCCTTTTTCGTCCCCAGGGACTAAAATGGGACATTTTTATGGACTAAAAAGGGGTTTTTGGAAATTTTCGAGGAATCAAAATGGGGTCCGTGTTTTTTTTTAGGGACCAAATAGGGTATTTACTCAAAAAAAGAAAATAAATGATACAAGGGTCATTTTCAGTTACATCTCTATTACCTTTTCCATTTATTTACACGCCTAAAAATTCTGAGTCTCAGCCGAGATATGCATGAATAATTACTGCTAGCTATTTATTAACCAAATGATCGAAGTTTCTAAAGCAGAACAGACTCACTTATATCAGTAATTAATGATCAAAAGAAAAGGTCATCAGCTAATTAAGAAGAAAAGTGGCCACCAATTGAGATTTGACATAACAGTAAATGGAAGAATTAAAAATTCAGTATACCTTCGAATTTTCATTCACATGGTGAATGTTTGAAAAACCTCGAGAAAGTACTCTCTCATTTTCATCTAGAATCATCATGTCCTTGTTAAAAAAAAAAGAAAAAGATAAGTAAATTTATCATTTGCCACTTTCAGCTTTTGTCATTTCAGATTGCTAAGATGCTTCTCAAAACGTCAAGTGTAGAGCTTGATGGTAGCCTCAAGAGTCAAGTCAAATGTCAATAGGAAAAAAATAGATTGAACAATCTCCTAGAGTACACTACATACTGTATAAACATTCATCATAAAAAAATAATAATAATAAAATAATCTGGCACATAACATAAAGTGGAATCGGATAACTTACTATTTCAGTTACTTTCCGAAAAGAATCCTACAATGTAATCAACAAGACAAGTTTTATAGAAAAGGACTCTAATAACACCTTATCAAAGGAAAACAAATCACGATAAACTCCATCTTTTGCCAACAGATCCCACCGACGGTTGGCAAGTGAATATGAGAAGTTGTTGCTTGGTGCTGGAAACTCAATTCTCTGGCACAAGAAGAACATCGTAAGTTAAAGTATTAAATTTTAAGAATTATTAATGTGTAACTCTACCTTTGGATGCCCAAATTCATTGCCCATGAAATTCAGAAAAGCATGGCCTCCAATTGCAAATGTTATCAATCTAATCATCTGGCTCAAGATAAACAAAAATTGATAAAAAAAAATGCATTGAAACTTGTAAGAGAATCATCCTTGTTATTCATAATTTGTTGAGATTCAGCCTATTCCCACAGCCAAAATATGAGATATAGAGAAACAGAAATTTGGAAGAAAAAGCCAGTGGAACCCATAACACAAGTTTATTGGACGCAATATAATTATGTTGAATCTCAATTCTAATAACATACTTTATATAATGAAGATCCTCTCGTCAATGAGTCTCTATAGTTAGGTGAATGCTCATTCAATTCACCAAACAATATCTCCGCAAAGGACCGTCCTCCCGATATGGACTGGCAAGAAAAATAAGACATGACTAGATTGAAAGCTACAGCTTCAACAAAAATAGACCTTGCATGTACAAGAGAGAGGCTGTAATTTAAGAGTAGGATGCCTGATTGTGATTTTCTGCATACACAAGTCTCTTATCAGCATATTCTCTATTGGACATCACCGTGTTAGCAATCTGAAGAGCGAAAAGCAACAAAAATGGAAGCATAATTATGATAAGCTTGAGAGAAAAATTATAGAGCCAAACAGAACATCCCATTTAATTATGAAATAATCAAATAAATTTAAGTACAACCTTACTCATACTCCACTCATGATCAGGAACATTCTCAAGTAAAGTTGACCACATCTCGGATACAGAAAGGTTAACATAATAATCAAATCCCAATCCTCCTTGAGAAGTTGCCTCACATAATCCTGGATAAAATGTTGCCTGAACAATCGATATATAATTATACACAGATAGAGAAAGCTGATGGTCTCAAGAAAATGAATCCTAACTTCATTATCAAGAAGGAATGAAAAAACCAAAAACAAAATAAAATGAATCCTAACTAATAAAAACCCTAAAAGATAAATTTTGTAGAAAACAGAGATGTATGTAAACTTAGTCGAGAGAGAAAGCGAGATGCAAAATTTTAAAAAGATAAATAAATAACACAATAACATGAGTTATATAAGATCACAATTAAAAAAAAAAAAAAAGGTCCTTCTACAAAATATTCAGGAAGGAATTAGACCTGTAGAACCAGAGAGAGAGAGAGAAATATAATCTGAAAAGTGTATTTATTCATGTACGTGGTAAGAGGTATTTATACACAAGAGAGGGGACAAGAGAATTAATGAGAGTTAATGACTCAATATGTAGATTGATTCCCTAATCTCTATAATTCCTAATTGATTGCGATACTAATTAGAATATATTTCTAACATATTTCCTAACAAGACCTATCAGTTTGTATACATGAACTGGAGTTCTGAAAAGTTAGCATTAGTATAGCATGTCTAACTAAATTAACCACAATTATGTGATAATTATTTTTAAATTCGTCATATTAGAAAAATTAAACAACCATAAGTTGTTGAGATTATTGAAAATCAAATAACCCCATGCCCTCTTTCGTATTATGCAATAGTTTGTAAAGAAATTGGAATCAGAAGTGGAATAGGAAAGAGAATGAAAGTGAATTTTAGACGTGCGTAGGTATGCAAGGAAGAGTAGATGGAATATTTGCATAAAATGTTTCATGGATATTTTTAAAATGTAAAATAATATTAGATAACTATAAAAGACCTTGCCAAACTCACTCTCATTCTCCCCTTTGGGCCTAAAGCCCATATCTACCCATTGAAGCAAATCAAAGACTAGGTTTTGTAGGGCACCAACCCACAATTGAAGGCACAATAGCATCAAACGCATGACACAGATGACTTTAATTGATTCTCAAAGACACGACAATAGCTCTTTGCATGTAGCATCTCTTCCTCATCATTTGCTACACTCTCAACTATGATGCGCTCTTTGCAACATTGAAAGATGAGGAAGATTGAAATAAAGCATATGAGAGTTTGAATAGATGTGAGAATTTGATAGGAACCTAGTGTCTTTCACTAGTTTAGACGTTATTTGTGTTTTATGTTTGACTATGTGTCTTGTGTTAATTGTTACAAGTGTCTAGTGTTGGTTATTGCAATTTACTAGCAGATCCATATGTCTAAGGATTGGTAGTTACTTTCAGTTATGCTATCAAAACTATAAATATCTTGTTATGTACTTTGCCAATGATAGGAATGAAAGTATGATAAGATACTGATTTGGTCATGCTGATGGGAAGGTTAAATGAATGAGAATGTAAAGAGAGATAATAAAGTTGAAAAGAATAAAAGATGATAGTAAGTTATAAAATTACTCTAATCTAAAGAAGAAGCAAGTATCTCGCCAGCTCTTTAAGAACAGCCTCTGTTTTATAGAATAGGCAAGTATCTTACTAATTATATAAAAATAGCCCACATCCTTAATAGAAAGACGAGCCAGAATCTATAACTCATCGGACTATTAAAGCCCAAGGAGAATCTCCCATACCAATTTACTCTCTAGAATATTCCATGTTCTTATTGATGAAGCACTACGCCTATTTATAATAGTTTACAGAGAAAGACTCTAATTCAAAATTCAAATACGAAATCTTAAACATATCTAAATATGAAATTCAGATAACTCCTAATCCTAGATTCTAGCAACTAAATCCATCTAGTGGGATATTCCACTTATTTCTCGATTTCTTGAAGATAATATAAACAGACTCAATTAAATAATAATCAAAGCATACTCAATTAATTAAATATTTATTCCTAAAATCTTTAACTTTCCGCATCTTACATTATCTCCCGCTAATCCGGTACTCTATCAAAGTATTATCCTTCTTCTATAGGATTTCAGATTTTGATTCTAGAGTTCTCTTCTCTTTCTTCCCATTTCTACTTCTATTTTCAAGGTTCCCCTACTTTTAGGATTAGATTCTCACTACCCTTCTACTATCCTATTTTTTCTTCTCCTTATTCTATCTTCTTCTATCTAGTTTCTAACATTTTTATCAGAATTTGAAGGAACAAGTACTTGACATAGAACTTTTCTTTACGTTTCACGTCTTCAGTTTTCAATCTACCCAACATTGAAATTAGCAAAGTTGGAGTTTGCTTTGCTATCCAGGTTTGATTGTGTTAAATGAGCGTACCTGTAATACCCCTGATTTTTATTACTAGAAATAACCCATTTATTTTATTTTATATAGCCTTGGTGGGCCAAATTCTCCTAACCCTAATTGCCTTAGGAATTTCCTGCTTATGCTCTAAGAAAGAGGTTTTAGGTAATAAGTCCTCTACTTGTCAACCAAGTAACATTAATTTATACCATGATTGATTGATTGAATTTAGTATACCCTATCATATTAAATTCACAACATGATTGATTGATTGAATTTTATATACCCTATCATATTAAATTCACATTATGGTTGATTGATTTAATTTAATATACCCTATTAATGAGTTGATAAGAGTAAAGAGCCTAAAGCTAAACCCTAATTCTAACGTTATAAATAGAGATCCAGCCTAACCCTGAATACCCCTATTCTCTTCTACTATTCTCTTCTACTATTTCCTCTATTCTTTCTCTATTCTTCTAAGAGGCTAGCAAAATGGAGACCAGATAATCCTAATCCCCAGAACAACCTTGCGTCTTGTGCTTATTCTTTTTCTCTACATCATATTTTGCTAATCCTAACTCCCATGAGTCTTAGGTTAGTTTTATATAAGTTTTGATAGGGTTGTTATATATGAAATGTATTATATGTAATCCTAATCCTCAGAACAACCTTGTGTCTCGTGCTTATTCTTTTTTTCTACATCCTATTTTGCTAATCCTAACTCTCATGAATCTTAGGTTAGTTTTATGTAAGTTTTGATAGGGTTATTATATATGAAATATATTATATGTAATCCTAATCTCCAGAACAATAGGAGTTAGTTGTTGCATGTCGGTCTCGATTTTTGTGGAAAACCCTTAAATGTATTACTGCATTTTTATATGTATATATATGTTCCTTTTTCGAATTACTTTATGAAAGCAAAACGCTTCACCTCCTTGTATACATATATTTCTCCTTCTTGATTTGTGTTTAACTATTTTGCAAAACCCTTTATCATTGAATATACATGTACACTTTGGTTGCTTCGGCTTTTGTGATTCAAACTTATAAATGCTTTCATATATATATATATATATATATATATTTATTGAGAAATCTATTTATTATGTATGTATTTCAAAATAATTTTAATCGTGGGAGGATAGCTTTGGGATAGTACCCCTAAAGTGATGAACACAACCCTTAGGCTTTATGCCTCTGATATATTATTTGATGTGAACCGATTATATCCGTTTTTCTCAAAGTGGTGTTTGACAAAGTTTCCCGGGACACTAGTAGCAACTTTGGGAAGAGGTGTACACATTAGGACGAAATGTTTTATAGACAATTTGATTGATTGTGACTGGCAGGTTTTCGGGTCTACTATGGTTCTCTTCCCACTAAATTAAATAAACTGGCAGGTTTCCGAGTCTATATGAATTTAATAAACATAATACCTAATATTTGATTCGATGTGAATATATATATATATGATGAGTATTAAAGTTGATATTTTAGATTATATATATGTATATGATATTTTTTTAATCATCATATAAATATTTATATTTATTATTATTATTATTATTATTATTATTATTATTATTATTATTATTATATCTTATTTTTGTTTATTAGGATTACCAGCTTTTGCTGATGTTTGTGTTCTGGGCTGTGATGATCCTTCGGGGGAGCAGAATTTTAGTGAAACAGGTTTTCAAGGCTGGGGCTAGCAGTGAGAAGTGAGGAAGAATAGTCGGCTAATTCTAACTAGTTTTATTTTACTTTATGCTTTGAATAAAACATTTTTGCTTGAGTTTGGATTTATGTTATTGTAATAAGTAGCCTTGTACTTGTCCCAATAAAAGTGCGGCGGTAACACTTCCCAAATTTTTGGTTATTTTAAATTTCAGTATTTATTCATAAAAATTATAGCAAATTTATGTTATTATAATTGTTAAAAATTTGGGGGTGTTACAGTACCCTTTCCCCTTCTTCATGTTTTGAGGCTTACTAAGAAGTTTCCAACATTTTTGCTTTATGGGGCAGGGTTTTCTTGTAGTACGTGCACCACACATAATCCTTATTGAATTGTTTAGAAAGCCTAGTGGGTCCATGGCTCTCCCCATTGTACAACAAGTCTAGACACCAAAGTAACTCCATTGGTGAGGTATCCATATCCCCCCCCCCCCCCCACCTCCATTAATATGATAGCAACGGTTTCATTCAGGGTTGGTACTTTTTCCCATCCCAATATTTTGGACTCTTGCGACATCAAGTTCAATGTTCAATCTTACAACGAAGTTCAAAAGTCCTTTGCTTTTCAAAAAGCATTTCAGAATAGTTGTTCTTCACTGCACTTCATCTAGCAACGATACACCTCTTGGCTCTTGCTATAAGCCTTTGAAACATCAGAAAACTAAGTCATCGACTCACTTTCTCGCCTGGAGTTCAAGAGCTCGTTAATATCATATATTTATTTTCCCTGCATCACACGCTTCAGAATAGTCTGTTGGACTGCATGCCATATCTCTTCTATTCTGCTCAGGGACATGCCAGCATAGCTTGTTTTTGGTGTCATGGAGCATGTTTTCTCCCAAGCATCCAAGTTCTCCCCCCACAGCTTAGCTTTCGTAGCAAGCAAATGACTCAAGTTGCCTCATCTCTTTATAAAGGTAATAACAAATTGATACCACTTAAAGTAATTCTTCCTATTCAACTGATAGACAATCTGAATATGTGACAAATAATCATTGTTGGTATTGTTCAACACGAATTCAAATTTTGTGGTTAGTTGCGGAGGACCCTAATATTATTAGAACAAGTGTGAAATGGCAGACAACATGACCTATGAAAAGAGAGGGGCTCTATAATAAAAAATGGCAAGTAGTGTGTGGCTTGTAGGGAAATGCTCCGATTGCCACAATTGTGCCATTTGGCCATGTCTTAGGTCAGTGGTAGCAATGATGGAACCACTTGTTGGCTAGCTGACCTTATAAAATTTGTTAGTATATATATATATTTATTATATGATATTTTATTTTGGCTAGTGATTTGGCCCCAGCTAATCTCTCATTTTCTCTATAAGGACAATGTTTGGTTCATTACTCATTGAGCTGTAAGAGGAAAGTAAAATTTTTGTTTAAGATACCTACTAAAAAGGTTAGTATCATCTTACATCTTGTGTTGATTTATAATTGTGTTATTATTTATTTGTATTTTCAATGTTACGTGATACTCCCTCCGGTCCTAATTATAGGAACACTTTTTGAAAGAACCCTCCCATTTGCTGGTAAGGTCTTTTCCCGGATTCCAAGACAGACATAAACAAGACAGACACAACACAATATGCCTTTTAAGGTTGCAGGGTTGACCTTTTTATTTTTATCTTCTTTTTTGAGTAAGTGTAGCAGCAGTAGCTTTATTTTAGGGTGGCTCATAGGAGACTGTGTTAACTCCTGCGTTTTGAGTATATGAGCCATTAGTGGTTTTGCTAGAGGGTTATGCTGATTTTTGTATGAGAGTGTGAGAGGAGAGGGCAACAGGACCTGTATCAGTCCTGGTACTCTTTTGGCTGAGGGAGTAGTTTTTACTCATTAGATTGTGTAAACCAGTGTTTTGCAGCTGAGTTAAGCTGATATATATTAATATTTCCAGAGTATTGTGCTGGTTCTTATCACTTTTGTAGTGCAATTTACTACAAAAGTGTTCATATAATTAAGACCGGAAGTAATACCATTTAGTAAATAGTTCAATATGTTTATTTTTGGCCCAGGCTAAAAATATTTTCTAGTTCCAACATGGAGTGGTAGGGGTTTACAGTTGATTAGGTGAAGAAAACAGAAAAAGTAGCAATGAAGGCCACGAGCAGTCACAAAAACCAGAAAAGAAATTAAGGATGCGATAAGCTTCGAAGAAATGTTGTTGCTTAGGAATAACAAAAGCAATCCTCATTCATATGGAACACATTTCAATCCCAAAATAAATGGTCATATTGCTTTTGTTTAATAATTTTTACAAAGACAGAATGTTTAAATTATCAAGACTATCTCAAAAATATACTTACATCTTCTGCTATAGTGATTATATTAGGATAAAGTGCGTGCAGTATTTCATTGGCCAATATGAGATATAAAAGTGCATCCCTGTCAACATATTGATTACAGTACCTGCGAGAAAGTGAATTCAATGCATGGATTTTCAGTGTTATATTTTTAATATTTTTTTAACTCCTTTTTTAGAAGAAAGAAGTTGCTTCAAAAGAGAATTAAGTACAAAATCGTAAGAGTAAAGAATCCTCAAACCAAAAATTACATTATAAATACATCTTCAAAACAAACAAAGTAACAAAATACCAATAAAACTAATTAAGCATAAAAGAACTGTCCAATGGCTCCCATCATATAGAAAAAATTGCGGAGCAAAAGATAAATCAAATATATAATTCTATCACATAACTAAATATCCAGAAATTTTTCTCCAACACCTAATTTAGCTAATTCAAATCAATTTAGATGAAGCAGATTGCACTATAAAATACCTGGCTGTATCATAACCTGACACAAATGAAAAATGGCAGAGAATCTTAAAGAAGCCTTGTAAGGACAGCAACACATAATAGATGCATACTCATCGGATTCAAGACTCTTAAGTTGTCACTAAGAAAATGTATGGTACATTTGAAGTTGCATCAAAAGGTATGAAAAGAAATGAAAATGTTAAAATCGCATTTGCTACTCTTGCTCTATCCTCATGGCTTTACCGATAATTTCCTCATGTTTTTATAGTTTATTTCCCAATGTCTTTTTTCCATTTTAATGTCAGTAAAGTTGACTAACTCCATGCTATTCATTTTTGTCTTTATACTGTTGCTTTTTTTGGGGATTGAAGCACCAACTTGCCGTTCACCATTCTTCCTACATGTAATAGGAATAGTCTGAATCATCTATCTATTCATGTACATAGGATTTGCATTTATACAATAAGAGAGTCTTGACATTGATGGCTGTTAATTGAGGATTATTTTCTAATCCCTGATTTGTAGGGATTCTAACATATTTCCTTAATTCCTAACACTCCCCCTCAAGTTAGAGCATAGATGTTGATCAAGCCTAACTTGTTACAAAGATAGTCAACCCGAGTCCCATTTAAGGCCTTAGTCAGAAGGTCACCCAATTGGTCACTAGACCGCACATGCCCTGTAGAAATAAAGTTCTTCTTGATCTTGTCGCGTACAAAATGACAGTCAATCTCAATGTGTTTCGTACGTTCATGAAACACAGAGTTGGAGGCTATGTGTAAAGCAACTTTATTATCACACCACAACTTCGCAGGTAATGACGTGGCAAGACCAACCTCCTCCATTAATTGGTGAATCCACACAATTTCCTGTACTGACTGAGACATAGCTCTATACTCAGCTTCTGCACTCGATTTAGACACCACATCTTGCTTCTTACTCTTCCATGATACTAAGTTTCCGCCCACAAACACACAATATCCTGTGGTGGATCTTCTGATAGCCTTTAATCCCGCATGATCTGCATCACAAAAACATTCAATCTTGTTGTGGCCATGATTCGTATAGAGTACACCACAACCAGGTGAGCTCTTTAAATAATGTAGGACATGCTCCAATGCTTCCCATTGAGCATCAGTTGGTGCAATCATGAATTGACTAAGCACACTAACTGGAAAGGTTACATCGGGGCGAGTTACTGTGAGATAGTTCAATTTCTCAATTAATCTCCGATATCTCTCAGGGTAGGCAAATGGCTTGATCTTCTCTGGATCAACTTTCTTTCTGACATCCTCAGGTAGCTTGTCAAATGGTATGCGGTCATCCACGTCCAAGAAGGGATTAGGAATCATGGGAAAGCTATTCGGTGCTACTCCGAGTTTCCCGGTTTCTTTTAACAGATCAAGAACATATTTCCTCTGTGTCAAAAGGATGTCTTTCTTACTTCTCATAACCTCTATCCCAAGAAAGTACTCTAACGGACCCAAATCCTTTGTTTGAAAATGAGAATTAAGAAAGGTCTTAAGTGATGAGATTCCCAAAGCATTGCTACCTGTAATAACAATATCATCAACATATACCAGTAACAGAATCATGCCAGTATCTGTATGCTGATAAAACACGGAATGGTCACATTTACTCTGAATCAGACCAAACTTCTTAACCACAGAGCTAAACCTGTCAAACCAAGCACGAGAACTCTGCTTCAAGCCATATAAAGACTTCTGAAGATAGCATACCTTCCCACGCTCCCCCTGAGCAACAAAACCAAGTGGTTGCTCCATGTATACTTCCTCAAGCAAATCACCATTCAAGAATGCATTCTTAACATCCAACTGATGAAGATCCCAACCATAATTGGCTGCCATAGAAATGAAAAGGCGAACAGAGGACAGTTTTGCCACAAGAGAAGTTTTCTGAATAGTCAACACCATAGGTCTGAGCATAACCTTTGGCAACCATTCGAGCTTTCAAACGTTCCAAAGTCCCATCAGCTTTCGTTTTGATCGTAAACACCCACTTACACCCGATAGCCTTCTTTCCAAAAGGCAAATCAACGAGATTCCAGGTACCAGCCTTATCAAGGGCCACCATTTCGTCTTCCATCGCAGCACGCCAACCGGGATGGGTTAAGGCTTGTTGGAGAGTAGTGGGAATGGTGAGAGAGTCTAAAGATGTTATAAAGGCACAGGACGGAGGAGACAAATGGTTATAAGAAACAAAGGAAGAAATAGGATAAGTGCAAGTACGTTTACCTTTACGTAAGGCAATAGGCAAGTCATTAGGAGGATCAGACACTATGTCTAGTTCAGAGGTAGAAGCAAACGGATCAGGGTGTCAAGAGTATCAGACACTATGTCTGGTTCAGAGGTAGCAGCGGAAGGATCAAGAGTATCAGGCACTGGTACTGGTTCAGAAGTAGGGGCGAAAGGAACTGATGCCGGATCAAACGTCGAAGCAGCCACCGGTGGGTCATGAACTTGGTCAACAACATTACTCGCCCTAAGGCGTTTCCGATAAACATGATAGATAGGTGGTTTAGCAGGTGCCGAGTCAGATGCTTGCACTGGTGGAGACTGAACCGTATAGACCAGGAGATCATCAAGATTGTCAGAAGTGTCATCAGTAGAGACATGAGATGGGGTTGGAGTCAAGACAGGAAAGAACGAAGTCGACTCATGGAATGTGACATCGGTAGACACAAGATACCGCCGAAGAGTGGGGGAATAGCACCGATAACCCTTCTGAACCCTAGAATACCCAAGGAAGACACATCTAAGAGACTTAGGATCAAGTTTGGTAACAGTGGGACGAACATCGCGAACAAAACAGACACAGCCAAAGATTTTAGGGTCAACAGGAAACAAGGGTTTGGAAGGAAACAAGGTAGTGTATGGAGTGGCACCATTGAGTATAAGGGGGGACATACGATTGATAAGGAAGCACGCAGTAGACACAGCGTCAGCCCAAAAAGGCTTAGGAACATTCATTTGAAACATGAGAGCCCGAGCAACTTCTAATAAGTGACTTCTAATAAGTGTCGGTTCTTACGTTCTGCAACACCATTTTGAGCTGGTGTATCTGGATAGGAGGACTGATGAAGCATGTCATGCTGGAGCATATAGGTTTGTGTGAAAATCATAAACACTCTCAATGCTATATTTATTCATAGGAAAGGATTACACTTATATAAGCTCTAGAAGAGATATCAAAGGCAAGATTAAAGGGATTACAACATAAAGGACTGATTACAATCAGTCAGAAATCTTTCCTAAACTAATACAACTAGAATCAAGGGATATGAAAGAGCTAGGATCATGGCTAATATCATGGGTAATAATCTGATTTCCAACACTCCCCCTCAAGCTGGAGAGTATATGTCGATCATACTCAGCTTGCCTCGAAATCCTTCAAACTTTGTTCTTCCAGCTTCAATCTTCAAAAACTTTAGGCTTGTACTTCTTGAGTCTCAGCGGCCGATTTATTTTTGTTTGGGCTTGTATCCTTCTTCAGTCTCAGCGACCCATTTATTTTGTTTGGGCTTATACTCCTTTTTAAGTCTCAGAGGCCCCATATTTTGTTTGGGCTTGAACTCCTTCTCAAGTCTCAGAGGTCCCATATTTTGTTTGGGCTTGTACTCATTTTTTGGAGTTTTAGAGGTCCTATATTGAGTAGCAAATCTTGACAACGTTGAGAATTACTAGCTGCGACACGATCGACGGACGAGCAGCGGCCGCGACAAGATCGAAGATGAAGGTCCCATAACTGCTTGAGTCTTCAAAATCCTTAGACCTGTACTTTTTGAGTCTCAGAGGCCCATTTATTTTGTCTGGGCTTGTACTCCGTTTTGAGTCTCAGAGGTCTACGAATTTATGAAATAACAGATTGGTCCCTAAATTTGGTAAATGACATATTGGTCTTACGAATTTCAGAAATGACATTTTGACTCTTCTGTCAACAAAATGTAGCCTTTTTTTTCCTTTTTTTAGATCTCTCCTTACTGGCTCCATCTGTCCCCCCCCCCCCCCTTTTTTAATAATAATAACAATAATGATTTAGGTTAGATCCACTTCTTCCTCATGTGTCTCGGTCTCCCGATACCTTCTCTTCTTCTGCATCACCCGATCCTTCTTCTTCTTCACCTTCTCCTTCTCCTTCGATCTGAAACAATGGCGAGGAAGGGATGGTGGAGCAAGGAGGAGAAGGTGCAGATGTAGCAGTCTTCTGGCGCTGCTCTGCCTTTCTGGCAACGACAGCGAGAAACAGCAACGGTGCCGTGGTGTGAGGGAGAGAGAACTCGCGGCTGATTCTGGTCTAAACATGCCGGTGATCAAATGTTTTCTTTCATTCCCGGGGTGATACATGCCGCCGGCAGGTGAGAACGGACACCGTCATCTTCTCCTTTCTCTGCTTTCCTTCGGTCATGGAGAACCCAGGGAGTGAAAATCGGACAGAGACTGTTGACACTGGGTCTAACGAACAAAGAACCTAGGGAGCAATGAGACAAGGACAACGAAGACAAGATAAGGGACTGAAAATGGTCTGGACGATTGGCTAACCCAACAGAAAACAATGATGAAAGTGGGTGTCTCCCAGTGCTGTGTAACTCACTGCCTCTCTGAAATTCTGAACAGAGCAGCGAATCACCAACGCTGGAAAACCAGTGCAGAACTGTTAATTTCCTTCGGGAATTAATGTTGCTCTGATACCATGTGAAAATCATAAACACTCTCAATGCTATATTTATTCATAGGAAAGGATTACACTTATATAAGCTCTAGGAGAGATATCAAAGGCAAGATTAAAGGGATTACAACATAAAGGACTGATTACAATCAGTCAGAAATCTTTCCTAAACTAATACAACTAGAATCAAGGGATATGATAAAGCTAGGATCATGGGATATGATAAAGCTAGGATCATGGCTAATATCATGGGTAATAATCTGATTTCTAACAGTTTGAAATTGGGCAGAAAAGTATTCTTTATCATTGTCGCTCCGTAAGGTTTTGACAAACACACCAAACTGAGTTTTGATTTCAACACAGAAATTACAAAAATGAGAAAACAATTTAGAACGAGTTTTCATTAAATAAAGCCAGGTAGTACGAGAGAAATCATCAACAAAAGTAACAAAATACCTAAAACCAGGCTTAGACTCGACGGGACATGGACCCCAAACGTCAGAGTGGACTAAATCAAACAAAGATGCAGCTTGTTTATGAACTCGAGGTGCCAAGTGAACACGATGATGTTTAGCAAACTGACATGACTCACATTCTAAAGAAGACAAATTATGGAATTGATGATACATCCTCTTCAAAGAAGACAGAGACACATGACCTAACCGACAATGAATATCAAAAGGGGATGAACCACCAGAGCAAGCAACTGAACGCGGTACCTAATCCTCAAGGAAGTAATGGCCACCAAATTCATAACCTAGATTCATAACCCCTACCAATAACTCGCTTTGTCGTAAGATCCTAAATCAAACAATGGTCAGGAAATAAAGTAATGAAACAATTGGATTAGCGAGTGAGCTTGCTAGGAGACAAGACTAAAAGTAAGGTCAAGGACATTAAGGACATGGGATAAGGGAACAGACGAAGTAGGTTTAACAGTGCTAGAGCCAATAACACGAGAATAAGAACCATTGGCAATTGTGATAATGAAGGGATTGGCATAAGGCGCATATGAGGAAAACAAATGGTGGTTACCTGTCATATGATCAGTAGCACCGGAATCGATGATCCACTTCGAGGAAGAAGTAGCAAGACTAGAAGCAATATTACCTGTACCAAGAACAACAGAAGAACTAGACGTAGATTCAACCATCGATCTTCACCAAACAGAAAAAATAAGTCCAATTTCACAACAAGCTCTCCAAGCAAGAGACCAGCCACAAAAAAAAAAAAATATATCACTGAAGATGACAACACCCAACAATAGCACTGGGAAAACCAAACGAAACACCTCATCAAGGGCAAAAGACGAATAGGTCACACAAAGACCCAAATGGCCACCAAAGAGACGGCAACCCAACACTAAACAACAAACTGACAACACAGGAGAGCCGAATACTGACTCCACCACCAGAAAGATCTCACACAGAACCAAGATACACCATAACCGTTTGATTCACCTCGCTGGTTGGTTTACCAAACAGCAACAAGCTGTCAAACAGCAGAAACAACGTCAAAGCCGCCACAAGTGGTCACACAATGAAGTACCAAACGCCTTTCCAAAGGCAAACAACCACAACCACAAGATGCACAAACACCTCAGTTTAGCAGATAGATAAACAATGCAGTCAAGCCACCACCACGAGATGGCATAAAGACCAAGGTGGGAGTAAAAGACGCACAAACTAGAGCCAAACGAACTCCAAAAACGTACTGAACCAAGTGGCCCAAACACCAAACTCATGTAAACCAGCCTGAAACCACCACTGTCGTGCCGGAACAAAGAATCTGATGCCCGAGGACACAACCACAGCCTAAACGAAGTGGAGAGGAGACCTCACGCGCCAGGAGGACGTCACTGTTTGCGCGGCGCGTGTACTACACGCTCCGGTCACGCGCTGTCGGAACTCGATCGGACCATTGGGGTTTGGCCGATCGGACGACAGGGAACCTTGCTGGCCAGCGCATGTGAACCAATGGAGTCAAGAAGCAGAGACTCTCTCTCTCTCTCTCTCCCTCTCGCTCTCTCTCTCGCTCTTTGTTTCTACGTAACTGATGAACTGGGCAGCAACACCAGAAATAAAAAAAACGCAGATAGAAGATTGAAGGCTCTGATACCATGTAATAGGAATAGTCTGAATCATCTATCTATTCATTTACATAGGATTTGCATTTATACAATAAGAGAGAGCCTTGACATTGATGGCTCTTAATGGCTGTTAATTGAGGATTATTTCCTAATCTCTGATTTGTAGGGATTCTAACATATTTCCTTATTTCCTAACACTATATATTGTGTTTTATATCTTCAGTCAATGTTTTCTCCCAAATACTCATATTTAGGGGAGATACTATAGGAAGAATGTAAGTTTTGGATTGAACCCCTTTAAGTTTTACAATTTCTTTCCTTTTCTATGTTTTATATTTTATGAAGACTTTTTCCCATTCTTGGCTGTCACTAAAGTCAACTAAATATAAGCAATTTATTTTTGTGAGAATATCAAGTTTAGAAATTTATTATTATTATTATTAGTAATATCGTTTAGTATTTATTAAGATTAGATATGAATATTATACTTTAGGAATATATCTTTAAGATATTATAATTTGATTAGATTAGATTGGATTGGATTATGTTAGATTTAGGGTTAGAGTAGTCTATTCTTGCATATATAAAGGCCTCATTATACTCTCTTATTCTTAGGGATCAATAATATTAATACTTCTCATGTCCTTCAATATGATCCTTCAATCTCAACAATTTTTATATTTGCAGCATTGCTCTCTCCCGAGATTGAAGGTCAAAATGTCTCCATTATTGTTCCTATATGTTTCATGTTTTGCATCCTCTTCAATTAGCAATAATCTAATTGCAATACTAGTCCAGGTTCCCTCCCTGCCTCTCTCCACTCTTCAAAAAATGATACAAAAAACCTTCAAGAGGGTGGTAACTATTATATGGATGAGAGCACTCAAGCCATATATTGGGAACTAAACTGCCACTGTAAAGCCAACTGATAGTCATGTAATAAATTCATAAAAACAAATAGTTTCATTTACAAGTAAAATAAGTTAGAAAAAGGCCTTACTCCTCCAAATCACCAGTGAAAGAAGCAAAACCATTGTGAGTATATATCATAGAAGACAGGGAATGGAACTGGAAGCCATCAATCTTGTACTCAACAATCCACCTGTTCAAGCAAAGATTCATTAGCATATATAATACCAGCACTGCCTATCAAATGGTGGTGGGGAAAGAAAAAGAAAGAACCGCTATTACATCTAGAATCTAGAAGGAATAACTCAGAGGCAGTAATAATTAAAGTATTTGCTATGCACATACCAGTTCAAGTTTGAGAGAAGGAAATGCAGAACATCAGGGTCGCCATAATTAAACATTCTGGTGCCCCAATATTTGTGTTGTCCTCGTTTACCTATTAAACACAAGAATTTGGGGTCATGACCAGTATTAAATGTAACTAGTTTTATGTAAGAGTACGGGCCACTCACAAGTCAATTCCCCTACATGATTATTTTTATTATGAATGTAATAGCTTTCTTGTGGAGGATGTAACAAACATCAGCATAGAGCATGTATAGTTATATAAACAGAAACACGTCAGTTCAAGAATTATAAGCTTATTAAGATAATCGTACTTCAGAAAAGCATCCACCAGGTTGCTTATGAAGAGCAATTTTATCTTTACCTCATTGAAAATCTAAAAAGTACCATCAGACACTAGTTAAAATTAGTTATTATGTATTGTCTGTGCTGTCAATCGATGGATGTTAAGTGTTGATGAGTCAATAAGTGAAAGTGCTATAATGCATGTATAGGGCTTTGTTCGTGGATTTGAAGTATTATTCAGACGTATTATGAGAGATTGTCCTTGTCACTTTGTTGGTTTATAAAAGTAAAATTCTGACTTATACTCTAATAGATATTTCCAATCTTCAGCCCAAGCTTAATCACCCTTATAGAGAAGCAATTTCTATCTCTGTATTAAAAGGTAGATATGATATTCAGTATGCTGAAAATAACTATTTCTGATGAATTAAACAAAGGATAACAGATTAGGATCCCTTCTAACCAAAAATCAGTGTAAATGTAGACTGCATGACTTAGATGAGGGAGGAACCAAAAAACAGATACCAGTATGAAAATAGCAGTCATTCGTCCCATCAAAAAGTGACAATCCAACCATTTCATCAGCAGCAGCATAGGAATGAACAATTTCTAGGAAGACCAGCAATCCCAGTCCTGAGAAGACCAAAGAAAAAGGTGAACAAAATGGAATCTTGCAAAACGAAGGCAATGGAAGAGACAAAAAATCATAAATGAAAATAAATGAATATATAAATATCCTTTCATACAAAGAAGGCAAAGTTGAAATTGTGCATTGAAGAAGCCACCTTTCTGTATTTAATGCCTAATATATTGAGTTCAAGTCACCATTAAGACCATCAATTATCAAATTCATACATTACAACAATTTAAGCCATCATTTTATCGCACTTCTCCAAGTTATCATCTTTTTATTAGGCATGTGACATTATATGAGGAAAACTTTTGCAAGTATAGAACATTTAGATTAGCTATAATGACTCAATAAAGTAGGCAATCAACATAATCACTCCAAATCTTCTAATTGAAACAAAAAGGGAAAACATCATCACTATGACATAGAGAATGCCAACCATGGGCTTCATCAACTAATTGCTTGAAATCTTCAGGAGTGCCAAAGCGACTACTAACAGCATAAAAATTGGTAACCTGCACTCACAAGAAAAGTTTATGGTGAATTCTAAATAATATACATTATGAGAGTCTCAATGTGGAATAACTGAAGATGCCAATGAACATCAGGTAGCATCATTCTCTATTTAATAACATGCATTACTAATAAAACTAACAGAGATAAAGCAACACTTGAAAGGCATATATGCATATTTATGTCATAAGTCACAAGATAAAGCATGCATGCATTTAGCACAATTCGTACTTACCAATTATCATAAGAAAGGCTTCTTTAAGAATCATTTGGCAATGCTTGTAGGCAAATACTTTCTCTTATGACCAATATATGATATTGTTGGGAAAAAAGAAAGGATGTTAGGGAGAAATTTAAGGGTAATTTTTTTTATAAAGCAACATAGATTATGGAAAATTGGTGAAAAGTTCCTGTTTGAAAATCTTATAGGCAGGAAGAACCAGAATCAAAGTACCAGTACTTTGTATGTATAAAATTTGCAAAGTACAGGTACTTTTTCTGTTTATAGAAATATATCAAGTCCTTCTGGTCAATAAAATTTCTAAATAAGGACTTCCACTAATTGGAAAGCAGTTACAAGAGTTTGTAGAAAACCCAAGTTAGTTTATGAAAAACATTTAGGTTTTATTAGAGAAAGAAACTGTATTTGCACTGTTGGTCTAGCTTAAAAGCAATCTTGAGTGTGCTGAAAGCCATTGAAGCAGATAGCAACGACATGCTATCATATGCAAGGGCTTAATTGCTTATGTAATTTGATGTTTTGTTTCACTTGGCATGTCTAAGTACAAGCCTGATAGGACATGAATAAATAGTTAGTTAGGGCAAATAATTGGGAATTAATTGACACACTATTAATACTATGAGGCCATGGGGGTTAGTTAGGAAAGGGTAGTTAGGATTCTGTTAATTCTGTTAGGACTAGCCGTTGCTTTATTCTGTTATGTTTGTTACTTGGCTATTGCTAAGTCTAAGGCTATATCCTATATAAAGGGAGAGCCTAGACTAAATGACTCGTGTAAAACCAGATTATGTAGGGATGAATGAGAGAACAGCAGCTTTTCTCCTCTCCCTCTCTTGTTTCTCTTCCCAACTCCTCTAAATTCTCTTTCTCTTCTCAAATCCTCTAATTTCTCTACAACACAACAGTAGTATCAGAGCAGAGTCATCCTCAGCTCCCTTCTGTTCAATCTCTGAAATTCTATACAGCATTTCTGGTCCATTCTCCTCTTCTTGGCCCAGACTTGTTCAAGAATAACCCAGAAAGTGACAAAGAGATAGTCAAGACGGTCAAGAAAATCCAAGAATAATCCAGGGAAGTGACAGGTTGTTTCAATGAGCCTTCCCACATACCAGATTCGAATCTCCGACGTGACACCAGTCTGCAAATAACACGTTCGACCTCGGCTTATCAGTACCAGCGCCGCCTGCATTCTTCTCCAGTGTATATGGTAAACACCCCAGCCCAGATTCCATGGCCGACCCCATGGAAACCCAAACTTGGCTCCAAGCAATCGAGGCGACTCTACAAGCCTTGTCTACTCAAATGGCGATGTTAACAGCAGACCAAGAATCGCACCATCACGACGACGCAACATAAGAGACCAACGGTCGCCGTCAGCATGATTGTCAGGGCCACCAGAGAAACAGAACTAGGAGGACGATTATACTCCTCCGACGTGACTTACCAAGATCGACTTTCCCAGATTTCAACGTCACAATATCCAAGTTTGGCTTGATCAATGCGAGCATTTCTTTGAAATCAACAAGACGCTAGAAAATTGGAAGGTCCGAATGGCAAGTACGAATCTTGATGAAAAAGGTTACATTTGGCATTTGGCTTATACGGAAGAAGAACAGGGCAACAACGTCCACTGGGCAGAATACAAACATGCTCTTCGACTCCAGTTTGAATCCCCAATGGCCGACTTCAAGCGACTCTACCAGACAAATTCATTGGAAGACTATAACGATGAGTTCGACACACTCGATTGCAAGTTACAACTCCGTGAAGAACACGCCATTGAAGCCTACATTGAAGGTCTACAAAGTGATTGTGCACGCTAGGTTCGACTTCAACGACCAGGTTCATTAATGGAAGCCAGAAGCATCACCAAAATCTACGAGTACAATCTTCAAGATGCATCGACTTCTAAAACTGGGTCACGACGTCAAACCAGCGATTCTACCAAGTCCTTGTTTTGTTTCGATGGCAAAATACCAAGAATCAATCTTTTTCCAATGGATTCTCTAGTGGCGACAACAGAAGCTCATTCCAGAATAAACCCACAGTGAGCTAGGTAAAATCCACTGCCAGCGCTAATGCAGGCTCCTCAGCACTATCCTTGGCACGGACAGGGGTCACCAATACAGGATTGGGTGCAACCTCTAACTATGATGATCTGGATGAGCTCAGGGCTAAAAACCACTGTTTTTATTGTCGGAAGCCCTTCTCCTATGAGCATACATGCCTACAAAGACAAAGAGTGCAACTTCTATTGATTGAACTCAAAGGTGACGAAACAGGGGATGACCTGGGAATTCTCGCAGATCCTGAAATTCATGTAATTCCCCCAGATGACTCCCCTGCAGACAATGAAGAATGCCTTCATCTTCATGCAATGCAGGGCAGTACCGGCGTGGTGTCTATGAGAATCCAAGGCTATGTGGGGCATCGAAGAGTTCAAATATTGATTGATAACGGTGCATGACACGGATATCTCGACTATGGTTTGGCTTGTAAATTGGGATGGAAAGGGAACTCACATTATGAAAGGGAAGTAGAAGTTGCAAGTGGCGCTAAGCTTAAACAATTTGGCATTTGGAAAAATTCCAGATGGAAAATGAATAGGAAAGATTCTTTATTTGAATTACGAGTCATGGAAATCAACACTTATAATATAGTTCTAGGATTGCATTGGCTACAAGAAATAGTTCACCATATGTCTTGGAATTATGATGATTTGGCCATGACATTCATGCCCCAAGGCTCCTTGCGTACCCTAAAACCTGCCACCCCTCCTAATAGTAAGATAGTTCAACGAATAGGTGAGCGTGTATGACTAATGGGGGTCAGCTATTATTACTCCACACTCGGACAGAGGCAGAAATGCAACCACATTCTCTAAAAAACAGTACTGGTGACACTACAGATGGCATCCAAAAATTGTTGAAGGAGCTTAGGGATGTGTTTGATGAAACACAGACATTACCCCCATTGCGTAAAGGTCACAATCATGCTATAATCTTAGTCAATGTACGCCTTTACCGTTACCCCTCTATACTAAAGGATGAGATAGAACGCCAAGTCTCAGGTTTGTTGGAGACGGGGGTGATTCAGGAAAGTACCTTCCCTTTTGCCTCTTTTATTGTTTAGTAAAGAAGAAAGATGGGTCATGGTGTATGTACATTGACTATAGAGAGCTTAATAAGGTTACAATAAAAAAATAAATACCCAATCCCATTGGTTGAAGAATTACTGGATGAACTAAAGGAAGGCCGTTGGTTCACAAAATTGGATCTTAGTGTGAATTAAATTTCATTTCATTTTCCCCCAAATGCAATTCCACTAAACAATTTAAAATTCATATTTGAGAAGGCTAAAAGAGCATTTTATAATTTTGTTTTTGTAATTTAATAATTTTTTAATTTAATTTTATGTAAAACTAATAATTATTAATAATTTTGTTAAATGTAATAATTTCTATAAATTTTATGTTAAATGTTATAATTTGATGTAATAAATGTTGATGTGGCCCCATATTAGTGTTAGTATTCTAAGCAAGCACATGCATCTCCATAAAGAACACTTCTAAAGTATTTGAAGGGTCACCAAGAAAAAGCGAACCATTTAAAAAGCGGAAGCAGATGAATATCAAAGTTTTTACAAATGCTAACTGGGCTAGATCAAAGGACAAAACGTCTACCACCTGTTACTGAACACTTGGTGGAAATCTTATCACTTAGAGAACTAGAAAAAGTGAAGTAGTGTAGAAGCCGGGTTTAGAGTTGAAACAAAAGTAATATGGAAAGTACTCTAGTTGAAACAACTATTGAAAGTGCCATAGATTATTACTCAAGCACCTACAAAGGCTTATTACGATAACAAAGCTGCAATTAACATTTCTCTAAATCTGATGCAACAAGATAGAACCAGACATGTTGAAGTGGATATGCCTTCCATGAAAGAGAAGAAAGAGGAAAGGATCCTGTCTATCATCTATACATCCATTCAGGATCAACCTACAGATATTCTCACAAACTGGCTTTCAAGATAGTTTTGAGGATTGTATTGGCAAGATGGACGGACATGATAAATATTTATGATCCAACTTGAGGTGGAGTGTATTCACAGGATAATATCCACTATTTAATGTAGATATTGATGCAATATTCCACATAGTGTGATTAACTAGGTGCTGACTCAAAGTATTCCTTGATTACAAAAGGATATTCTATTCGGCCAACAAAAGACAGAAGAATGCACCCGCCCTCCCCACATTTATTGTCTATTGGCTGTCACATGTGTATATAAATGCGTATCAAAATTATACTACGTTACACAAACAACGAAATGTGATTCTTAATGCCATTAGAAGCTTCATCAAGAAATATTATAAGACAACAAATGTAATAATGAATTACAAGAATGTTTTTCTTACTCTATAGCCCACAGTGAAATAATCCTTGTGTTCAATAACTCCAATTAACTGAATCGCATTGTATCCAGCTTCCTTTATGTGAGGAAGAACCTACATTAAAATAAATGTCAAAAATAATTCAAATAGACATGTATAATAAACAAATCAGTAATGAAAGGAGGAAGTAAAAACGAAACAGGGTGTAAAAACCTTCTTTGTAAATTCATTGAAGGAGGATATCTTTGGCTCAGATCCACTAATTCCAATATGGCACTCATATATCCGCAAGGAAGTTGGGACTTTGGGACTTGTGTTTTTCCATTTGTATGCTCGTTCTGGGGGTGGTTCCCAATGGATTGCATAAGCTTGCTTTCCCTCAGCATCTGCATAAAATCAACAACATTTAGATCATGCACAAGATTGATATGAGGATAAAAAAAGTATATAATCAAACTACATATCCTAGTTGAAAGAGAATCCTGAAAAGTAAATAGGTTCTTAATCTTTATGCACAGCATTGAAAACTAGGAAACTTCTTATGCTCATATCTATTGGAAGAAGAGTCATTTAATCTCACCTCCCTTGATAAATACCCAAATCATATAGATCTTCCCTCTATTATTAGGATATATGCAAGCTTCTCGAAAAGCCAAAAGATAATTAAAATACACTCAAGGATAATGTTGATTCTTTTAATTGGAATTATAACTTATTAAAAAATTGTAGTTCTCGAACTTTTATTTCAAGGATAAATAGTATGTAGAGATTGGTAGGCATTTCATTAAAGATAAGGTAGATGTTACTAAAGCTCTCTTGAGGGTCATGTTTGCAGAACTAGTCGGCAAGCGGGATAACATTCCCAACTTGAAGGGGAGTGTTGGAGAACAATGCCCATCTACATGACCGTAACCCTTGGGCCCTGTTTTCTGTTTAGCATCTAATTAGATTACATTATGACATATTTGATTCCGGTGGTTAGAGAAGTTGTTTACCATGTCGCTACCAACCCAATGATAGCTAGATATGCATCATTATTCAATGAACGGAAACAATAAACCCCTGAAATTTTCTCGAACTAATATTATGTAGAGGCATCATCCACCAAAAAGTTAAAACCATATAGACATTAATTGAAATGAGACATATAATTACTAAATCAATGGGAATAATAATTGCAACCAGTGATTTTCAATCGAAGTCATAACAAATAAAATGCTCAAAATCAGCTAATAAATCAACTAAAGGTTCTTGGCAGAGTATCCATTGACTGGTAGACTAAGCATCATTTTTCAGTCAAGGGAACCAAAAGGCGCTACCATCAAAATCTAACATTCTCCAAACATATCTTCCAAATTCAAGATGCAATTTGCTTGCAGATTCCCAAGCTTTGCAATCAGTGTAAAGACCAGTACATCAAAGGCACACTTCTAAAATTCAAATTGACAACTGAGCACAACAATAATATACATGCATGGTACCTGTATAAGTTCAAGATCAAATGTGCCAGATCTTTTATATAGGAATAATCACAACATTAATGATACCTCGTACGGCTCCAAAATAGTTTATATTAGTGGAAGAATAAATGAAATCCAAAAATCTAGGTAGCATTTACCTGGCTCCACATATGTAGCCCAAGCAGGTACTCGCTCTAATGGCCCGTTAGGAGTGTTAAAGAAAACTCGATACTTGCTGCCATGAGGAATGCCAGGAATATATTTTTTCAGCCACGCCTTCCTGCCTTTACGGGTCTCAAGCCAGTATGCTATAGGAGGCTTCTTTGCAAGAATTTTTTCTTGCCATTCAGGATCCACTATTACATTAAAAATGTCATACTCTTTGCCACTATCAATCACATCATAACGGGTAGGTTCATTCTTTGCTGTCCATGCCTTGTATCTAGTTTCTGCATCTGGTATGTCTTCCAACTCCTCCTCAGTTTGAGGCCCATTAGGGCCAAATATTTGCTCATATAACTTTGCTGGCACTTCTAAACGGTTTTTTAAGTAACGATCTTCCCCTGGCTCCCAGTACTCATCATTTGCTTTCTTGAAGATTTCTTCAATAGTGACACCACTATCACCTTTGTCATTATCATCCACATAGTTATACTGTTGAAAATAGAGTTTGTCAGGCTCTTCGCCATCCCTTAGCTTATCTTCAAGAATGATAAACCAGTATCCATAATCATCTCGCCCAAAGTGACCCTCTCTTGCACAATTTTCAGTAGGTGACCACCCATTGAAGTCACCAACAAGTGCACAATAGCGAGCCCCTATGTTTATACAGTAATATTAACACAAGGAAAACAGTCCACATATATAGAAAACGTGACAAGACCACAATATTATCCTTATGGAATCTGATTCCAATAGCCACATATTATCACTTTTAGGAAGAACTAAGCGAGGTTTATGATAAATGCCAGCTAAGAGATACTGAGGCAAGTATATTTAAACAGAAAACACCTATACCTAACAACACTTCTTAAAAAACTGAGACAAGTGGATGAGAAAAAACATTAATTTCCATCTCAATCACAATAATTTGCCAAAATAGTTAAGGATGTCATCTACAACTCAGGACTAATTAAGGGAAAAAAGCTAAGAATTTAACAGTCAGGTGTGTAGCATGCCCAAGATGGTCAAAAAAAGTTTATTCAAAGCCAAAATGACAACAACAAAAAAGTCCACTGGAATAATAACAAACCTGGAGCCCATTCCATATAATCCACCCGATGTTCTGGATGACGATGCATACCCAGTATCTCAAATCTGGACAAAAATATAAAACAAGCGTATGCAATTCAGTGGCACCTAAATTGCGGTAATCCTTTGGAACGTTCGTAAAGTAAAATTGAGAAACGGATACCAATAATTAAACGCATAATGTTAAAATGAAATGGGACGTTAGATTTGAATAAAGAATGAGCCAGACACACTCAGACGCCACAACAAGAAATACAAAATATATACTGAAATAAAAGCACAAGTTGGATCACAGAGAACTAACCCCGAGGACATCTCCTTGAGGTTCATGTGACGATTGAAAATTTCATCTTTCAGGTCCTTCAGTGATTTATATCTGCAAAATAGAAATATTACACAACGATTCCCTGTGATATATCATCAAATTTATTTTTGAAACAAACAGTTTCCAATATGCTTATTCCTCGCGCTGATAAGTTGCAACATTGCCAAAAAAAGAAGGGGGGGGGGGGAGAATAGAAAATGCAAGTTACTTTATTCCTCCTACATTAATCTCCCGACACATCCTTCACAAGCTTTCAACTCAACAAATTCACACGACAATACCTCTAAACTTCCTTCCCATGAATAACTTCATTATTTGCTTCACAAAACAGGAAAAAAAACACCGGAGATTTTCATTTCTCATATCGCCCATACAGTTTTCAGATGAAACTATTACCTTTCACGAAGGAACTGACCAAATGCTTTATGGGTAATGCCGCGTCTCGTGAGAAACCCAACTGGGTCGATTCCCTTTTCACCATCGTCGACACTTTCCTTCTTCTTTGTCGGGTTTTGTTGTTTTTGCCATTTCTGGGATTGGTCTGAGGCTGAACAAAATACGTTTGTTTTTCTGGGAAAAGTAATAGTTTGAGATTTGGTTTGGAATTGAAATTGAAGAAAGGAAGTGCTGGGATATAGCGAAACTTTAACTGGGATGGAAAGCGTCGTCATTAGAAACGGCACAACACAACAAGTGAAAGCGGGATTTTAAGATAAGACGAAGTTCTCAAACAGTTGAGTTTCTGGAGAGGTTTATGAGTCGACTCGGTTAATGAATCGATGGACGATGGACGATGGACGATGGACGATGGGCGGGGCGGACAAAAGGCGAGAGCCTCTTTCTTCTTGTATTTTTTAAATAAAAGTAAAAAATAAAAAAAGATTTTTTTAAAATTTGCGCCTTTGTCCGGTTTTTCCTTTTTTGATAGAACTCAAGGTATCATCTACTACTTACAGTAAAGACTAATTCTCCTTTTCATTATAGTCGTCCTGAAGGGACATTGGTGCTGGTCAGATAACCTTCTCCATACTGTCAGGGATCTTTGTCTGATTTTTCTTTTCCTAACTCTAGTGGTATTTTATAATAAGCAAAATGCAATAATGAAATAAATGATAATACATCATGTTTCTACAATTATGTATGGACATGATTATAATGCATTCAAAACATCACGGTAAATTGATTTCACCCAAAAGATATTTTGAAAATTAAAATAGTTTAGAAAATAAGTTATGTCCTTATGGAAAATATGAGCAGAATTTTTGTTTGATCCTTTTCATGATAGAAGTCTCCTCATAGTACATAAAACTTTTAGATTCCTGTAATTTGAAGATGTGTGAAAAGAACATTTCAGGATCCAATGTAGAGATGCTCTGAACCATTGTAGAGCAAGAAAAGGCTAATTAGATGCTTTCTTCCAAATCATAGATTGAATAGATTACCCTTGGAAACATTTTCAGATTGACAGAAGGATTTTTGTCTAAACTTATATTTTTCCAACAAAAAATCCATCCATCCATCATCTACTTGATCAATCTTCTGGATCATTGATGAAGGTTCAGCATATATCTTTGATTTAGGCACATTTGGAGAAAAAGCCAAAGCACACATGGATGAAGCATGATTCATCTCTTTGATCACCAACAATAGGTAGAGTTACCTTTGAGCCTTTATGCAGGATTAGATTCCTCTACATCCAAATGATTGAAATAAGTTTGAATAAAGTACATTTTAACCCTGTTTCAAACCTAGCAAGATATGTAAAAGGGAAATGGATAGATAGGCCTCCGCACCACACAACCTTTGAGAAAGGACAACTAACAAAAATATGTTCCACAGATTCCTGAATTGAGCATCCAAAAGCACAACAACTGTTGACATTTAGGTTATGATAAATAGAAATGTCTACAGTTGTTAAAGCATCATTCAAAAGGTTCCACACCAAAAGCAAGTCTTTCATTGGAAGTGAAATTGTCCACAAAAATTTCCAAAAGGAATCATTTGCTCCGTTGGAGGATGAATGAGTAATGGGTTTGAAACCTTTTGAAATAAGGTAGTCACCAAAAAGGCTTAAACTCCAGATCATTTTTTGCCTGTTTGGAGTCCCCATTTGAAAGCGTTTTAACCAGTAACTTTAAAGGGGGGAAAAAAGTTCAATCCAAAAGCCAACTCATTTTTTTATTTGGGTTCAGCTTTTTTTTCATTTGACTTCTACCAAAAAGTGGCTTCTTATCAAAAGCCACAAGTCCAAGCGTCTAGCCAACGTCTTATGGCACTATACCAATTGTCCAGCGGTGGGGAAAAAAATTCCATGGGTCCCACAAACATCCCTAAAATTGTCCTATCTCACCCAAAAAGTATTTGACTTCTAAAATAAATAAAAAAATTAATTTCAATTTATATAGGAATATTATTAAGTTAAAAATTTAATATTTTTATGCTTTATAATATATATTTTTTATGAGGCATTTACAATTTATTAAATATTTCATATTTATTATAATTAAGTATTTTAGTATTCAATAAGATTCATGCCATTTTTATTTATTTTTCATCTCAACTCACTTTTCAACTGCTAACCTAAACACGTCTTCATTTGGAAAAAAAGTCACTTTAGCCATCGTCAATCCAAACACAAATCACATTTAAAACCTAAATTTTTTCCAAACTGCCCTTAAATTTGTCTTGGAAATTGCTGAATGGGATTATGGTGTACCACCTCATCCAAACAACATATATGTTTAATGTTCAATCTATTATCAATCCTCTTGGCCGTTAGTTGGAGGGAGTGTGGTGGAAATGGTGCAGGAGTTATTTGATGGGCGGTGTAGTGTGGCATGCCTCAATGAAATGAACATTGCATTAATCCCAATGGTGGACAAGCCTGAAATGGTAAGTCAATTCTTGCAGAGGATGATGCAATTTCTCTTATAAGGTTATATATAAGGTGCTTGCGAATAGATTAAAATCTTATTTGAGTATTTGCGTTTCTAAATATCAAGGGGCTTTTATTTTGGGTAGGCTTATTCATGACAATAACATGATTGCCCATTGCCCATGAGGTAGTGCATTATCTTAGAAGGAAGAAAACAGGAAATAAGTATGAGTTTTCCTTTAAAATGAATGAGTAAATAGCGTATGATAGGATAGAATGAGATTTCTTAAGAGTTGTGTTGTTAAAATTTGGGTTTGTCGTAAATGGGTGGATTTGAATATGGATTATGTGACAATAGTGAGTCTTAACTTGTGTGTATTAGGGAGAAAGGCTTGTGTGTATCAGGAAGAAAGGTTTCTAGTATGCGTCTTAAGACAAAGAGACTCTCTATCTCCATATTTGTTTATCATAGTTGCTGAGATGTTTTCTAGCTTGTTAAATAAAAGTGTTGCTAGCAAATTACTGAAGGGAATTAAAGATGGAGATATTGATAAAGATTCAAGGATTTAGGATAGAGATTTATCTTTATTCATTCAAAAGTCTATCAAGAATTCACATTCCTCACATCAAAGGTGAAGAAGACGCCACAAGCTCATCATTATTCTAATAGCTAGAAGATATAGAAAGATAGAGCAGATATTATCCAAATCAAAAAAATCAGACTCCATCCTTATTTTTCCCTTTTCAATTTGGAATCTTCTCAAGGCACATCATGAGGAATCTATAAAAGAGACCCCACGGCTTCATTTAGAGCATGACCACATATGGACTGTTCTTGAGGATGGATCTTGTTGAGTTCTATGTTCTTTATTAGGGAGTTGTATTAGTTTTGTCTTTTCTTAATTATATGCATTTTATGATTTCCTAGGTTTAGGATTGAATTTCTATTTTCGAGACTTTGATTTCTGGTTGGATAATCTTTGTGATTAAACCTCTGAAATTTATTATTTAAAGTTATATTTTGAATTATATTTCAAGAGATTGTTTATTTCATGTTTTCTTTCAAGGTCTTGATTGATTATATGTTTACTCTTACTTAGGGCATATTGGTTGATTGTTCTTTAGAAAATTCATATATAATTTCAATATAACTTTGCATGCTAAGTGATGCTTAAATAATTAATTGAAAGGTTATTATATGTTGGGTTTAGGTGTAATAATTGATTAATTAATTGAGACCTATGACGGTTGTCTAAGGTATTTATATTAAATTTAGTATTACTTATATACTCTATATCCATTATTGAACTATGATGGCCACTTATGTGTTCTCAAGAAGATTCATCATATCTTGTGTGTTTGTCTATCCTTTATTTTCTTTTTATCATTAAAAAATCCCAAAAACTACCACTCTATATTTATTTTGAGTCTTGCACTTCTAATTAGTTTAGAAATTAAATACTATTAACTCTGTGCAAGAGAATAGACTTAAGTTGTGCTACTGTGCTACATAATTATATTTAGTAATTAATTTGAGTGCTAACAACAAGTATGATCAGCTTTCTCATAGTTTCATTGCGGATGATGCACTTTTATTCATGAATGCTGATCAAGGTATTGTAGAAAGTTGGCACATTTGATGAAGATGCATTGTGATGCTTTGGAACAGCTCTCTAACTTGGACAATTCAAGTTTATTATTTTATGTAAATGTCCCTGCTATTGTCAAAGAATCGGTACGTATAATTTTGGGTATATCAAAAATGGAGGACATTGGGAGGTATTTGGGTATATACCGAGTGTATAGGGAAAAACTAAGCAACTGGCACTAGCTTATACATGGAAAAGGTGAGTAAAACGATAAAAGGGTGGAGTAAAAATCTGTTATCATATGCTGGTAGAGAAGTGTTGATAAAATGTTAGGAACACATGTCATATTCTGGTTTAGATACTCAAGGGAAGTTAGGAGTAGTTCTTAATTCCTATCTATTGTGATTAGGGAAGTTAATTCTTCCTATCTGTTGTAGGGTAGTTACAATAAGTAGTTAATTAGGAATACCTCTATATATATTTGCATTATGTGTTAAAGAGATTATGAAGAATATTATGTGGAAATTACTGTGTTTTGGCTAAAGTACAGATTCTGTCTCTAGAGTGTTTGGCTAGAGTTACAGATCCTAGCTCTAGATTGTGTCTCTTTTCCCTTTTCTTATCCTAAAATATTCTAAACCTATCAATTGGTATCAGAGTGGTGCATCCTTGGACCAGAAGATACCATGGTTACTACTCGGAATTCCTCATATCAGGATAATTCTCCACGACAACCACCCCAAAACACATAAATACCACCCACTTCCAATCCTCATAACGACCCAGCAATGATTATGCTGCAACCCCATTCTCAAACGTCACAGGAAACTAAAAATCCCCAATTGACAACCATTATGGCGCAATTAAGTCAGATGAATGCAAAAATCAATACCTTGAGGAAGCAAAAAGTGCCACTATTTGCTCAAGAAGAGTCAAGTCAGATTAACAAGAAAACTTACAATGAGAATGATGAAGATGATAATCCTTGGTGGCACAGAAACTCCTCAAGATGACCCCATTCGAAAATTGAATTCCCAAAATACGACGGAGAAGATCCAAGAGGCTGGATTTTAAAAAGCAGAAAAATATTTTCGATAGTACCAGACACCCGAGGATTTGAAAGTTGATGTGTCAGAAATGAATTTGGAAGGTGACGCCTTAGGCACTTTTACCTGGGTTTCTTCGGGAAGGACTATAAGATATTGGGAAGAATTGGTGCAGGTTTTCCAAGAACAATTTGGTCCTGTGGCGTTTTCAAAACCCAGACGTTCATTTTTGTGGGATTAAGCAAACTGGTAGTGTGGGTGAATATAAGCAAGAATTTATGTGTTGAAAATTTCTTGTATAAGGATGGCTGGAACATTGTCTTTTGGGATTTTTCATCAATGGTTTAAAAGAGGAATAGCAGGACGATGTCAAAATCCAAAAGCCTATGCTGTATAAGGCAATCAGTCTCGCTTTAGAATTTGAAGCAAAAATTCAATCTCAGGGTGCTCACTGCTCCCAATCTCATTTTAATGCTTCTTAGCCGTCGGATTTGAATTCCCATTATCAATGTAATTATTCAAGAGATGTGCAATACAATTACGCCGCAAAACAAGGGAGCCACAGCACTGTATATTCGAAAAATAATTATTACTATCAAGAAAATAAGGGATTCCCGCCACGTCAACACTGGGATTCTAATTTTAATTCAAAAAGAGACATAATCTAGAGCCAGGATCTGTAACTTAAGCCAAACACTCTAAAGACAGAATCTATACTCTAGCCAGGACACAGTAATTTCCATATAATATTCTTCATAATCTCTTTAACATAGAATACAATATATATATATATATATATATATATATATATATATATATATATATATATATATATATATATATATTCCTAAACAACTACTTATCATAACTACCCTACAACAGATAAGAAGAATTAACTTCCATAATCACAACATATAAGAATTAATAATTACTCCTAACTTCCCTTAAGTATCTAAACTAGAATATGACATGTGTCCACTTCAACTTTGACATCTTCAGGAGTCTGGTAGTACCGGAAATATTTTTCAACCTTCATAATCCATCCTCTTAGATCTCCTTCTTCATTTTTTGGGAATTCAATTTTCGAATGGGGTCATCTTGAGGAGTTTCTGTGCCACCAAGGATCATCATCATCTTGATCATTCTCATTGTAAGTTTTCCTGTTGATAAGAATTAACCGCTCTGGTACCCAGTTGATAGTACTTATAGAATTTAGAATTTAGATAAGGAGAGAGAGAACTCTAGAGTCAGAATTTGCACTCTAGCCAAGACAATAATTATCTGAAATATATCTTCATTCATCCTTTCATAAAACACACATTACAAATATATAAGGATCAACCATTATAACTGCCCTTGATTGTTCCTAATAACTACTTTACAACAGATAAGATAGAGTAACCACTGTAAACAGATAATAACTCCTCCTAAATAAAATAACTAAACATAATAACTAGACATATGGCCTTTTCCTTCTGGAGTAAACAAAGAGAGGGCCACTTGTATCTCTATCAATACCCTCCCCTAGGAGAGAAGCCTTGTCCTCAAGGCTGAAGAGAGGAAACTAATATGTTATGTGATCATAGGATTCCCAACTAGCTTCTTCTCTTGGACGGTTCTGCCATTGAATTAATAGTTCAAGGTTGTGTTCCCCCCCCCCTTTTTTTGTTATCTGAAAGTTCAGCATTCTGTCTGACTGAAGAGTAAATTCCCATTGATCATTGATTGGAAAAGGTGGGACTAAAACCTAATCATCGCAACCATGTGCTGGTTTGAGAAGGGAAACATGGAACACCAGGTGTATGCGAGACCCAAGAGTAAGTTGAAGTTCATAAGCCACTGCCCCAATGCATTTAAGCACACAATAAGCTTCTGAAATTTCTGAGCTAAAAGTGATTTCTAACAGTAAGACTGGATTTTAAGGAAAACCATGTCTCTAGGTTGGAATTCCACAAGATGACAATGTGAGTTTGCATAATGTTTCATATGCGTTTGTGCAGCCAAGAGGTTAGATTTGATAAGATTCAATAGAGCATCCCTTTCTGCAAAGAATTCGTCCAATTCAACAAGAGGAGAGGATCCTTGAACATAAGGGATTAAACCAAGTGGATCCTTGCCATAAATAATTTTGAAAGGAGTATGACCCATGGAGGTGTGAAACCTAGTATTATAGGAAAATTCAACCTAATGTAGAAATTGAAACTAGCCTTTTTTATGATCTTGACAAAAACAACGGAGATATGTCTCCAAACATCTGTTCACAACTTCGATTTGACCATCGGTTTGGGGATGATAAGAAGTGCTCATTTTAAATTTAGTCTAGGATATTTTAAACAACTCTTGCCAAAAAGAACTCAAGAAAATATGATCCCTATCAAAATTGAGGGTTTTGGGAATACCATGCAGGCAAACAATCTCTTTGCAAAATAAAGCATTACTGATTTTGCAGAAAAGGTCATACAAGGCCAAGAAAATGAGCATATTTGCTGAAACGGTTTACCACCACCAAGATCACATCAAAACCATTGGATTTGGGTAAACCAATGATGAAGTCAAGTGACAAATCTTCCCAAATATGGTGGGGAATAGGAAAAGTTTGTAACAAACTAGCAGAAGAATAAGGCAAATATTTGCTTCTTTGACAAACCAAGCATTTCTGGACAAAGGCTTTTACTTCATATTTCATATGTTGCCAAAAATAATAAGCCTATAAACATTTAAGAGTCTTAAGGACCCCACCATGACCACCAACTAAGGAAGTGTGAGCTTTAGAAATCAGCAATTGAGTAAGGGCTGAATTGGTAGGAATTACCAATCTATCCTTATGATATAATTTTCCAAAAACCATAGAATACCTAGAAACAGAATTTGGAGCTGATGCAAGATCTTGAATGATCTAATTGGTGAATGGATCTTGCTGCAACAGATCTGGTAAATGGTCAAAATTAGACACATGTGGAATAGCTAGGTGGAAAATATTAGCAGAATGTGGAACGCGTGATAGTGCATCAATACCCTGATTAGTAATTCCTGGTTTGTAGATGATATTGAAGAGGAGGCGCTGTTGTGTTGGTGTAGTGACTCGTTGTTGCATGAAGTATTTGAGACTAAGATAGTCCCTATGAACCAAAAACTTGCAGCCAAGTAAGTAGTGCCTCCATTTGTTCAATGCCATTACCAAGGCAAATAATTCCCGATCATACACAGATCTGTTTTGGTGCGAAGTAGATAAGCCTTTGCTGTAATAAGCAATAGGATGACCATCTTGCTGTAAAATTGCACCTATACTAGTGGAAGAAGCATCACATTCAACAATGAAAGGATTGGTAAAGTCGGGTAATTGTAAAACAGAGACTTGGATGAGTGCTGCCTTAAATTCTTCAAAAGCAGCCAAGGAATTTATGTCCCATTGAAAACCATTCTTCTTAGTCATCTCAACAAGAGTTTTTACTATCTGCCCATAGTGATGAACAAATCGACAATAATATCTTGTGAGGCCCAAAAATCCACGAAGTTTTGAAATATCTTTGGGCAAAGGCCAGTCATTAACGGCAGCCACCTTGTTAAGATCAATTGAAACCCCTTTAGCTGAAATAATATGACCAAGAAAAGAGATATCCAACTGAAGAAAGTCACATTTCTTGGGATTTGCAAAATATTCATGTTGCTGCAAAATCTGTAATATGGTATTCAAGTGCACTGTATGATCTTCAAAAGATTGACTATACACCAAAATATCATCAAAGAACACCAGAATAGATTTCTTGAAGAAAGGCCTGAACAAATCATTCATTATGGCTTGAAAGGTAGTAAGAGCATTTGTAAGACAAAAAGGCATGACAATGAATTCATAATGTCCTGAATGAGGACAGAAAACCGTTTTAGCAACATCCGTAGGAAGCACTCAGATTTGATGGTAACCAAAACGGAGGTCAATCTTAGAGAAAAATTGGGCCCCATATAACTCATCAATTGTAGGAATGAGGTATTTATCAAGAATTGTAATATGATTAAGCTCATTGTAATCAATACAAAACCTCCAACTAGAGTCTTTTTTTGGTACCAACAGTATAGGGCTAGTAAAAGGACTGATACTAGGTCATATGAATCCTTTTTTTCTAACAAGTCAGCCACTTGTTTCTCAATCTCATCCTTCTAAGCAAAAGGATAACGATATGGTTTTATATTTGGTGGGACTGCAGTTGGATATAGTGGTATAACATGGCTGTGTTGTCTAAATGGTAGTAGAGTAGTAGGTTCATTAAACACAGAAGAATAAGAATGCAGTAATTCATCTAACCTGTCAAACCATTAAACTTGTTCACTACATACAAAGCTACAAAGAGAGGTTGAAGTGACTTGCCGAGGGATTCCTTGTAATTTATATCTTTTTCCCGCCATCCAAAATATTATGAACATCTGTTGCCAATTCACTTCTACCGTATTCAGCGAAGCTAACCACTTAATACCCAAAACCATGTCCATACTCCCTAAATTAAAGGGAAAGAAGTCTTCGATGATAATTATATCTTATACCTTCACCTGAAGTGGGTTGCAGATAAACCGACAAGGGATTATAGCACCATCCCCAACTTGGACACCAAAAGGGGGAAGAATTTGTAACGGTAATTTCAAGGCTTCAACAATCTTGTTCTCAACAAAATTATGCGATGAGCCACTGTTGATGAGGATTAAAATTGGTTTAGTGCCGATAGTACCTCTCACCTTCATCGTTGTTGCTGTCGAATTTCCAAGAATGGCATGATGAGAGATTTCAACGAAACTGGTTTCAGCCATACCAAGATTAGTGGTTTGTTCCTTATTGGGAAATTCCATGGACGTCTCATTCTCATCGGTTATTTTCATAAGTTCCAGCATTGAAGACTTGCAGTGATGGCCTAGGATAAATCTCTTGCCACATCTAAAACAGACCCCTTTCTCCCTTCTATATTGGCGTTAAGTGTCATTACTGGTTGAGGCTTGCATGTTGACAGTGGAAGATGGCCAACAAGTCTATTGTGGGAAATTGGTAACGGTTGATGATAACGGACGATAGGAATACAAACCCATGGAAGTTGCACTGGTCAAAAAGTCTCCTTGCTGATGTGGCACATGATTTTTTGTTTCTCGCCAATTATTAAAATTATCAAAGCCACAAGAATTTTGTTCCGTTGTGCGTAAAAACTGATTTTGTGGAGGATATCGTGGAGTCGGTTAGGATTGGATCTTGGATTCAAATTCCAGGGCTAAACTCACGGCTTTATAGACTTGTGAGGTTTTTGAATTTTAACATCTGCTTGTAGTTCTTCCTTCAAACCATTGATGAAAATGCCCAGAAGACAATGTTCAGGACAACCTTGGATTCGAAATTGACAGCGGACGAATTCTTGCTTATATTCATAGGTCATACCATTTTGTTTAACACCACAAATATGAACATCTGGATTTTGAAATTCGACGGGGCCAAATTGTTCTTGAAAGACTTGAACCAACTCATCCCAATATCGTATGGTTCAACCTGATGAAACCCACATAAATGTATCTAACGCATTGCCATCAAGGTTCATTGCAGTGACATCTACTTTCAAGTCGTTAGGTGTTTGATAGTACCGAAAATACTTTTTTGCCTTCAAAACCCACCCTCTTGGATCACCACCTTCATATTTCAGGAATTCAACCTTCAAATAGGGACATTTAATGGGATTTTTACTGTAACAAGGATACTCCATCTCAATGTCTTCTTGTTCCATGTATGTTTCTCGATTGTTATAACTCACTTCTCCTTGAAACATCGCTGGTCCCTTTTGTTTCTTTGAAGTCTGAATTTCTGAATTCATCAAATTCTATTGTGTGAGAATTACCACTAAGTGATGCTAATCGGGTTCTAGTTGCGTTTGTGTGGGCTGTTGCACTAAAATGACCACTGGATCATTCTGAGGATGAATATATGGGGAATTCTCTAGGTTCTGGTTTAGTTGTAATGGAGAGTTATTCTCAAAAGCGAAATTTCTAGTATTAACCATGGAACCTACAGGTCCGAAAACTAACTGCTTTGATACTAAGTTGATAGGCTTATAATGAATTTAGGATAATAAAAGGGAAAAGAGACTCAATCTAGAGCCAGGATCTATAACTCTAGCCAAACACTCTAAAGACAAAATCTGTACTCTAGTCAAGACACAGTAATTTCCATATAATATTCTTCATAATCTCTTTAACACATAATGCAAATATATATAGAGGTTTTCCTAAATAAATACTTACATAACTACCCTACAACAGATAAGAAGAATTAACTTCCCTAATCACAACAAATAAGAATTAAGAACTACTCCTAACTTCCCTTGAGTATCTAAACCAGAATATGACATGTGTCCCAAGAAACCCAGGTAAAAGTGGCTAAGGCGTCACCCTCCAAATTCATTGCTGATACATCAATTTTCAAATCCTCGGGTGTCTGGTAATATCAATAATATTTTCTTCCAGCCTCTTGGATCTCCTCCTTTTGTATTTGGGGAATTCAATTTTCGAATGGGGATGTCTTGAGGAGTTTCTCTGCCACCAAGGATCATCATCTTCATCATTCTCATTGTAAGTTTTCCTGTTGATTTGACTTGACTCCTCTCGAGCAAATACTGGCGCTTTTTGCTTCCTCACGGTATTGATTTATGCATTCATCTGACTTAATTGCACCATAATGGCTGCTAATTGGGGATTTTCAGTTTCCTGTGATGTTTGAGAATGAGGTTGCAACATAATCACTGCTGGATCGTTATGAGGATTGGAAGTGAATGGTACTTCTGGGTTTTGGGTGGTTGCCTTGGAGAATTATCCTCATATGAGGAATTCTGAGTATTAACCATGGTATCTTCTGGTCCAAGGATGCACCACTCTGATACCAATTGATAAATCTTGGTAAAATTAAGATCTATATATGAACTTCAAGAACCAGAATTTGAATTCTTGACCAATTAGACAAATCCAAATATGTATATATTCATTAATAATTTCTGTCATTGACTTACATGTACATATAGACAGCAGACGTAACACAGATATCATAACTGATAATAACTGCCCTATAACTACCAAAAGATATATTTGGATTAAAAGTAGGATTTTGATACCAATTTCCATATAATTCCAAATTCTGTATTCTCAACTGGATATTCGAGGTATTCAAAAAATTCAAATTTTTCATTGTCTCAATCGATGTTGAACACTGAACAGTAGGTTAGGAGAGAGAAAGGTTTATGTTGCCGTTGTGGCTACAAATTTTCACCGGGTTATCACTGTAATTCTGTGACATTGAAGATAATGGAGATACCTGATGTTGAGGAGACCCCTAATCCACAAATTGAAGAGATTTCGGACGATGCATATGGCATCTCTCCTTTGGCCAAGATTTCATTGCATGCAATTCTTGGCCGAAACTCAACATCTACCTTGCACTTCAAAGGCGTCATAAACTCCAAGACTATCCTCATTCTTATTGACAATGGCTCATCACATAATTTCATCTCCAAATCATTGCTTGCTGAATTGGGCATTAAACCGGACATCCTTCCTCCTTTTGGTGTTCAAATTGGCGATGTTTCTTCTAGAGGTTGCAACTCAATTTGTCAAGACTTGAAAGTGATGATATAGAGCTTAACTATTACAGAGGACTTCTACCCATTCATTCTGGGCAATGTCAATATGGTGTTGGGAATTAAATGGCTAGCCACTTTAAATACTGTTGATCTTTTAGGTTGATGCAAAGTGATATAAGCTTCAAGGAATTACTCAACCACTTGAAGCATCTAGTTATTGATCCTATGATCTGGTTACCACATAATTTCCTCACTTTCACCTTGAGGACAAGGCTCCTTTTCAAGGGGAAGGTAATGAAAGGATACCAAGTCACCCTCTTCTTGTTTATTCAAGGAAGAGGCATAAGGGTAGTTAGGAATGAAGAAAGAATATCACCTAAAGGGGGGTTGAATAGGGGATTTCGAAATTCTTTTTTGAATTAAAGACGATGAGCAATAAGAACAGAGATAGAGATAGAGAAAAATGACACAGAATTTATACTGGTTCGGTCTAACTCCTCGACCTACGTCCAGTCCCCAAACACTTTGGGTATTTCACTAATCCACAAAACACGATTGAAAGCAAGAATATCACTAAGAGGGGGTGAATTGGGGATATAAATTTTCTTTGAAAATACTCTGAAACTGACTAAGTAAAACAAAGCTAAACAGAGAGGAATAGAGAAAAAAAAAAGGATGAACACAGGTAGTTTATACTGGTTCAGTCTAAATCCTCCACTTATGTCCAGTCCCCAGACTCTCCGGGATTTCACTAACTCAAATGATTACACACTCTATAACTCTCGGAGTAATTCTCTCACTAGAACTTACTCTCCCTTACAAATTGTAATCAAATATCCCAATCCCAAAGTCCCAAAACTTTGAGATTCTTACAAGGAATGATAATCAATAATGAACTCTCTAAAAGAGCAGATTAATAAACACTGAAGATTAAATATCCGAAGATATTGGCTTTAAGAGTGGAAACAGTAAATGCTTATATCACTAATTGAATGTGTAGAGTTTCAGTGGTTGAATAATTGAATGCATCTGGCTTTTATAGGTGGTTGCATTTAATGACCGTTGAAGAGAGATTAATGAGTCGTTGAGAGTAATGAATATATCCATTGAGTTTGAGCGTTACTCGTCTCTTCGTATTCTTCCGAAATTAGCCGTTATTCTCCCTTGACATTCTTCATTTGATTTGTCCGTTAAGACTTAGGTAGAATGTAGTTTGGGAATGGCCGGAATGCTTTATCTTTGCTCAGAAGTCCATTTTCCATTTTCATGCTTCATCTCTGCTAAGCATTTAATGCATCCGACTCAGATTTGCTTTATGATAATTTTGATGGTTAATCAATGTTAAACATATATGAAAATCACTAGCAAACTGATTAAACTTTGTTAGGGTCAATAATAATCAGTAATATGAAGTACCTGAAGAATAATCAAAACTTTACAAATTACGAGAACGATGGTTTCAAAATCTGCTCATCATGACTAGAGTAATTTATTGTTGACTAGAGTCATTGATCCAATTCCAAGTCAGTGAAAAGCTTAAGTGAAAGCTTGACTGGAGTCATTCCTATATGATTGGAGTCATAAATGCAATTTCAAAAAAAAGATAAATGTTTACAAATAATTTGATTGGAGTCATCATGACTTGACTAGAGTTAAGAACGCAATTTCGCAAATAGAGAGGAATTCAGAATAAGATGACTAGAGTCATACAATGTGACTGGAGTCATGGTAACTCAAGTCACGTATATCTGACTGGAGTCATAGTTGTAATATTTCAATCAGATAGGTATTTCAAATAAGATGACTGGAGTCATATCAGAAAATTAAATCAGTTGAGCTCTCTATGTCTCTCATGACTGGAGTTAAGAACAAAATGACTCGAGTCATATTAGATATCAAAAAGTTGCTATTGAGAAGACATTTTGAAAAACTGAAGTACAATGCATGACTGGAGTCACTAAGTGACTGACTGGAGTCATAAGATTTTTATAAACTGATTTTCAAAGACTATAACTAGAGTCGTATATCCTTAACTTGAGTCACTTAGATCAAAGATCTTTTTAGCTAAAGACTCAAAGATATATGACTGGAGTCAAAAATACTATGACTGAAGTCATATCAGAACAGATGGTTATTGAGACAAATTAATTTTAAACTGAATCATTTTGGCTTGAATCAATAACAATCTCTTGAGCTCACAATTGTCAGTCATCATCAATGTTAGTTATGCTTAGTTTTGATGATGACAAATATACTTAACAATATTAAGAGCAAAAAGTTTTCATACTACATTTATCTTATACCTTGACTAATTCTTATATTTAATGTAGATGTGAAGTTTAAATAATGAAGAATGATCAAGAATAGAGATTGAAGAAAGAAGAACTTGTTAAATTCAAGTCTGTATGATCAAACAGAAATTGGAACGGGTCAATTCGGAGTTAAAATAAGCAAGATCAAGCTTCCCGATGAATAAGAGTTGCTACAATTCAATTGCCATTGTCCATGCATTTCCTACGCATAAATCTTGGCCATTCTCGAGTATGAAACAGCCATTCTCAAGTATGGAACATCCATTCTCGAGAATGAGGTTTCAATTCTCGAGAATCAGCATGTTCTTCAGCTACTCTGTTCAACTCTGTTTCTAGCGACCTTCGGTAATTCGACAATATCTCCCAAACCAGGAATCGGATTGACATGAAACCAGCGGCAAATGAAACTAGACATCCAACACGTATTTGTGACAAAATTTCATGCCCAAAGGAGTTCAGATGAATTATCTATGAATTTTACAAGTTGCCACAAAAATCACAGCCACATTCAGGACCCAGCTTCGGTATTTTGAGCATATCTCACAAACGACAAATCCAAATGAGCTGAAATCAGTGCCATTGGAAACTAGACTCAAATACCTTTTCAAAAACATCAATAACACAGAAAAAGAAGATCAATTGAAGAAGTTATGATGTTTTAAAGTTGATAGTCTGTTCTGGATGCTGCAAAAATGCTGGATAAGAACAACCTCCATTCATCTGATGTTAATGGATGAAATGCAACCAGATTGGAATTGATTCTTGCTGAACTAGAAAGAAGACTTAATGTGCTTCCTGAAATGGGGTCATTTGCCAAACTTGAAGATGCATCGAAGACGCTACCTCACTGGAAACTGCACAGAGTATTGCCAATATTGTTGCGTTCTGGAAATCTGAAATTTGCACAGGGATATGATATATGAAATTCAGAAGTTTAACATTTGAAGATGGTACTTGAGTATGTCACTTATATACTCGAGTAATATCGGAAATCAGTTGATGGAAAATGGAGATTCTCTAGTATTGGGAAGGAGCTACTCGAGTATGTGAACCAAAACTTACTGATTTCCTTCTCTGAGTTCACTTGTTTCAGGATAAAACAAGTAGGTACTCGAGTATTAACCTTGAACTACTCTAGTATGGACAATTGCAATATCTCTGGCCTACCTAAACTGCTGAATACTCGAGCATTGGAATCTGGCTACTCGAGTATTGATCATTATGAAGCATCTAACATGTGATTTTGCAGGAGATACTCGAGTATATGAAGATGACTACTCGAGTATGTTATATCAGGAAATTTGCCAGGAAATACAACCTTCTGTAACGTGATCCTTATTCCTAACTCTTCATCCATATCTCTTTTAAACTCATTTATTATTCATTATAAGTTCATTAATGATAATGACAAGTGATTTTCAGATGATTTAGCAACTGTCATATTTTGATTGATCAACGGACAGAAATGGTTTCGTAAAACAGAGACGAACAGAGATAATGCATTAAACCCAATTGAAGCGAGATTAGCGCGAATGGTTAAATGCTAACAACGGTCATAATCAAACGGATGAATTCAAATCCTACCAACGGCTATTTCTCTAACTATTATAAATTCACGAAGAATAGAGTTCATCTACAAGAACAGCGCATACACAAACAATAGCATTCAAAGTGATCAGTTCTTATACTGGTTCATATCTTGTGATAGAAGCGTGCCTCAGTGATTATCAATTACTCTATAAGAGAGCTTTTCCAATTGTATTTAGTTTTAGTTCAAAATCTCAAGGTAGTGGTATCTTGAGTACGGTTGTACAATTACGATCTGTAAGAGGGAGTGATTCTTGGAGAGTGAGAGTCATTCTGTGTTACAGAGGTTGTAATTGCATTTATGAGATAGTAAAAATCCCAGAGTGACTAGGTACTGGACGTAGGTCAAAGAGTTGGACCGAACCAGTATAATCCCTCTGTGTCGACTCTATCTACCTTTCTTACAGTGTTTCTCATTTGTCCATCGTACGCTCAAAGTTTTTTTTAAAATCACCTATTCACCCCCCTCTAGGTGATATTCCTCTTTCAATCAAAACACATAGAGAACTAACAATGGTTACAATTACACACTATGTACTCGAAATGATCCTATCACACTAGGACTTACTCCCCCTTACAAACTGTAATTATATACTCATACTTAAGGTTCCACAATGTAACAGCCCGGAAAAATATATATATATATATATATATATATATATATATATATATATATCTAATAATAATAAATATTAAGAAAAGGCAAGTGTGGTTCTTTTTCTTATTCTATTTGGTTTTCTGTGACTCAGAGATTACCAAATTAACCCTCCCCATTTGTTTTTTTAAAAAATGTAACAGCCGAGAAATTAATATGTAGATATTTATATTTTATAAGAGTTATAGGCAGGTTGAGTTACCAAAAATGCCCTTGGTGGAATATATTTTTTTTAAAAAAGGGGGGTTAAACGAAGGGAAGGGGTGGTAATCAGTTTTTTTTTCTTCTTTTCTTGTATCTTTTCGGCTGTTGCACAGAGGAGAGGATAATCGAAGCTTTGCGAATTGGGGAAAAATCCTTTGGCTCCAGCGTGTAACCCCAACTCTTCGCCCAGTCCATTCATGCTCGCTGTCGTTGTTCAGCGGTGGTCACTGGCGTTTCTTTTCGATTTGAGTCTTGTTGCTGCTGGTCGGTATTTCTTTCTATTTCGTTTGGGATTTTTCGGTCGCTGGTTTTGTTTATGGCGACATTGTTTGGATTTAGGGTTGGGGATTAAGCTCGTCTCTGCTTGATGGTTCTTGGGATCGACTAGGTTGGAGGCCATTCATGGTGGAAGGAGTTCGGGAAGGCAGAATTTTTGGGTTAGTCCGTTTGGCTTTTTCGGTTTTGTTGGACTTATTTTTTTTTTCTTTTTCTTACCGTCGGTTTGGGAGTCTGGGTGTCATCTTGGTCATTCAGAGATTTAATGGGCTATGAGTTTCTCATTCCTCATTACTTGGATCGCTAGGTATCATCAGCTTCATGTTGGTCAAGCTATTCTTACCCTAAGCATTGTATTTTGGCAATGGGAACTTTCATATTGTGTGGTCTGTTAAGAACTTCATACCAAGTCATATGTGTGGGTATGTCTTACCAATTTGCTTGGCCTTTAAGTAGCTGGAGTAGGAGCTTTTGCACGAATAACATGAATGCTGTATTTTTGGTTTTCTATTCTTGTTTTTTTAAAAAAAATTGAACAAGTCTTTTGGGCATTGGAGTATATAGAGTACATATTTATATTTAAATGTGATAGCCAATAGAGATGGAAAGCTTGGGGGCTTGTTGACCAGAACAGCACCGTAAGGTGGAGAACTAATTGTAATTGGGGGGTGAAAGGTGCTTGGTGGTAAAGGTATAGTGATATATATGTAGGAGGAGCTATGAGGCTTCTATGATTTATGAGGATGTGGGTATGATTGTTAAATTAAAGGGATTTTAATTGATGTTTTTATTTTGGGGTATTAGGGAATTGAGGAGGAAGCATATTTCAGAGTTGAATGAATTGGAGTAAGTTGTGAATTCGAAAGCGAAGCAGGTGCGTGAATAACGTCCCATTAAATTTTCAAAAGTGATGCTTACTTGTTATAATTTCATTTAAATATCATTTTTCTTTAGAATCATTTTCTTCAAGATAATGATGTCAATTTATATGAAATGCTTATTGTTGCTTCTATGTTTAAACGGTATGGTGGTTTTAGTCACAGTTCGTAACTTTACAACAATTTGTTGGTTATGGGCTTCTATGCAAAAGATTTACAAGGATACTTTGAAGAGGTTCTTTACTACTTTGATATTGAGATGGCATTTTATTTAAAATGCTCTTATATAAGTTATTTCTGTATGAGAAGATTTTGGCAAATGGAATTGAAAGTAAGTGTTTGGAGACTTTGTAAACCATCATGCTGGGGTCTTTATTATGAAACATTGATTTCAAGTTCTCCTCATTTGAGGAAAAATGTTTTTGTTGCCATTGAAAAGTAACCCCCATGCATGCTTGAAAACATTGTTGAGAGGACTGAACACAGAACGCTGGTTACTAACAGCAGTACTGTTAGTCCTTGGTGCACCATGGTTAACCTCGAGCTCGCTTGATATTCATGGGACTTGTTCTCATGCTTGTTTCATGGACTGTGTGTCCATGCTTGTTTCATGAACTGTGTGTTCATGCTTGTTTCGTGGCTTCGCCGCGCTTGGTTAGCTTACCCTCGTGGACTGTGTGTCCACGCTTGTTCTCGTGGCTCCGTGCTGCGCTTGGTTATTTACCCTCGTGGACTGTGTGTCCACGCTTGTTATTCCGTTCTGTTGAGGTCCTGAGGATAGATGAAGATTGACAATTATGGTTTTAACTGATTATTTCAAATCAAAGGTTATACTGCGTTCCTGGAACTGTTTCTTAAACGGTATTTTATATGGTTTCACTTATATTGTCATTGTTGAGCTATTATGATTTAAAGTTAAACCGTTTTATATTACATTCAGTAATATTTCATTTAATTTTATGAATGGGACGTTATTCACCGGAAAACTATTTTTGGTCTCAGATGGTGCGGAGGATCGTGTTTCTTCTTCTTAGTAAAGAAGGGATATACCGTTGTCTTGAAGACGAAGAATCATATTGGGAGATTCCTAGTTGATGTGGAACCTTAAGCTCGTGCATTTGCTTTGGTGTCGTAGGTGCTCCATGTACACTATAGTTAGGATCCTCGCCTCAGCTAGGTATTGTGTATTTGTTATTATGGAGAGGAGACACTAAGAAATTTCTTTAGATAACCTACAATTTTTGTATTATGAACTTTAGCCGTAGTCATTATGCTATAAGTGACACACATAGATATACTTATACATTAAGTACGGGATGTTTCAAGTGTTTAGGGCTTTAGGAATGTGGATTTTTCTCATAGTCCGTACCTATCATTTAAGATTTTCGGAGCGTGACACACAACTTATAGCCCTTCCTGAAGAAACCCAGGTAAAAGTGTCTAAGGTGTCACCCTCCAAATTCATTGCTAATACATCAACTTTCAAATCCTCGGTGTCTGGTAATATCGAAAATATTTTTCTACTTTTAAAATTTAGCCTCTTGGATCTCCTCCTTCTTATTTTGGGAATTCAATTTCCGAACGGGATCATCTTGAGGAGTTTGTGCCACCAAGGATCATCTTCATCATTCTCATTGTAAGTTTTCCTGTTGATGTGATTTGACTCCTCTCAAGCAAATAGTGGCGCTTTTTGCTTCCTCAGGGTATTGATTTCTATATTCATTTGACTTAATTGCGCCATAATGGCTACCAATTAGGGATTTTCAGTTTCCTGCGACGTTTGAGAATGGGGTTGCAACATAATCACTACTGGATCGTTATGAGGTTTGGAAGTGGGTGGCATTTCTGGGTTTTGGGGTGGTTGCCGTGGAGAATTATCCTCATATGAGGAATTCCAAGTATTAACCATGGTATCTTCTAGTCCAAGGATGCACTGCTCTGATACCAATTGATATGTTTAGATTGAATTTAGGATAAGAAAAGAGAAAAGAGACACAATTTAGAGCCAAGATTTGTAACTCTAGCTAAACACTCTAGAGACAGAATTTGTACTCTAGCCAAGACAAAGTAATTTCCATATAATATTCGTCATAATCTCTTTAACACAGAATACAAATATATAGAGGTATTCCTAAATAACTACTTATCATAACTTTTCTACAACAGATAAGAAGAATTAACTTCCCTAATCACAATAGATGAGAATTAATAACTACTCCCAACTTCCCTTGAGTATCTAAACCCGAATATGACGTGTCCCTAACATAAAATCTGTGATAAATGCTATTGCCCTCTTCCCCATGGCTTGCTTTAAGTTTCCTGTTAATATTTGTATGCAATTAGATAGTATAATTGTTGATTGTTGGTGGGATGGCACTCGAAATGTTGGAAAGATGCATTGGAAGTCTTGGGGATATATGAAAGGATCGAAGGATCGAAGAAAGAAGGGGGCATGGGGTCTAGAGATTTTGAGAAAATAAATGATGCATTGTTAGCCAAAACAGCATGGAAAATGTTGTAGAATGGGAAAAATTTATGGTTCAGTTTTTTTAAGAGTATATATTTCCCAAATGCTAATTTCTTAGATGCGGTAAAAGGATATAAGGCTTCATGGGTATGGTCAAGTCTTTTGGTGGGTAGGGAGTTAATTTGGTGGGACTTAAGGTGGGTCTTAATTAGGGGATGGCTTAAGTATTAGAATTTGGAAGGATAATTGGATGGAGGAATTGAAAGGCCAAACACTGGACCAGATTACGAGTGGAAGGTTTAGTTGTGACGACAAAGTGGCAGGTTAATAAAAGATGGAAGATGGAATGTGTCTTTATTGGTGAATAAGGTGGAGGGTGGAATTCTGTAAATGACCGGTAGAATCAAGATTGGGTTTTTGAACAGGAAGGATAGGATGGCGTGGAGTGGAGTGGAGCAAGGAATGGTGAATATGAAGTGAAAGGAGGGTACAAGTTGAGTTGGTAAGGGGCTAGCAGTGTTAGAAGTCGAGCTAGTACTTCCTTTGTTATTCCAAGTGGGTTTTGGGGAAATATGTGGAAGGCTAAGGTCATAACGAGAATTCATCATTTTGTTTAGAGATGTATGGTGGATGCTGTGCCCACGAGTGTAGCTTTGTTTAAGAGAAAGTGTATTAACTCAACTTTATATCTGATTTGTGGTAAGGAGGAAGAAACTTTGGAGCATTTATTCTTTAATTGCTCTTGGGTGAGGGGAGTTTGGTTAGGTTGTCCTCTTAACTATCAGAATTGACAAGACGGGGATAAATTGTTTTAAAAAATGGTGCGCAGATTTGTTTGTTTATCTATAATACTTTGGATTTTGTGGATTATTTGGAAAGGAAGGAATGATTTTACGTTTAGTCATCTGCATCCTAAACCGGTGTTTATGGTTGAATATGTCAGGAAGAAACTGAATGAATTATGGCGTGCAAACGAGTTGGAGGATCCTAAGACAGGTATGGCCCCTATTCCTTACTTTAAGTCTTGGAAATCACCTGATGTAGATTGGTGAAAGGTGAATTGTGATGAATCATATGTCTCTGTATGTATTGCATGAGGTTGCTGTCGGTATGGTGTGTAGAAATGATTTGGTTGAGTTTTTATGGGGATTTGGAGAAAAAATTCATGCTAAATCTGTATTCATGACTGAGGCAATGACTTTAAAGAAGGCCATATTGATAATTGATGAATTGGAATTGTCTAGAGTAATTGTAGAAGTGGATAAATAAGTTATTGAAATTTAGAAAATATGTAATTTACTAATAAAAGCCTAACACAGATAGTAGATGGTTGGGTCCCTTAAATATGATGTCTTATGTTCGAACCAAACCATGTGTATGGAAAAGGCTTTGTTGAGAGAGCTAAAACTTACTTCAGTGATCTTGACGCTTCAGAAGGATTATTCTCCAGCTATCGGTTGGGGGATACAATTTAGATTCTACTAAAGAACATGTAATTTGATATTGGATGGAGAATGGAATATATTCAAAGTGAGATTTGAAAGTTAGAAGTAAAATTGGAAACTCTGAATCTATGCAGTTAAATTAATTGTTTGTATAACAATTTGATTAATGAGAAATTGTATAGCAATTATGTACATTGAAGTTAAATTGTTTGTGTCAGCAAATTTTAAACATTCAAGTGTTGATAATAACAAGTTTGGAGCAAGGGTAACCTTAGTTATGTTTATATACTTTTCTATTATATCTATAGCACACACACGCACACATATAGACTAATTGTTTGTGAAATTACTATGTACACAGAGGATTTGATTTAGAATTGTAGGTTTGAATGGAAACTAATATTCATGTGCTTTAGCCGCTATTTAGATTTCATTTCATATAAAATTCAATTATATATAGGGAAAAATACTTCTTATGTTGTAGGAGAAGTGTTTTCTCCTGTTACACGCACATAAAATGGTGAGACCCACACACACACACATATATATATATAATTAGCATTATATATTTGTGGGTTCCACTATTTCATGTATGTGTAGGAATCTTTTTCTTCTCAAGCAACATGAGAAGTTTAAAGCCCTTATATAAAACTATTAGTCCCAAAGAAACACCAAAAAGTAGACACTCGTTAGATTTCATTCCATATAAAATTCAATTATATACAGGGAAAAACACTTCTCATATTGTAAGAGAAGTGTTTTCTCCTGTTACACACATAAAATAGTGGGACCCACATATATATATAATTAGCATTATATATATATGACTTCTACTATTTCATGTGTATGTAAGAATCTTCTTCTTCTTATGCAACATTAGAAGTTTAAAGCCCTTATATGAAACTATTAGTCCCAAAAAAACACCAAAAAGTAGACACTCGTTAGATTTTATTTCATATAAAATTCAATTATTCAATCGAAAATAACCTACAAGGCCAGAATAAAGCATAAGTTGGATACTGTTGATTAAAAATTCAATTACACAATTAAACTCCCTAGTCAATACTTTATTCTACTTACAACTGTAATCAATTTCGCTCCTCATGATTAAATGGCAATCAAAAATTAGTTTTAAAATAATTAGATTGATTTCGTAAGAGATCTCATTTCTGAATATATCAAAGAAAATCTTGAACGTTCCACTACACATGCAGGCATTTAGGCCATTAATGCAATTACCATATATTAAAGGCCACAAGTCATTTTGAACTTTTAGTACACTTGTTTACAAATTTGGGCAGTACAGAAAATATATAAACGGGAGATTTGGACAAAAGCTAACCTAAGCTTTTCTCTCTCTCTCTCTCTCTTTTTAACACTGACTTTTTTGTCAGTGGCAAGCACGTTTACATTTCTCTGAGAAAGCTTGAAAATTCCTGCTATTGTTTCTTTGTATATTCTCTTGGTCCAAAAATTATAGAGCCAATCCTCACATTAGTGCTTCCCATTTCAATCTGAAGAAAACCAAACCAAAAAAACAAAAACACCATTTATTAGCTGCGTCAATACACAAGGATACATATAGTTGTTGCTACTAAAAAGAACGTGGGCCAATTGTGACTGGTTTAAACTGTTTCAAACTTCTCCAAAGACTAATAATTTAACTATCTAAAAGTATTTCCAAAGTGTTTCACTATCACTTTTTATAAATTTCTAATTCTAATTCTAATTTCCTATACATTTAATTACATACCGCTAACTCAAAATCACCGGACATGCCCATTGACAGTTCACATTGTTCCTCTGTCATTCCAAGTGTCCTGCAAACTTCACTTCTACACTTTGATAGTGTCTGTTCCACACAGGAGAAGAGCTTTAGAATTTAGAATGCAGGGAGTAAAATCCAAAATTTGTGCTACCAACCAACAAAATGAAAATAACTATGTAACGAAACAGAAAGAAGTGAGATAAGACACCAATTGAAACAGGCAGGAAATCTCCAATGAATAGAGGTTTGTTTCATTAAGTTCCCACAAGCTTCAGAATATCGTGATAGAATTTATCACCTGAAAGTTCTCTGGGGTTGAGCTGTAGTCCGGCATCCCTATTGTCATTAAGCCAGACAATACCAGGTTTGGGCAATTGAACTTTACATGTTTTGCAAGTTCAACACAATCGGAAGGATCAACACCAGATTTGGCTGCAACGCAATGATATCAACACAATCCGTAGACAATATATGAAACATGTAAGAATTAAGAATCTAAGATGCATCATCAAAGAGCATACTACATTCTTATATAAATAAAAAAAGAATGAACGGCTGAGATTCTCCAATCTAACTACTCTTGAAGAACACCAAAAACAATCCAAGAAGAAGAACTATATATGAAGAGATAAGTTTCTCGTAATGAAAAAGAGGCTCTCAAGCATAAACAAGTTCACCAAATTTCAGAGATACAAAAACATGCAAGTTACATACACCGCAAGGCATCTGAGTAAATCATGATTTTACTAATGGTGTACTCACAAGCTTCTCCACTGGTATTCACTTGCACCATAACCTTGAGAGGATTTCTTCCTAGGGTTGAAACCATACGATCAAGATGATTTGCCACCTGCCAGTTCCACAGGCACAAGATGGCTGGCAGTTGGGATCAATTAGATAACTAGATGTTGTAAATTCACAAAGTAACTATTCAAATAAATTTAGTCAAAATTCAATTAAGAAAATCTTTAGCAGTTTTTTTGACTCAATAAATCAATTGGCTAGATTTGGAGATGCTAGTAGTTGTTATTTGCCAAATGCATATGAAATTCCAGAAAATCAGACAGTAAGTCTTAATGGAGAACCACAATCTTGGTGTCTAACAATGGATGCTTTGTTGATATGATGAACGATGCTGTTACATGTTTGCATGATGGTGTTCATTGTTCTAATATCAGATCCTTCCACTTTGGAAAGTATACGACTTCATTTTGGAAAGTGTTTAGAACTCAGTGAAGCAAGCTGAGTTGGCCTGGACAGCGATACCATCTGACAGAACCACAGGCTACTGGTGGATATGCAAGATTGCTGGTATATAATCCGAATAAGATGGAGGTATTCAATGAAGTATCAATTGAGAATTTCTTAGACACAGGTTATTTTTGGGGTGATTGGAAACTTTGATATGAAATTTAACTTCAAGCCATTAACTTTTATTTTTGGTTATGATAAAAAAGATAATAGTGATGCAACAGGATCAAAAGTTTTCCCTACAACTTCAGCATTGTTCTGTTTTACGGTCATGGCTGATCTAGCAAGTCTCAATTTGCATGTTTGAAATGACCAGCCCATATAAATGCTCAGAAGCAACTAAATGGTGGTATGATAAACAGATTCTATTCCATGACAATGTGGTACAATATGACTACATCTTCATTTAGAAAAAGGACCTGGGTGTGCAGCAATTTAACAAGTTAAATTGGAGCAAAAACTCTTGTTATGATTGATGCAACTGCGAGAGTGATAATAGTAGTTACATGTGTCATGTGGATTAGCACCCAAAGAGCTTGGCATTGGGGATTCTATAGCTTCTTTTATTGGCTTTGTGTCATTTGCTCTTGGACCTGGCCTTCAAAGAATCTTCCACTTTAACAACCTAGTCTATAAATGTTAAGGGGCAAAGGCAAAATAAGGGCAGTCACTTTTGCTTGTGAAGGTTGGAACAAGAAATTCTAATTCTTTTTGAGAATGTAGTCAAACCTTGAGGACAAGGTTAATTAGAAGAAAAGGCAATATTAGGAATATGCTAAGTGAATGTGTCGAAGAAAAATTATGCAAATAAACATAGGATGGGATAATTGGAGGGCATTTTTTCTGTTTAACATTTATCGGACCTCCTGTTGATTTATTTATTTAGAGTTTGCAAGCACATTCTGTAATCAGAGAAGAAAATTTGTTGAGCTCTTGCTCATGGAGTATCATCTCTTCTACCAAGAAGGTAAAACATTTTATCTTCAATCATTTTCCTTGTTGCAATAGCTATCTTGAGTCTAGCTCATCATCCAAGAATGCAACAATGTCCCATATAGATTCCTCTTATTCTAAAAGAGGAAATAAACCATCACAATTTCAAAGAATGAAAACTGATATGGGTTTAAACGGTAAGTCTTTACCTTCTGATTATCCACGCCCTCAACCATAGCTAGATTTGGCACTCCACCTGCATAAAGCTTAAAAGGCTGAGCTTGTCTAAAAAGCGCATAAAGCAAGAATATCAGACAAGATAATGCAATATTAGTAATATGTTCAGCAAGTTCATAACAAAATAGAGTGATTCATAAAACTTTGCATGCTGCTCAGGTAAGATTAATCACATACCAAGACCCCTCAAATACATATGAAAAATGCTGTACAACATATTACATATGAAGAATAGGGAATAGCGTCAAATCCCATTTGATGATCTTTAATGCAAAAGATTAATATGGAGGACATGGAGTGTAATGACTCAATGTGAGGGTGTGCCTACGAAAGGTCACGTGTCAAGTAAATGGAGAAGGCAACGTGCTTATCCTGAGGTTGTTGCAAATGCATGTGGAAGTGAGTGGTGTAAAGGTGGTTATACGGGAATGTGTTAAAGGAAAGGGGTGTGGATGATAGGTGTGATTTTCTCTCTAGTCCCATTCTTGGGAAATCCCTCCCTGGCTCTCTTCTTCTTGGCTCTTTTCTTCTTCCCTTCCCTTGTATCTGCTTTTCCCTCTCTTAACCAATTTGCTTTAGAGTGTTATTTGAGATGCCTATTGATATTTCAAACAGGATTGAATATTACTATATACTTGTTATTCCATTGTGCTGACATTTTTTTTTTATAGTAGTTCAAGACATGGAGCAATACTACGATGATCTTCGCAACAATCAAATCGACCTAAAACCAAAACTCTTAGTTAAATACTATTTCCCAAGTGGATGCATTCCACATCGTTTTCAATAGCTTTAGATAGAAATTGAAGCTCAAATAGCAAAAAAGAAATGTTAAAGTAAGGGAAAGAATAAAATGAATCGTACCCAAAAGAGATTTGACTTTGTTGCTTTGCAAATGCCCCATAAAATGCCACTCAATGTCTGGAGGAAGCTGCAGGAACGCAAACTATTAGAATCCTCGCTCAAGATGCCGGAGATCATATGAAACCGAAAATTTACCACCTGGGGAGCCTTTTCGATTATCTCTTGAACGTAATTTTCGCCAAAGTATCGATGACCAGCATCGTAGAGCTGGCGAATAAGAGAGGTGGGCTTTGTCTTGGAAACAGCCACAACCCGAATCCTTTCAGTTTGGTAACCGGATCTTTCCGCCGCCTGCCGGACCCTTTGCATAACCGACCGAAAAGCCGTGACGGCAGCTCCTTCCGCTATTGGAGCAGCCATTCAGATTCTTGGCTTTGTTTGTTATCCAACTGCCGGGAAGAAGCGAAGCGTATGGTGCTGGGAAGAGCGCGAGAGACGGTGAACAACGATCACAAGATATAATGCAACTATGATCTTTTTTTTTTTTTTTTTGGTCAAACCAACTATGATCATTAGATCACGGGAAAATGACAATGGACCATAAAAGATTATAGAAAAAGTATTCAGAGATCAAAAAAGTCCCTCAACAGAAATTATATAATTTTTGATATTATTTTTACTAATAATAGGAAGTGTTATATTTACAACAAAATTTAAAAACATAGTCATCCACGATAGAAAAAAAAAACTATATTTACAATATGAAGTGTCATATTTATAACAAAATTTAAACACATGAATCTTGTTTCAAACTCAAGTTCCTAAGCGTACAGAGGTCATTTACAATAAAAAATACTAGATTCACAACAAGAAGTGCAATATTCATAACAAAGTTTTAAACTTGACCATTCACAGCAGAAAAAACATATTCACAACAGGTAGTATTATATATATAACAAAATTTAAAAACCTGGATTTTGCTTTAATACAAATGATGCCTTTTTTGATATGTGAATTTCTGTTGGAACTTTTTTATAATTTTTTATAGTCCTGAAGACCAAGCTATCATTTTCCCTTAGATCTATAGATATTACTACCTCCTCTTAATTATAAGAACAATTTTCTAATGTAATTTATATTATAAAAATGCTCTTATAATTAAGATAAGAGGAAGTAATATATTTGGTTGAGATTGTAAAGTTATGCCCATGAATTTATAGGGTAAGGGTATTTATCATGTATTTGACCCACATTATGTGGAATATATATATATATATATATATATATATATATATATATATATATATATATTCTTTCTTTTTTTTTCTCTTGTTGTCTTGCATCTTTCTTTTTTATTTATACCATATTATCAGTACAAGACTCTATTGAATGAGTTTTTGACATCTTGTTTATACTCACTGATTATACCATATTAATTTTTTTTCGCATGTCTTTCAGACTCCACCGAATGAATTTCTGACATCTTGTTTATACTTATTTTTTTTTAAAAAAAATTTCCATGTCTTTAAGCTCCCGTTTGAATTTCTTTTGTAGATTCCAACAACAATACTGCATCGAAGATCTACATTATAACCTCCATCTAGTTTTGTAGTTGGATTTATTCTATGCACCAAGCATTCTACTGAGGAGTGAAATTGTTTCTCAATATAAATTGTTAATACTTTTTTTTTTTTTTTACATACAACAGGCAAGCCGTAGCTTGAAAAGGTAAATTAGGAACTAGACTATGGAAACCTAGCCCTAGATATGACAAACTAGCTACAGGACTAAGACCGACAGGCCAATTGGTCCTTCAACACCATATGAAGACACCCCGTAGGAATTGTTGGGATAGTAATTACATCCGCATCAGGAGGAGCAACATGGCCTTCCCTAGCCAAATAGTCAGCACATGCAATGTTGTCTCTCGGCGTATAGTAAAGCTTCACGTTCCAGTCCCGAAAGAGAAGATCTCTGATATCACCGATGATATCTCTCAGTGGGTGGTCATTATAACAGCAGTCTCTCATGATTATATTGATAGCATCCAAAGAATCAGAGTAGAGCAGAACTTGCTGGAAACCCAACTTTTGAGCCATTGCCAGTCCTAACATGATGGCAAATTGTTAATACTAATAAGGTTATGTGGCCACCATTCACGATGTATTTTTCTTTTCTTCTTTGTGATTTTAATTGTTACAAAGTTTTAGAGTTCTATTTTCGTAAGCAGAAAAGAAAATCTCACTAAGAGATTAAAGATGTTCTGTATGAAGAACACAGAGATTGGACTTGACTAGGTTGTCAAGCCTAGAGCCTACGTACCCTCGAAGGGATCAAAGTCCACGTAGTTCGTAACACACTTGAAGGCACGTAGCCAGGGGAGTGGGGTGTGTGCTCTGTGTGGCAGAAAGTAACAAGAGCATAAGATAGAACGTGTGCACCTGTTTAGGGTTCCCTTCTATTTATAGAGGGATTTGGTGCGCGTATCTCTGCCTTAATGAGCAATATCTTAGATTGAGCTGATTGGCTGCTGCCATGATTGTCGGAGAATCTCTATTAATAAGATCCTATATTTGTGGGATCTTGGATCCCTTCCTATTCTGGCGTGGATTCTATCCCTAGCGGGATTGGGCCGAGGTCCGGACCTGGGCCTGTTGGGCCGGTCCGTAACAGTTGCCCCCCAGCTTGGTTGTTCAGGCTTCTGGACGGTCGAGGTGCTTATTGTCCCCGGTCCCTTGTATAGCCGAGGTCCTTTGCCTGGACCAGGTCGGCTCTTGGCTGCCGTGACCTTTGCCCGGCCTGGGGCAGTGGTCGGCTTATAATGACCTCGTTCTGCCTAGATCGCTGAGTCCATCTTGCCCGGGCGGTTACTCGCCCTTCTCGGGTTTCCAACGGCCTCGGTTTCTCGCCCTTTGCCTTTTGGGATTCTCCGGACGCTTTGGGATTTGCTCCTTGAGTGCCATTATTGCGTGCTGACAGCCGTCGAGCTTTCATTGGGTGCGTTCTGCAACCGCCGTGTCTTTTCGTCTTTCGAGGTGAGTGCGCATTTATTGCGCTGGCATCGTGCTGCGCCAATCACGTCGCGTCTTTGCGGGAATAGACCGTCGTGCCCCTGCGTTGGCTTTTAAATAGCCTTCTTTCTGTTCATTTGCACTTTTTCCCGCTACTTCACTCTGTTGTCCAGAAATTTCTCTGATTTCGCTAGAGCTTGAGTGGGGATTCCTTTTTTCTTGAGGTTTTCGCCGTCTTCCAGTGTTCCGGTTTCTTCTATTTTACTTACACAGGTATTGCGCTTGTTCCCTTGTGCATCCATTCGGTAATTTTCCGTATTTTTTCGTTTGTACTAGGAATCGCTGTCTCTGTTTCTGTTCTTCTGGGTTTCCATTAGTGTCACTGTACCCAAAGTTCTTCCCAAATCTTCCTCAAACACCGGTTCCTAATACCGTAGGTCTTTGATGATGGCGGGAGATAGAGACATTCCGCGACCGCAGGCGTCGTTGACGCCGGAGGAGGAAATGCTCCTCCATGCGCGTCTTCCTCGTATGACTTACTGGGTTCTTGGGGGTGAGCCTCCTGCTACGAGGATCCTGGATCCTTTACGCCGGGGTGGCGCCGCGCGTCCGGGGCGAGCTGGGGCTCGCCCGTCTTCGGGAAGGGTTTCTATTCCCATTCCACGTCATCCCTCCCGGCCGCTTGCCCGGCCTCTTCCTTTTGAGTCGCCTGGTGGGACCTGGGTTGGCTCCTCTTCCAGTTTCGAGGCCCCGGTGGTGATGGCTCATCCCCTGAATTTTTACGAGGGTCCTTCTGCCGCACGCCAGACGCCCGCCCCAGAGGGTTATGCCGGCCCCTGCTGGGACTGCCTGGCGGAAGCTTCCGTATTGATGGCGGGTGATAGAGATGCCGAGGCTTCGTCTATTCTGGGCTCCTGCCGGCATTGGTCTGCCCCGGCTATTCCTTCTCGTGCTTCCCTTCGTCCGAGTCCACGGCCTTTTTTGCCTTCTGTTATGCCTGTGCCAGGTACTTCTGCTTCTTTGCTAATACCGGCTTTGTTTATTTTCATATAGGCTTATTTATGGCTCCAAAGTCTGGATCGTCTAAAAAGCCATCGGAGGCCGGTGGTTCGGACTCTTCTAGTCCACCCGAAGCCTTGGTTCGTCGGTACGGCTGGGTATCGCACGATGTGCTGGCTACGCCGTCGCTGATGTCTGAGGCGGATCTGGTCCGTTTGAAGTTGCCGGCCATGCCTGGGTACGTGCTTAGGTGTCCGGAGCCGGAGGAGCCTGTCTACGCGGCCCCGTCTGAGGGTCGGCCGGACTTCTTCTTCTTCTTCCAGGACTATTTGTCGCGGGTCCAAGTTTCTTTCCCTTTCTCCCCCTTCCAAATGGAGGCGTTGCGGCATCTTCGCCTTGCCCCGTCCCAGCTCCATCCGAATGGGTGGGCTTATCTGTAGCCTTCGAGAGGCTTTGTGGCCATTTCTCGCCCCCTTTAGATTGCTCGACCAACCTTTTCTTTTACTATTTCGGGCCTTTCACACCCAGCCCGCCGAAGGGAGGCGATAAGCGGAGGGGGTTGGTATCCCTTCGCACTAATCCGGAACGCCAACTGATGACGCCCTTCTCGGATTCCTTCAAACGCTTTAAGGGATCGTTTTTTAAGGTTGAGGCCGTGCCAGGGGAGCTGCCCTGGTTTTTGGAAGGGGGCGGTCGTTTCCCTCTGTATTGGGAGGAGGGTCATTATAAGGCCAAGGCCCTGTCCTTTCAAGTTCCGCGCACCAACCTCCTGCCGGAATCAGCTTCTGCAGTGGCCCGGATTGAGGCCTTGGTGGCCGAATACGGTGTGCAGCCGGCCGGCTTCTACATATCCGCCGAGCCGCTGCCTTCTTCCTGTAGGATTTTTAGCAGCCGTATCTATTTTTTGCTTCAGTATTGGTCTTTTGAATTGGTAAATTCTGACCTACTCTGTTTGTCTTTGTTTGCAGCCAGGGCCATGGATGACCTGCCGTTATATGCTCGCCTGTCGAGAGCGGCCGCCGCGTCTTCGAGTCGCCAGAAGAAACGGGTGGCTTCTTCTGCTGCCGGTGCTCCCACTGCTCCGGCTTCTAAGAAGGCTAAGGGTCCTGCTGCTGACGGCCCTTCTTCCGTCTCGACACCACAGGCCGTTCCAGTGGTGGAGACTCCGGCTCTGGAGGGCCCGGAGGTTGCTGCTGTTGGTCCAAACCCGGCGCCTGAGTCCCAGGCTTCTGAGGGGCGAGAGGCCTCAATTTCCGATGAGGAGGTTGAGGCTGAGTTTTTCATCGATGAGCCTCCTGCCTCCCTGCCGGATCTGCCTTCCTCGTCTTCGCTTCCGCCTCCACCGCTCCCGAGGTCTGTTCTCCCTCGTGGCCGTCTATGGCGCGATAGGGTAGTTCCTGAGGTTTCTATCGCTTTCCTGCCTCCCCGCCACTTCACCGGATGCGCCGCACTGACTCGGCCGGCCCTGGATGAGCTGCACAGGAACCAAGCGGAGCTTTGTCGGGCGGTGGGATACAACCAAGCCTTGATTCTGGTCCGGGAGCAATATGCTCGTTCCCATGCTGACGTCCAGAGGCTGCGGGCGCAGGTCGAGGAGTTGGCCAAGGGTTTGGCGGCGGCGGAGGCCAAGGCCGCATCTGCTGGCGACCTGAAGGAGGAACTGGAGGTGGCTGAGGCCAAGGCTAGGTCGGCAGGGGAGGAGCTGGCTAGAGGCTGGGCGGAGCGGGATGCGGCCCTGGCGGAGCTTGATGGGGTTCGGGTGAAGCTGGCTTCCGCGCAGATGGAGCGGGACGCCGCGAAGGCTGCGGCGGTGAAGGCGGATCGGGAGCTGCAGCTGTCCCAGGAGCATGCCGACTCGGTTGCCGAGGAGTGCACCCGGGCTCTGAAGGAGAGGTCCGAGAGCCTGGCTGCGGCCAAGGCCTTGGAGGAGCGGCTGGCTACGTTGGCCAAGGAGGAAGAGGCGGTTGAGGCAGCCCTTGCTGCTGAGAAGGTGACCTCCCGAGAGCTTACAGATGCCCTGGTGCAGACTGCCGAGGCCTGTTTCAAACAAGCCTTGCTCCAGATCCGGCACTTCAATCCCGGGGTTGAGCTTCAGGTGGAAGGGTACGATCATCGTGCCTTTGTTAAGGATGATGGATCTTTCCTTCCATACGAACCCCAAGCCGCCGAAGACCCTATTGAGGGAGCCGTGGAGGGTGCTGCCGTTGCCGGGGGTGAGGAGGAAGCTAATGCTGGGCCTGGCTCCCCGCCCTAGATTTTATCTTTATTGTTTGGGGTGTAGGAGCCCTTGTAATTTGTTGCTTTCTTTTGGCCTTGGTGCCATTTGTACAGACTTTTATGACAATTACAACATTATTCTTGCCTTGTGCTACAGTCCGTCTTTATTTTGATTATTACCGTCCCTTTCGTCTAGATTCGACAATGAACGATTTAAATTCTTATCATCCTTCCTCTGCGCGGCCGAGCTCGTTTAGCTACCTGGGGCCGAAGGTGGCTTATTTTTCTGCCATCGTTCTATTGCCTCGGTTTGTGCCTTCGTTTGCTATGTGCGTATAGGTCGCGTGGGCCGCTTAGGTGACTTAGGCAATGGGTGATTTAACTGCTCTTTTGACTAAGTTAATTCGTTTGTCGGCCGCATGTGTTCAGGCCGTTGGTACTCTACCACATTTAGTGTGTGGGAGGTTAGGGCAAGGTTGTCTTGTTTCAGCCTCGTCAGGCATAACTAACCATACTGCCTCGGCCCGGCTTTCAAGTAGCCGAGCTCCAACTTTCCTTTAGTTGGATCAAATTGTACCGGCGTAAGGGCGGGGCTACCATGTGTCTAACCGGGGCTTCGTCTGCCTGGAGTTGGACATTTTGACATGATCAGGGTCGGCATGGCAGGCCGCTTGCTTAGCCGGGCGAGCGTTGACGCGTCAATTTCGCGAAGGGCCGTGTTCGATTCCTTCGCCGAGCTCTAACCAATGCCTGTCGGGGTACGACGGCCGGTTTTCATACATCTAGATGTTTTTGGTTCTGGCCGGGTCTACGACCTCGGGGCCTTCTACCGGTGTCGGGCTTTAATAGCCACGGCTTTCGGTTCCTTGGCCTCGGCCTTATGGCTTTTGGCCGAGCTTAACGGCTCCGGCTTCATACTTAAGCTTTGTGCACATTCGTAAATATCCTCAGTGGGATCCTTTATTGATGGAAAGAAATAGCCCTACGGGGCTTTACAAAGCATCGTAATTAGAAATGACATAACTTGGACTTTAAACGAAAAGAAAACATAGGCAGGAAAAGGGAAAATTGCTAAGTAAACAAACACTGCCGAGGAAGGATCTAGCTGTAGTAGATCTTCAGCTTGTCGGCATTCCACGTCCTTTTGATTGGCTTTCTTGCCAAAGTCTCGAGGGTATATGCTCCTCCGTCGAGCTTTTCCTTAATCCGGTAGGGCCCTTCCCAGTTTGCCGCCAGCTTCCCGTCCCTGGCATTCTTGTTGCCTATGTCCGCCAGTCGGAGTACTAGGTTGCCTCGGTTGAAAGACCGGGGCCGGACCTTTCTGTTGTACTTAGCCGCGAGTAGTTGCTTGGCGGCTAGTTCCCGGCAGTGCGCCGTAACCCGGATTTCATCGATGAGGTCCAAGTCAGTCTTCAAGGCGTCGTCGTTCGATTCCTGCCCCTCCTGTCTGGCTCTGACCTTTCTCCAGGATGGCTGTCCGATTTCAACCGGGATCATTGCCTCACATCCATAGGTTAGCCTGTACGGGGTTTCTTGCGTCGAAGACTGTACGCTCGTGCGATATCCCCACAGGACGCTGTGGAGCTGCTCGGTCCAACTGGTCTCGGCCTGCAACATCCGCCTCTTGAGTCCGTCCAGGATTACTTTGTTGGCGGCTTCGGCCTGGCCATTTGTCTGGGGATGTTCCACGGATGAAAAGTGCTGCTTGATGTCCAGGTTGGACATCAGCGCTTGGAAACGATGGTCCATGAATTGGGTGCCATTGTCCGTGACGACCTCGGCTGGTATCCCGAAGCGGGAGACGATGTTGTGCCGGAAGAACTTAATCACTCTGGCCGAGGTTATTGTGGCGAGTGGCTCTGCTTCTATCCACTTAGTGAAGTAGTCTACCGCGACTATTAGCCATCTGCATTGCCCTTGTGCCGGCCTAAACGATCCGAGGATGTCCATGCCCCACTTGTAGAAGGGCCAGGGGGCTGGCATTCCTTTCAACTCTGAGGGTGGCGGCCATATCATCCTTGCATGCTTCTGACAACTGTCGCATGTTTTGGCTTTTTCCATGGCGTCATGACTCATAGTGGGCCAATAATAGCCGGCACGTAATGCTTTCCGGGCGAGTGCCTTGCCCCCCATGTGGTGACCGTTGGCGCCTTTGTGTAGCTCGGCCAGCACGTATTTCGCTTCAGAGTCTCCAAGGCAACGCATCATGGGGCAATGTAGTCCCTTCCTGTATAGTTGGTCATCCACCGTGGCGTAGAGGGCGGCTTCACGGATCAACTTCTTTTCCTCGATTGGGTCGGTTGGGATAATCCCCCTATCGAGGTAGTCTTCAATTGGCTTCCTCCAATCAGCCCCGGCCGAGATGGCCATGATGCAACTTGGCTCGGTCAGATTCTGCTGGATCACGGTCCTATGGTTATCCGGCCCCTTCGTGCTGGCGAGCTTAGAGAGGATGTCAGCCCGAGCGTTCTCTTCTCTGGGTATATGGGAAACTGTGACCTCCTCGAATTCGGCCATGAGCTCTTTGGCTTTGTTCAGGTACTTAGCCATTAGTGGGCCTTTTGCTTGATAGGTGCCGTCTACCTGAGCCGCGACGAGCTGCGAGTCGGTTAAAACCTTTACTCGCTGGGCGCCATTATCCTTGGCCTGAAGCAGTCTGGCCAATAGGGCCTCGTACTCGGCCTGGTTATTGGAGGTTTGGAACTTCAACTGCAGAGAATGTTCGGTGGCGACCCCCTGTGGGCTTTCTACGATGACTCCCGCGCCGCTGCCCTTCGCGTTGGATGAGCCGTCAACATATACTTTCCAAATCCCATCATCTGTGGTGGCCGGTGTGAGTTCTCGGATGAAGTCCGCAAGCGCTTGGGACTTAATTGCCTGGCGCGCTTCGAACGTGATGTCAAACTCGGAGAGTTCTATGGCCCAGTTGGTCATTCTCCCGGCTAAGTCGGGTTTGTGGAGAACTTGTCTGATCGGCTGGCTGGTTCGGACCACGATTCGGTGTCCCTGGAAGTAGGGCCGGAGTCTGCGCGCCGCGGTAAGCAGGGAGAAAGCCACCTTTTCCAGCTTCTGATACCGGAGTTCGGAGCTTTGTAGTGCCTTGCTGATGAGGTATATCGGCTTTTGCCCCGCCTCGGACTCCTTTACTAGGGCGGCGCTTACAGCTTCGTCGCCGATTGATAGGTAGAGGAATAAGGTTTCTCCGGGGTCCGGCTTTGTGAGTACCGGCGGGGTTGCCAAGCATTTCTTAATTTCTGAGAAGGCGGCATCGCAGTCCGGGTTCTAGCCGCCTCGGGTTTCCTTCTTAAGCAATTTGAAGAGAGGTAGGGCTTTCTCGGCCGACTTTGGTAGAAACCGTGTCAGGGCGGCTAGTCGGCCTGTTAGCTGCTGTACCTCCTTCTTGGTTCTTGGGCGCTGCATGTCGAGGACGGCCTTACACTTGTCCGGGTTGGCTTCGATCCCTCGGTTTGTCAGCATGAAGCCTAGGAATTTCCCAGCCGGGACTCCGAAGGCACATTTGGCCGGGTTCAACCTGATTCGATGTCTTCTTAACTTCTCAAACGTCTGTTCTAGGTCCCGGATGTGGTCTTCTGGGAGTCTCGACTTGACGATCATGTCGTCTATGTAGACTTCTATGTTGCGCCCGATCTGATCCTCAAAAACCCAGTTCATCATCCTCTGGTAGGTTGCCCCGGCATTCTTGAGTCCGAAAGGCATGACGTTGTAGCAGTAGTTTGCCTTGTCAGTCATAAAGGCGGTCTTCTCTTGGTCGTCCGGATGCATGGCGATCTAGTTATAACCGGAGTAGGCGTCCATGAAGGAGAGGAGGTGGTATCCGGCCGAGTTGTCCACCAGTTTATCAATGTTTGGCATCGGGTACGAGTCCTTTGGGCAGGCCTTGTTGAGGCTGGTGTAGTCAACACACACTCTCCATTTGCCGCTGGGTTTGAGGACCATGACTACGTTGGAGAGCCAGGTGGTATACTGCACCTCCCGGATGAAACCGGCCGCAAGGAGCTTTTCTATGTGATCTTCCAAGGCCTTCTGCCTGTTGTCCGCGATGTTCCTCTTCTTCTATGCCACTGGTCTCAACCCCGGCCATATGCCGAGTTTGTGACAGCAGAAGTGGGGGTCGATGCCAGGTATTTCGGCCGAGGTCCATGCATAGACGTCTTGGTTCCGCCTTAGGAAGCGGATCATGAGAGCCTTTAGTCCGTCCTCCATATCCCGGCCTATTTTGGCGGTCTTGGATGGGTCTTCGCCTAGCACAATTTCTTCCAATTCTCCTTCCGGCTCGGGCCTCAGATTGTCAAGCTCTCGGAGGTCGAGCTCCACCATGTTGACTTGCTGCCGCGGGCGCTCGCCCGAGCCGGCTTCGACTACTTGCTCATTGTATCTGAGCCGGGGTGGAGACGAGGGTCCTCCTTCCTCGACACGGAGAGCTTCGAAGTAGCACTGCCTAGATTCTCTCTGGTCTCCGGACACCCCGACTATCTGGTTCTTACTATTGATCATCTTCAGCTTCTGATGCTTCGTGGATACCAGTATATCCCAGTTGTGGATCGTGGGTCGGCCCAGAATGATGTTGTACGGGGACCGGAAGTCGGCGACTACGAATCGTACCCGTTCCGATTTGAAGGCTTCCTTGGTGCCAAGAGTTAACCGGAGGTCGATGTAGCCTTTTGGGAAGGACTGCTCGCCATTGAAGCCGACCAAGGTGGTCTTGCACGGCTTGAGGTCCTCTTTGTCGAGGTGCATCCTCTTGTAGGCGTCCCAGCTTATAATGTCGGCCGAACTCCCTGCATCCACAAAGATCCTCTTAACTCGACAATTTATTAGAGTTCCAGTAATTACCAGTCCATCCAGGTGTCCGGGTATGACGTCTTCCAGCTCTTCATCAGTGAAGGTCAGGGTCGGCGGCCGAGGCTTCCTTGAGTCTTCCTTAAACTTAGGGGGTCTCGGACGGTCAGTACTTCGCGGAGATATTTCTTCCGCTGGCTTACGGTGTCTCCTCCTCCACCGAATCCTCCACTGACGACGTTGCACTGGAAATCGACGTCGGGAAATTCGTCGTCCGAGGCCGCCTTCTACTTTTTTCCCGGATTTCGGTATTCCTTGGGCGGATTTCTGAAGCGGGCGCGGTCGTTATGTTTCCCGTTCGTCCTTCCCTGAGTCTTGATCACGTATTGACGCAGTTTCCCATCCCTCACGAACTTCTTGATGGCGTCGCGGAGGTCATAGCACTCGTCAGTAGTGTGGCCGTTGCAGTCGTGGAACTTGCAGAACTTGGAACGGTTCGTGTTGGAGCGTCCTCTGATCGGCTTTGGCCTGTCCACCCGCTTCATCTCGGTCTGGGAAACCTCCTTCCATACCTGGGACCGAGAGACGTTCAACGGGGTGTAGCTGTCGTACTTGTTCTTTTGGTCGGCCCAGTCGGGCTTTGTTCGGCTGTCCCGGCTGCGTCGTCTCGGGTCGGTCTTTGTCCTTCTTGGGCGTTCCTCGTCGCTAGGCGGGCTCTTCCTAGCGCATTCGGGTTCATCGGCATTGGCGGCCTCCATCTGTTCCATTTCCAGGTACTTCTTCGCCTCGGTATAGAATTCGGTCAAGGTGTACGCTGAGTTCTTGCATAGGTGACAAGCCAGCCGGGATGATGGGTCCAATCCATTGACCAGGCAGTGTACGTGGACATCCTCGGGCAATGACCGTACTTGCATGGCCACGTCGCGGAACCGATCCAGATACTTCTGCAAGGCCTCACCCTTCTTCTGACGCACTTTGCTCAAGGTGAACGTAGTCTTCGGCTGCTTTTTGCTGGTGGCGAAGTGCAGCTCGAATTTTCGTCCGAGGTCTTCATAGTCTCGGATAGAGTTGTCCGGAAGAGACGTCATCCACCTGTGCGCCGGCCCGTCCAGAGTAGCCGCAAAAAGGCGCTGAATGACCGGGCCGCTGATCTGCCGGACCCACATGAGCTTCTCAAAGGTGACCAAGTGGTTCCGGGGGTCTTGGCTTCCATCGTACTTCGGCAGGCTGGTTAAATCAAAGCGCTTTGGGAAACGGGCTGTTGCCGCCTCCCTCGAGAACGGGGATCTTCCCGCCTCTGATAAGTACGTCACGCGATATTCCCGAGGCGATCCGTGGCGAGGCCGGGGAGTTCGTTCCTCCGTACGGGTTTCTTCTTGATCTCGGTATTCCCTTGCATGCCGATCGGTGCGGTTAGGACCGACACCGTGGTTTTCTCTGTCTCCCGGGGACCGTGGTCTGCCGTGGTCTGCAATCGGGCGCCGCCTCGGCTCGCCGTTGTCGCGGCGTGGGTTCCTCGGCTCAGAGTTGCTTGAGGAGCTACTGTCGCCTGCCGAGGCTCTCCTTGTACGATCGTGACCTCTGTGGCGGCCTCTCTCGCGGCGGTCCTTCTCGAGCGCTTCTTTGATCATCTTTCCGATAGCTTCGAAGTCAGCCCGCCTCTGCAGGTCATCGTGTTTTTCCTTGTTTTCCAGGCGCCGCATGAACGATTCCTGAGTCCTCCGCATCATGCGGACGTCGGCATCAACTGCCCGGACATCACGCGTCGGAGACGGCGCGAGTGCTCCTTGTAGTCGCCGGTCTTCCTGCTGCGGCTGCTCCTCATGGAGCGGCTGTTCCCTATCAGGGGAGGAAGTCACCGTATTTGTAACATGTCCTTCTGGGGTGTTTCCTCTCCGAGGTGGTGCCGGCGGCTGGCCTAGCGGCGGGCGGCTGGCTTGTGGGTCTCCTCCCACCGGTTGGGGATTTCTGCTGTGGCTTCTAGTGCTCACCATTAGTAGTCACGGGGATTGAAGTTTACAGTCCCCACGGTCGGCGCCAATGTTTTGTATGAAGAACACAGAGATTGGACTTGACTAGGTTGTCAAGCCTAGAGCCTACGTACCCTCAAAGGGATCAAAGTCCACGTAGTTCGTAACACACTTGAAGGCACGTAGCCAGGGGAGTGGGGTGTGTGCTCTGTGTGGCAGAAAGTAACAAGAGCATAAGATAGAACATGTGCACCTGTTTAGGGTTCCCTTCTATTTATAGAGGGGTTTGGTGCGCGTATCTCTGTCTTAATGAGCAATATCTTAGATTGAGCTGATTGGCTGCTGCCATGATTGTCGGAGAATCTCTATTAATAAGATCCTATATTTGTGGGATCTCGGATCCCTTCCTATTCTGGCGTGGATTCTATCCCTAGCGGGATTGGGCCGAGGTCCGGACCTGGGCCTGTTGGGCCGGTCCGTAACAAAAGATATGGAGATTTCTCCTTTTATATATGTGGTGGGTTGCCTTGAGGGAATGCAGATATTGTAATTTCTAAAAAGGTATTGTTCTTATTCTATTCTTCTATGACCATAAGAATTAATTTAATACTGTCACCTTGTGTCGCTGTTATCTTATCTTTTACATTTGCAAGGTATTAGAAATTTAACCCTTTACAAAATAGGGAAAATCTTATATAAAGCTACTTAAAATAGACTAATTCTAAATTGGGTTGGTAAATTCAACAAATCAATAATTAAGTGATCAACCCAATTTAGAATTTTAAAATCTGTGTAAAATGATTTTAATACCCCCTTCTCTTTTCTGTCAGTCTTTCTTCTCTCTCCTCCTAAAAGAGTTTTATTGCTTTATGATTTTATATAAAAGGACAATCAAGAATAATTCAAGTATGACATGCCATAATAGTATCATTGATATCAATTAAATATATTTTAATTGAAAGTCAATTAATTGTATTAATGATAAAAAAATAAATGTAAGGTTTAAAAAAAAAACAAGTTTTTATTTTCATTGGTTGAGATAAAAGGGGAAAAAAAAACATATTACATGCCAACTCTACCCTTTGCAAAATTGAACTGAAATAAAAGTCATTTTTACCAATATTAACCTAAACTAGAATAATTTTCCTTAACACATAAATGTGAGTTTTTTTATATAGTAATTTAGTTAATATTTCCATTTTAATTTTTTAATTCTTAAATCAGTAATATTATTTATATTTTTTAAAAAGCAGCGTTTAAATTTCATATACTATATTTCAGAGAAAAGATGTAAAATGCACTTAAAATTTCATAAAAAGGTTTATATCAATATAAAAATTAAAAAAAATCTATATATATGTGTGTGAAAAATATAGAAAAATTCATACTTAATTAATATATTTTACTAAAATATGTCCTTTTATAGTGACATATATTATAAGTTTTCTTTTAAAAAAAAATTGTTCATATTAATAAAATGAACTCTTTACTGAACATATTGTAGGTTTTTATTCTCATGATGATATACTTAATATATTTGAATGAATCATATTTTGTTGTATTAAAGTTAATTTTGATATATACATGGAAAACATAAGTTAGCTAGGGAGTAATAAAACTCATTAATGAGAAGAGAGAAGAGGGTATTAAAGTTATTTTACCCATATTTTAAAATCCTAAATTGGGTTAATGACTCAATTAAAGATTTATTGAATTTACTAACCCGATTTATAATTTTTCTATTTTAAGTATATTTATATGGGATTTTCCCTCACAAAATAATACTTTAGAATGATTGTACCTATTCTTACTTTTAAAAAAAAATTCATAGGTTTTTTTTTAAAAAAAAAAAATCATTTGCTGCTCCCATGTGTTTCTGATATAGCTTTAATTCTTTTAACAATTCCAACTTTGTTTTCTTATTTTATTTATGAAGGATAATTTGAAACAATATATAGAATTAAAATGACATTTTGCCTTTGTTTAATTAAGATATTAGGTCCCATTAAAAGGACACTTTAACTTGATTAAATAGACAGAAGCCATAAATATAAAGCTTTAATTTTCGTGTCACGATTAAATGATTATAAGCCATCTAACTCCAATTTATTGAGAGAGGGAACATGGCCTTGCAATTTACCTTTTCCCCTTATTTTATGCTATACTCATATACAGTATTGCATTTTATGTGTCACATGTTCAAGTTTTATTCTTATCTTATTTTTATGTGTTTATGATATTGGGTTTGAATATTTTTTGATCAACAATCTATTTATATTAATACTCCAAACAGGTACAATATCTGGATACAAGTAAAGTCAGATCCAGTACAACAAAATACATCAAAGACAAAAACAACAACAAAAACAACCAGATCATCGTACATAAAATATTTAGAAGGAGAAGTAGAATCTTGGACAAAGCAGCCTCCTCAGTATCTGGAGTTAGAAGTGACAACGAAGAAGGTGATGATTGTAAAACCCACCCAAACGGGCACACCTCCTTATAAGGATTAGCCACAACGAAAGCAGCTGTATAGGTACCCCATATTGGGGTTAAGAACACAGAAAACCCAACCTCAGACATGAGAAAACCCATGATGTCCAGAAGAAAACTTATGCTCCTTTGATGAATCAGATCTGATGACCTTGACCATACAACAAGCAACGCCTCTTTAGATCTGCCCCCAGGAACGCAGATCCGAACTACCAAGGGAGAATCGAATTTTATAACGTGCATACCACCATCCAACCAAGAGGAGTTGAACCCAGATCTTATAGATCTGCTTATTTCATGACACAAAAACACCACCAGAAACCCCAGAATCACAGAAAAATAACAAAAAAACATATAAATCTCACCTCCACAGATCAGATCTGGAGAGGAGAGGAAAGGGCTCACCACAAGGACAAGAGAAGGCCACGTCTGACAGAACTCTGAGGGAGAGGACCATAGATCAAGGATCTGAACTCCAAAGCACCTGGACCGCAGATCAAAGATATGGAATTGCAACAACCACTCAGACTCGTCTGTGGCACAGAGTCGGTGGTTGCCGGCGGCTTGTGTGTTAGGCACAAGCCCCCGGTGAGGGAGCATCCGATGAAGAAGATGAAGTGCAGAGAGACTTGAAAATTGGACTTTCAATGGCCAAAAATATGTAAAGAGATCTCATCCGAGCTGACTTTGTGGTAATGATTCTTTCAATGGACTTGAATATTTATTTATATTATAATTTCATGGCCAGCCGCCGTTATACCTCAATTTCTTAATTAGATGGCAAGAAGCCTTATCACTTTTATGGTAATGATTCTTTTGTAAAAGTCTACTTTAGGATGTTAAATTATGACATGGGAAGGAAAATTATGGCACTTCGATTAAAGTTCTGAAGGCTTATTAAAATATCAAATGACATAAAAGAACTTTGCTACTTTGAAAAATATTCATATTATATATATAGTATCTTAAAGACTAATTACTCATAGAGAATTATGCCACTAAAAAGTAATAATCCCGAAGACTAATTAGCAAAAATTGTCACTCACAAGTGTCCACCGAAGCTCTTGAGTAAAATGAAAGGTGCCTTGGTATATTTGTTGATGAGATTCTTGTACATCACTGAAAGCGGAGCTAAATCACCAAGAGGGGGGATGAATTGGGGATTTTGAAAAATTCTTTTCTGGATTCTCTGTTTTAATTTGCTAAGGCAGAATTGATAAGAGTATGAAGGGAAAAAGAGCAAGACACAAGCAATTTATCCTGGTTCGGTCTAATCACTTGACCTACGTCCAGTCCCCAGTCACTTCTGGGATTTTCACTATCTCTCTTTGACGATTACAGACTCTGCAAACGAAGGGTGTTTCACAACCTTGAACACACTCCCCCTTACAAGTTGTAATCGAATAACCCAATCTCAAAGTCCCACTACTTTGAGAACCTTACAGAAAAATGAATTACAGAAAGAAACTCTCTTCTAAGAGTGAATATTGATGATCACTGAAGTACAATAATTCATTCAAATGTAAAAGAACAGTTCTTTCACTAATATTTTCGAGTAGGATTTTAGAATGTCAGTTCTGTATTTTTCCAGCTTCAAATCTTCATCTATTTGTAGTGGTTTGAAGCTTGTGAACGTTATAGATCCGTTGGGGCTTTTTCCTTTTCGAGAATATAGCTGTTGTTGGAGTTATATCATGGATTAATCCTGCTGAGATTACTACCTATTTGAAATATAGCCGTTGGCAAGTTATTCTGAAGTTTTGCTTGATCCTTGTTTTTCTTTTAAGGAATTCGTCCGTTGGAGATGTTGTATAACGACCAAATGATTCTGCATAACGTCTCTCCATGATTTCAGCAAGTTTCCTAAAGTGGCTCTTTATTTCAATCAAATTTAAAACAATCTGTAATCTTATGAATAAACATGTTAGAACAGCTCGATTATAGTTATAAATAATTCATATAACATATAGAGTCAATGGGTATCTTATATAATGAAGAATGAATCAAATTTGGCAATTTTTTAGTGTAACTGCGTTTTTCTGATGAGTGTACCCAAACTCGAGTTTTGAAGATCAAAACTGGAGTTTTGAACTGTTCATGCTTCATAACCAGAGGTGATGAAACCAAAACTGGCAGTTACTAAGGTTTATAAATTCATATGCTCTCGGGTTGCCCAAAACTCGAGTTTTGGTTCTCAAAACTCGAGTTTTGAACTATTCATGTGAAAACAAGAATTGAGTTCAAAACATCAAAACTGGAGTTCTTGAAGCAACACTGGCAGTTTTCATATTAGAAAAGATTGAAGGCTTTCTGCCTTGGCAAAACTCGAGTTTTGGATTCCAAAACTCGAGTTTTCTTATTTTATGAAAACTTGGAAAATACACGTACAGTTGAAAACTGGCGGTGATGGTCTCAAAACCGGCAGTGATGAACTGGAGAAAAATCAATTGCTCTCTGTCTCTTCAAAACTCGAGTTTTGGTTCCCAGAACTCGAGTTTTGGTTCCCAGAACTCGAGTTTTGGTTCCCAGAACTCGAGTTTTGAACTTTCTTCCAAAATAAGAGAAGTTCAAAACTGGCAGTGATGAATGAAAACCGGAGGTTTTGAGATGTGAAAAATTTAGAAGATTTGCAAACCTCTCTGCCAGGCCAAAACTCGAGTTTTGGATTCAAAAACTCGAGTTTTGAACTTTTCACAAGTTCAAAACTGGCAGTGATTACGAAAACTGGCAGTGATGGCTTTTGAGCAGTTTTGCCACAGACCAAAACTCGAGTTTTGAATCCCAAAACTCGAGTTTTCCTCTGATAGCAAGGAAAACGAATTTTTGCATCCTAAAAGTTATCTTTTTAGTTTTCAAGTCTTTTCAATTGTTCAATCATCATCAAAACTTATTGAGAACTAACATTCTCCCCCTTTTTGATGATGACAACACTTGAAAACCAAACTTTGAATAATTTGAGGAAATTTGGATTCTGAATTCATGAAAATTCTTTTGGCTTCAAAAACTGATATTTATGAAATCTTGATGAGCAACAGAAGTGTTTTCGACTTGTCAAATTGTTTTTGCTTATTTGAATTTCTTTTGAAAAACATATTAACTGATATATATAGTAAAGACATGAATTATCAGAAGTATAAATTATCAGAACAAGTAAACAACACAATTTCATCCATAAGCTTAAAAACATTCAACACAGAAGAGTCAAAATTACAGAAACAGGAATCAAAAACTATAATCAAAAGACTTCAATCAAAAGACTCAAATTCTTTCTGCCTTTAGTTCTGATCTTCTCCCCCTTTGTCATCAACAAAATCTGGGTCAAGGACAAAGATAGGAGGAATATAAGGTACAATGGCTAGAGGGTTAGGATCAATAGGCTCTACAACTGGTGTGGCTAGAGGATCATGGGGTTCTGGAATATGTGGATCATGGTGCTCGGGATCAGGAGAATGTGCAAGTGGTGTGGAGGCTGAAGGCATAGGAGGAGTAGAAGCTTCAGGTACAGTGCCAGAAGGCTGTGGACCTGAGGTAGTCCCAAAGGTTGAAGAGAGACTGATGTTGAAATGTTTCAACAACAAATCAACCTTGTCTTGCAGGCTGGAGTGTGATATGCTGAGAGAGGTAAGTAGAATATCGTGATTGTTGACCAAGTCTGCCATCTTGGCATTTTGATTTGTGAGTTCTTCCAACTCATGCTTTATACCTACCAAATCTTGTTTCATATCATCTTGGACATCAGCCAGTTACTTGGAATTTTTAAACTGTTCACCTTTCAGTGTCCCAATCTCGTACCCAATTCTTATACCCATATCTTGAACCGCTGAGTCAATAATGTCTTTTATTCGAGCTTCAAACTCAGAGGAAGGAGGAGGAGGTGCAGACTGAGCCTCTTGGTTCTTAGACTGAGACTGAGAGGCTTTTGATCTAACTGGAGCTTTGGACCTTATGGGAGCTTTTGATTGACCTGATGCCTCTCCCTCAAATGTCAGATTCATCAAATTCAACTGACCCTTTCCAAAGTAAGGAGGATACTTCAAGGTTTCTGTTGTCCCAACATATCAAATCTTAAAATAAAACAGTATAACTGATATCAGAGAAGGAAATGGCATGTGAGAAAGCTTTCGAGTGGGGAATTTGAATTTGATCATCTCTTTCAGAATGTGATGACCAAGGTTGAAAGGAGTCTTATTCACAAAGGAGGTAAACAGGGGGTAGTCTCTTTGAGCAAAATGGGTGAAATTTCCACCCTTCTGAATGAAATTCCTAGAGAATATGTACCACAAAACTCTATTCCTAGGAGTCATAGAGCTTGGACTGAGAGTGAGAGTCTGTGATTGGTTATCAGGGAAGGGTTTGTGTGGCATCAGTACAGACCAAATTGTTCTGTTACTATACTCAGAGGTATGAATAGGATATTGGTCTAGCTGTAATATTTTGTTTAGAATTGATGCAAACAAGGTGAACTTGGTTCCCCTCACAGTAGTTGTAATCCTCTCTTCAATCAGTGTACCCTCAGGACCCAACTTGTTGTCATAGACCATATTGTGATAGAATAACCGAACAAGGTTTGGGGAATATGGGCAAGCTATGGAAACAAAATTCTCATAGAAACTAAGCCAGGGCTTCAAGTTCAAGTTGTTTTCTCTCTCTAATTGATCAAAATCTACAGCTACTACGGCACAGAATTCCCTAGAGGCAAATTTTTCTTTGAAAGAGTTATCTAGAGACTTCATATTCACAGTAGCAACATCAAAAGATTGAGGGGCAGATTGAATGTGGTAAATGTCTTTAATGGCATTTACCATAACTGGAGAAGACTGGGTTGAAGCTTCAGCTTTCGATGACTCTGCCAAGGGAGTAGTCTGAGGCCCTGAGGTGGAAGGTTTCTGCCTTTTTGGAAGTGGAGCTGTCTCAGATTCATAATTTGAGGCTCTCTTTGCTCTAACCTTCTTCTTTGGCTTCGTCACAGCCTCTGGCTCCTTTCGTTTCCTCAATGGTGTAGAGATGGGTTCTTGAAACGACACACCTTTGGACCGAGATGGAGTAACCGAGGTTGCCTTCGAAGTAGACTGAAGAATGTTGCTACTAACTCCTGGGATAAACTGGTCAATTCCTTCCTGAAGCTTTCTGGGTATCATTTTTGTTCTCGGTGACCGATGAAGTGGCTCTTGTGGTGGAGAGGTTTGAGAATGGGATCGTTTTGATTGCGAAGGAGGCTCAGATTGTGTGGGTTTTGTTGATTTAGAGGCCATTTGGTGAAATGTGAGTGATTTTCAAGGGTTTCTGGGTGGATTCGTGAGGAACAAAGAGAGAGAACAGAGAGGAAGAAGATGAAGCGCTTAGGGCATAACCAGTGGTTTTGGGTGTAGTTTTGAAAGACATATATATATACACAGTCCAAAACTCGAGTTTTCATCACCAAAACTCGAGTTTTGATGAATTTTAGTTACTTACCTGGTTGTCAATGGTGTACCGTGAACCGTTCACATTCCGAGTCCAAAACTCGAGTTTTGAACCCCAAAACTTGAGTTTTCAACTGTTGTGAAAACTTCTGCTCATTCTCTGACCCCGATACTGGAATCTTCAAAACTGGAGTTTTCATTGTCAAAAACTTGAGTTTTCAGCTTTGCAGGTATCTCTGGCCTCGTTACTGTATCACCAAAACTCGAGTTTTGGCATCCAAAACTCGAGTTTTCACCTTTTGACAGTAAAAACTTAGATTTTTTTTAATTAAAATATCCTGCAAAAGAGAAAAACTAGATACTCCGATGCTTAAGTCAGTAACTTATAATCATCAAAACCATAACTAACATTGATTTAAGTAAGAAATACTTACAGCTCATTGGGATTTACCATTCCCAATTCTCTTCTTATGAAATTAAATTGTTCTCTAGCAAGTGGTTTTGTGAAGATGTCTGCCAATTGGAGATCAGTTGGAATGAACATGACCTTGACTTCTTTTTTCTGAACATAATCTCTTATGAAATGATGCCTCACATCAATGTGCTTGGTCCTAGTATGTTGAACTGGATTTTTTGCCAAGCTTATTGTGCTTGTATTGTCACACAATATTGGAACTTCTTTGAGGTTGATTCCCAAATCTGAGAGTTGTTGTTTCAGCCACAAAACTTGTGCACAGCAACTTGAAGCAGCTACATATTCAGCTTCAGTAGATGATACAGCTACCGTTGTTTGTTTCTTGCTAAACCATGACACAAGTGAACTACCAAAGAATTCACACTATCCACTTGTGCTTTTCCTATCGGTTTTGTATCCAGCATGATCTGAATCTGAATATGCTACCAAATGTTCAGGTTGACCTTTAGGAAACCACAATCCTAGAGTCTTAGTATCAACAAGGTATCTAAAAATTCTTTTCACATGTTCAGCATGTGACTCCTTTGGGGCTGATTGAAACCTTGCACACATTCCAACACTAAATTGGATGTTCGGGCGGCTTGCTGTTAGGTAGAGCAATGATCCAATCATTCCTCTATATTTTGTAATGTTGAAATCCTTGCCCTCTTCATCAGCATCCAGTGAAGTAGTTGTACCCATAGGAGTGTCAGCACCATTACATTGATCCATTCCAAATTTCTTTAAGAGATCATTTAGATACTTGGTTTGTGATATGAAGATCCCATCCTTCTTTTGCTTAATTTGCAAACCAAGAAAGTAATTAAGTTCTCCCATCATAGACATTTCGAATTCTCCCTACATTTTCTTTGCAAAATCTTCACACAAACTATCATTAGAAGCACCAAATATGATATCATCCACATATATCTGTACAACTAAGATTTCATTTAACTTATTAGTTCTGATGAAAAGAGTTGTGTCAGCTTTTCCTCTAACAAAGCCTTGATCAAGAAGAAATTTGCTTAATCGTTCATACCAAGCTCTAGGAGCTTGCTTAAGACCATACAATGCTTTCTTAAGATGATAAACATGATCTGGAAATTTTTCATTTTGAAATCCTGGAGGTTGTTCAACATAAACTTCCTCTTGTATAAAACCATTTAAAAATGCACTTTTTACATCCATTTGAAAAAGCTTTATTCCTTTAACACAGGCAAAAGCTAGAAGAACTCTTATTGCTTCCAATCTTGCCACTGGAGCATAAGTTTCTTCATAATCAATTCCTTCTTCTTGATTATAGCCTTTGGCAACCAATCTTGCCTTGTTGCAGACAATGATTGCAGATTCATCTCGTTTGTTTTTGAATACCCATTTAGTGCCAATGACCGGATGATCTTTAGGCCTAGGTACCAAGTCCCAAACTTGATTTCTGTCAAATTGATGTAACTCCTCTTGCATTGCTATCACCCAATCATTGTCTGAAAGAGCTTCATCAATTTTTGAGGGTTCAATGTGGGATATGAATGCAGAAAATGTTACTTCATTCAAGGTGCTTTTTCTGGTTCTTACTCCTTGATTGATATCACCTATTACTTGGTCTAAAGGATGATTCCTAGTGTATTTCCAAGCTTTAGGCTGAGATGGTTCAGGATTTTCAAAGTGGTTTTGAGGATCTGTTTCGAAAACATCTGGTTCATTTGAATCAGAAGAAATTTTTATATGAAGTTGATTTTTTGAAATTGGTTCATCATCATCATTATCCAAGAGCTTGTTGGAAGAAGAGTCACAAAATACTACACGTACAGATTCTTCTACACAGCGTGTTCGAATGTTAAATACTCTATATGCTTTACTTCTATTAGAGTATCCTAGAAAAATACCTTCATCTGATTTAGCATCAAACTTACCCAAGTTATCTTTACCATTGTTGTGGATGAAACACTTACATCCAAACACATGTAGATGTGCCAAGTTTGGCTTCCTTCCTTTGTACAGCTCATAGGGAGTTTTGTTCAATTTCTTTCGTACATAGGCTCTGTTTGAGATGTAGCATGCCGTAGATATTGCATCTGCCCAGAATACTTGAGATGTGTTATTTTCATTTAACATTGCTTTTGCCATCTCAGTAAGGACTCTGTTCTTTCTTTCAACTACTCCATTTTGTTGAGGAGTCCTTGGAGTTGAAAAATTGTGATCGATTCCCATGCTTTCACAGAATTCAGCAAAGGCTTGATTATCAAATTCACCTCCATGATCAGTTTTAATTCCTGAAATAGAAAGACCTTTCTCGTTCTGGACCTTTTTGGCAAAGGCAACAAATTGATCAAATGTTTCATCTTTAGAACATAAAAATATGGTCCATGTGAATCTAGAATAGTCATCAACTATAACTAGAGTATACAGATTACCACCTAGACTTCTAACTCTAGCAAGACCTACCAAATCCATGTGAAGTAATTGAAGAGCTCTGTGAGTTGAAATTTCATTTTTGGGATTAAAAGAGGTCTTGGTCTGTTTTCCCTTCTGACAAGAATCACAGATCATGTCATTTTTGAAACCAAGTTTAGGAATGCCAATTACTAGGTCTTTCTTGACTAGTTTGTTAAGTTGGGACATATTAACATGTGCCAATCTTTTGTGCCATAGCCAAGTTTCATTTGAATTGCTTACAAAACATTTTTCAGAAACTTCATCATTGTTGGAAAGATTAAGAGTATAGCAATTTCCTTCTCTAGGTGCTCTAAATAATGCTTTAGACTTAATATCTTCTAGGGGAAGAATATCCTTGCTAACAATCAAACATTCTTCTGAATTAAAGATAACTAGGTTACCTTTATCTGTACTTTGACTTACACTAAGGAGATTATGGCATAAACCTTCAACAAGATAAACGTCTTTAATTTTTGGTCCATTGTTGTTTCCAATGTCTCCAATTCCAGCAATCTTGCCTGTTTGATTTCCACCAAATGTTACCTTGCCTCCATCCTTAGATGAGATTGTAGCAAACTTAGATTGATCCCCTGTCATGTGTCTTGAGCATTCACTATCAATGAACCATTTATTGGATTTTGATGCTCTAAGACAGACCTGCAAAACACAAGATATCAAGTTTTAGGTACCCACTTTTTCTTGGGTCCTTTTGGGTTAGTTTGTGTCTTAGGAACCTTATAGGATCCTTTTGGCACCCATTGATAATTACCTATGGGTTTGCTTTTACCTTCTCTTCTATGAAAACAAGATGAAGTAGTATGACCTTTTCGATTGCAATAGTTGCAATGAGCAAAAGGATTGGATGAATGAACTGATTTTTGAAAGTAACTCATATATGATTTCTGTCCAATCTTCTTCTTTCCCTTTTGTTTATCAAGATCAGGTTTATAGCCAATTCTTGACTTATCATTTGTGAATCTTTGCTGTTTTAAAATGATATTAAGCATTTCACTACCGTTGGTCAATTTTTCAAGAGATTTAGTAAGAAGCAAGTTTCTTTTCTCTAAAGTATAGCAATTTTCACAAATCTTTTCGATGCCTTTTTCAAAATTCCTTTCAGAAGTATTTTCAGAATCTATAGTAGGAGAAGAAGAAGTTTGAACTTGTTTTTCTAGCAATCTGATTTTCTTCTTTGCAGATTATAGTTCTTTGGCTATTTTCCGAAATTCAATAAAGAGTGAATTGTATTCAGAGGATAATTCATCATAAGATGAGTTAGAAATATTTACCTCTTCATTATCAGATTCTTCTTGAGCTACAAGACAGATGTTGGTTCTTTCTTCTTCTTTAGCTTCATCTTCATCGGATGAGCTATTTCCCCAAATGCCTGAAACATAAGCTCTTCTTCTGAATTTGTTTGATTTCTTCTCTTTGTTCTTGAGTTGTGGGCAATCAGACTTGAAGTGACCAGGTTGTCCACATTCGTAGCAAGTAATAGATTTCTTCGTTTTTGTGCTACCCTTGTGAAATTTTCTGTTGGCCTGATCCCTCTTGAAGAATTTCTTGAATTTTCTAACCATTAAGCTTAATTCTTCATCATCATCCTCATCTTCTTCATCATCTGATTTTGGCTCTTTAATGGTTTTGAGAGCTATGCTTTTATTCTTCCCATGAACTTCTTCAAGCCCTTTCTTGAATTTAAGTTTTGCTTCATATTCAGACAAACTACCAAAGAGGGCTGCTACAGATGTCATTGATTCTCCACGAGCTTCTTCGATGGCAGTGACTTTGGCTTCCCATTCTTTGTTGAGAACATTTAGGATTTTCCTCACTTGAACAGGTTGTTCATATACCTTACCTAAGGCAGCAAGTTGATTAATCAAATGAATAAATCTTAACTGAAACTCACCAATGGTTTCTCCTTGTTTCATGCGAAGGAGATCATATTCTGTCATAAGGGTGTTGACTCTATTCTGCTTGACTCCAGTTGTCCCTTCATGAGCTATCTCCAAAGCATCCCACATGGCTTTTGCTGAACTTAGAGTGCATATGCGGAAGTATTCTTGTTGGCTCAAGGCACTTTGTAGCATGAGTAAGGCTTTGCTATTGAGAGTGATGTTTCTTCTATCATTCTCATCATAGTTTTCTTCAGGTTTTGGGATCCTGACATCTTCCCTCACAATTGTTGGAGCATAGTCTCCCTTTTCAAATACTCTCCACAAGCCATATTCTGTAGCCAAAACAAAAACCTTGAATTTAGCTTTCCAGAAAGAATAATGCTCACCATTAAAACCTGGTGGACGGTTGATAGAAGCTCCATCGGGTAAAATTCCTTCCATAGTGATCCTTCTCGAGATTTTAAGCTCTTTAGAGAAGACCGGGCTCTGATACCAAATGAAAGCGGAGCTAAATCACCAAGAGGGGGGTGAAATGGGGATTTTAAAAAATTCTTTTCTGGATTCTCTGTTTTAATTTGCTAAGGCAGAATTGATAAGAGTATGAAGGGAAAAAGAGCAAGACACAAGCAATTTATCCTGGTTTGGTCTAATCACTTGACCTACGTCCAGTCCCCAGTCACTTCTGGGATTTTCGCTATCTCTATTTGACGATTATAGACTCTGCAAACGAAGGGTGTTTCACAACCTTGAACACACTCCCCCTTACAAGTTGTAATCGAATAACCCAATCTCAAAGTCCCACTACTTTGAGAACCTTACAGAAAAATGAATTACAGAAAGAAACTCTCTTCTAAGAGTGAATATTGATGATCACTGAAGTACAATAATTCATTCAAATGTAAAAGAACAGTTCTTTCACTAATATTTTCGAGTAGGATTGTAGAATGTCAGTTCTGTATTTTTCCAGCTTCAAATCTTCATCTATTTGTAGTGGTTTGAAGCTTGTGAACGTTATAGATCCGTTGGGGCTTTTTCCTTTTCGAGAATATAGCTGTTGTTGGAGTTATATCATGGATTAATCCTGCTGAGATTACTACCTATTTGAAATATAGCCGTTGGCAAGTTATTCTGAAGTTTTGCTTGATCCTTGTTTTTCTTTTAAGGAATTCGTCCGTTGGAGATGTTGTATAACGGCCAAATGATTCTGCATAACGTCTCTCCATGATTTCAGCAAGTTTCCTAAAGTGGCTCTTTATTTCAATCAAATTTAAAACAATCTGTAATCTTATGAATAAACATGTTAGAACAGCTCGATTATAGTTATAAATAATTCATATAACATATAGAGTCAATGGGTATCTTATATAATGAAGAATGAATCAAATTTGGCAATTTTTTAGCGTAACTGCGTTTTTCTGATGAGTGTACCCAAACTCGAGTTTTGAAGATCAAAACTGGAGTTTTGAACTGTTCATGCTTCATAACCAGAGGTGATGAAACCAAAACTGGCAGTTATGAAGGTTTATAAATTCATATGCTCTCGGGTTGCCCAAAACTCGAGTTTTGGTTCTCAAAACTCGAGTTTTGAACTATTCATGTGAAAACAAGAATTGAGTTCAAAACATCAAAACTGGAGTTCTTGAAGCAACACTGGCAGTTTTCATATTAGAAAAGATTGAAGGCTTTCTGCCTTGGCAAAACTCGAGTTTTGGATTCCAAAACTCGAGTTTTCTTATTTTATGAAAACTTGGAAAATACACGTACAGTTGAAAACTGGCGGTGATGGTCTCAAAACCGGTGGTGATGAACTGGAGAAAAATCAATTGCTCTCTGTCTCTTCAAAACTCGAGTTTTGGTGCCCAGAACTCGAGTTTTGAACATTCTTCCAAAATAAAAGAAGTACAAAACTGGCAGTGATGAATGAAAACCGGAGGTTTTGAGATGTGAAAAATTTAGAAGATTTGCAAACCTCTCTGCCAGGCCAAAACTCGAGTTTTGGATTCAAAAACTCGAGTTTTGAACTTTTCACAAGTTCAAAACTGGCAGTGATTACGAAAACTGGCGGTGATGGCTTTTGAGCAGTTTTGCCACAGACCAAAACTCGAGTTTTAAATCCGAAAACTCGAGTTTTCCTCTGATAGCAAGGAAAACGAATTTTTGCATCCTAAAACTTATCTTTTTAGTTTTCAAATCTTTTCAATTGTTCAATCATCATCAAAACTTATCGAGAACTAACAATCACATCATGAATGTATGTTAAAATGTTTATTCCCTACTTTTTGTTAGATATTTACTTATTTAAGAATCATAGAATTATTCTTTTGCTGCCAAGCGCCTCGCAGCGCGATGGCACTAGGGCCAACCTTAAGAGCTGGCCTTCCCCCTTGTCCAAGATTCAAGCCTTGCCTCCCCCTCCCCACTGGCTGTATAAAAAAAAAAATATTCTTTTGCTTATTATCATCTCAATTTGATATCAAGTGACTTGGGTTAGAAAACACAATAATAAGCAGCTATGTTAATTCATAATATTGTGAGTGAATGGCCCAAAGCCATATATCACTTTGAAATTCAGTTATTTTTTTAAAGATCACCTTGTGAACTCCAATGAATGATATGTATTTGTAGAAATTTGTGGTGCTGTGATATTTTGATAATAATAAATGACATAACCTTGAAGGTCAAATGGCATATTTATTGTAGTCTTGCAAACTAATATTTGTTGAAATTTGCTTTGCCAAGAAAAGAGAGAAAATCTCTAAATTTAATATGCTTATGAAAAATGAAGCACCAACCACATATACATTATGAATAAAATAGTCTTGAAGGCTAATAGTTCATATTAAATTGCTAGTGGTTCAAGCATAAGACAATATATTTGGAGATTCTTGTAATGGTCCTGAAGACTAATGTTTATAGAGATTTATATCATGGGAAAAGTATAGAGATTCTCCTATGTTGCAACGTATATGTTTGCTTTTACTATGATCATATATGGTTGAATTATATTTTTAAATAAAGAGATCTTGAATACTATATCTAGTAGTTCCCAAGGAACAATGTGGTTATTCTTGGAGAACTTCATAAAACAAACAAGAAATATTAGTAATATAGTTCCTAAAGAATTAATAACAAAATTAATATAGTTCATGAAGAACTATATAGGAAAAAAAAAGTTTTTATAACTTATACTTGAGGGAGAGATTGTTAGAATACAAGTGTAAGCATGGTTCTTAAAAATGCGTTTTACAACATAAAAAACACGTTTTTACATTTTCTTTCAGGCCACACGTGTTTCGTTGCAGCAAAAAGCACAGATGCAGTGAAATTGGTAAAAACACTGATTTTAGACGCAGAAACGAAACGTTTTTTAAAAAAGCGGGAAAAAATGGACTAGGTTAGGTTACTCTACCGCTCTCGTCTCTCATCCCGCAAACGCAAATCTCTGCCACTCTCATCTCTCATAGACCAGAGGAAGGGAGATCCATGGGGAAGAAGAGAAGGCCGAACGAAGGAATAGAAACAGAGATGAAAAGTCGAGAAGGAAATGAAATGAATAGTCTGATATTGAAAACTGAGAAAAGTCAAATATTACATTGCCTTCCTGTACATGTGTCAGCTTTCTATAGAAAACACCTTTACAGCTGTGGCAATTACAAACGCAAATCCTTTACAACTTAATAACAAATTACAATTAATTAATAACAAATAGATTTTTTTATACAAAATTTATACATTTTGCCTAAGTGTGTGTCTCTTTAAGACATTGGCGGTAGTGTGTCTTTGACTTGTCCAAAAACTTTCCTTAAAAATTAAATTCGGGGTTGAATCCTCTTACTAATTATGCGGACACAAATAAAATATCCTAACTCCGCCACTACTCACAGCTGTCCTTTTCCAGCTTTAAGTGCATTGCATGGCCTCTCTTCTCTGATTCTCTGATTTTGATTGATATTGCAATGCCTTACTTTTCTTGAATTATATATATATATATATATGCAGGTAAAATCTATGTTTTGTATTACGATTGTACGTTTTATGATTTTTCATTATCCTTCTGTTCTTAGGTAAAAACTCATTTTTAAGAACCATGAGTGCAAGTCATGTTGGATTAAGATTTCAATTTTGTCATACATTATACAAATCGAAAAGTTGTTATAGTAAACAAAAAGTTTACTGATTCAAACAACTATATTATTGGCGTGACTAATTTGATCATCCAAGTCACATGTATAGTGCAACAAATTATTATATATTATGTATTAACATCCGTTAAAGAACCATAACATTCTTTATGAATAGCCAACATATTATTATGTGCGAATTGTTCACAAAGAATATTAACTATGAAAATATCAAAAGTTGTGATTTAGGATAGGTCTATGATCATAAATATATCAAACTTATACATGGGCCTATTCGAATATCATATAGACCAATGTTTTGAAAACCAGATCGGACTGGTCGATTCGGACCGAAAACCGCCGAACCGGCCGGAAAGCCGGTCTGAGTTAAGGGGTGACCCCGAGTTCCGATTTGACCCGAGGTCAACTCAGCCAACTCAGTTAAGTTGGCCGAGTCTTGTTTTTTATTTTTTTAAAAAAATAGGCCTGAAAGTTTGAAACACCAACTCGACGGTGAGGAAAAAGCCAGAAATAGAAGGAGAAGGAAGAGAGATCTGAAGAGTGAAGAGTACCTCTATCCATGAAACCTTGTTCGGAAGGAGGAGTTGATCTTGTTTCACCGTTGTTTGGTGTTCTTCGATGGTCACTCTTGCAAGACTCACCGCCGTCCAAGATCGTCTCCATCGCGCCTAAATCCTGCCATCACCGGTCCTCTACCACCAAAGGTCGTCTCCATCGAGTCAATGAAAAAAAAAATAGATGGTTGCTGGCGATGAACATGGAGGTTGTGTCGGTGATGGAGGGAGGTTGTGTCGATAATGGAGGCAGGTCGTGATCTGAGTGCTGAGTCAGGAGGGAAGGCAAGTGAAATTGTTTAACTTATGTCAAATTCAAAATTAAATATCCAACAATAAAACTTCAGTTTGCCTCGGAATTGTTTAACTTTTGTAATTTTCTACTTTTGCTTTTGCTGATAGTACAACTGCTAGAGCCTAGTAAAGCTGAGCCTTAGCTACCTAAACTTGCTCTGCCATCATTTAATGCTCTGCTTTGTTATATCCTGGAAGATTTAGTCACATGAATGATCTCATTTTTTTTAAAAAATAAACAAATATAATATTACCTATTTTAATTAAATTATATATTTTTTAATTAATACCGGTCTGACTCTAGTTTGACTCCGATCTAACCCACTGACCCTTGACCCAGTGCCTCCATCGATTTAGTGACTAGTCCGGGTTTCAGAACCTTGATATAAACTATACAAGTATTCAATAAATTTGATAAGTACATCTATGAGATGGTTACATGTTTGCAATGTGAAAGAGATTTGTCGTGTCCCTCAAAATAACCAGATTCAATAAAAGATTTGCAGTAATAGGGAACCTGGGTTGTTTTCCCAAAAAATTCGCAGCGAGTTTGAATGGACAGTAACAGTGAAACAGAAAAAGTAAAAATTGGGGGGGGGGGTTTGGTTCAAACAAATTAAAAACGAAAATAAACAGAAACAAAGCGAAATATTCAGAAGTAGATTAAAATCGATCAACCCAACATTCGGATTCCAAAGACTTCCATCATTAAATAAAATATAAATAACCCCCGTTTGGCTCTGAACGAACCGAGATCTCTGCATTCGCCCAGAAAATCCCTCGACTGGACGATCGCCTAGAATTTGTCCGAACAGTGGCGTCCCACTGTGCGATCACACAATAAAACTTAAACCAAAACTTAAACCTAGTTTGAACTCAGTCCTTGGGATAAACCAAACCGAATATTAAATCTAATATTCGAACTATTTCCAGAAATCGAATCCGATAAGATGAAAATAGAAACGAGTTAAATTACCGATAAAGCACAAGTTCTCTGAATGAATCATGGAATCCTCACGTTGGACTAACCACATAAGTTTAGTCGAGCATGGCTCGAGAAAACAACAAAAAGACGAAGAACGCGGAGAACATTTGTATTTCCAATCCAAAACTGTCTAAAACGTGAATGAGAATATGTTTTTCTTAGCCATCTAATCTAACCTATAAATAGGAAATACTAGGGCAACAAGATTGGCCCAAAAATAGAAAACCTCTAAGAATAGGAAACCTCAAATAAATTGTCTTTTATTACAAAATTCGAGTAAAATAAAAAAAATAAAAAAAGGTTCTGTCTTTAGCTCCAATTTCGTCCATCTTCTTGTCCGAATTAGCCTTTCGAGTCTTCATAATAATTGTAGCTCTCTGAATCATATAAAAAAGGAAGGAAGAATCAGGCTAATCGGATATCTAGATCAAAAGTTATAGCAAAAATACTACATCACTGTAAATCTGGAATTTAATCATAAAAATGAATTAAATCCAATTAAAAGCTCAAAGCTCAATTAAGTAATAAAATTCATTATTTATTAACTAAACAATTCTAAATTTATTCATCAAGAGATACAAATAAGTGTAATAATATTCAATTATCACAATGTGAAGTTTGCAAAGTTGTTTGAATAAATTATTATAGCGGGTCGTGCAAAAATACATATATGTTTTTCTGGAAGAGTGCCCAACACCAAGTGCTTTTTTCAAGTGTAAAAGTGAGTACGTGGTTACAAATTAGGTGCAAAAATACCGTTTAACCATTAAGTTTGATTTGTTTTTTTTGTTGACTAGACGATGACATGGCTTTCAAGGTGCAAAAATAAACATGTGGTTAGGCCAAAAGAGCGTCCAACATTTTTACCGTTTTACCGTTAGTTTGACTTTTTTATCTTTTTAGTATCAGTCAATATCTTGAAGTATTTTTAGTACCAGTTAGTATCGTGAAATAATTTTTCAAAATAATAAAATAATTTTTTCAAGATTATGAAGTATTTTTTTTAGTACCAGCCAGTACCCTGATAATTGAATATTATTACACTTATTTGTACCTCTTGGTGAATAAATTTAGGATTGTTTGGTTAATAAATAATGGATTTTATTACCTAATTGAGCTTTGAGCTTTTAATTGGATTTAATTTATTTTTATGATTAAATTCCAGATTTACAGTGATTTAGTATTTTCGTCATAACTTTTGATCTAGATATCCGATTAGCTTGATTCTTCTTTCTTTTTTTTAGATGATTCAGAGAGCTACAATTGTAATGAAGACTCGGAAGGTTGATTCGGACAAGAAGATGGACGAAATTGGAGCTAAAGACAGACCCATTTTTCTGGATTTTTATTTTGCTCGAATTTTGTAATAAAAGACCATTTATTAGAGGTTTCCTATTCTTAGAGATTTCCTATTTATTAGAGGTTTCATATTTTTGGGCCAATCTTGTAGCCCTAGTTTTTCCTATTTATAGGTTAGATTAGATGGCTAAAAACATATTCTTAATTACGTTGTAGGAGATTTTCGGATTAAATTAGAAGCTTTTTATTTTCTCTGAGTCGTTCATCATGTTCTTCACGTTCTTCTTCATCTTTTCTTCTGCGTTTTGCTTAGCCATGCTTGGCTAAGCTTCTGTGGTTGACCCATGGATTGAGGATTCCATGAATCCAGAGGACCCATGCTTCAATCAATAACATAATTCGTTTCTGTTTATTTTAATCGGATTCAATTATAATTGCAGATTAGGTACTAGATTTAATACCTAGATTGATATCCCAAGGACATAGGTCGAACCAGGTTCTAAGAGAGTGTTGTGCATCGCACAACGAGCTCGCCACGTGTTCGATCAAATGCTAGGCGATGGTCTAGTCGAGGGAATATCTGGACAAATGCAGAGATTTCGGTTTGTCCAGAATCAATCACGAGTTTGGTTATTATCTTTTTGTCCGATGAAGGTTATGAAATCCCAATTTTGAGTTAATCGTTTTAAATCTAATTAATCTCATTTTCTTATATTCTATTTTATCTTTGTTTCATTTAAACTGCATTGAAAGCCCCCCCCCCCATTCTGGTTACTGTTTTACTTGTTTACTGTTGATTTTAGACCCGCTGTGAATTCCTTGAGAGAAATGATCCAGGTTTCCTATACTACAAATATTTAAATCCTGGTTATTTTGTGAGGGCTCGGCAACTCTCATCATACCCTCAAGTATTTTTTTTTTAGTATCATTCATTACTCTGAAATATTTTTTCAAGATATTTTTAGTACCATTCAGTATCCTAAAGTTTTTTTTTAGTACCAGTCAATACCCTGAAGTATCTTTTTAGTACCGATTAGTATTTTGAAGTATTTTCTCTTTTTAGTACCAATTAGTATTTTGAAGTATTTTCTTAGTATAAGTCAGTACCCTAGAATATCTTTTCAAGATCATAAAATAAATTTTCAAGGCTTAAAGCCGTTATTTGCCATCAAAACGGCATTGACAATGAAAAAAATGCACATTGAAAAAATGTATGCAACAATATGCTATAGACGATGCTTAACGAATTGGACAAGTCAAAAGATCATTTTAATTGAGGAAAGATTTACGGACCATGAGAGTTCATGACGACACATGACTGGATGAGCATGAGAAATTTCAATAAAAAAAATTCATCCTCACAAAACAAAACAAGGAAATCTTTCTTACAATGTTGAAGAAAATAAAAGTTCTTGATGGGTATTCAAGCAACATTTCACGATGTATTGACATGCAGACTCAAGAGATTGCTGGGCTGAAGAGTCATAACTCATATATTCTTATGCAACCATTACTTCCACTAGCAATAAAAAAAAAATGCTACCTCCCGATGTACTGATTGTTTTGATGGAGTTGTGTTCTTTCTTTCAAAAGTTGTATTCCAAGGTTTTGATCGTTGAGGAGCTCAATCAGCTGCAACAAAAAATCATTCTTATGCTGTATCATTTGGAGATGATCTTTCCTCCATCCTTTTTCACAGTGATAGTTCACCTGATGGTCCACCTTGTTCACAAAACAAAGCTTGTTGGCCCAATTCAATATCGATGGATGTATCCTATTGAGAGATATTCATTTTACATATGCGAATCAGCATCACTTGCTAAATTTGATAGTCGCACATTTAAATATTTATTGACATTTTTCCTTATTTATTTATAGGTTTCTTGGAAAATTGAAATCACATAAGTAACGGATAAGGCATAACCAGAAGGTTTTATAACTGAAGGTTATATAGGGGATTAGATGAGGTCATGTATTTCTATTCAAGTCGTGTAGATGATTGGCCTTGACCTGAGCCATCATCAAGAAAGTTGTTGATCCCTCGTGTTGGTAAACAATTGGAGGAAGTGAGAATTTCAAAATGACGGCAACTGAGAAGTTCCAAGCATATAGATATGTCTTGATTAATTGCACTAAAGTTGAACCCTTCCTTCAATAAATATTGTACACTCATATGTTATCCTATATATTTCCTTATATTTTATGATCGCCATCTCATGATTAATTGCAGGGAATTTAGAAGTCATGTGAAGCGTCAACTCAAGATCCATATACAAACATCCTCTGAAATTTTCAAAAAGATCCATAGAGAATTCCCAGATTGGTTTACACGAAAAATACTAAATGGCCACAACTTGCACTCACAAGAATTAAGAGCTCTCATACTCAGCTCTCTTGACCATGCCACCAGGTTTACGGTATGCAATGTCAATGGTTTCAAGTTTTGCACGGCTTCATAAGATCAATGATTGCTAACCCAAAACTCGAGCATTTATGGCACCTTTAGAACAAAGAGTCATACAAGCAGCAATGACAGGAACATGCAGTTCGGAAATGTCCCATATTATGGAAAGCTTCTTGATGTCGTTGAAATAAATTACTAAGGCCATTTCAGCGTGACGCTGTTTAAGTGTTTTTGGGCAAATACAACAACTTCCTGGAGACTCACAATTGACACTTAGGCGTCACATCAGTAAATTTCTCCCGGCCAATCCACAATGGTCAGTGTCAAGATGGTGAACTATATATTTTTGCCTCAGAGACACACCAGATTTATTATGTCAAGCATGATAGGCCCATTGATTGGAATATGGTGTTTCATTTAAAGTATTGAGACCTTTATGACATGGACAAAGGTGATAACATTGCCTACAAGAATGAGCCGTTCTAGCTCACCAATTTCGGAAAATTCTTCCCTCAAGGCAATGACAATTTACCTATAGTTGATTTAGTGCTTTTTTTTTAAGTTACACTTTATTATCACTAAATTTAAGTTTAATTTGTTTTCAAACAGATTAAACTCACAACTAATATTTTCTTTACACATTTTTTTGTAGGGATGGCGACAAAGATTGGTTTAAAAAATTATGCTTATCTTTTCGTAAACGGAAAAAAAAAACAACAACAATGGATTGTAAAATATTCTCCTGTCAAGTTTGAATTTGTCTAAACATATTTCATGCTAAGTTTGAATTTGACTAAAATATTCTCCCACCAAGTTTGAACTTATTGCATAAGTTCAAATTTATTACATAAGTTTGAACTTATCACATAAATTTAAATTTAATCATATTTTCTTACATTTTAGAAAACAATATTTTTATGAGGGGTAAATATGTCCAAAAGTGTCACTGTTCACGTGGAAACTTGAGGTCCCACCAATTTCTGTGGGATCTTATCTTCCTACATATAAAAGAAGATTGATGTTATCTTCCCACATACAAGGGAAGATTGGTAGGCCTGGGAACTTGAATTTTAAAAAGATTTGACACAAAAAACATGCCAAACAAGGAAACTTGATAATCTTCCTTTCCCTTTCCACCGAATCTGTGTACCAACCAGGGCCTAAGATTCCGAAAGAAAATCCTAGAGAACAACTTAATTTATAAAAAGTACTATTAGGACAGACGCATGGCATTTACAACTTTCAATGCTCTGTTTGGTGAGAATAATAAAATTTCAATTCTCTCTGATATGACATCCTTAAATATATATCTCTCCCTTGTTGTGATAAAATGAACTACCTACACCTGATTTTCTTCCTATTCTTCAGTTATATTGTGGACTAACTCACTAGTGACTTAGAGGAACCAAGAAAGACAGTCATCGCCAGATATCAATAGCATAAAGTTGGTGAAGTTTATCATCAGCTTCTAACTTTCACATGCTCTACTCTAATGTCAAAGCCCATCTTTATTTCCTTTTCTCTTTATGAGTAAGATGATGAATCCTTTGACCTTTTCAATAATGTACACTGCCCTATCACTCAATTCTTCAATCCATTAAAAACCATACGATCCCATAAGTATTTGTTTTGCCACTAAAAGCCTTTCGTTATCAAGTTTTAAAAATGTTGCTAACACAGAATAATCTAATTTTCTAATCATTTAATTAGCCTCATTACACGTTCCGATTCATAACCAACAAGAAACGATAAAGTAACTCGAAGAAGGAATTAGCAAGAACCACAAATTTAGTTGTAAAACCAAAAAATTAGGCCTATAAAGAATATAAATAACTTTAAAACGGAATTATTAAGAACCACAAATCATTTTTCGCAGCTTTTTTTTTTTAAAAAAAAAGTGCTACATCTATTTAATATTTTTTTAAAAAATATATAAAAGCTGTAGAAGAATGTAAGTTTATGGGGAAAAAGAAAAGGCGTGAAGTGACTAGAATTTTGAATTTGAGACGTTAGAAGGTGCAAAATCAATGGGTGCCGGAGCTGCTAAAATTGCTTCAGCGGGAGCTACAGTCGGTATTGGAAACGTCTTTAGCTCATTATTTTCCATCGCGCTTTCATGAGAAAGTGCTACAGCTGTTTAATTTTTTTTTAATAAAAAATAAATATAAAAGTTGTAACACTTTTTTAGAAGAAGTGCTACAAAAGGTATGTTGGGAAACTCTTTTTGTGCCATATTTATATGCTTAATTGTTTTGGCATTTTTCCATCAACCGAAAACCGTCTAATTCTCGCCAGTGCCTTAGTAGCACAGTGGCATGGGATCTTGGCTCCCCTTCTCGATGTCCAGGGTTTGAACCCTGCCCCTCCCCTACTATGTGTATAAAAAAAAAAAGGAACTGTCTAATTCTCTAAAAAAATGTTTCGGTTCTTAGTTTAATTCCAGGATTCAGCTTGATCAATGGCAGCTTGGCTTCAGTCCAACTATCTCAATTCAACAAAAGAACTTTTTTTTTTTTGGGGTCCAAATCGAGCTGTTAATAACCTTGAGTGAGGATCCAACCAAGCATCCAATTCGTTCTAATTCTTTAATCATTGCTTCTTATATGTGAAGAAGAAATAAGCAAAACAAGCTCTTATTTCATGTTAAACAATAAAGGCACAACATTCAGACAATCAAGTATACTTCAAAAAATACATAAAAAATCATTCTTGTCTCGTGATTATATATATAAGAAAGGCCAAAAAGAAACTAAATAATTTGTTTTGTAGTTGGCTAGCTAGGGTTTGCCTCCAGCTGGTTGATCAGTAGTGTTTTTATCTCTCATTCTGTCGTCCCGCTTCTGTTTTTCTTTGTCATATAAGAACTTTGCCCAAGTGAAAATCTCTAAACCAAGTGTAATGGCTCCAAGAAAAGCAAGAATTCCAACGTAAGCCCATTTCCATCCCTGCCCAGCTTGGAGAATGCGAATGCCTTTGAAGATGTTCATGATTATGATCACCAATAGTCCATACCCTAGAAAGTGATGGTACATGTTCCAATATTTTCGGTACTCATCTTTCTCGTTCGGCCTTAACCTCAATGCTAACATCTGAGCAAAACCAAACAATTCAACTCAGTCTACCTAAACGTTCATTGTATATATATAATTCTTAAACAAAATCTTATATTAAAAATCGAAGATAGTAAATATAAACATAAACATTCTTTGAAAGGAAAACCCAAATTTACAGCTCGATTAAGAGGGAAAGCGAAATTTTGTATCTATTTGTGTGATTTCAATAAAACTCATAAGAAGTCTATATAATTTATTATTTATTCTTAACAAAATTATGAAAGATTGGTGTACTTTATATTTTCTTTTTTAGATAAGATCTAGTAAGTTTTGAAAATAAGTAAAAATATCAATCAATATAAAATATAAAATCACTAGGAAGCAGTACTCTTCGTAAGTTATCAAAAAATAAGGCTGACCTTAGACTTCAGATAATATAATTCCAAAAAAAGCTAAAATGAAGTATTTCGAAATATTATGATAAAAAAATGGTATCTTAGGCTAAGGAAATATGGGATCAAAACAGCCCATAACTTGTTTAAAGAATATTTGGCATCTTAGTCTAACATTAGGTGTAGTTTATGAAAATTAAGATTTGTTTTCAAAATATTGGGATTTAATAACAAAGTCCCCACATTAGTAGTGAGATTATTCTTCTTATAGAGCAAATGTCAACTTCTTACCAAATTGATTCAATTTATATTGAGAAATTATATATATATATATAGTTAGAGAGCTGAGAGAGAGATAGATACTTGGATAGTTGTGAAAGTGAAAATGAAGATGGCAAAGGTGCGATGATTTTGGAAGATATAATATTTGGAGGCGTGACCAAGCCAAAGTCCAATAGCCCATCCACTAACGCCGATGAGATAACCAGTAGACTGGCAGGCGATATGTAAGTACATCCACCATTTGTTAAAACGGAATGGATATACTTTGAAGTATCTTGCCACAATCACTCCTATAGGTAGGAGGGTTCCCCATCCTACGATGTTCAAAACCCCATGTACCTTCATTCCAATTAAAACGACTTGTCGTTAATAACTTGCATTATGTACATATACATAAGTATGTGTGTGTACACTCTGTACGTATCAATCGAATATCTTTCCTCATGCAATGCAGAAGTTAGATAATTACTTGGACAATGTTTTTGTTTTGTAATATTTATATTTCTAATTGTATTTTAAATTTTTTTCTATTGATTATACATTTAAAGGGGGTTTTTTTTCAGAGAGTAATTTTTAGTGCAAATCAAGGATTAAGGGGCAAAAATACTTATAAATCTTTTTTAAAAGTGCACCTGACATGATAAATTCTATTTGGATACAAAAATGCTGATAAATTTTTCTAAATAGGGTAAAAATGCTACGTCCATCAACTTGCAAAAGAGTAATAAATAATAGATAGAAAATATAGCCAATGATGACAAATGGAAAGAGACTGTTGCAAGATCAGAAAAGCAGACATTAAAAAGCGGATGAAGGCTCTGGCACTAGAAATATGCAAATGATGACCTTGCAATTTGCAAAAGATGATCAAGGACGAAAAGCCACAGGAAATGCTATTGCTTACTCCGCTTTTTATTATAAGGCACTAATTTCTCTTGTCTTACAATTTAAGTAACTTCCAATATTACCCCTATTAATTACACTAAACTATAATATTATATTAATTATTACTCTCATATACTACCCTCATTAATTATAGGCAGACGTGGAAACAAATAATTAATACTCATTGTGAACAAGCAAGTGCCTTATAAAAAGGACTAAATAAAGTTGATAGTTGGTGCCTTATAATAAGTACCAAAGGAAGTATTTAAGACGATATTGGGTGTGATGAAAGGAGATGGGTAGAGCCAAAAGAAATTAAAAGGGAGAGAGATTGTGGCATAACAAGAAACTTAGACTTTATTTGATTTAAAGAGAGAGGATGGAGATGAGCTTTCTTCTTTAGTATGAAATATCAAATATGACCATGATATTAAATATTTTTATGGACAATAATATGAGTTTATAGTCATATCTTACTTTTTCACACTAAGGAGGGAAGCTCCTTTCCCTCTCCTCCGTTCAAACCAAACACAACTTTAAAGAGATGAGCGGAACTAAGGATCTAAGGAAAAATATAGGTTAATGATGAACATGTAGAAGAGGGTCATGAACAACAAATTAAAACCATCAGAACTTCCTTAACTAACCAGGATTAATAGTGAATGGGGTAGGGAGAGAGAGCGTTTAACGGAATGAAGAGGGTGAGGAGAAGAGAGAGAGGGAATTTTTCTCCAAAATAATCATTTAAGCCAACAAAAAAGTAACCATATTTATAAAAGTTAACTACATGTTTAAGTTTATAGATATTTTTGTACCTTTATCATTTCTTTTTCCTATTCAAATTTTGATCTAACGGTGAAAAAATGATAGTGACTTGGTAGTGACATAAAATTGGTAGTAACAATATCCTATTCTTTAAGATTATAGATATTTTTGTAGCTAAGAAAAATTTATAATATTTAAGTTCACTTTTGAAAAAAAGTGTATGAGTATTTTTTACTCCTTAATCCAGTGATGAAAATGAGGATATTTAGAGAATCAAACATACATTCTTTACAAATACCTGCCTAAATTATTATTATTTTTTTAATATGGGCCAATTAATTATTTAATTCCTGCGTTAATTAAGACTCAAGGAAGCAGTACCTTTCTTAGTAGTGCCCTGTTTTGTCCATAGCTCTGACCTGAAGTCAAGTCAATGGTCTCGGTGCTATCAACATTACGTAGAGTGGTGGGGTGTTTCAGAGGGTTATTCGAGGGATCCAAGGCTGCCCCAATTTGCCACACATGGTTCAACCTCGTTACGTTGTACAACGTAGAACTAAGGACCAGCCTGGCGGAGATTGCGTACAGACCACTCCCATGATCGTACTCTATTGACGTGTTCGAAACTTGCACCACACCGTTTAGATTCTCCGTTGGTTCCAGGTGGCATCCCATTCTCGTCTCCTTCGTAATATCGTACGTTCTCACCTTCAAATAATGTTCACACAATATATAATCTCAATATGTTTTCAATCACTTTGATTAATTTCATCACTTTGTTATATGTAATTTAAATTTAATAATTTAAGAGAAATAGAAATTAATCTTCAAGGTTTTCATTCGTGCTCATCGCCGAGTTTTCATTGTTAAATAAGATTTAGATTTTTTAAATCTAACATGCATGGTCTAAATTTATATTTTTTAAAATTTTATTTTTTTTCTTGAAAATGATGATAAGACTATGCTTATTTTAAATTTTAGCTACATTAAAATAAAAACTATGTAAAATATAAAAATTAAATTAAACTATAAATCTGATCTGTCCGGAATTAATTTAAACCGTCCATCTTGGTGATAAGTACACTATGCTCATCAAAATGATGAGCACAAAATGGACTCCTAAGACCACAATGAGTTATAAGTATATTATTCTCCTTATCTAATTATAGGAACAGGTTGGGGAGAATGGTATCTCCATTTATTCTTTTTTAATGTCTCAATTATTATATTAACTTTTAATGGTTGAGATTTAATGATAGATGTTTTAGTCTAAATTTAAAGCCTCAATCTTCTTTATTTTCTAAATTTTATAATTATTTCTCCAAACTTTTTATATTGAATGCATATAATAAAGGAGCTTCCATCAAGGGAATTTCTAATGCAAATAATAATAATCAAAGAGAGTATTTTAGGTAAATCAACCCATCTTTTTTTTACAAATAATTAACTTAACTAATTTTATTAAAGTAATGATAATTAATATTGTTACTAAAAAAAATGTAACTTTTAGTTTTGTCTTATGTTCCTCATAATAAAGGATTCTATTGAAACTAAATTAAAGCATGACAAGAACTTAATGGTTAGGGAAATTGAAGGAAGAGTGATTGGGAAAAAAGAGAGCATATAAACATTATATCTTTGTCCTATATTTTGAATAGTAAGAAGTGCATGCATGATATGCCTTATAATTAAGATCAAATAGTAACGCTTGTGCTCCATATGCAAGTAAAGAACGCAAATTAATACCTTATAAAATTACAAATTTTAATTTAAAAATGGGGAAAATGAGAGTAATTATATATATATTATATATATATATATATATATATTTCTTCTGAATTTTGAAGGAATGAGGACACAAACCTTTGTTTTATTTTAAAAACTTACAACATTACAAAACCTCCTTAATTTTTTCAAAGAAAATCAAATGCTTCTCAATATATCTAATATTAATTAAAAATTGTTGTGATCTCCCTCAAAATATAACCTCCCAAAAAATAATTAAAGAATAAAAATTACCCAAGGTTTGGCTTAAATATTTTACTAAGATTGAATACCTTAATTTGTTTATACGTATATATATGATAGTTACGTTGTATTAAATATTAATACAGTAAAATTCAAGAAAAAGATTGTATAATTTAGAAAATAAAATTTGAATATATACTTGAAAACCTTAACATAATCATCCCTATGAAAATGCAGAGGACCTGCACGTACGTACGCTTTTAAATCTAACATGTATGGTCTAAATTTACAATATTTAATATGTGATTTTTAAATGATAAATTCATTTTTTTCTTGAAAATGATGTTTATGATGAGATTATGCTTATTTTAAAATTTACCTACATTAAAATTAAAATTTATTTAAAATATAAAAATTAAATTAAACTATAAATCTAAACTGTCCGAAATCAATTTAAATAGTCCATATTAATGATAAGCACACTTCTGATGAGCACAAAATGTGCTCCTAAGACCACAATGAGTTATAACTTAAAATTATATTGTTTTCTTTACCTCAATATATAGGAATAGGGTGGGGAGAACGGTGTCTCTATTTATTCTTTATTTAATGTCTCAACTATTATATCAATTTTTAATGATTGAGATTTAATAATAGATGCTTTGGCCTTCAATTTAAAACCTCAATATATACTTTTCTTTCTAAATGTATAATTGTTTCTCAAAACTATTTATATTTGAGTGTATATAATAAAGGAGCTTCATCAAGGGAATTTCTAATGTAAATAATAATCAAAGAGCGTATTTTAGGTGAATCAACACATTTTTTTCCAAACAATTAACTTAGCTAATTTTTTTAAAAGAATGAAAATTAATATTGTTAATTACACTTATAAAAATTGTAACTTTTAGTTTTGTCCTGCATTAAAATTACTATGTTCCCAATAATAAACGGTTCTACTGAAACTAATTTAAAGCATATATGACAAGAACGTAATGGTTGGGGAAATTGAAGGAAGCGTAATTGGAAAACAAAAATGCATATAAACATTATATATTTGTCCTATGTTTTGAATAGTAAGAAGTGCATGCATCTATAATTAAGATCAAATAGTAACACTTGTGCTCCATATGCAAGTAAAGAACGCCAATTAATACCTTATAAAATTACTAATTTTGAACAAAAAAAAGAACGCCAATTAATAACTTATAAAATTACTAATTTTAGCTTTCCAGCCGCATATGTAATAACTTTAATTTAAAAATGGGGAAAATGAGAGTAATTTTTTTTTCTTCTGAATTTTGAAGCAATGATGACACAAACCTTTCTTTTATTATAAAAACTTACAACATTACAAAGCCTCCTTAATTTTTTTAAGGAAAATCAAACGCTTCTCAATATATCTAATATTAATTAAAAAATTTTGTGATCTCCCTCAAAATATAACCTCCCAAAAAAATAATTAAAGAATAAAAATTACCCAAGGTTTGGCTTAATTTTACTAAGATTGAATACCTTAATTTGTTTATGGGAAATACACTTCTCATATTGTATATGTAGGTCCTATCATTTCATATGTGTGTAGGAATCTTCTTCTTCTCATGCAATATAAGAAGTTTAAACCCCTTTATATATATATATATATATATATATATAAAAGATAGTTACGTTGTATATTAAACTTTAATACAGTAAAATTCAAGAAAAATTGTATAACTAAGAAAATAAAATTTGAATATATACTTTAAAGCCTCAACATGAATCATCCCTATGAAAATGCAGAGGACCTGCACGTACGCTTTGTTACCTTACCTCCATTCCTGAGTTATCATTGTTCGGAATAATGCCGATGATGGCCTGTGTTCCGATCATCTCCGGCCGTGGTCCCGGGTTCACCCCCCAAGCTATCCACCCCGGCGGCTCCATCAGCAGGCTGGCACCGAACGTCACATCCACACTGAACGTTGATTTGTTGGTGCCGTTTCGGACGTTCCACCCAAACTCGGTTTCAAGAGTCCGAAGACTCTTGCACGATGTGCTGTTATCTTTGTTCTTCACAAGCTTCCAGAAATCATCGCTACAATCTTGTGAAAACGCAGCACCAGAGAAAATGGCCAATATCAGAAGAAGAATCAACAGTAATGAGGTGGAACAAGAAGAAGAAGAAGAAGAAGAAAACGACATGATTTTGTATTTAATGCCTTCTCTGCGTTTGTTTGGGTTATTTATGGAAAGGAACTGCATAATATATATGGTTTATATACTGATATATATGGATTTAGTTTATTTGGAAGCCTTAAGGCTAAAGGTAAGTAAAGCTGACAGTTAGATTGTATATTGATGCTGCGTGCAGAAGTGAAGTTAACTCTTCTGTTTCAAGGTTTCGCACTTTAACTAAAGTAGTTACCGTATAGCAGCTGGTTACATAATAATGTTCTGTAACATAGAGTTACTCTTACACTTTTTATCTTTTTTAAAAAGTTAGATTCACTTCGTCTACAGTTCATGCTTCCTTGTGAGGATTAGAATCTTGTCGCTTATATGAATAAGGACTTGAGACTTTTTCATGTATAATAAAGACTCTTATTGCTTGGTCGAATTGTGATTCGCCTCTAGCGGTTAATTATCATATGTCTGAATAAAATTCTGAAGAATTATGCTTATTAATTAAATTGAAAAGTTATTTACAGGTGATAATCCTGATTTTTTAAAATTATTTTGCATACCAATGTACTTCTCTGAAAGCAAAAAAAAAAAAAAAACTATTATTGATTGATAATGCCCATTAGATACATTTAGTAGTCATACATACAAAAAAACTAATAGTAACACACACAAAAAGAATTGGGAGAATTAAAGACAAAAACATCGGTGAAATATGTGAATGGTAAAATGGTCTCTTGAAACGAGTTTTTTTGATACATATAGTAGGGGAGGGGGATAGGGTTCGAACCCTGGACATGAGGAAGGGGAGCTAAGCTCCCATGCCACTACGCTACTAAGGTGCTGGCCTTGAAATGAGTTAATTTATTTGAAGTCCTTAGGAACTTCTATGATTTTTTTTGGGGGGGGGTAAAATGACCTCATTGTCTAAATAAAATTATATGTCACCATCTTAATTGTTTCTATTTGATAAATTAAAACTATTAATTATTAAATTGTTGTTATCATTATTGCTCAATAAGAAAATTTTATGAAATTAGTTGTCACTGCCTTAATAGTTTTTATCATTTTGATAAGTTCAAGTTGATTCTATTAAATTCTTGTTTTTTCTTTTCATTTTTCATATTTTTCATCAGCATTTATATAATTTTACTGCAAAATAATTTCATAAATTTAATGTCCTTATCTATGAAGAGAACTTGTAATTCTAATTAGTACTACTTTGGTCCTATTTATAAGTCCAGTTTGACCAAATCTCATATATCAAGGAAAGGTAAGTATCTCCATGATTGTGGAACAAATTTTTAACTTTACCCTCATTTATGAATAGGTACTTTTTAAAATTTATTGTCAAATCTCTCCCATCTTTTTTTCTTTCCAACATAACTAGCCAATCTCTCTCATCATTATTACTATGGGTAAAATTGTCACAATCTTATTTATTTGGTCAAAATAAACTTATAAAAAGGACTAAATTTTTTGGTCAAATTGGACTTATAAATAAGAACAGAAAGAGAGTTTTTAAACATAACTTTCTTGAAAAAACAAAAAGCAAAACAGATAAACGTGCATGAGAAGATAGAGGGACCTCCTCGTGTGTCATGCTGCTATACGTACATACTCCTGAGATTCTGAAAAAAAATAAATTAATAACTTTTAAAAAAACGTACGAAACTTAAATGGGTGATATATTCTTGCCTGATCAAACAAGGGATCCTAGTTCCAACATTTATTTGGGAACTCACATGAGCCAAAGCTAAAAAGGCAAAGTTCGCTCATAATTAGCATAATTGATGTCCTTGGGCTTTTGCCCCGTTTTTAATACCCAAAAAAAAAAAGCATAATTGAGGAACTCAGTGACTTTATGGGGCGGAAACGTTCCTATTGAACAAGATAAGAGAAATATATAATATGTGCTTGTGGAAAAAGACGACGCAATATAAGATATTGCTTTTGCATACACACGAGTAATAATAATGGAAACTTATTTACGTTACATAATATAATAGGAAAAATCCCAATTAAATCTAACTAAAATACTAATCCAAATTCTTGTATGCAACTTCAACATACAAGTACTGTTACACCAGTGTTGCAAGAAGAATGCCATCTATAGCATTTTGACCTTTTTGAGCTTCTGGAGTTTTTGCAAACACAAGAAGACAGTTTATGGTTATAAAGCATTGTTTTGTGAGGTGTGTAATTTAGCCTTTATGATTAGATTATTATTATTATTATTATTATTATTTGCACAATAAGAAATATTTATTTGTAATCATAATAAATAATAATGTAATTAAAATTCATAATCATCTATTTTCAATGGCCCGTATATTTTATATTGAAAATCCCAAATGTATTGCTTATAGACAAATATTGATTAGGAGAGTGAAACAGGGGAAACATCATTTCTTAAATTTAAAAAAAAAAAGGACAATTGAAAATGAAATTAGTGCTAGTCAATGTAAACATAACAAAATAGTTGGAAACTAGCAACACTCTCTAATGTGAATCAAAGTTCAGATTTTTGGCCAAAATCAAGTAGCTATCATATTTCAAAATTATGTCCATAAATCAAGGAGTTATCATAATACAAAATTATAGTTACTTTTTGGCCAACAGACATGATAAACACTAGGGAATTTGGTTTGGATCTATTTTCAATAATATAATTTATTGATGATTATTTTATAAATTTTTTTTGTATTTCTTCAAAATTGATTGATTAAGTAGTCATACTTAAAAATGATTTGATTATTTGTTGAATTTCATTTATTATTGTAGCAAATTATTGATTTGATTATTTGATTTAGAAATAGTGACATCATCATCCCACAATATAGATGATTATTTCCTAATTTCCTTTTTATATTCCTTCATAATTGATTGATTAAGGTGATTTTGGAACATTGATAGATACCTTTGAAATATGTTGGCCTTCAAGTGACTAAAAGCAAAGGCAGCTAATTGCATTATGGATTTCAAGTTACACAAAAATTCTTGACCAAGAAACCAACCTATTAGATATGGTTAATTTTGATTATGTCAAATATAGATGCTAAATATTAAGAGCAAAAATTTAACATAATATATTCATCTCCTATATTGACTAACTGTTATATTTAATGTAGATTAGTCAAGCAAATATTGGAAGATATCAAGTTGAATTATGGAGAATGATCTAAAAGAAGATTAAGAAAGAAGTTGTTAAATTGGATTGATTAAGAGGAAGCACTACAAAAAAAATGTAGAATACCGACGGAATTTGCGACGGAAAATATTCCGTCGCAAATTCAAGCCATTTTGCGACGGAATTAAAATTCCATTGCAAAATGAGAAAATTAGCGACGGATTTTAAATCCGTCGCTAATTTTAGGGACGGATTTTAAATCCGTCGCTAATTTTAGGGACGGAATCAAAAATCCGTCGCTGACTGGCGGCAAAAAGCCGCCAGTCATGCCTTTTAGCGACGGAATTTAATTCCGTCGCTAAATTTAGCGATGGAATTAAATTCCGTCGCAAACCGCCAGTTTGGGGATGTAGCGACGGAATTCATTTTTCGTCGCTAGCTGGCAGCAAAAAGCTGCCAGCTGCAGCTTTTTTTAGCGACGGAAATGAATTCCGTCGCTAAAAAGTTACCTTTTTGCGACGGAAATGAATTCCGTCGCTAGAAAGTTTTTACTTTTTGCGACGGAATTCATTTTCCGTCGCTAAGCCATTTAATTAATCAGCTCCTTCTTCCTCAGAACCCACAGCTCGCGTCTCTCAGCTCTCACAGCTGCCGTCAACTGTCACAACCGCCCCAAGCTCGCCCCTTTCTCGCCGTCGCCTCCAGCTCGCCGTCGCCCCCCAGCTCACCTTCCCCACAGCTTCTCCCTTTCCCACAGCTCGGCCATCGTCGTCTTTCCCATAGCTCGCCTTCCCCACAGCTCACCTCCACCCCACAGCTCCACCGCCACCCACAGCTCCCCCGCCACCCCACAGCTTGCCGTGGCCGCCCAAGCTCCCCCCTCCCCCACAGCTTCCCTCCCCTAAGCTACACTACTCTCAGCACCCTCAGCTTGTTCTTCCCACGGCCAAAGCTCAGATCCGGCGGTGAGCAAGGTTTTTTTTTTTAAAATTAATTATTTATTTGTTATGTGAAATTAGTATATAAAAAAATGGAAAAAATTTGTAATTTTTTTCCTCATGAATAAATAGGTCTCTACAGTTGCCGTTCTCTCTTCCGGTTACCCTCCCCATCCGGTAAGTTCCCTTTTTCTTATTCTTTTTTTTCACCACTTTATTTATCATGAGAAATTAATATAGATAAAAATTGAAAAATTATTCATATTTATTATTCATGAATAAATAGGTTATAATTTAAGATTTGTTGTTTATTTGCTGCATTTTTAAGAGAAAAGTTGTAATATTAGGTTATAAATAGTCATATTTAATAAAATTTGTTTATTGCATTTGTTAATAAAATTATTTCGTAACTAAACTCCCAATCAGTTTAAGCAATATAGGAGTTAGTCTTACTCAAGTATAAATAAATAAATAATCTGCTCAGAATATAATCTATCAATTAAATAATGTTGTACAAGGTTTATAATGAATTGCAAATCTCATCAACGTTAATTTATTTTGCTCTCATATTGTCTTATTAACCTTTGATATATAGTGATACAAAACACTGATTTTGGTTTTTTTTTTTATACCACATTAATTTTTTTAATGATAAATGTATTAATATTTTACCATTAAGTTTCCTTAAATGCTCCATTGCGTGTTGATTGATCTATCTGTATGTAAAGGCATACTAGAAAAATCATACTTTAGCTGGAATGGCCGTCTTAATTTTTTTAGCTTTGTCCTTTTTATGGCTTAGTTAACAATAATAATTAAATTTTGAATATCGTCTTCACTGCCATTACAATTTACAAATAATAATAATAATAATAAAATTCTATCTAATACTTTCTGGTTAATTGGAACCGAGAAACTCTTAATTAAGATTACTTCATAATTGGCAAAATTTAGCAATATATCGATTATTGGTCAACTTCATTGTACATATTCAAATTGAAAATTTTGATCATGACCCACTAGCTATTTGAAATGATTTTTCCTAGGGAAAAAAAAAATCAAGAATTGGATACAAAATGTTGTGGTAGATCAAATCCAATTCACACGATATAGAATTGGGGAATGAACTATTTGAGCCATAATTAGGCATAATTAATTGACTCAAGTGTTTGACATTTTGCCTACTTAAAAGCAAGCTACAATTAATTATGCCTAAAAAAATTGGATTTGTGTAACATGTGAGAACAAATATAAAGTGCTAATGAAGTAACCACCCAAAAAAAAAAAAGTTGATTATTATGTTCACTTTAAAGGTTTTTTTTATTTTTTGTGAAAATCAAAATTGTATTTGACTCAGCTTTTAGTTCATTGTTTCAATAAAATTAAATTTACTATTGTTTTTAATCATTGTGTGAATCACTTTTTTTTTTTTTAAAAAAAAAGGCAAACTCAGTAATTGTCCAGTATAATTAAAGCTTGGACACTTGATTATATATCCATTATCTGCTTAATTAACGCCAGTACTTTTAATTAAATTATCGATCCATATCATCATTAATCAAGCATAGGTCACACTCAACGGGAGAGAGAAAGTGTGTGTTCATATATCAAACAATAATAACAAGATGGGTTAATTAGGTAATTATAAATAACAAGTTGTTTAGATAAATAGGTAATTATAAATACAAAAGATAAGGTTGATTTTGCAGATTATATAAATTTGATGTAGTCTTATTTAATCTTTATAATTTAGAATATCCAAAATACTTATAGTTTTTACGCTTTCTTGATTAAGTGGCAATTGGTTGGCATAAGTGGCTAGTTGTATTGGCTACTTATAATTGTATTTGTGGCAAATTGAGATGTTAATTAGGTTAGTAACTGAAGTAGCTAGGAAGTATGGAAGACAATCACGATAGGAGTTGGACGTACAATCGTCTAACTGGAAGAGAACTAAATCCAGCATTCAGGGCGGGTTTGAACGAGTTCATCCAATTTGCTTTGGCGCATTCAAATAATTCAAGTAGGGAGATCAGGTGTCCGTGTGCCAAATGTAAGTGTTTAAGGTTTAAAAATCCGAGCAGTGTCAAAATTCATTTGTGTCAGAATGGATTCATGAAGGATTATGAGTGTTGGGAATGTCATGGCGAAGTCCGACAGACACCGAGCGGTTATTACGGGGACAGTAGTCATCGAGAAAACCTTAATGCGTATGAGCAGTTGGTTATGGATGTCGCGGGACCGTCCATCGATAGATATTTTGATCCCGTTAATCATGTCGAATCGTCATACATGGGAGAGTAGACTGGTACACATACTCAACCATCATACATGGGAGAGGATCCTCATCCGGACGCCGATAGGTTCTATAAAATGCTTCAAGAAGCGCAACGTCCGCTATGGGAAGGATGCGAACACTTTGAAAGTAGTGAATATTCATCGCTTTCGGCTACCCTAGCAACACTAAGCTTGAAGACTGATCACCATATGAGTGAGAGGAATTACAACGAAATGATGCAGATCATAAACAAAGTTGTTCCCAAAGACAATAATTTGCCGAAAGATTTTTACCAAGCAAAGAAAAAGGTGAAAGAGCTTGGGCTTGGATGTGAAAAAATCCATTGCTGCCCTAGAGGATGTATGTTGTATTACAAGGATGATGCTGAGCTGATCAATTGTAAATTCTGTGGACATGACAGATATAAAGTTGTGAGGAGAGGAAGGAAAATGACCTGTCAAGTGTTAAGCAAGATGCACTACTTTCCTCTGGTGCCCAGACTTCAGAGATTGTACGCATCAGAACAAACAGCTGCTCACATGAGATGGCACCGGGAGCATCACAGGGATGAAAATTTTGTGACGCATCCATCCGACGCCGAAGCTTGGCGTAAATTTGACGAGGTGAACCCTTTCTTTGCTATGGATCCCCGTAATGTCCGTCTTGGTCTATGCTCGGATGGGTTCGCTCCTTTTGATAAATCGGGCAGAAATTATTCCTGTTGGCCTGTCATTGTGACACCGTACAACCTCCCACCTTCTATGTGCATGAGAAGGGAGTTTTTGTTCCTCACCGCGTTAATCCCTGGGCCATCCAACCCCAAAAAGAAGATAGATGTGTACCTCAGGCCTTTGATAGACGAGTTGAAGATGTTGTGGAGTGAAGGGGTTCTAACGTATGATATATCATTGAGTCAGAATTTCACAATGCGTGCTGCCTTAATGTGGACGATAAATGATTTCCCTGCATATGGGATGTTGAGTGGCTGGCAAACGTCGGGAAAGCTTGCATGCCAGGTATGTCTTGAGCAGAACATGGGTTTTAGCTTGGCACACAGTCGCAAAGTCTGTTGGTTTGACAGGCACCGACGATTCCTACCCCCGGACCATCCGTATAGGACAAATAGAAAAGACTTCACGCGAAATGTGGTTGAACGAGCAGATCAACCTCGTCGTTTAAGTGGCCAAGAAATATGGGACAGGGTCAAGTATATTCAAAGTGTCGAAGAGGGTGCTGCTTCCAACGAACCCGAGGGATATGGTGTTGATCATCATTGGAACAAACGCAACATCTTCTGGGAACTACCATATTGGAAAGATAAATTGTTAAGACACAACCTGGATGTCATGCACATTGAGAGCAATGTGTTTTGCAATATTTTGCACACCGTGATGGACACGAAAGGCAAGACGAAGGACACAATCAATGCTAGACGGGACATAGAAGCGATTTGTAGAAGGCCTGCTTTGCATTTGGTGCAGGATGGCAGGGGACGGATTTCCAAACCTAGAGCACCGTACACATTAAACAAACAGCAGAATTTGGAATTGTTGCAATGGGTTGAAGAGCTGAAACTCCCGGACGGTTATGCGTCAAACTTGAAAAGATGTGTCAACTTGCACGAGGGGAAGTTATTCGGGATGAAGAGTCATGATTGTCATGTTTTTTTCCAGAGGTTGTTGCCGTGGGCCTTCAAAGCATTACCGAACCACATATGGTCTATTCTAGCAGAATTTTCCAAGTTCTTTAGAGAAATTTGTGCTTATGAGCTTAATGTGGAAAACTTACGGCACCTGGAGGCGAGCATGCCAATAACACTATGCAAGTTAGAGATCGTGTTTCCTCCTAGCATGTTTGACTCAATGGAACATTTACCTGTTCACTTGGCCTACGAAGCAAGAGTAGGAGGTCCCCAACAATATAGGTGGATGTATCCGTTTGAGAGGTAATATATATATTTCTTTCGTGCAGTTATTTCTTTCGCGCACTTTAGTTTATAGATTCGCTGTAATTGTCCATTGTAGGTTTTTACGCACTCTTAAACAAAAAATAAAAAATCCAACCCACGTTGAAGGATCTATCGCTGAAGCGTATCTAGTCGAAGAGGCCACAAAATTCGCGCAATACTATTATCCCCCTGAAATGACATCAATATGGAGACGGGTACCTCGCAACGATGATGGCGGTAATACGAACGAACAAAAATCAATATTTGATTTTTCAGGCCGAGTCGTGGGAAAACGTTGGAGATCAACTCTTGAAGGAAGAGATAAGCGAGTAGCGGAGTGGTACATTCTAAACAACTGTGAAGAGGCCACCCAATACTTAAAGTAAGATTTGTTTTCTTTTCACTGTTACGGTAAGTATTATAGTATTAACTTAATTTTTTTGTTGCAGTCATTTTTCTAATTTGGTCCGATCGGAAAATCCTGAAATGTCGGAATCCCAAGTTGACCAATTCACGAACTCTAAGTTCCCAAAATGGTTTCGCTCCTACTTCTTGGAACACCCAGAAGATCCCAATAAAGTGGCATGGAGTTTATCTTATGGAGCTGCAATTAGTGTTACCCGGTGCAACAAATATATAATCAACGGGTATCGATTTTCAACTGTTGAAGCAAACGCAGGTACACAATGTTGCAATTATGGTGTATGTTGTCGAGGTGACCAAGTTGACGGGGTGGAGAGTTACTACTACGGGAAGTTAGTCGACATAATTCAGCTGAGTTACCAGTGGGACAAGGTGGTGACACTTTTTAAATGTGAGTGGTTTGATAACAGTCTGCGTGGGACAAAAGTGGACAAACATGGAAATATTGAGATCCACTGGACAAGGAGATATACGGTTGGTTATGACCCATTCATCCTTGCTCAACAGGCGGAACAAGTGTACTATACAGAATACCCCACATCCCGCCAAGGGTGGGTGGGAGTTATTAAAACCAAAGCACGGAATATCATACCTCAGTCGAAAGAGTCGGCAGCAAATGACGGCATGAAGGAACCGTTCCAGGCTGATGTGGAACATGTACTGCCCATAAACATTGCCGACGACGATGTACCAAGCAATCTGTTTGATTCTTCTGCGAACTTAGAGTTGATTCCTATCCACGTTGACGATGAGGAATCAGTCGATGAGACAGAAGTGATTTGCTCTGATAGCGAATCTGAGTTCGACGACTATGAGACTCCAGAGGAAGCCGAGCAAGCAGATGACGAAGAACGTGAATCATCCGATTGATTTGTGTTAGTTCTTTTGTTTATGACAATTTGTTATACTACATACTCCGTAATTGCGCTACTGTCATATTAAGTAATAAATATCTTATTTTTATGTATATTTTCACATAATGTTTGTAAGTGTTCATAGGTATATGGAGCATCCAGCTGGAGGACGTTCAGATGGTGGACGTGGTCGTGGTCGATCCCGACCTCGTCCTATCAAAGGTAGGGGAACACAATCTGCTCCCTTCGTAGGCATGGGGGGGAGAGGCGCTTCCCCAGAGGTTTCACCATATGAGTCCTCATCTTCACCATCGATTTACCTATCCACTTCACCGTCACTGTATACGTCCAATTCTCCGTCTTCCTCCAGTGATCCACAGCAAGGGGGACGCCAGGTTTACTTTACCATTTCTGATTGATTTACATATGTGTAGTTTTATTTAACCATCTATGTACAAACTCTTCAATAATTCACATTCCTTCATTCAGCAAATTCCGTCGCCTCATAGCCAGGTCGACGAAGGAGGTAGTTCCTCTGATACACCTGTATGGGGAGTGAAAGATCCTGCGACGGGGAAGCTGTAGATCCGTCCTAAAGGCACCGAGGGGTGAGTCATACAGCGTTACTAATAACGCTACGATTTTTACCCTTTAGTTTGTATGCTCATATTTGCATCATATCCTCTATCTACAGATTTGACCCTTATCCCCCGGTGGCTGATATCTTGTCAACCCAAATATTCCGCAATTTCAATGAGCCTTGGGGCACGTGGAAAGAAATTCCTAAGGACACTCGGAATAGATGGTTCGACGAGTTTTTGGTAAGTTAAGTGATTTATAGTTATTAATTTCTTATCCAAATACGAACTGATTAAGTATTTGTAACATTTGGAGCACTAATTGTTCATTATTGATTTTCAGAGTAAGTTTGAGACGTTGCCTGAACATCATAAAGGTCTGAGAAAAGCTTTTAACCATAAGGGAAGCAAGTGGTTGTCTGGGAGATTTCATAAATTGAGAAAGGGTGTGGGCAAGACAGATTGGATTGACCCTGACACTGCAAGCCTATTACTTGCACAGTGGGAGAACGATGAGAAATTTAATAATAGAAGTCGGAAAAGTAAGGAGAATAGGGCCAAGCAGGTGGGACCTTCATATGCTGGCGGGTCCATTCCGTTGAGTGAGCATTGTCGGAAAATTGTGAGTACACATTATTTTCTATTAAAGTATTCAATGTTTTGTACCTTGAAACAATTTGTTAACGATTTTTCATGTGTTTGCAGGCACAGACTGAGGATGTTCCACCAAAAGAAGTTGAGTGGCGTGCCTTTGAGCAGACCCATACCCGGCAAACTGAAGGGGGTGAGAAGATATGGATTAACGCCAGGGCGGAGCAAGTGGCGGTGAGACATTTATATTGTATCGATTCTTTGTTTCGGACACCAACATGTTTATTTCATTTCACATCGGCTTTTTTTGTGATGTCTTTTTTTGTTTATAGGGCAACTATCTGAGGCTGACTCAGGAGAGAGACTCGCAGAGTGGAACCCACCCCTCATCCTCTCAGTCCGATAACGAGACTCTATTCTTACAGGCTGCGGGTGGATTTAACAGCAAAGGTAGAGTCTTCGGGTTAGGTTCCTATGCCAGCCGACTTAGGGAATCAAAGCGCTCCACATCCAGCAGTAGCGAAGGTGTTTCTGCAGGTAAACGTAATACATTTGATATTGATTGTAACATTTTCATTCTCTGGTTCATTTAAATGCAGTGCAAAAAAGATAATTATATTTCCTAATTTTTTGGCAGATGAGTTGATGAGGATGAAGACAACTATCGAGTCGCAAGCAGTTGAGCTGAACGAGACAAAGCAAAAACAAATGAACACAGACATTGAGCTCCACCAGACACAGGAGATGGTTAGACAGATGCAGCGTCAAATCATGGCCCTAATAAAAGACAAGGGTCTGATGCCGCCTCCTGAAGGTGATCCTCCTGCTGATGATGATGATGAGGATGCTGCTGTTTAGATTACTTTTTTAGTACATCTCTGTTGAAACACTATATTTATAATGTATTTTGTACTCTGTGTTATGAAGATTCGGTATGTATGTTATATAATTTTTTTTAAATATTTTATTATATAATTTTTAAACAAAATTAAAAAATAAAATAAATAAATTTAAAAGAATAATGGAAAAGAATATAATTATTTTTAAAAGAATATAATTTTCAAAGAAAATTAAAAAAAATAAAAAATTAATTAAAGAAAATAATAAATAATTTTTTTTAAAAAAATAATCAAATTAGCGACGGAATATAAATCCGTCGCTAATAGCGACGGAATTGAAATCCGTCGCTAATTGCGACGGAATTTAAAATTCCGTCGCAATTGCGACCACTTTTTAGCGACGGAAAAAATCCGTTGCAAATTCCGTCGCTAATTCATTTAGCGATGGAATTTGAGGGTTTAGCGACAGATTTTTTCCGTCGCTAAAACCCTTTTTTCTTGTAGTGAAGAAGAAGAGAAGAGATTAAAGAAAGAAAAACTTGTATAATATGATGGGAATATCAATATTCAAGTTCTTAGATTTGATATTAGAAGTCTTTATGATCAAATGAAAGTTGGATTGACTTAAGTGCATGTTTGGCTTAGCTTATTTTTAGCTTATCTTCTATTTATAAGTATAAGCTAGGCTAAACAAGATTTTACAAAAGCTCTTATAATTATAAGAGCTTATTTTATAATGAAGAAAAAAAAAGCTTAAAAATAAGCTCCTATGAGGAGCTTATTTTTAAGCTCTTTTTTTAAAAAAAAAAGAAAAAAGAAAAGAGAACCTGTAATCTATCAATCGAACACTACTGTCGCCGCCACTGCCGCCGCTGTTGCCGCCACCACCCTTTTATAATATACCTTTTATAATAATTTTTATTAAAAAAAGTGCTTATGACAAAAATTTTTTCAAACAGCTTATTTTTAATTTCAATTTTTAAGCTAAAAAATTTATATAATCACCAAACATCTTTTAGTTTTTTTTTTTTTAAAAAAAACTCTTTTTTTTTTTTTAGCTTTAGCTTAAAAGTAACTTTTAAGCTAAAAATAAGAGGATCCAAACAGGCTCTTAATTCAAAGTTAAAATACCTCACTTAAAGTTATTTCATCTTCATTTGAGTCACTCTTTATTATCACTTGATTACACCCCAAAAAGTGATTTCTACATGTTTCACTCAAGTTATAGAAGTTTCACTCGAGTGATTATCAAGTTTTAGCATATTCTGCTCATCATTGTTTTCATTTAGTATGATAGAGGTTCAGTAGTTTAGTCATATATCTCAAACCACAAATTCAATTGAGGTGAAACTATTTTCATATGAAACTATTTTCATATGAAACTAAACTTCAGATTTGACACACAACACTAAGATCAAGCTCAACAAAGTTCAGATGCAAGATATATGAGATTCAGAAGTTGACACTAGAATTTCTCTTGTTATTTCAGAACAACTTTAGTAATTTGGATGTATCTCACAAAATACAAATCCAATTGAAGTGAAGCTTGTAGCATATGAAATGAAAATCAAAATTCGTTTCATAGAAGTTGACATCAAGCTTAAAAAGGCTCCAGAGAAAGAGATATGGATCTCAAAGTTTGACGCTCGATGTTCTCACGGTGTTCCTAAACAGCTATCATTCTTCAAATCATAATTTTCGTAATACAATAAGTTTATGACTGAAACTTGTTGCATATAAAAATGGACTCAAGAGGCATCTTAACAATATTTATATCATACTCATCAAAGAACAATTGGAAGAGATATGAATTTTGGAATTTCATAGTCTCATAAAGACGCTACTCTAGATTAATTGCTATGAATTTAATAAAAACTTCCAGAATAAAATGAATTTAGAGTTGATTATTTTTGAATGGAAATAATACTTAAAGAGAGTCACAGGGATCGTTCATTTGACAAATTTGGAGTTATATTCGAAAAGTTATGCCTGCTTGAAGTTGACCTCTATGTCAAACCATCTATGTTTTGAAAAGGAAAAGGGCACTCGAGTGATTTGGGAAAACACTCAAGTAAAGCATTATTACTTGCAATGATTTGAGGAATCACTTGCAGGTAATCTAAAAGTGATGTGATAATGACTCAAGTGATTTGAGAAATCACGTGAGTGATGAATGATCACTCAAGTGATCCATGATCACTTGCAGTGCAGTAACAAGTGATCTGAAAGTGCTGAATGTTCTAAGTAAAGATCACTTAAGTGATCACTCATGCACTCGAGTGATATGAATCACTTGCTAGATCACTCGAAAGATATTGTTCAAAGATTTCATAATCATCATCTCCATTTTTTTCTTATATTCTTGCAAACTCATTTAAACATTGATTATATTGCTTTTAATCATTTTCTAACCATCACTAATCAAGTTTACATGAGGATTATAGGTGATTAAACTTGGATTAGAGCTTAATGGCCAAAAAAGCAATTTGTGTGAGAGTCTCCGATGGTCCTATTTCTATAAAGCTCAAGGACAAAATCACAACAAGAATATGAATGTTCCTAATGGATACTTCAACATCTCCAACGGTCATCAAAGCTACATCAACTTTAAATTGAAAAGCATTTAAAGCTGAAGATAAGAGCTGCATCTTCATCATAGAAATGCCAGCACTGTGACTTTGACGTTTATCTCATATGCTCTCTGTTTTCTATGTTCATATAATTTATCATAGAGAGTGAGATTATTTGTAATGTACTTCAATGTTCATCTTATCCACTTTTAGGGAGAAGGTTGATTGTAATCCATCATCGTAAAGATTGTATCCTTACAATGTCTAAGGGGGAGTAACTCAATGAGAGATTTGTAAAAGGCTTCGTAAGTGCCCAGCTAAACTTGTGAGATTGTAGAAGCTTTTCTTATACTCAAATTAAACAAAAAGATAGTGGATTAGAAATCTCAAGTGAAGCATGGGGGCTGTTGGAAATTATGCCCTAGGGGCAAGTCATTGTTCTCCATTTAGTTATCATTTCATTCGCATGTTTATAGTGATAATAGTATCTTTGGATATATCTTATAGATTATCTTAAATGTCCCTGGTCAGTTATCTACATGGTAGCGAATATGAAGTAAGACCAGTATGACTTTGATAAGGTATGAAGATACAAATCAAAGTCATAGGCACTTGTAAAAGTACAAGGTGCTGGAACGACCCATTATGAGAAAGCTACATGGATTTAGTCATAAGCTTTTCTTATGTATAACTATGTCACAACACCTTTTGACCTGAGATCATCATGGATTCCTACATGATGAGTTGTTAATCTTTGACCTAGTCAAAAGTCACCTTTGACCGGGTGATGATAAAGGCTATGATCGGGATTAGTGGTTTTCATTCAGAGGAATGTGAATGGTCAAGATGGAATTTATCCCACACATTTTGTAGAGAAATAATACTAGGCTCCTCGATGAGTGAATCTGAGAAACGTATGACCATACCACGATGGAAAGGAGTTTCCATTTCTATTAGACTACTCAATAATGGTTAAGAACAGGAAGTTGACAAGGTGCTGGACCGACCCATTATGAGAAAGCTACATGGATTTAGTCATAAGCTTTTCTCATGTATAACTATGTCACAACACCCTTTGACCTGAGATCATCATGGATTCCTACATGATGAGTTGTTGATCTTTGACCTAGTCAAAAGTCACCTTTGACCGGGTGATGATAAAGGCTATGATCGAGATTAGTGGTTTTCATTCAGAGGAATGTGAATGGTCAAGATGGAATTTATTCCACACATTTTGTAGAGAAATAATACTAGGCTCCTCGATGAGTGAATCTGAGAAACGTATGACCATACCACGATGGAAAGGAGTTTCCATTTCTATTAGACTACTCAATAATGGTTAAGAACAGGAAGTTGACATTATTCATGCACCATCCTTGACTAAATTATCGCGTGACAAAAGGGACGTGACATGGTTGTACGATAAGTTGTATCATATCATCGATCTCCATATGAATTGGGTAGTCGCAATGTCTTACTAGAGGCCGCTTGCGACTTGTGGGCTGGTACAGTATCAGCCCACTGCCAATCTCATGTGGACCTACAGGGTCACACACAAGAATAGCCCAACATGAGCAAAAGTGTCCAGTTTCATTGAATCATATATATGTCTAAGGTTTAATGAATATTGTATTTAATCTAGGATGGATATATATATATATATATTTATTCGAAAATAATAATGATATTATTTATAGATAATAATATTATTATATAAAGTATTTAATTTATTTGATAAATTAAATAACTATAATAAATTGAGATATTGTATCTCATATTTAATTTTCGAATAAAGATATAGTATCTCAAATTTAATTAAATAGTAAGATATCATATCTCAGATTTAATTTATAAAGATAAATTAAATCTGTAGGCTTATAATTCGGATTAAATAAATATATTTGATTAGATCGGTTGGATAAATTTAATTAATATATTATTTTAATTTAGATTCAAATTTCAAGATTAATTAGATTAATTTTGGAATATTTTAATAGGGCTCATTAGGGTTTCAGGAACTCTTTAAATAGATATTGATCTAGTCGTATTGAGAGAATGAATGACTTAGAGAAGCCACAAGAAACCCTAGGGAGAAAAGAGAGATATGAGAATACTGAAGGTGCTAGCACCTTGCCGTCAGTGTTCAAGGCTATTCGTATGGATATCTGTAGAGGGAGGCGATTTGTAGAGTTGGTTCCTGGTGATTGAGTAGGTAGCCCACATGATCAAATTCGAAAGAGATGCACACTAATTCGCATAGGTATGGTGTTTAACAAACCTTGATTTAAACGTGGTTGAGCGATCCTCCGGAGGGATTTGTAAAAGTTTTTTTTTTAATTCCGCTGGGTGTACGGATCCCAACAGGGACTAAACGTAGGTTATCAAAGATTGGACTAAATTATTATAAATCACAATTTCCATATTCTCTTCCCTTATCTCTTATATTTCCAGCATACTTGATTTGTTTAATTGATTGTCGTCTTGTGGCTCATTATCTTCACATTTTCACTGAGATGAAAAAAGATGTTCAAAGTTCATAAGTTTTCATCTTACACTCAATTGATCCCCTCTTGGGTATCAGCCATGTCTAATACAATCGACCTATAGGTTGCAAAATTCGTAAGTACAAAATTCAACACTTGATTGTGTTTGTCTATCTGCAGATGTCATACACTGCCACAATGAATGATACCACAGTATACTTAGTATGTAAACTATTGCAAAATATCTCCCTCCTTATAAAATTGGAAAACGCCCAAATTATTAGATGAGTATTTGATATTGCTCAGCTTGATTCTAAGCCTAAAAATAATTTCTCTTCCAACACAACGCTTTAATTGTTTTGGGAAAGTTTCAAGATCTACTTTTTGAAGATAAAGATGGATCTTAAAAAAGTCAAGTATGGAGGAATATAGAAAAGAGAAAGGAGAAATTTAAATTAGAAAATTAATATACTACAAGGTAGCAAAATTCAAACAAAAGGAGAAAAAGAAAGGATATGGTTGAGGTAAGTGCAGCCGCTAACTTTTCATAAAAAACTAATGTCTTTTTAGTCATCACCCACTTCTTAATAGGTAGTCTTGTTACCCCTAATGAGTTCATAAGGGCTACTATATTTCTTGGAAATTAAGCTTCTTGCAGATTTAGTTTGAATTATGATTATGATAATTCATTAATTAATGAACTAAATTATTATTATGAAAACTCATTGAACTTGAGGGCCAACTAATCATTTAGAGATATAAAATATTAATCATTTAGAGATATAAAATATTAATATTGAAGTATAAAAAAAGCAATAAATAATTATGATTGCCAAAAAAGGGTGATCAATAAGGATATTGATATTCATTAATGTCAAAGTAAATGAAATACATTAATGATATTAATATAAACACAATTATTTTCTTCAAAAACGGTTGCTCACAGAACGGTTTTTAACAGCATTATTACAAGTATTATAGAAGATATAGATTCCTAATCATACTAAGAGGCCTAATCAAGGGATTTTCAATGTTAGTAAAAAAGTATAATACCCCTTCTACAATTAAAAAGGAAAATTGAATGTACTACTACTAGAAGAAAAAAAAAATAAAGTACTCCCTTCGGTACTTTATACACTTCTTTATAAAGTTTTGTTTGTAGAATTTATTTTTTCGAAAAAGACATATAAATATTATTTCAATTACTAAAACCCCAAAAAGTCTATTAATACTTGGAAATGACAAAGAGGTGATAGAGAATGAAATTGAGATTTTAAAGTATTAGTGATTTCACCATAATTCCCCTCAGTGTTCATATAATTTGCCATAGAGAGTGAGATTATTTGTAATATATTTCAGTGTTCATTTTATTCAATTCTGAGAGAAGATTGATTGTAATCCTTCATCGTAAATATTGTATCCTTATGGTATGTAAGAGGGAGTAACTTAGTGAGAGATTTGTAAAAGGTTTAACAAGTGCTCGACTAAACTTGTGGAATTGTATAGGCTTCTTTTATGCCCAGATTAAACAAGAAAATAGTGGATTGAAAATCTCAAGTAAAGCTTGGGGACTAGATGTAGGTCATCAAGGATTGGACTGTACCAATAAAAATCATAGTTTTCATAGTTTCTCTCTTATCTCTTATGTTTCAAGCATACTTGATTTGTTTAATTGATTGTCGTCTTATGGCTCATTATCTTCATATTTACTATTTTCACTAAGATGCAAAAAGATTTTTAAAGTTCCTAATTTTTTATCTTAAACCCAATTCACCCTTTCTTTGGTGTTAGCTGAGTCTAACATTTGGTATTAGAGTAAGGCTCTTGTTTAAATGACTTAGCTATCTCAAGAGTTATTAATGACTAATTTTGGGTATTACTCGCTTTTAGAAGGTTTTGACTATACAATTATGTTAGTTCTCGGAGTTTTGATGATAACAAGACTTAAGTAATTAAAGTTTTATTATGAAAATAGTTAAGGTTTTGAATCTATAAATATTGCTTAAGTTAAGAGTGTACTCAAGTAAGACCTTATGTTTACTCGAGCAAACTCAATCTAACAGTATGTTTAAGTGATTACAGAATGTTACTCGAGTAATAGTTGGTAATTACTTGAGTATATCAGTTGCAACACATACGCATAAATCAGAAGAAGGTTTACTCGAGTAAACCCTATGTGTTACTTGAGTAAGTATTAAAGAGGAGTAAAGTTCAAAGCCTTTCATGATATTACTCGAGCAAACAAGTTTGAGTTACTTGAGTAAGGGTTTCAGCTTACTCGAGTAACCAATGTTTTATATCTTTGACAAATGGCTAGAAACTCCAGTTAGTGCTATAGAGAGTTATTAGGGATTATGTCTTCGTGACATGTTTTGACTCTTGTCTGCTTGTTGTAATAATTGTAGCCATTTCCTCTTTTACCTTTTATTGGAGAGCTGCTAGTTTTACATTAAACAAACCTTCTGCCTTTGCCTTCACATTGGTGATTAATGCATTGACTTCCTCCTTACTAAGTGTGAAAGGATTGTGTGAAGTATATTTTCCAAAATACTCTCTTAAGCCAACCCCTTGTCTAACACTCTTGACACTCCCTTCATGATCTTGTTTGCCCGTTGCAAGGGTCAAAAAAGTCATTTCTCCCCTCTGGCTTGAAGGCTCCCTTGAATGCTTGTTTCTTAAGCTCATCCTATTACATATATACTACAAACATAAGTATGAATATTGTGCTTAGTTATCTAATCTAACTAATATATTAACATGTCTAACAACTTTTTTAGCAACTTTGCGAGCACTTTCACTCATGTATGACCTGCAACTTGTTTGGTAAGTGTACAACCATGTCGCTTCTCAACGGACTAGAGAAGGAGAAAGCAGAATTGAAGGATCATCTTTTGCTACTTCTTCTAACTTCCTCCGCTAGGTCCTTGGTTGTCTTGACATTACCACCTCGAGACATTGTGTGTGAGCAATCATTATTTCTTCCATTTTCAATCACTTTTTCCTGTTTTCCTAAAAGTAAGAACATAATAAAACACAAATACTGGTTAATAGCTAAAATGAATCGTTGGGGAATAACACTTAACACAATTAAACTCACTATAGTTACTAGCATAATACACTGCCTATCGAATTTTGCCCAATCTTCTTAAGTAATAGATGGATATTTATCAAATGGAGTAAGATGAGGCGTGCCTTTCTTCACCTGGACATAAATGGAATTGTGTGCTAATTATGTATTGAACACTAATAAATGTTCAAACAAGTAAGAGAGGATCTTGTCCTTCAATGCTTGAATATCCGAAAAATCATAGTGAGCTATATTGTACACCATTGAAATGTTTAGCAACATGAATAACAATTTCTATTAGACGACATAAGACAAAATGTGATAAATTGAAAGTGTGTGTGTGTGTGTGTGTTTTTTTTTTTTTTTTTTACCAAGATTGTTTGTCAAAGTAGGGAGTTAACATCATTCGAAACCTCTTCCCAAGTCTCTATGGTGATCGACACCTTGGTATGTACATGGGCACCAAGGTAACTTGTATAGGTGGTTGCGTTTTCCCCAGTTGGCCTCCATATATTAGTAAATTCAATCAGAATCTTTATCATGGCATTACAAGACAAGTTGACCTTTCTCATTTTGGTTTCCCTTCTACCTCTTTTTTTGTATAGGGCAGGAGGTTGGCTCATATTGATCACTACGAGACATCATAGTGTAGACGTGCTTGAGTTTTGACAGCTCATAGAATTTAAAACATCGGCAATAATTTGTGAGTCACGTATGTGACTCACAAATTACAGGACTGATTTGCAGCAACCTCATTATGTGGGTTATTGGTTTGCCCAATTTGATTAACACTATCATCATCCATATTCTTGTCATGGAAAAGATGTTAGGTTATAAGGCATGTTAACATACATTAAACTCAAAATATCACTACAAACAAATCATAGGTAACATAATATTAACTATTGAAATGGATTTATATAGGTATATCCTCTCATATCTCTTCATAGTGATCATTTCTTACAATGTATTCATCATTCGGCTCATCTTCCTCATTCAATTCAAAAAGACCCCTAGAAAAAAAATGAGTTTTAGAGAAATCAATATTCGAATAATTTGCGTCACCATAATCTATCATCTTTTTCCCTTGAAGAGCCATGAACAATTCTCTTTTTACAAGATGGTTGACATAGAAAACTTGTTTAGCCTGGTTTGCTATAATGAAAGGCTCCTCTTCAAATCATCTACTATTAAGATCAACAAATGTAAATCCTAATTCATTGATCTCAACACCATTGTTTATGTCAACCCACTTACACTTGAAAATGGTCAATCTCAATCGGGTGTAGTTCAACTGCCATACCTCTTCAATGACTTCATATTGTTATCCCTTAAACTTAAAAGGTGGCTAGATTCAGCCACTAAAATCACACCATTATTTTGCACAGTACTTTTATCATCTAGATAGTTTGTATAAAAATAATACTCATTTTGTATAAAAAGAATACTCATTGATGTCAAATGACTACCCGGTTATCACATCTAACTTAGGACCGTGAGACAAACATCTCACCATATCTAAAGCACATCCCTTTGCTTGAACTTTTTCTTTAAACCAGTGTACAAAAATTTTATTATGCTTCTACATTAACCTTTGCTTAGTCATTTTGGCCCTTGTATTTTCCTTCCTAACATGTTCTTTTTGAATTTGGCTTCTATGAACTCTTCAACTTCATCAATATTACTCAAGATTTGCAAGTGTACTTGTTATATTTCATGAGAATCCATGATCTTCATTGAAGCCCCACGTTTACTGTGTTCTTAAATTCTACGTTTATTAGGAACCCCAATTGGTTTTACTTTTGACATGTACTGTAGATCGATTCCCATAGTTTCTTTTGAAACATATTAGGGCATTCATGAATCTTTTCATACTTTATGCTAAGGGCACAATTTTTTTTTAGCACTGTGGTAGAGAATTTCTAGTAGGGAACATGTCCTTTAAAGGCCAATTGGTTTTACAACGCCTAACGCTGACAAGCTCAATCTCATTTGTTTCCATTTCCATATGAATTATAAGTGCTAATAAATAAGGGATATGATATTGTTACTACTAATGTTACTACCACTTTTCTACCGTTAGATGAGATTATGATCTAATGGTGTAAAAGTGGTAGTAACATTAGTAGTAACAATATCCTATCCCAATAAATAATGTACCTTACTTTTATTAACTTGTACAACACATCATTTACTATCATATTTTCAACCTTTTCCAATTATCAACTAAAATTATTTTCCAAATTTGAGAATCATTTCCATTACCCTTTCTAATCAGGATTAGAAAGGGCCCAAGCATGGGGTAGTCCGTCTATTTTGTGAAAATATTGAATACATTTCTTGAATGTAATTTCTTGTTACACAAAAAAAGCTAAATCATTGAACCACACAAAACGCATGGGGTAATCTATCTATTTTATGAAAAAATCAATATTATGAAATTCGGACCAGACAGGATACTGGTGAACTGGTTAGTGAATCGGCCTAGTTTAGATATCAGCACGGTTTGTGGTTTTTTGTTTTAGATAAAAAAAAGGAAAAGATTTTTTTAAAAAAATTTTCTTTAGAATTTTATAATAATTACTCTAAAATATTTAATTTATCACTAGTTGGACTTGTGTTAGTTTTGGTGTGACTCGGGTTTGACCTATTGATCTTTAACCCTGTATTTTGACTGGTTTAATGGCTCAAAACCCACCCCAGAATAAAATAAAATAAAGTTCTTGAATGTAATTTCCTTATATATATATATATATATATATATATATATATATATATAAAGTTTAGAAAACGGGTTGGGCTTACCACAATCTAAGGATAGAGCGCTTAGAGTCCAGTCCACAGAGAATATTGGGTTAGAGAGCACACATGCCTCCACCTCCGCTCAGCGTTACCATTGCTTTATAGACTCCTAGGACGCCTCTCCCAAGGCCTTAACCAACTATAAGATCGAACCCCCGTTTTAGAAAAAAAAAGTCTGACTCTTTTGCCGGTTGAACCCAAGAATAAGGGGTTTGAATGTAATTTCCTGTTACACAAGAAAAAGCTAAATCTTCGAACCACAAAAAACCCTAATGATATATAGAGTAATAGAAATATACACCCAAGGCCAGACAGAACCCATTTCCTGTTACACAAGAAAGAGCTAAATCTTCAAACAACAAAAAACCCTAATCATATATATAGAGTAATAGAAATATACACCCAAGGCCAGACGGAACCCACGACCGTGGAAACCTCAAGACGACAACCGAAGGTGTTATAGCTTATGTCGGCCCAAACAAACAAGCCACAGCGAAGGAACGTGCTAACAGCAGGAAAACATCAAAATTTGTCTCTCTCGTATCAAACCCGCTAATAATCTCAAGTTGTGGTGCAAAATTGCAATCCAAAATTCGGAAAAACTTTAGATTTTGTTATAGTGAGCAAATAGATCTTTTGGAATCTCTTAATCCCCATCTTTCCGCCGTCGTTGACGAATCCGGCGACTCGAGAATCGATGGATCTCGAGGTAGTTGGCCGCCATGCTTTGCTTTTCGATGACGACGCCATGTCAGCGTTCGTTAACTCGAGCGAGGCTCTTGTTGAGTGGAATTCCCTCTCGATCGACCGCTACGACGTCCGCCACCTGCTCCCTGGCCCTCTTCCACCACGGCTCAAGCGACGTGCTGGTCATCATCCCGATCCTGCTTCTTGCTCTCTCGGGCCGGATCTGGATTATGAACGTTATCTTGATCTACCACCACCTTCCGAGGAACAAGAGCATGGTAACGTCAAAGTGTTTTCCCCCTATTGTTTATTTAGGTTTAAATTTATCCTCTGTGTCTGTATTCTTTGATTCTTGGTTCATGTTTTGATGATGATATGGACTTAAATTATAGAAAAATTTCGTCAATGAGAGAAAAAAAGTAAATTAATATTAATTGAAAAAAAATGAGCGGAGTTTGAAGCAGTTTTCTCAGACAAAGTGATAGAATTGCAAAAGAAAATGGAAGATAGAAACTTAATCATGAAGCAAAGCTATCCATCCTTTTAAAAGTCGTGTCCATGACCAAAGAGAGATTTATATGCTTATTGATTGATAAAGGATTGTGCCCGGATGCTATTTGTAAGTAATGATCATTGATGATTATTTGACATTGCCTGCTGGAAAAGGAAGGAAAGTAAGGATTGCTAGTCTGTTCTTTCAAGTTTTGAAAATTGAAGAGAGAAAAGATGAGAAAGTATGTACAGATTGCCTAATAGATGGAGTTTTTCTGAGATTTAAGATGGAAAATTCAGAGTAGAATTTTGCCGGTAATGCATCCTTCTATGCTAAAAGGGTGAACAGTATGGGCAGATGACTTCTATTTTAAACTGCCATGTTTGAACTTCTTTTACCTTTATCTGAAATTGGAGTTGAATTTTTAGAAGAAATGCTTGACTAATTAACACTGATAATCTATCAATCAGACCATGCCTTGCCCTTAGCTTAAGGTGATTATTTTCAGTGTAACTAACTTATGTATTGCATGTATAATTCGGTGGATTTGTCTTCATCCACCTTATCAAATATTAATAAGCCATCATTTTTCTTTTATACAATATACACCTTGGTGAAATTGGCAATATTTTATATCTAATGTTTTCTTTTATATTGGTTCTTACTTAAAGCATCAATTCATGAAAATTAGAAAGTTCTTGTTTAAACTTTTTTATTCTTGAGAAGTTGTACTTCTTTCTTCAATTAATAACAACAATAATGATTGGCAATATGAGTGTCCCGGGGAAAAAAAATTATGATTTCACAGTTTCGTTGTTATATGCTGGATCAGCTACAACATTGTTTAAAGTGATGAAACGAATTTAGCATATTCTGGAACTCCAAAATTTGTAAACCATGTCAGAAGAGGCTTTTTGATGAATTTCAAGTAGTTAGCTGACATCACTTAAAAAAATTGACCAAGTTTCAGTGATTGACCAAGCCAGTCTTACTATTTTTATGCTTTGGACAGATTAATATTTCTGGCTTAGATCACTAGGTATTAACTAAGTTAGTCTTACTATGTGCTTTGGACACATTAATATCTTTCATTTAGATAACAAAGTCTAACTACGTGGTGATGAATGAAGCATTGCTGCCTTTTCAAGTCAGATAAACTTCTAGTGAATTTGAAAACAATGAAGATATTTTTTGGGCCTAAAACTTTGTTGAGTGTTTTTTGTTATGTTTTCTTTCCCGACAACATTGTCCAGATATGCAGGATGCAATGTAATTTGCTACAGTTCCTCTGTCAGTATACAAGTAAGGATGTTTTACCTGTCTTGGTCATTTTACCATTAGATTCTTTTTGTAGAAGTGCCACAACTGTTTGTGTTGGATGATATTGTTGCCTCCAAGTATTGCCAACAATCATAATTATGGATATCATTTTGTGTGTCCATTTTCAGATAATGATTCGGAGCTGGTGATCTCGGGTGGCTATCGTGCTGTTGGATTTTCATATGGAAATCCTGAGATGGCCATTGAAACAAAGAACAATGGTACTGACTCTGGTTTTCATCCGCACTTTCCAGTGCCTGAGAGCTTACTTTCGAACCTGGTGAGTGACCTTAGTCTAATTTCTTTCCCTGTTACTTTTTTCATATTGAAATATTTGACCTTTCATTATTTAACCAATGTGGCTAGGTGAAAACTGTCTAGAGTGCATATGTTATTCTAAGGCTTACCATGTCTAAGTTTCAGATGCTTGGAGCTGAAATGGAGTTCTTGTGACTCAAGGTAGCCCATTCACAGGCACCTTGTTTCCTTTTGATGTCATGAGAAGGGGTCGTGCAGGTGATATTAGGATGTTAGGAATTCGTTCACTCTTTCCTTGAGAGCAAATGGGATGAAAACTATCTTCATAAAGTTCTGTTTCTTGATCTTTATGATTATCGAAGTATGTGTGAGGTTATGTTGTGTATGTTTAGTACGAATTTAACTATCTAAATTCTAAAACTTCTTTCTGGCAAGATCCTTTTTTAAATTGTTGAGCTAACAATGAACTTCCAAATTTATTGAAATAAAAACATTTGTTTGTTTGTTTGTTCTTCCAGCCTCCAAATGAGAAGGTGCATCAGATTATTGCAAGAACTGCTATGTTTGTCAGTAAACATGGAGGCCAATCCGAAATTATCCTGAGAGTGAAACAAGGGGATAATCCAACATTTGGGTTTTTGATGCCTGATCATCATCTTCATGCATACTTCAGATTTCTTGTCGATCATCAAGAACTTCTAAAACCTGGCATTGATGATGGCAACTCATCTGGAGACAAGAATGATAATCAAGGGCTTGATCAAACTGGTGGTGCATTGTCTTTGCTAGGATCTATCTATGGATCTGGAGATGATGATGATGGAACCCTTGCTAAAACTCCTGAATTGAAAAGAAATGAATGTGAGGAAGCCGTCAGTGATGTAAAACCGTTTTCTCAAGGGACAGAACAGGTTGAATCTTCGCCAGTTGGAGTAAAAAAGGATGGAAGTACATCCAAGAATTCAATATCCACTTCAAAAGAGAAAGTTCCTGTCATAAAGAGAATTCATTCTATCAATACTCTGAAGGCTGCCACTTCAGCTAAGGCAAGAAAGGTTGATGCCTTGGGATCACTGTCCAATGCAGCAGACGAGTCACTGACTTCTTTGCCTAGTAAAACCAAGATTGAAAAACCAATTGTGGAACCTCCATCCGACTTAAAGAGAGTTATTGAGAAGATAGTAGAGTTCATCTTAAAAAATGGCAAGGAGTTTGAATCTGTTCTTGCTGAACAGGACCGTGCTCATGGACGGTTCCCATTTCTTCTGCCCTCTAATCAATACCATCCTTACTATACAAAAGTGCTTCAAAATGCTGAAGAGGTATGCTTCTCAGAATTATTTAATTCATTTCTGCTTGCTTGAACATATTTTTATATGGTCCATTCAATGCCGTAGAAATCGGGTGGACCTCATTACTTTGTATTCCATGGCATGCTGGCTAATCGCTTATCTGTTTTGTTGGGGCGATTGAGTGACTCCTGCCTTCTACCACCTCAATAACTAACAATTTGGTTGATTTGCAAATTTATATGTATTATGACTATGATCGATAGACATCATCAGCAATGATCTAATGTATCTTAATCTCGTTGGTGAGTGTGTTTGTCAACCATATGTCCATATGCTTGTCGGTGTAACATGCATGCTTGTATCTAATTGATGCTATTGCTATTTAATTTGTGCATAAATGATATCTTGTCTTATCATGGGATGACATGGTGATTATGAAAATGGCTATTACCATTCAACTAATATTTGTAATATTAAGTTCATTTGAAATTAATCTTTTACGTTAATAACAAAGTAATCATGTTTATTTTGGATTCTATTTTTACTTTGTGCAGCGTGCTTAGGGCATCCCAAAATTGAGTGTTCCTTGCTGTTTTTATAATTGACTGTACCTACCAGGTTTTACATACAACTTAAATTTTTGTATTTCTTGCAGTCTAAATCACTGGGCATGGCTTTCCTCCTTGAGAAACATGATCCAGTTGGTCACACCGGGGACAAGAGATCTGCTTCACACAAAGAAAGTGACAATCTTTCAGTTGGATCAATGGGTTCTGATTTACCCTACGAAAATGACCGGAAGGAGAAGTTCAAAATGGTTCTTAACAAATCAAAGAAAGATGGACAGGAACCAACTTCCAGAGACTCCCAGCCTCAAATGGGAGTGTGTATGGATGCCGCAGCAGCTGCAGCTATTCTTCAGGCTGCCACAAGGGGTATTAAAAATCCGTCATTAGAAATTCTTACCAAGTCCTCAAGTGGTAATGGTCAAGGCCTTGGCAGTGATGGTGGTCATCTATCTGGCCTTGGAAGCATGCTTTCATCTCAACCACAGAGTTCTGTTCAGAAGTCAAAGCAGAATGCAGAGGCTAGTGTTTCAGTTCCTGTTGCCAAGGTTATTGCAGAGACTGCTGCTATTGCAGCAGCTGGTGAGGCCGACTCATCTGAGGCATCCATGTCAAAAGAGCAGAAGCTTAAGGCAGAGAGGTTGAAACGAGCAAAAATGTTTGCTGCCATGATAAAAAGTGGATCTGCACCGCTGAAAAGCGAACCAGTACGAGGTATATCAGCTGAGCCACCTGGATCTGGGATTTCTGGTTCAGGTGCTGAGATTGGGAATCATGTTGGTAAAGAAAGGGAAGGAAGTTCTGTTCCACATGAGGTTGATAATTCTGACAAAAGTCCAATGTCTGAGGAGAAACTTTTTGCTGGTGATACTGAACGGAGATCAAAACGCAAGTATCGCCCCAGATCCAGTAGACATGAAGAAGAGGGAGAGAAAGAAGATAAAAAGGATCACAAACGTTCCAGAAGAAAGCACCGGTCTCATAGATCATCACACGGCAGCCGGGACAGGCATAAGCACAAGAGAAGACACTCTTCCTCTCAGGACAGAGATGACAAGCAGACTAAGCATGGTAGCTCCTCTGATGATGAGTCTTTTTACTCTAGGGATTATCATAAATATGATAGTTCCTCTGATGAAAAGCATTATTCTTCTCGACGCCAACGTAGAGAAAGTAACTCATCTGATGATGAACATCAACATTCTCGACAAAGAGGTTATAGTTCCTCTGACGGTGAGCATTGGCGCCACCGTAGAACTAGAAAGCAAAGGAGTAGATCTCAATCTGACAGAGGGAGAGACTTAGAAGAGGGGGAGATAAATATGAAACCTGACCAGTCAAGAGCAAGTGAGGATCGATGTGCTGGCAGGGAAGCTTCTGTCGATCTATCCAAATCATATCGCCATTCAAGGGAGCCATCGCAACCATCTGGAACCACTGATGTTTCTGATGAGCTTAGAGCCAAAATCAGAGCCATGTTGGCCACCTTGTAATGCTATAGGCCGACAATTGCGTTGTTAATGTTAATTTTTGTTGCAATCGTCGGGAGTCTCTCTCACCCTGTTTTCGTTTCATCTACTCTATAGTTTCCTTATAGTCTGCATGGTTCTTAGAGGCATCCCAGCTGGTGTTTCGTCGAGGATAAAGGAAACAAGGTTCACCTGACAAGATGACCGAAAATGGTAAATATGAAAAATAAGATTTTAACTCAGTTTAGGCTTTGTTACCCATGTTTTTCCATAGTTTCCGGCTTTTTTAAAGCAAGTACTCTCGTGCACAATTCTGACTTTTGAAGCCATGAAGTATGGACATACAGTACATAAAATAAGTGCAGGTTTAAAACCTACAAATAGAGGTTAACCATTGTGCTTTAAGAACTAAAATTATTGTTGTTAGTAACCAGTATTCTATTCTGTATTCAATCCTCCCAAAAATATTTTTAAGCATGTTTGGGGCTAATTTATTAAAGCAATAACAAGATAATAACAATTTGTATCCATACTTCATAATTGGATTTCCCAACATGAAGGTTCCAAAATATATATATATATATATATATATATCGAAACTTTCCTTCAATTTCGATATAACAACCAAAATCTTTTTTAAATAATAAATTCTAGCTTTTAAACTTTCAAAAATGCAAGATTATTTCAATATAAAATTTATGAAAAATATCTCCAAAAAAACCTCCTTACCATTTTAGTATATAATCATGAATTATGCTTTGAAACAATGGGAAGAAAATACATAATAATGGATAAAGTCATCAATATTTACTTATATAATATCAATAATAAAATGAAACAAATATGACAAACTTTCCTTTATAAAATCATACTTTAAAATATAGTAATTAACATAAAAATACGATAACTAGTAAATATCTCATTTATAAAAATTATAATGGGACATTGTTTATCACTTGTTGTTCCTTCTGAAACTATACCTTTCCCAAAATCCTTTAGATTCACTTTTTCCTTGAGCTCAAGCAATTGTCAATTCCTATAAATTTTGAAATTCATAGAGATAAGTCATTATTGGTAATCTTTTATTTTTATAATTATATGCTTACCAAGACATAATTAAATGCCTATTATCCTACCTAAAACTCTCAACTTATGGCTAGATTTATCCAAAAAGTATTGCCGTTTTCGGACTTAACAAAAAATTTGACTATAATTTTTGAAGGAACTTGGAAAAATCATAGTTTAATCTAAGAAACTCCAAATAAAGTGATTCCAGTTCCTAATTAAATCTCTGCAAGTTTAGTTAAAAGGAAAATAATTACCAAATCCATTTATAGCTGTATCATTCCCATAATTTAAAAAAAGAGATACAACTTGAATATGGAAACGGGATTTTCCAGAATTTCATGACCAAATTTTTAAAAAAATTATAATTAATTCTATATAATTCCTATTGGGGTGGGGAGGTTCAAATTCCTATTCAAAGCTCTTTGAATATCTTGTAAATATAAAATATTACCCAGAGCTAATTCTTGCTACAAAATTCCAAAAAACCACGCCTAAACCCCTCATTGCCACATATTTCATTCGAGATTAAATGCCTAACTTCTAAAAATCATAATTTTTAATGTACTAATTCATTTTCCTCATATTATATATCTTTTTAAAGCTTATCATTCCTACTTGAAATATGCAAAGTTTCAATACCATTGAAAATTATTTAATCAGTAAATAAAAAACTAAAATTTGGAAAACAGAATCTTTACAGTTTTCCTTGTCTGAGTTTAAAAAATCATAACTTGAGTTCTAGACCTCCGGTTAAGATGATCTTGAACACGTTTTAAAGCTTAGGAAGTGAAATATCTCCTGACCAAATTTCACAAAAAAACTCAAACTTAAACTCCTGAAATCGACATACAAATGATCTTATATTTTTCTGTCAGGAAGCAAAGAAAATGGGGAACATGAACCATAAATAGTGGCTTATCTTGCAAAAACTGACACCTTAAATCCATATACTCATACTCTATTTCGGTACATCACATGAAAAGCCAAAGAACCTCAAGTAATGCCTCAAAACTGACATGCAATGACCCCTTTACGTCTAACACGATGACAAAAACTTCTCACCGAACACTCACAACTTCCGGCACCCATTTGATCTCAAAAACAACATTAATCAACTAAAATAAAGATGGTAGAGGGATCAATAGGCTCACCTTAGTCTAGAAATCGGTTTGCATGTGAGGGAAGAGCTTCCTTCTTCTTCCTCTTCCAATGAGCTCTGTGTGTGTGTGTGTTTTTCTGTGTTTCCCTTCGTTCTCAACTTTCTCTATCTTTTTGGGTGTTTTGGGATGAAGGAGTAGGGGGTGCTATCCAAATGGTTAATTAGAGGAGTGTGAATATTTCTTTTGATTATTAGATTTTACACAAAATATGTAATATTTTACTACTTTCAGTCTTAATTATAAGAGCTAGTTGACTTTCTTTGTAGAGATTAAGGAAACTAAATAAGTTACTTAATCATTTCATATGTTCAATATTCTTAGATTATATACTAGTTTATTAGTCAAAATAATAAGTTTGAAGAAAAAAATAAAAATAAAAATAAAAATACTTTAAAGTAATTTAATTAGCTTCCTTAATCTCTCCAAAAAAGTCAACTAGTTCTTATAATTAGGACCGGAAGGAGTAATATCTTATGGCCAAAAATCAAAGTTCTTTTTAATTTTTTAATGATTATTCAAAGATTTAATACTTTTAAATTGTGTACTTTTTTTACAATTAAGAGTGTTAAATCTTTGTAAAATCATAAAAAATTTAAAATAATTCTGCTTTTACCTATAAAATATCCAAATATCATTCATTTTATTTACAATTATATAACTGAATCACAAGAAACACAAAAAAATTTGAGAATTTGGGAAGGGTTTTTTTTAAAAAAAAAAAAAAAATTATGGGCAGCAGGGACAACACCCAGCCCCGTCTATTTTTCACGTGTCCATACATAATATGGACCAAGAAGGAAGCGCCAGGTGGAGAGCTTACGCACCGTCTTACCTCAGTGTGTGTGTGAAAACAAATTAAATGGTCTTTAGTCTTCGAAAGCGACCATTTCTTTAGTCGAGTCCATAGCATCTCTCTCTCTCTGACTTCAGCCTATCGCGCACTTCTTCACTGTCTCCCATTCTTCTCTCCAAACTTGTGGGCACAACCGCAACAATCACTCTCTTAAATGATGACTCTTCTTTGAGATCTTCATACTCATTCAACCCTCTCCCTCTCTTGTTTCTCTCTCTTCTTCCTTCTCTTGAAACACAGCACAACGCAACTCAACACAACTCACCCTCCATGACTGTTGTTTGATACTCTTTCAACCATTTTCTTCTTTTACTTCTTCTCCTCTCAGGTTCGGCATATGGGAGCTTATTCTTCTTCCTCAAAGACGTCGTTTCCTCACCAGAAACGTCTCCTCCACGAGATGGATTTCTTCTCTTTTGAAAAAAAGACCAAGACCGATGATGCTGATGATCAACATGATCACCATGACGATCTGATGTTAAACGGATCCACAGAGCTTCACGTTGATGTAAGTAATAATTAATCCATTTTATAGTGCCATTTTAAAGTGGATCTTATTTATTAATTAAGGACCGGAAGTAGTAAATAATTAAGCCTTCAATTATTCATTTTGGGTCTTTTTGAGATGACCTTCACAACATCATCTTCTGTTTGTGTATAAACAGCCTTATGATTTTGATTTGTTAACTTAATTAATACACGCAGGAACTATATATGAGTTATGGGTATATATGTGCCTTCATTTTAATTAAAGCATAATTATATTATATTATATGGATATGTGTGGTTAATTAGTTTTAATTTAATCTTGACGATGACTTATTTTAATTTACAGGCGAGTTTAGATCTTGTGACTAAGAGCAGCAGTAGCAACAGATCGACAGTGGATGATGGAGCATCAGACGCCATGGGAGAGAACAAGAGAAAAGAGGCACGTAATTAGGATATATGTGTGTGTGTGTTTGAGTATATATGCATGTATATATGTATATGGTTGAAATTAATTTATTTGAGCTTGTGGGTTCATCAGTATGCAGCTTTGTTAGCTGAACTAAAGAATTTGAAAGCTGAAAATCAACGTCTGAGAGATTTGCTTGATGAGGTGAACCAAGACTGCAATGCCCTCCAATTAAGACTTATCAAGATCAAGCAGACGCAAAGTAATGAGGTGTATATATACAGCATCAAACAAAATTAATCTCGTGCGTGTGTAGAGTTGCAGCACTGTGGTTTTATCATATACTCCCTTTGGTTTTTATTATAAGGCACCAACTAGTAAATGTATTTGGTCATTTTTATAAGGTACTTGCTTGTTCCCAAGGAATATTAATTATTATTTTTTCATGTGTGCCTATAATTAATGAGTGTAGTGGGTGAGAGTGAAAATTAATATGATATTGGAGTTTAGTATAATTAGTAGGGTAATATTAGAAATTATTTAAATTTTAGGGTAACTTTATTGACTTCAAGTGTTCTTATTGATTTGTAAGAATTGTTAGTTAGTGCATTATAATAAGGATTAGAGGGAATACTACTACATTACTCCAAATTATAAATGATTTTTCTTTGCTTTTGGGCTCCAGATTTATGGGATTAATTCTAGCTTAATCATGACTCTGGCTTTCATTCTCTTGTAATTTTATCCATCCACCAACATGTGATTAAGCTGTTGTCAGATCAATATTTAGCTAAAACTTTCACATGATATTTGCAGTGTTTGTTTGAGAGAGATGTATACCACACACACACACACAAATATATTCGTTTTTTTTACTAAATCATCATCAACACACACACACACCCTAAATCCTTTTTGCTGTGTATTTACTGTACAATGTTGATGTAATTTTTTTTCCCTTATTAATAGAGTTGAAATCAGAAAATTCTTGAACGGGGGCAAAGTGTTTTTTCAGCATATATATATATATATGTATGTATGTATGTATATTACTTTTCTTTCTGTTTTTCCTTTTTTTTTTCTTTCCCAGTGTGAGAATATTATGCATTTATTATGATTATTATCTTATTATTATGATTAGATATATGTATATTTCAATCTTAGGATATTTCCTATTATATCTCAATTAGTTTGATTTACTTTGATTTGATTAGATTCTGTGAGATTCTAGGTTTAACTCTAGGTTTGCCTATATAAAGGTTTATATGTACTCTTTCAGATTCAGAGATTAAATAAGAATTATATTTTTTCTCTCAAAGTTCACATGGTATCAGAGTTTGGTTAGTTTTTGGCCAATTTGAGTTTTCTGGTGGCCGCCGTCACTGTAGCGTGAATTGTATTGTCGCGTGAACAGTGACAGTGGCCAGATAGAGTGTTTGTGTATGTGAGGTTGCTTTTCTGTGAGGTTTTGACTTCCTGCAAGATTTCAGATTCCGACGACATCATCGTTCGTTTTCTGATTATGGAGTACAGCTCATATTCAACTCTAGTAATGTTTGCGGCACAGTTCTTCATCAACATCATCGTTGGTGGTAGTTCCTCTGTCATCGTGTCGCTCATCTCGTCCGACGACTGGTCCCGTCGTCGTTTCTGGAAAACTAGTAATGTTTGGGGCACAGTTCTTTACCAACATCATCGTTGGTGGTAGTTCCTCAGTCATCGTGCCTCTCATCTCGTCCGACGACTGGTCCCGTCGTCGTTTTCGGCACAGTTCTTCATCAACATCATCTGTTGGTGGTAGTTCCTCTATCATCGTGCTTCTCATCTCGTTAGAAGATTGGTCCCGTAGTCCTCAATTCATGAGCACAGTTCTTCATCAATAACCCATCTCCTCTTCAACGCTGTCATCTTTGTCGAGCCTTTCATCGTTGTTGGTGGTAGTTCCTTTGTCATCGTGCTCCTCAACTTGTCAGACGACTGGTCTTGTCGTCTTCAACTCATCCAACGACTGGTTGCAGCTACTGCCCGTCAAACTTGTTGCAGTTGCTGCTGGTATCTACTGCTCACTAAATAGGCCTCTGAGACTCAAGAAGTACAAGCTTAAGGGGGAGTGTTAGTAGTATAAAGTTGTATAAGCAAGTTGGACATGATTAACATCCATGATCCAACTTGAGGGGGAATGTGAGAATATTATGCATTTATTATGATTAGATATATGGGTATATTTCAATCTTAGGATATTTCCTATTATATCTCAATTAGTTTGATTTACTTTGATTTGATTAGATTCTATAAGATTCTAGGTTTAGCTCTAAGTTTGCCTATATAAAGGTTTATATGTACTATTTCAGATTCAGAGATTAAATAAGAATTATATTTTTTTTCTCAAAGTTCACACCCAGAATCCCATGTATACATATATTGTTGCATGGGTTAATCAGTAGCATCCAAATTTACATACTCACAAGATATATACTACTTCCGTTCCTTAGTATAAAATATAATTTGTAGTGCAATTATTAGATCTTAATTATTAAGGACCGGAGGTAAGGTAATATATAATATTCACTGTTACATTATTAGTATTCAAATATATTTTCCTTATTTTTGCATGCTTTCAAGATTCCTGATGAATGACTTGAATGTGTGAGTACAAGTTAAAAATGCATGCATGCTTCAAATGACTTATCAATGACCAGTATATATATACACATGAAAGAATGAAATTTGTTGTCTTGTGTGTGTCTGGGTTTGTGTAGGTAGAAGAAGCTGGCATTGGAGATAATAAAAGTGAAGGAAAAGTGATGATGAGAGAAAACAAAAGCAATAATATGCTTGATTTGAGGGAATGTCAGATTGGGCAAAGCAGAGATAGTGATCATCATCAGTCATTGTTTAACAACAATGATATTACTCATGACAAAGTTTATGGTGGGAAGGATATTCATAATAGTGATCAAGCAAGAGATACTTCATCAGATACCATATCACTCGTCAAGAAAGCTCGTGTCTCAGTTCGAGCACTATCTGAGTCTTCAATGGTTAGTAATTCATCAATCACGCACATTAATATACCAATCAACAATATTTTTCTCCAAACTATTAAATTAAGAGAGAGTGAGAGATCAGAGCAGGCTCAGTCGCTCACACACTCCCACACATATAGTGTGAGTGTGTGTGTGTTTTTTTTTTAAATTTATTATTGTACCTTTAGTCATCTAACTGTATATAAAATTTTAGTTTAATCCTTTAATTTTATAAGGTATCACCAATTACGTCTCAAATGATGACTTTTTTAGCTAATCATTGTTATTTTAAGATATTAAAATTGTTATTTTAAGAGATTGAACTTGATATGATACACTCCCCAGATCCTTAATATAGGACCAAATTGATGTTGGTCTAAAATATAAGACCAATTTTACATGTTTATCATTTTTTAAGAAAATTAACTTTATCGATATTCTCTTAACAATAACTAAATAGTAAAGGGAGTAGCGAGGGAATTAATGAAGATGATTGGAGAGTATAAAAAAAAATTAATTAACTAATTTAACTAATATTATTAATTTATTCAAATTAGTTAATTACATCTTATACATTAAGAGAAATAAGAGTAGAATTTTGTGAATGTTTTTGTCAACATTTAAAATGTTGGCATTTTTTTGTTAATGGAATTAAAAGTTTTAGGGTTAGAGGACTATGAAAAACACTTTTCAAAATTAACAAGCAAACTAAAATTTTGAAGTAACTTAAATGAAATTGGTACACTTTTAGCTTTTGGGAATAATTTATATATCCTGGGTGCTGGATATATAGTACATGTAGAAAGAATGAGAGAGAAGTGTTTGTGGATCTCATAAACCCATTTTTTAATTTCTTTCTCATTTCATCGACCAGGTCCAAGTTCAGCCGAAGAAAATCTAGATTTTAATTTTTTTTTCTTGGTCAATAACTATCCTATCAATTTGTTAATTCCAACATCCATAAATCATAGTAGACCTGATCAAACTTTTTGTGTGAATAAATATTTACTTGTTAATGAAATAAAATGGATAAATTTATAACGATAAGAGTCCGTATATATGATGATAAGCAGTATAAATTATGATAAATTTAAGGAATACTATGAAACTTGAACAGATAAATGAGAATAGTTGCATAATTTGCCATAATTATATAGGGATAGTTTATTTTCTCCCCTTATGTAATGAAACTTACATCATAAATTTCATTATATTTTTTTCTGACACTGACAGATATCAGATGGATGCCAATGGAGGAAGTATGGGCAAAAGCAGGCAAAAGGAAACCCTTGGCCACGAGCTTATTATCGTTGCTCTATGGGAACTTCTTGTCCTGTACGAAAACAAGTATGTAATAATCCCATTTTTTGAAAATTTTTAGCTTTATTTGCCCTGAAATTATCCTAGGTAGTTTAACTACAATTCTTGAAATATAAACATGCAACTTGAAATATCATGTTAATTTAAATGTCATTTTAACTGTTAGAAGTGACAGTTTTATTGCTCGCAGAATATGAAGATGAAGACTTTGGAAATTCAAATGATTTTGATATAATTCTTACCGCTATTCTTACCTATATATATATATATGTTACATTACATCTCCAAGATAAATGAATTCTTCGTTTTCCCTTCTATTTGTTTTTGTGATGTCTCTGCGTGTTACACAAATTATATATAATTTCATAGCTAATGGTTTTTTAAGTAGAGACATGAGAGCTATTTCTTACTCCTATATTCTAAATTAAAACTCTTCAATTCGCTTCCCATATTAATTTTCATTGGGTTGAATCCTATATGTATTTATGTGTTTAAACAAGTGTGATTGTGAAGTGTGAATCACACCATGGATGCTCTCTTATAACGTAGATGCACATTTCTTTTTCTTCTTTTTGTAAGCAAAGATTCATCACTTTCCTTAATCGATAGAAAATTCAAGAACATAGGGCTTGTTTTGATTTTTCCCTAATTTTATGTTATTATAACAATTTTTGTGGAGTAAATATTTAAAATAAGTTTAGAAAACAAAATAAAAAAATGATTGAATAAAAATTTTGAAAACATATCTAAAATGGTGATGGAAAAAAAATGAAAGAATGATTTTTTATATGCACATAATTAATTACTCTTAATGAAAATATGTTCTTTTTTTTTTCCCAAGAATTTTTTGTTTTTTAGAAGACACAACCAAAAACACATTTTCAAACAATTTTTTTATATTAAAAAAAATGTTTTTCAAAGCAAAAACTGTTTTGAAATATAAGAAATTAAACATGCCTTTAATTATTTTCATACTTATGTACATTTATGAAACTAAATCTTCTATGATTTATAGGAACCAAAGTAACACAAAAATATATGTTTGTAAATAAGACTCCCATGTTATTTTCATACTCAAAAGGCTAAATTATCTGAAACCTCTCATTAACTGCATGTCATATGTAACTAATCTTCCTAACCTTTATACATAAAAGTCACATTAATTATTAGTTGAATTTATCACTCATCTTCAAATGACTTACATTTAAAGGTTCAGCTGCACATAACTCAATAGTTTGGAGGGTTATATTAAACAAAAAAGTATAACGGGATATAAAAATTGATAGTTTGGGATTATCTGTATATACTTGAAAGTTAGGTTTTAATTTGTAAGTTTTATAGGTTAAAAAAGGTTATTTATAAATGATTCTAAGTACCTAAACCTTTATGTAATTTAGCTCACTTAAAATTCCTTAATTATCTCTCTACAGGTACAGAGGTGTGCCGAAGATAGAAGCATTCTGATAACTACATACGAAGGACAGCACATTCATCCACTTCCTCCAGCTGCAAAGGCTATGGCTTACACAACATCTTCGGCAGCTTCGATGCTTCTTTCTGGATCAATTCAAAGTTCAGATCATCATCACAATAGCCTCATAAAGCCTAATATCTTAGACAGTGCTTCAATATTTGCTTCCCCACACAGCATGGCTACTCTCACAGCCTCAGCTCCATTTCCCACTATAACCTTGGATCTCACTCGCCATCAAACTGCCCCACAGCCGCTTCCGTCTCCGCCGGAGATTTTCGGTCAGGCTCTGAGTGATCAACACTCGAGGGTTTTTCCGGGAACAACGACGTCGTCATTCACTGATACGGTAAATGCAGCAACTGCTGCCATTACTGCGGATCCCAATTTCACTGCAGCTCTTGTGGCTGCCATCACTTCTGTCATTGGAAGCTCCCATTCCAATGGTAATAATGACTCTGATATCACTGCAAGTGGAAAGCCCTAGAAATGGTGAAACTTATCAGTTATTATTGTTGGTGTTGTTATTTTGGAAATTTTGATCTCTAGTTTTCATTTAATCGGTTCTTATAGAAAACTACGTTGCTAATAAGCAGTTAAATTTAATTTAAATGCCTTTTTCCTTTTAATGATTAGTTAGATGTGTACATATTTTATATATATCATTTTAAATACGTTCTTGGGGTAATTAGTAAGTACTTGATGAGATACTTTATTATGTAAACATCTTGACTATATTGTGGAATTAGATCCTCTTATTATCTTACATTCTTATCATCCCTCCTTCTCCAATCTGAATTTTTGATATCTCCCCTCAACCAATCTAGGCCGTTGATTTGAATTAATCTTGATTGTCTCATCTTGAAGTACTTTTTAATAACAATCAGTATTCTAAAATATTTTTCAAGATCCTAATCTTACGATCTTGAAAAAATATTTCATTGTGCTGACTGGTATTAAAAAAAAAAAAGCCTCAAGACACTTAAAAAATACTTCAAGATACTTAATGGAACTAAAAAAAATACTTCATGATCTTGGGAAATTATTTTAGGATCTTGGTAAAATATTTTAGGATACTAACTGGTACTAAAAATATATTTTATGGTGTATTGAAAAAAATACTTCAGGATCTTGAAAAGATATTTTAGAATACTGACTGGTAGTAAAAAAATACTTTAGGATACTGAATTATTGACTAGTACCAAAAAGATACTTCAGGATACTGATTGATACTGAAAAAATACTACATAATTAAAGCTAATGAGGGATAAGAAGAAACAAGAGAATCCAAACCCATATATTACTAGCTATATCGTATATATAATGAGTGCCATGTGAGTAGTATAAAAAATAGAAGAAGAAAAAGAGGAAAAAGGGGGAAAATTGTGCATATAAATATTCTGGGGGTAATTAGTAAGTGATTGTTGGATATAAAACTTTGACTGCCTTAACTAAGTTCCATGAGATGCATGCATATAAAATGGACTTCATCTTATGAATACTGAAGTTTTTTATTTGAATGGACTTAAATCTTATGAATACTAAGTTTTTTTTGAAAAATTAATTAGCGATCAAATTTATTAGAATTTGCATTATTATTTATGGTAGATGCTCAATAATATCAAACAAAAGCATCCTTTAATAAATCATATAACATTACAAAAAATTTGCCTTTTTCCTTAACCTTAAGCTATGAAAGGGAGGCCATTTCTGCATATATATTTTGTTCAACATAGGTAATATTTCTTATTAGAATATTGTTATTTTTTTATAAATTGATCAATTTATATCTAGAATGCAGCAAAATTATACAGCTAAAATTAATATGAAAGGGTCAGGGGAATGTGGATTAAGAAATACATAAGTCTTGTATAGAGAATAAATAACTGGAAAAATAGGAATTAGTATCATTTTCCAACGTGCCATTTAGATCATCTTAAAGGAGACCATTAAGTAGATTCTTCTTGCATGTGCGACCGTAATGTGACTCAAGGAGGCAGTTTGAATAATCCGATGAAGCATTAATCTTAGACAAGAGATGAAAAAGAAAGAAACATCAGTGGATTGTGATTCTTCCCATATTAAAACTCGGATTTCACCGAGTTCCAAAAATATTATAGCCAAGCAAGTGTTATCGGCCTTCGAAAATTAAACTTCCTCATGTAGATTGTCCAACCCCGTGCAGACTTGAGGATATAACTTGGTAATGAAGTAAAGCACTTTTTTTGGGTAAATTTTTTTTCCTCTGCTACACAAGTAAAGCACTTTTTTTGGGTAATTTTTTTCCCCCTCTGCTACACAAGTAAAGCACTTTTTTTGGGTGAAAAATGGGGCAATGTTTACGAACTGGCAACTGGCAAGTCTTGATTAATCATAAGCTTAGGGGTAGGAATACACTAGCGGATCATCTAGCCAAGTTGGCTCATAACCTCGACAGTAACTTTGGCTCTCCATCGCACACTAATTTCTTTCTAAAAATGCCCTCATTTGTATGGAAGAGAGAGAATATGTTACATGGAATGCTTGAGGCAAATACTAGAATTAAATACAATCGTGGTATGAGTAATTTTTGTAATTAAGTAAGGGTATAATGAGGAGTTTTTTTTTTTTAAAAAAAAACTTTTCAGATATCCCTTAATCTTATCTTATAAAAAGAAACATATAGGGGGATTACGTAAGTTCGATCGACTTTTTCCTCGAGAGCTCTGCTAGGGCTTCTCAACTTGATCTGAGAGTCTCCGGCACTCACTGTGTCGGAAAAATGAGCGTCCCCTTGATGATTGAATATTATTATACTTATTTTTATCTCTCGGTAAATAAATTTAGGATTGTTTCGTTGATAAATAACGGATTTTGTTACTTAATTGGGCTTTGAGCTTTTAATTAGATTTAATTCATTTTTATGATTAAATTCCAGATTTACAGTGATTTAGTATTTTCACCATAACTTTTGATTTAGATATCTGATTAGCTTGATTCTTCTTTTCTTTTTTAGATGATTCAGACATCTACAATTGTTATGAAGACTCGAAAGGCTAATTCGGACAAGAAGATGGACGAAATTAGAGCTAAAGACATACTCATTTTTCTGGATTTTTATTTTGCTCGAATTTTGTAATTAAAGTCCAGTTTTATTTTATTTTTGTTTTGGGCCAAACTTGTAGAGCCCATTTCATTTTGGCAGCTAGGGTTTATTTAGTTAGGTCTAGGGTTGATCAAGTTGTCCAGTGGTCTGGGTAACCCAATCTGGTCTAGTTCGGTCTGGTCCGGTCTGCTGGAAAAAAAACAGTCTGAGACCAACTAGACCAGACTGATTTGCTTGGGCTGGACCAGACCTTCGGTCAGGGGATCAGGCCACTTGGTTTGGTCTAGTCTGGCCCGACTATTTTTATTTATTTATTTTTTTTTGCCAATCAGGGTTAGCACTTAGGGATCCACTCCCCTTCGACTTCACTCTTTACTAAGTCGCTCTACTTCATTTTTCCCTGGCTCTCCAACTCCATCGCCTACTTCATTCCTCTCTTGCTCTCAAACTCTGCTGCAAGTCTTCATTCGTCAGTCCAGGCGTCTCCTCCGTCCTCTTTAGCCCGTGCAGATCCAGGCGCCTCCTCCATCTTCTTTGTCGGCGAGGGGATATGGCCGCCGTTGATGGTGTTTACCGGTGCCTTCTGCCGAAGTTCCAATCTGTGGCAATGTTTCCAATCTGATAGGGACGTCGTGGAATGGAGGAAGCTTGATCATAGGCGCTTGCTCTGCTTATTCTTCACCTTCTTCTCTACCTGCCAGAATGCCTCCCTTGGGTAGATCTACGACTAAAGGAGAAGAATCATAAGGCTGTTGTGAATTAAGGTTCATACTTAGTATGATTTCGTTTTTTCTATGATTTGGTTAAGTTTAATTCATGAATCTATAAGTTTTATCAAGGGTTTTTGTATGAGTCTAAAGTTTGGTGGTGTTTGTGAAATACCTGTATAAAACCTATGAATTTTTCCGAGTTGGGGATGTTGTAAGATTAAGAACTTTCTTTATTTTGTATGATAATCAAGGTCTTCTTGGTCTGAGCATACCTTTCGAGAATCTTTGTTTGGTTGATGGGTTCTTTGTATGCAAAGGAGGGATTTCTATATATTAATCTTCTTTGTATCAATATTCTTTTGTTAAACACTCACAAGAAATTCTTGTATTGTGTATATCAGTTATACTTACATTGGGAATTCTTGTATTATTTTGCTGCGGATTTCTTTACAACCTCCGTCAGGTTTGAACTGGAAATTTGGAATATTGCCTCCCAAAAAATATAAATATATATCCCAATAAGGCATTGAACTTTGAAAAAACAAAAAAACAAGAACAAGGGGTCCTGGACTATCTAGACTGGTCCAGGCAGTCCCCTTGTCCAGTTTGGTCCAGCCCGAGCTCGGGCTCGTGCTGGACTGAACAGGACCTCGGGTAGGGGCCAAACCCGGTTTGGTCTGGTCCATGATCAACCCTAGTTAGGTCAGCCGCCAACATTCATTCACACACGTTTTAGACAGTTTTGGATTGGAAAGACAGAATTTAATTTTCTCTACAATGTTCTTCTTCATTTTTTCTTCTGCGTTTTGTCTAGCCATGCTTGGCTAAACTTCTGTGGTTAACCCAATGTTGAGGATTCCATGATTCGTCTAGAGAACTTGTGCTTTATCGTAATTTAACTCGTTTCTATTTTCATCTTACCGGATCCGATTTCTGGAAATAGTTCAAATATTAAATTTAATATTCGGTTTGGTTTATCCCAAGGACTGAGTTCTAACTAGGTTTTAAGTTTTGCTGTGCGATCGCACAGTGGGACACCACTGTTTGGACATATTCTAGGCGATCGTCTAGTCGAGGGATTTTATGGGCAAATGCAGAGATCTCGGTTCGTCCAGAGCCAAACGTGGGTTATTTATATTTCGTTCAATGATGGGAGTCTTTGGAATCTGAATGTTGGTTGATCGACTTTAATCTGCTTCTGAATATTTTGCTTTGTTTCTGTCTATTTTCGTTCTTAATTTGTTTGAACCAAAAAACCCCCCCATTTTTACTGTTCTTGCTTCGTTGTTATTGTCCATTCAGACCCGCTGCAAATTCTTTGGGAAAATGACCTAGGTTCCCTATTACTGCAAATCTTATATTGAATCTAGTTATTTTGAAGGACACGGCAAATCTATTTCAAAATTTGGCGCTAATGCCGGGGAATTTGCATCGGTTTAATTAGTAACAGTAGTGTAAATTGAGTCGTTTAGGTGGTTTGGGTGGCTGGACATAAATTTTTCTGATCCAGATCACTTAAACCAAGTCTTATTCACAAGGAATCGGTTTGATTAGTAACAGTGGTGTAAATTGCATGAGTACTAGGAGTACTACTAATCCAGAAGACTTGTTGCCATTTGATTCTAAAATAGAAAGAACAATTCTTATTGCTAGAAGAGTAAGTCGTGGGATTAATATTGAATTGGACATTGAACTTGAGTCTGATTGTGACCATTCTGATTGTGTCCATTCTGTTGATCTTTCTGATTGTGTTTCTGATAGTACTCCTGATAGTCTTGTTGTTTTCACTGATTCTAGTAGCAATTTTGCTAACTCAGAAATTATGGCAGAACAAGTAGGTCATCATACTTTAAAGGAATTAGCTACCCCTGATGTGGGCAATCAAAATTTGTGTATTCAATATCCTAAACTTGCTGCTAAATTTGAACTAAAATCTGGTCTTATCCATCTGTTGCCCAAGTTTCGTGGTCTTGCAGGTGAATGTCCTCACAGGCATCTAAAGGAGTTCCATGTGGTATGCAGCAGAATGAAACCTCAAGAAATTGATGAGGACCACATTAAGCTGAGAGCTTTTCCATTTTCCCTAGATGGCGTGGCTAAGGATTGGCTATACAATTTGCAACTAACATCTATTGGGAGTTGGGATGATATGCAGAAGTTATTCCCAGTGAGTTTATTTCCTTCCTCAAAAGCCATTGCAATTCAGAAGGAGATCATTAGTGTTAAACAAATCAATGGGGATACCATGTATGAGTATTGGGAGAGGTTCAAGCGCTTGTATGCTAGCTGTCCACACCACCAGATTTCATACCAGCACTTAATTACATATTTCTATTCCGGTTTGTTATCGTTGGATAGAATTTTTGTAGATGCATCCAGTGGTGGGGCCTTAGATAGCAAGACACTTGAAGAGACCCGAGAGTTGATATCTACTATGGCTGCTAATTTTCAGTAGTTTGGCACTAGGGCCAATAGTACTCCTGTCTACTAGATTCAAACACCTCCAATCTAGTATGATTCTCAGAAATTAGAGGCTAGACTCGATGATTTGACTTCCCTTGTGAGGCAGTTGGTAGTGACACAAATAGTACAGTCTTATCCTCCTCCTCAGATTGGGTACTCATGTGGGTTCTGTTTTGACCCTTATCATTCTACTGACTCTTGTCCTACCTTGCATGACCCTACTTACCAAGACTAGTCAGTAGCTGCAGTGGGTGTTTTTCCAGGAAAGCCACAATACCAGCAAAATAATGCCTTTTCCAATACCTGCAATCCTGGTTGGAGAAATCACCCCAATTTTCGTTGGAACCAAAATCAAAATCAGAACCAGAGTAACTAGTATCAGCAGAATTCTAGGAATTACTAGCAGAGACAGTACAGACCCCAAATTTCCAGCAGCAATCTGTACCTCCTTTGCCAGCACCACCTCCTCCTCCAGCCATATGTGCACCTCCACATGAGGCACAACTGCAGGCCAGTAGTAGTGGTTCCTCACTAGAGGATATGATGATGCAATTTGCCATAGATAATAGGCAGTTCCGACAGCGAACTGAGACTTCTATTCAGACTTTGCAAACTCAGATTGGGCAGTTGGAAACATCACTGAATTAGCTTCAACCTCAAGGATCCAACACTCTTCCTTCACAGACAATTCCCAATCCAAAAGGGAATGTGAGTGCAATTACCTTACGGTCTGGCACACACTTGGAGGAACCTAAACAAGCTGCAGATGTGACTTCCACATAGTCAGAAAATGTGAAGATTGATTTTAAAAATAAAAAGGCAATGCAGCAAGGTGAAGAGGAAGACATACCTATTCCTCTTCCTTTCCCCCAAAGACCAGTTCAGTCCAAGAAGTTGGCAGAAAAAGCACAAGAGAAGGATATATTGGAGACATTCAGAAGAGTACAGATTAACATTCCTCTCTTAGATATAGTCAAGCAAATTCCAAAATATGCCAAGTTTCTGAAGGAGTTGTGCACCAACAAGAGGCAGCTGGAGAGGAATGAATGAGTGAGTCTGAACCATAATGTATCAGCACTTATCTAGCCTACTATGCCTCGTAAGTGCAAAGATCCAGGGATGTTTTCTATCCCTTGCCTTATTGGTAATTATAGATTTGATGATTGTATGCTAGATTTAGGTGCTTCTATTAATGTCATGCCTGCATCTATTTGTACATCTCTTGGTCTTGGTCCTTGACGTCCTACTGGTGTTGTAGTTCAGTTAGCTAATAGGAGTAATGTTCACCCTTCTGGTTTAGTTGAAGATGTATTAGTCAAAGTTAATGAATTGATATTCCCTGCTGATTTTTACATCTTAGATATGGAGGATAAGTCTCCTAGTAGTAGGTCACCAATCATTTTAGGGAGGTCTTTCATGAAAACAGCTAGGACTAAGATAAATGTGTATTCTGGAACTCTTTCCATGGAGTTTGGTGATATATCTGTGCATTTCAATATCTTTGATGCCATGAAACATCCTAGGGAAGAGCATTCTGTTTTCTGCATTGATGTTATTGATGATGCTGTGGATGATGTTCTTACTGGTTGGTGTGCTAATTATCATGATTTTTCATCTGAGAGTGCTTCTCCCATTTGTGCATGTTCTGAGAATGAGTAGTGCCCTATTTGTACTGAATTTAATGATGCATTATATGGTGATTCTACATTTATTGTGGATTTTGATATTGATTTTGAGTTTGAGCTTCATCCTGATCCCGATATGCATCCTGATTCTGATTTTGATGAGCTTAACTTTGATTTTGATGAGCTCAATTCTAATGCTAACATTGATATGTATAGACACAGTTCTTCTGCTTCTTTGAATGTGGTTTTAGACATTTTCGATGTGATGACATTAGAGTTGTTGCAACAACCACCCAAACTTCTTCCCTCCACTGAGTAACCACCTAAACTTGAGTTGAAATCTCTTCCAAATCACCTGAAGTATGCATTTCTTGAGGTGGATGAATAGTTGCCAGTCATTGTGGCTAATGATCTTCTTCCTGACCAAGAAGAGAAGCTGCTAAGCTTATTGAGGGCGAATAAGAAAGCCATTGGGTGGACATTAGCTGATATCGTTGGCATCAGCCCTTCCATGTGTATGCATCGAATTCTGTTGGAAGAGGACACTAAGCCGGTGAGGCAACCCCAGAGACGCCTTAATCCTCTTATCCTTGATGTAGTGAACAAGGAGGTCAGTAAGCTTCTACAAGTTGGTATCATCTATCCCATTTCTAATAGCCAGTAGGTTAGCCCAGTTCTGGTGGTTCCTAAGAAATCTGGAGTCACTGTGGTAGCTAATCAGAAGAATGAGCTCATTCCTACTCGATTTCAACATAGTTGGAGAGTTTGCATCGACTATAGGAGACTCAACCAAGCCACCTGCAAGGATCATTACCCTCTACCTTTCATTGATCAGATGTTAGAGCGATTGGCTGGTAAGTCTCATTACTGCTTCTTGGATGGCTACTCTGGATACTTCCAGATCCATATTGCTCCTGAGGATCAGGAGAAGACGGCCTTCACATGCCCCTTTGGAACATATGCCTACCGAAGGATGCCTTTTGGCCTTTGCAATGCACCTGGCACATTTCAGCGTTGTATGGTAAGTATTTTCTCTGAGTTCCTAGAGGACTGTATGGAGGTTTTTATGGATGATTTCATTGTATATGGGTCTGATTTTGATGCATGCTTACCCAATTTTGTGCTGAATTATGAGAATTGTCACTTTATGGTTGAGTCGGGTATAGTCTTGGGACACATAATGTCTAGGAAAGGGATTGAGGTTGACCCTGCTAAGATAGATGTAATTACTGCTTTGCCTTACCTTGCATCTGTGCAGGAAGTTCGCTCTTTTCTTGGTCATGCAAGTTTCTATTGGTGTTTCATTCGAGATTTCAGCAAGACTGCTCGACCCTTGTCCAACCTGCTGCATAAGGACACTGAATTTGTATTTGATGACGAGTGCAAGGCGGCCTTTGATCACTTGAAGCGTTGCCTGACTACAGCTCCAGCGATTCAGCCCCCTGATTGGTGTCTTCCCTTCGAGTTGATGTGTGATGCTTCCAACTATGCGGTTGGTTCTATTCTGGCATAGCGGGTCGATAGAGCATCTCATGTGATTGCATACACCTCCAAGACTTTGGATCCTGCCTAGTCTAATTACACCACTACTGAAAAGGAGTTGTTGGCTATTGTATTTGCCTTTGATAAGTTTAGGTCATATCTGCTAGCTAGTAGAGTAATTGTTTTTTCTGACCATGCTGCTTTGAAGTTTCTTTTGAAAAAGGCAGATGTTAAGCCATAACTCATCCGGTGGATGTTGTTGCTCTAAGAGTTCAATGTTGAGATTCGAGACAAAAGTGGAGCATAAAATTAGGTAGCTGACCACTTATGTTGCATCACCCATTCTCCCTCTCACCCCTCCCCTCTTCTATTCGGGATGATTTCCCTGATGAGCAGCTTCTACAGCTGCCAGGTAAGCTCCCATGGTATGCTGATCTGGTTAACTACTTGGTAGCTGGTGTTTTGCCTGTAGATTCCACTAGGGCCCAAACCCTTAAATTAAAAAGTGAGTCTAAATATTATGTTTGGGATGACCTTTATCTGTGGAAATTTTGTTGTGACCAAGTAGTTAGGAAATGTGTGCTTGATCATAAGTTTCACTCTATATTGCATTTTGCTCATGCTTCTGCCTGTGTTGGTCACTTTGGACCCCAAAGAACTGCTAGGAAAGTGTTAGACAGTGGACTATGTTGGGCTTCCTTGTTTCGTGATTCCTATTTGTTTTGTAAGTCATGTGATAATTGTCAGAGGGCAGTGAGTATTTCCCGTAGGCATGAGATGTCCCAGAACCCTATATTGTTTTGTGAGATATTTTATATTTGGGGTATTGATTTTATGGGTCCATTTCCTGTTTCTCATGGTTATACTTACATACTACTGGCTATTGACTATGTCTCGAAATGGGTTGAGGCGAAAGCCACCCGGACTAATGATTCTTCTGTAGTGTGGGTTTTGTTAGGTCTACCATTTTCTGCAGGTTTGGTATTCCTTAAGCCATTATCAGTGACCAGGGTTCTCATTTTTGCAATCGAAGCATAGATGCCTTGTTACGCAAGCATGGAGTGCTTCACAAGGTCTCCACAGCATACCATCCTTAGACCAGCGGTCAAGCTGAAGTCTCAAAATAGAGAGATTAAGCAAATCCTTTAGAAGACTGTTAACTCTACCTGGAAAGATTGGAATAAGCGACTAGATGATGCTTTGTGGGCATATCGCATCACCTACAAGACTCCGATTGGGATGTCTCCTTATCGGCTTGTCTTTGGTAAGGCATGTCATCTTCCAGTTGAGTTGGAATATCAAGCCTATTGGGCCATTAAGCAGTGTAACATGGATTTAGCTAAGTCTGGGATGAAGTGAAAGCTACAATTGCAAGAGTTAGATGAGCTTAGATTGGATGCCTATGAGAGTTCACGGTTGTACAAGGAAAAGACTAAGGCATTCCATGATAAGTATATCCTGAGGAAAGAATTTTCTGTGGGCCAGAAAGTTCTTCTGTTTAACTCCCGTTTGAAGTTTATGCCTGGTAAGCTTCGATCTAGATGGGATGGCCCTTTTGTGATCACCAACATTTTTCCATTTGGTGCTGCTGAGCTATGTGATCCACCCACAGGACAAACCTTTAAGGTCAATGGGCATCGCCTCAAGCAATTTCATGAGGGATCCCAGCAGCAGCCTGAGGGAGCAGAGATCCTCCTCATTGATGCCACTTACCCTCCACAAACCCCTTGGGGAGTATTCTTCTTTCTTCTCCCTCTTTCTTCTATTTGTTTTCCTTTTTCTACTTTGCTTTTTGAAAATAAATACATTCTCTCTTTCTATGATTGCTACATATATTATGAACTTGGACATTCTGGTTTTATTAGCTGATTCTGTTTGGTCTACAATTCTTGACTCTTAGATTACATGTCTTGGTAGTTGATTTGATATTGTTAATGTTGGGATCCGTACACGCAGCGGATTATAATATTTACGAATCCCATCCAAGGATCGCTCAACGGCATTTAAATTAAGGATAGAGAAATCCGAATCATACCTACAGTGAATTGGTCCGCGTCTCGTTCTCTTTGAACTGGTGGGCTACCTTCTCGATTAGTAGAAGTTGACTCCTCGAAATGGCTTCCTCTACTGGTATCCACACGAATAAGCACCAAACACGGACGCGGCAGCGTGCTAGCGCCTCGAACTGTGCGTCTCTCTCACTCGCTCTAGGGTTTTCTCACGGCTTTCTAATACGCTCGACTAAAAGTCCTGTAGGTTTTTCTAAACCCGATCGGCGTATTATATGCAAAATTAATTGTCATTAATTTTGAAATTTGAATTTTAAATCTCGATTATAAATATATTAATTAAATCTATTTGATAGATCTAATTTAATGTATTTATTTAATCTGAATTAAAAGCTAGATCTGAAATTCAAATTTTGAATTTGGGTTAATAAATATATTAATTAAATCTATCTAATAGATCTAATCTAATGTATTTATTTAATCCGAATTAAAAGCCAGATCTGAAATTCAAATTTTGAATTTGGATTAATAAATATTTTAATTAAATCTATCTAATAGATCTAATCTAATGTATTTATTTAATCCAAATTAAAAGCCTTCAAATTTAATTTATCACTATAAATTAAATTTGAGAAATGATATCTATCTATTTAATTAAATATGAGATACTATATCTCAATTTAAATTAAACAGATGTAACACCCCGAATTTTGGACCCTAAGAATTGAGAACAAGCCTGAAATAGGCAGACGACTAAGCTCAGTTCGGGAAGAATCCCAAGAAGGTCAAGGCATGGGAAGCCTCTTTGGAATTAAGTAACTCGGCTATACAGGTCAGTGGACCTAGTATGTTCAAGCCATGGAATTAAGGTGCTAATGTAAAATGGGCACAGAAGATGTATACGATGTAAGTCTGGTCGGAAAAGATGCCGCCCAACTATGTCCTGAGGTGTAGGACACTTGGTTGAGTGAAAATATGCCAGTACAGGTAAGTATACGGCATTTTCAGGGCAGTCATGGGAGCCCTGCGATTTTTAAGGGAAAAAAAAGGGAAGAGAGAGAGGACATGTGTCTGGACCCATTATAGAAGAGGAAGTCAGTGGTGGTGGTGCTACGTCGGATACGTGGCATTTTGAGGCCAGAAGTTGGATTATCGAGTAGCACGCATTACGAGGTGGATCTGGGGTACTGGAATAAAGGTTTCTTGATCCCCAAGGTAGCATGCCCCGTCCACTTGTGGTTCGGGAAAAGTGACTAAAGATCCGGGCCCACACAAGTCCAGTTGAGGGGCGCACATTACGAGGTAAGGTGGGACCGGCAATCGGGAGCTGAGCAGGGCCGGATAGGACTTTTCGAAGTCGGGCCCAGGCCCAGGATACTGATAGGGGGCGAATTCCAGTGGGCCTAGAATAGAGAGAAAATATCTTTCTGTGTAATTATGAAGAGAGAGATTTTCACATCAAAGTCATAATGAAGAGAGAGAATGAATAAAATAACCCAGTTAAATCTAGACCACACAATTCAAACTTGAAGTGACATGTAATTATGACTTGGCAAGAGTAATTATAGCATATTTTTGGGCAGATTTCGTGGGCCCCCTAGCCTTGGAAGAAGAACGACGCAAAATGACCATTTTGCCCCTACATCTTAAACCTACACCTAAGGCCACCCAGGGGCAAAACTGGAACCCAATTTTTGGCATGGGAATGCGTTATTTTCTGCCCTTGGAAGACCCTAGAAGGCTTCTAGAAGATCTAATTTCGTGGGCCCCATGCTTTGGAAGATGAACAATGCAAAATGACCAATTTACCCCTAACCCCTAAAACCCACAACTAAAAATATCTAGGGGCCAAATTGGGAACTTGGGGCCTATAAATAGGACACTCCCCTTGGCCATTTTCTGCTGCCTATTTCGTGCTCAAGGTGAGGGAGGAAGGATTGGGCAGCAAGGTCTTGGTCCAAGGAGAAGAAGAAGGTCATACGCAACCGACATCCTAAGGTAAGCCCCTAACCGACAACTTGGAACTCTTGCTTCTGCCCTATGATGTTTTTCGTGGAGTTAAAGTAGGATTTTGGTATTTTTTATGTTTCCATTGAGTCCATATGGTGTTTTTGTGTGGGGACATGTTGGATTACCTTTTTCCAAACCCTAATAGCTTAAGTCTTTGTTATACGAAAATCTGTCGGTTCTTACGGTCTCTGGGCAGTGAATCTTAATCGGTAGTTTTGAAATAGTAAATGGAATCTTATTGCTCTGAAATTTTTCATGGTGAAAGTAGACATCCTGAGGATAACTGTGATATAATATTTTGTGTCATTTGGAGTTTCCAACCGAGAGTTCTCTTAAGTTGAAAATGACCTAAAAACTGGATGTTCCTCTAGGACCAGTGGCTAGTACTTGGGAGTAAGTACGAGTTTTGAACCCAGATAACTTTGGTAATTATTTTTCCTGTAAAATATACATTCTAATGGTTCTAAGACCACTGATCCCATGTCAAAATGATTTTTCTAGAATTTATTAAAAATCAGTGAAGTTGGGTCAGAAATTCTGGAAATTCTGGTGTTGTGCGAATTTCATAAAACTTGAAGCAAAGTGTGTTAATATGGCTAAAAGCATGATGTTTGGCTTAGGGTGTTTGCATGTGCGGATCATATTTCCAAACACCAAGGGAAGAGTTTGTTATTTTGCAAGGCGTGCCAGGTAGTAACTGTTGACTTGCATACTCTATGTTGCTTTTGCATGTGTGTTTTATCATGATGTAAGAGATCGGGCTGCAGTGCCTCTGTTGCAGTACTGAGATCGGGCTGTAGTACCTATTGGACTATGTGTCCTTGGGGTTTCTGCTACAGTACCGAGGGCATGTACGATCGGGCTGCGGACCTATTGGACTGTGTGTCCTTAGGGTGTTGCTCAGTATCGAGATATGTAGGGTTGGTGGAGCCTATATGACTGTGTGTTTATAGGTGTCCACTGAGGCCCTGGGGTAGGTGGTCGGGGTCGCTCCCTAACTACTGAGGCCCATTTGCGTGCTGTTCCGAGGGGCTTGTCTTGACCAGGCGGTCCTGCGGAGTTGCTACATGTCAGTTTATTGTGACAGAGGCAGGTTTATTTTGTACTTCCTGATTGTGATTGGCATTGCATGCACTGTATACAATTGTATATGAGTCTAACAGTTACTCTGGGGTTCAACTTTGAACTCTAATCTGGTTGACAAGATACAGGCGTAAGTTAGTAGCGGTTGGAGGACTTGAAGAAGATAGAGCTTGGTGCGGAAAGACAAAGAAATAGAGGATGGCCAGATGATTCTTGTACCTTTATAATTGGGATGATTGTACAAGTCGTACTCTCTGTCTTGTATTTGTTTTGGACGATTGTACCCTTAACCCTATGGGGATTACTTTATGTAACTGTTTGTATCTTTACCAGTATATCGTGAGTCATGCAAACTGATCCAATGCTCTGCCACGCATACTCTGATATTCGTCTTAAGTAATTATTTAACAAAGGAAAGATATTAAGCGAAAAAGATCCCTTTAACCCACCACCCGAAAGGGCGAGACCGGTAAGGGTGTAACAACAGATATATGATATCTTTATTCGAAAATTAAATGAGATACAATATCTCTATTTGTTTTAGATATTTAATTTATCAAATAAATTAAATACAAAACAAATATTATATAATAATATTATAATCTCCATTAAATAATATTATTATATTATTTTTGAATTTAATATATATATATATATATATATATATATATATATATATATATATATATATATATATATATTCACCCCAGATTAAATTAAGTATTCATTAAATCTTAGATTAATTTAAGATTCAATGAATCTGGACACATTTGCTCGTATTGGGTTATTCTTGTGTACGACCTTGTAGGCTCACATGAGATTGGTAGTGGGCCAATACTGTACCGCCCACAAGTCTCAAGTGGCCTCTAGCAAGATATTGCGAGTACCCAATTCACATGGGGATCGATGACACGATACAACCTATCGTACAACCATGTCACGTCCCTTTTGTCACGCGATAATTTGGTTAAGGATCAGGCATGGATAATGTCAACTTCCTGTTCTTGACCATTACTTTCTCGATTCTCGAGTAGTCTAATAAATGAAATGGAAACTCCTTTCCATCATAGTATGGTCATACATTTCTTAGACTCACTCATCGAGGGGCCCAGTATTATCTCTCTACAAATGTGAGTGACAAATTCCATCTTGGCTATTCACATTCCTCCACATGAAAACCACTAATCCTGATCCAAGCCTTTATCATCACCCAATGAAAGGTGACTTTTGACTAGGTCAAAGACCAGTGACTTATCATGTAGGAATCCATGATGATCTCAGGTCACAGGGCATTGTGACGCGGTTATACATGAGATAAGCTTATGACTTAATCCATGCAGCTTTCTCATAGTGGGTCGGTCTAGCACCTTGTACTCTTACAAGTGCCCATGACTTTGATTCGTATCTCCATACCTCATCAAAGTCACACTGGCCTTAACTCATCTTCGCTCCCGCGTAGATGACCGACCAGGGACATTTAGGATAATCTACAGGATATATCCAGGGATACAGTTATCATTATAAACATGCGAATGAAATGATAACTTAATGGAGAGCAATGACTTACCCCTAGGGCATAATTTCCAACAGACTCCCAATTGCACTAGGTGCAATCATTAATTGCTCTAATTCCCATTGCCCTAACATGACGCTCATGTTTTGCTTGTGCAAGTGGTTTCGTAAGAGGATAAACTATATTGTATTCTCCTGGTACTTTGCATTTGTTTGTATCACCTCTTTCATTGATTTCTCTGATAAAATGAAATCACTTGAGTACATGCCTGGTCCTTTGACGTGACCTAGGCTCCTTGGTTTGTGCAATAGCACCGCTATTGTCACAGAACAAGACTATTGGATCTGAGATGGTAGAAACCATCCCCAGTTTAGTGATGAACTTTCTGATCCAAGCGACTTCCTTAGCTGCATCCGATGCTGCTATATACTCAGCTTTCGTTGCAAAATCAGCTACAGTACTCTGCTTAGAGCTCTCCTAGCTCACCGCACCACCATTCAACAGGAATACATATCCTGATTGCAATCTTGAATCATCTTGGTCAGTTTGGAAACTAACATCTGTGTAACCAGTCACATAGAGCTCATCCTCCAAGCCACCATATACCAAGAATAAGTCCTTAGTCCTTCTTAAGTACTTAAGGATATTCTTGACAGCAGTCTAGTGACAGTCACCGGGATCTTAAACGTATCTACTGGTCATACTCAAGGAAAATGACACATCTGGTCAAGTACATAACATGGCATACATGATAGATCCAATGGCGGAGGCATATGAAATCTTACTCATGCAGTCTCTTTGATCTTGTGTGCTAGGACACAGTTCCTTACTGAGATGGATGCCATGAGACATGGGCATGTTACCCCTTTTAGAATCCTGCATACTAAACCTATGCAGTATCTTGTCTATATATGTGCTCCGACTTAGGCTTATCAGCCTCTTAGATTCATCTCTATAGATCCTAATCCCAAGGATGTAAGTGGCTTTGCCTAAATCTTTCATTGAGAAAGACTTTCCTAACCAAGACTTGACACTTTGTAAGGTAGGAATGTCATTCCCAATGAGTAGGATGTCATCAACATAAAGCACTAGAAATACAACTGTGCTCCTACTAACCTTCTTGTAAACACAAGGTTCATCTATGTTTTGAATAAATCCAAACTCTTTGACTACTTCATCAAAACGATGATTCCAGCTTCGAGATGCTTGCTTCAATCCATAAATAGATCTTTGAAGCTTGCAAACTTTACCAAAGTCCTCTGGACGCACAAAACCCTCAGGTTGTGTCATGTATACATGCTCAAGCAACTTTTTGTTAAGGAAGGCTATTTTGACGTCCATATGCCATATCTCATAGTCATAATATGATGCAATGACAAGAAGGATTCTGATCGATTTGGCCATTGCAACTGGGGAAAAGGTTTCTTCATAGTCTACACCATGAGTTTGAGTGAATCCTTTTACAACCAGTCGTGCCTTGAAGATATTTACTTTGCCATCCATATCAGTTTTCTCTTTGAAAACCCACTTGCACCCAATGGTTTTTACACCCTCAGGTGGATCGACTAAGGTCTATACCTTATTATCGTACATGGATTGCATTTCAGACTTCCTGGCATTAAGCCATCTTTTGGAGTTTGGTCCTACCACGGTGTCCTCAATAGGTAGTTGGCTCATTCTGTTCAATGAGCAAAACATCACGACTTCCAGTAATCAGAAATCCATATCTCTGAGGCTGTAGCCGTGATCTATCGGACCTTCGTGGGCCTTGTGTTATATGAGTAGACTCAACAACTTGTTGTGAGTCTTCTCTGGTTTCCATCTGTGGTTCTACATTGTCTTGTGACCCTCAAACTTCTTCGAGGTTCACCTTACTCCCACTGGTTCTTTTAGAGATAAACTCTTCTCCAAAAAGATACCATTCCGAATAACAAACACTTTGTGATCAATGGGATCATAGACATAATATCCTTTGGTTTCCTTAGAATACCCCACAAAAAGGCATTTTGAGGATCTAGATGATAATTTATCAGAGGCTTGTTGTTTAACATAAACCTCACATCCCCAAATCTCAAGAAATGACAAACTGGGTTTCTTCCCAGTCCATATCTCATATGGTGTCTTTTGAACTGCTTTTGACGGAACATGATTTAGTGTGAACGCAATTGTTTCTAGGGCATGGCCCCAAAAGGAAGGTGGAAGATCTGTTTGACTCATCATAGATCAAACCATATCTAATAGAGTTCAATTCCTCCGTTCAGAAACACCATTCCATTGAGGTGTTCCTCGAGGATAAGTTGTGAGATAATCCCACAACTCCTAAGATGGTCAATGAACTCTTGGCTTAAATATTCACTACCCCGATCAGATCGAAGTGCTTTAATTGTTTTGCCAAGTTGGTTTTGCACTTCATTTTGGAATATTTTGAACATTTCAAAAGATTTAGATTTTATGTTTGATCAGACAGATATACACATATCTACTGAAATTGTTTATGAATGTAATGAAGTACAAATGACCTCTTCTGGCAGATGTATTCATTGGTCCACACACATCAGTATGTATGAGGCCCAATAAATCGGTGACCCTCTCACTGTATCCAGTAAAAGGAGCCTTTGTCATCTTTCCCAATAAACAAGATTCACATGTATCAAATGATTCAAAATCAAATGAATTTAGAAATCCATGTTGATGGAGTTTCGAAATGTGTTTCTCATTTATATGGCCTAGTCGACAATGTCATAGGTAGGTCGGATTCAAATCATTTAACTTGAACCTTTTAATAGTTATGTCATAGATTCGTCCATTATTAAGATGTTCTAAATTTAATACATAATGATCAGCATGCAAATCTCCATGAGCATAAAATCATCATTATGATAAATTGAACATTTATAGTTCCTAGTAATGGAAGTATAACCTTCCTTATCCAAATAAGAAAGCGAAATAATATTACTACTCAAAGCAGGAACATAAAAGCAATTGTTCAAAAATAAACAAAAGCCCACTGGGCAGAACTATTTCATAAGTGCCTACGGCTAAAGCAGCAACTATTGCTTAATTTCCAGCTCATAGGTCAACTTTGTCCTCCTTCAATTTTCTACTGTCCTTGAGACCTTGCACATTGTACAAATGTGAGATCCACATGTAGTATCTAATACCCATGTAGAGGAAGTAAAAAAGTGAATATCTATAACATAGATATCTAAAGCGATAGCTCGTTATCCTTCATGTCCTTTGAAAAATGGAGTCTAATATCCAAGAGGAGGGGTGAATTGGGTATTTTAAAAATTTTAAAAACTTGTTTTGTTTTGAGGTAGTGAAAACAGGGCAGAACAGAGCAAGGAAAAGAATATAAAGACACAAGGATTTATATTGGTTCAGTCCTAACAAACTGACCTACATCCAGTCCCCAGACTCTCTAGGATTTTCCACTATAGCAATGATTACACACTCTTCACTTAAGAAGTGATTTTCTCACTAGAACTCACTCCCCCTTACAAGTTGTAATCAATGAACCCAACCACCAAGTCCCCTGACTTGTGGTTCTTTACAATAAATGATTTACAATTAGAAACTCTTTCTAAGAGTAGATAGTGATAAACACTGAAGCTTAATGTCAAAAGACAGAATACAAGTGAAAAAGGAAAGGTAGTTGAAGAACTTGAATGCTTATGCGTTTTCAGTTGTTGTGTTATTTGGAAAGACTTGAATGCTCTTCTATTTATATTCAGAGATCATTAAATGACCGTTGCTTTCCTAATAGATCCATTGGAGAAGTTGTGCCAAGGTTAGGAAGTGGTTTAGGCAACTTCTCTCTCTAATTTCCACTTAATCCAGCTGGGCAATGTTTCAGAGTTGACTTTCTGCAAATAAATCCGTTGGAGTAGTTGCTGCTGGAAGTAGAAATCATTCTTTGATTCTTTGTAGGTGTGTGCAGATAGATTACCCAGAAATGTGCAACTTTCTGGGCTTAGCAATTAATGTTCTGACATCACCTTTTGCTTTTGCTTTAAACCTTCATTATACATCTTCTAAATCATCTGAAACTCACTAACAAAGTGGTTAAACATAGATGCGAATATAAAAGATTAATACTGGAAAGTATTGGGATCAAACATGAAGTATTTGTAAAATCGTGAGATTCAATTTTCAAACTTAGCGATGGAAACTCGAGTTTGTTCTCCAAAACTCGAGTTTTCAACTGTGCACTTAAGACCAAACTTGAGTTTTAAAGCCTAAACTCGAGTTTCCTTCTTCTAGAGAGCAAGGTCGTGTTTTGAGTTTTTGGACCAGTGTTTAAGTAAAACTCAAAACTCGAGTTTTCAAACAAAACTCGAGTTTTGGACTTTTAATGAATATAGCATGTGGAAGTCCAAAACATAAAAACTTGAGTTTTCAAAACGTTGAAAAATCTTAAGCTCTCTGTTTGAACAAAACTCGAGTTTCAAAAGTGAAACTCGAGTTTTCACTTCAATGTGAAAACGTTGAGAAAAGTTCCAAGGCTCTCGGTTTGATCAAAACTCGAGTTTCTAAACGAAAACTCGAGTTTTCATTTGAGCATGAAAATTAAGAAAAATTTAGACCTCTCTGCTTGGCCAAAACTCGAGTTTTGAAATCAAAACTCGAGTTTTCACTTTAAGAGTGAAAACGTTGAAAACATTGAAATCTCTGTGTCTGGCTGAAACTCGAGTTTTCAAAGTGAAACTCGAGTTTTCATTTTTAAATAAAAACTTTGAAGATTTTGAACCAGATCACTCTCCAGTTTTAAAAAACAATGCAAAACGTTGAAAATGCTTAGTCAAGTCAAAACTCGAGTTTTCTCTTAACTCAGAGAAAACTTAGAAAATCTCAAAACAGATTGAAGTTGTAGATTCTTGGCGCAAAACTGGATTTAAAACTTAGAGACTCTCCGTATGGGCAAAACTCGAGTTTCCAATTCAAAACTGGAGTTTTGTCTTTAGTTGAAAACATTTTGAAGTCTCTGTATAAGCCAAAACTCGAGTTTTCAAACTGAAACTCGAGTTTTGTCTTGAGATGAAAAACTAAGTGCTCTCTGTAAAGTTCAAAACTTGAGTTTCAAAAAGAAACTTGAGTTTTGTCATATTTAGAAAAATTGAGCAGCTCTCTGTCAAATCCAAAACTCGAGTTTTGAGACCAAAACTCGAGTTTTGTCTTGACAGTAAGTTTTTCAACTTACCAGGACAAAACTTATTTTTTATTTACAATTTTCAGTTATCATCAAAACCTATAGAGAACTAACATCCTTTTCTAGATCTTCTTGATAGAGCTTGCAATTCCTCTTCCAATGACCAATTTCATTGCAGAAGAAGCAAACCCCATCCTTCGGAGGTTTTTCCTTGTTGTCTTTCCGTTTCATAACCCTTCCTCTCTAAACGGACAAAACTGTACTGGTCCTCTTTTCAAGGCTCTACTTGGCAGTTTTGAGCATCCCATGCAGTTCAGAAATTGATTCCTCCACATTGTTCATGTTGTAATCCATGACAAAGTTATGATAACTTCCTGGGAGTGAGTTCAAGATCACATCTGGAGCTAACTCCTGAGATATGGGGAATCCAAGCCTCTCAAGGTAATCAATGTAGCCTTTCATTTTCAACAAATGAGGACTAACTGATTTACATTCAGCCATCTTGCAAGAGAATAAGGCCTTTATAGTCTCATAACTCTCTTGCCTTGCTTGTTGTTGGAACATTTCCATAGGATGATCAATCATCTCAGAGACCTCCACGTGTTCCAGATCTCCATCGAGATTTGGAACCATAGTGGCAGGCATCAGGCATCCTGTATCCATAGAGTCATCTTGATGCTTCATATAAGTATCAGTCTGAGCTCTTGGATCATCAGTTGTAGGCTCGTCAGGAATGGGTTGATCAATGAGATACTCCTTTCTTTCGTGGTTAGGATCAACACTTAAGTATTTAAACATGTCAAGAAAGTTTGTCTCATCGAGTTTGTCCTTCTCAAGGACTGATCGCATTGATGGTGTTGGGGTGTTACTATTCGACATGATTCTACAATTTTAAAAAGATGCAAAGTTTAATTAGTAACCTCCCACTAAATTAACAACCCTCATTATAATTAGTGGGCTAAGATCCATATTTGGCTTAATCTTAAGTCCACTTTGGCAGGACGCTTAAAATCAAGTTATTTAGATAGACAACCTCTTTGCCAATTACATCACATGTAACTCTTAGATCTTTATGAGATTTAATCATCACATGACCTAGCATGTTTAATCTCATCTAATGCCTTGAGATCCAAAACCGTTTTGATAATCTCAATTAAGTCAAGACAATAATGAATGCTGAGTATCACCATTACTCACTCTTGTCTCACCAAGATTACTCAGATGCATCCACTTTGGTGAAACATACAAATGGGTGATCGAGGTTTTGACAAGTATTCATTAATTGATGGCATTGTGACTTAAGATTTTATTTAGAGGGTATTATTTGATGAAAGTGGAGCAAAATACCCAAGGGGGGTGAATTGGGTATTTTCAAAATTTTCGAAAATAACTCTGTTTTGAGACAATAAAAACAGAGGTGAACAGAGTAAAGGGAAGAGCAGCGAATACAGAGATTTATACTGGTTCGGTCCTAATAACTTGACCTACATCCAGTCCCCAGACTCTCTGGGATTTTCACTATATCAATGATTACACACTCTACACTCAAGAAGTAGTTCTCTCACTAAAACTCACTCCCCCTTACAAGTTGTAATCAATGAACTCCCAAATCACCAAGTCCCCTTGACTTGTGATCCTTTACAATAAATGATTTACAGAAAGATGTTGGAAATTATGCCCTAGGGGCAAGTCATTGTTCTCCATTAAGTTATCATTTTATTCGCATGTTTATGGTGATAATTGTATCCCTGGATATATCTTAAAGATTATCCTAAATGTCCCTGGTCGGTCATCTACGCGGGAGCGAAGATGAGATAAGACCAGTATGACTTTGATGAGGTATGGAGATACGAGTCAAAGTCATGTGCACTTGTAAGAGTACAAGGTGCTGGACTGATCCACTATAGAAAGCTGCATGGATTAAGTCATAAGCTTATCTCATGTATAACCGTGTCACAACGCCCTATGACCTGAGATCATCATGGATTCCTACATGATGAGTCACTGACCTTTGACCTAGTCAAAAGTCACCTTTGACTGGGTGATGATAAAGGCTAGGATCGGGATTAGTGGTATTCATGCGGAGGAATGTGAATGATCAAGATGGAATTTGTCCCTCACATTTGTAGAGAGATAATACTGGGCCCCTCGATGAGTGAGTCTAAGAAATGTATGGTCATACTGTGATGGAAAAGAGTTTCCATTTCACCTTTTAGACTACTTGAGAATCGAGAAAGTAATGGTCAAGAACAGGTAGTTGACATTATCCATGCCTCATCCTTGACCAAATTATCGTGTGACAAAAGGGAAGTGACATGGTTGTACGATAGGTAGTATCGTGTTATCAATCCCCATATGAATTGGGTAGTCGCAATGTCTTGCTAGAGGCCGCTTGCGACTTGTGGGCTGATATAGTCTTGGCCCACTGCCAATCTCATATGGGCCTGTGGGCCTGCAGGGTCGCACACAAGAATAATTTAACACGGGTAAAAGTGTCCAGATTCATTGAATCTCAGATTAATCTGAGATTAAATGAATACTGAATTTAATCTAGGATAAATAAATAAATAAATAAATAAATATATATATATATATATATATATATTAAATTCAAAAATAATATAATAATATTATTTAATGGAGATTATAATATTATTATATGATATTTGTTTTATATTTAATTTATCGGATAAATTAAATATCTAAAACAAATAGCGATATTATATCTCATTTGATTTTCGAATAAAGATATCATTATCTATTTAATTTAAATTGAGATATTGTATCTCAGATTTAATTAAATAGATAGATATCATTTCTCGGATTTTATTTATAGAGATAAATTAAATTAGAAGGCTTTTAATTTGAATTAAATAAATACATTATATTAAATCTATCAGATAGATTTAATTAATATATTTTTTAAATTAAAATTCAAAATTCAAAATTAGTGGGGATTAATTTTGAATATAATACGCCGATGGGTTTAGAAAAACCTACGGGAGTTTTAGTCGAGCGTATTATAGAAAGCCACGAGAAACCCTAGAGTGAAAAATTTAGAGAGACACACGAGAGGCGCTAGCACGCTGCCATAGCCGTGTTCGGGGATTGTTCGTGTGGATACCGGTAGAGGAAACTGATTCCAAGAGTCGTCTTCTGCTGATCGAGAAGGTAGCCCACCTGTTCAAAGAGAACGAGACGCAAACGAGTTCAATATAAGGTATGATTCAGGTTTCTTAACCTTGATTTAAACGTCGTTGAGTGATCCTTTGGACGAGATTCGTAAAGTTTTTAAATCCGCTGCGTGTACAGATCCCAACAAAAGAAACTCTCTCTAAGAGCAGATATTGATAATCACTGAGGCTCTTTGTATCAGAAGATACTATACAAGTGAAAACTGAAGAAAATAAATGTAGACTTGGATGCAATTCGTTTTCAGTAGTTCTGGTTGTTGAGAAGGCTTGAATGCAACTCTATTTATACTCAGATAGCATTAAATGACCGTTGCATCTTCAATCAAACCGTTGGAGATGATCTGCAATGGTTAGGAGGTGGTTTGGTCTTCTTCTCTCTCTACTCTCCACTTAATCCAGCTGTACAGAAGTTCAGAGTTGACTTTCTGTGAATTAATTCGTTGGAAAAGCAGGTGCTGGATGTGGAAATCATTCTTTAATTCCTGCTAGACGTGTGCAGATGAATTACCCAAAAGATTGTAACTTTCTAGGTTTGCATTTAATGTGCTGACGTTATTTTTTGCTTTTGCTTCAAACCTTCAATAAACATTCTCTAATTCATCTGAAACTCACTAACAAAGTGGTTAAATATAGCTAGGAATAGTAGAGAATAAGTCTGGAAAGTATTAAGATCAAACAAGACAGATTTATAGAATTGTGAAATTTGAATTTCAGATCCAGCACAGAAACCTCGAGGTTTGCTCTCCAAACCTTGAGTTTTGGACAAGGCAAGCAAAGTTGATTTGAATCCAAAACATCAAAACTTGAGGTTTCTGATCAAAACTGGAGGTTTTCAAAACTTCAAAATGTTCAGCGCTCTTTGGCTAGCAAAACCTCGAGGTTTCCAAACAAACCTCGAGTTTTCACACAAGTATGAAAGTTTTGAAAAATTCTGTCCAAAGCTAAACCTTGAGGTTTTTGTTGAAACCTTGAGTTTTCAAATCAGTGAAAACATCATTTGCTCTTTGTTTGCCAAAACCTCGAGTTTTCTCTACAAAACTCGAGTTTTGTTCAAATATGAAAACTTTGAGATTTTGCGCCAACACAGAACCAAACTCGAGGTTTTGAAACTTTAGAAAAATTCAGTTGCTCACTGCCTGGACAAAACTCGAGGTTTGTCCGCAAACCTCGAGTTTTCACATATTGTGAAAACTTTGAGAAATTTCTGTCAAACTCCAAAACTGGAGGTTTTGAGAGATGAAAAAGTCTAAGTGCTTTCTGCCTCCACAAAACTCAAGGTTTTTCCCAAAACCTCGAGTTTTCACTCAATGTGAAAACTTTGAGAAAATCTTGTCATGTTCAAAATTGGAGGTTTTGAAACTTGGTTAAAATCTAAGTTTCTTTGTTAGTCCAATACCTCAAGGTTTCTTGCCAAACCTCGAGTTTTCTCAAAAACTTTTGAAAATTGAGACTTTCAACTTAAAATCAAACCTTGAGGTTTGAAATGAAAACTTGAGGTTTTCAGATGTTCAAAACCTATGAAACTCTTTGTATGACAAAACCTCGAGGTTTTCCCACAAACCTCGAGTTTTGCAATTTCTCAGAAAAAGTTGAGAGCTCATTGTGTGTGTGTAAACCTCGAGTTTTCTCTTGAAAACTCAAGTTTTGACTTTGTTCAGAAAACTTAAAATTGTCTCTGTAAGGCCAAATCTCGAGGTTTCTGTGCAAACCTCAAGTTTTGCTCTCATAGTGAGTTTTACACAATTGACAGCAAAACTTCAAACTTTGTTTACAATTATTGGAAATCATCAAAACCCTTAGAGAACTAACATTCTCCCCCTTTTTGATTATGACAATACTTGTAAACAACTATCTTTGAGAATTTGAGAGAGTTTTCATTTTGAAACAAGATTAAAGATGTGAAAACTTTTCATTTTGAAAACTTGGTCATTTTGAATTGCAAGTTTATGAAAATCACAACACAAGATCAGAGTAAAGCAACAGAAGCTTAAAAAGATCACAACTCATCACAAAATGCATTTTCATATATTAAATTTCAGATTACAAAGTCACAAAATGAAAATACATAAGTGCTAGCAAATAATTACAAAGACTCATATTGAACTCAAAGACTTATACTGAACTCACTCAAATTCGACCCTAGTGTTTCTCTCCCCCTTTGTCATCTTTAAAATTCAGAGAAACCAAGGGAGTGGAAGGAGGAGAAAGATGAAGAACTTCAGTAGTGGGGGTGGATAGTGATGGGGGGACTACTATAGCTGGTGTGGTAGCTTCCACTGGAGAAGGAAAAATGGGAGTGGATGGCTGTGGAGAGGAAGTGGGAATCTGAGGGCTAGTGAAGGTAAAGGAAGGTGAAGATGAGCCAGAAGTTGGACTAGAGGTGCTAGGACTAGCAGGAGCAGCAAAGTGAAAAGTGGAGCCAATGTGGAGATGCTTGACAATTTTGTCCACTTTATCACTCAATTCCATGTTGGATACAATCTGAGTGGATAGTCTGACATCAATCTCTTCTGCCTTCTCCCTTATCTCAGTAGATTGTCCAGAAATTAATTCAAGTTGCTCCTTCATGGTATCCTGGTTCTCAATCAGTCCATTTGTCCCACGAGTCATTTCAGCTCTCAACTTGACCAGCTCAAATTCCACACAAATGCTCATGCCAGCAACAGCAGCATCCACAATCTCCTTGATTTGTGCAGTGATATCAGTGGGCAGTGATGACTGAGGAGGTGGAGGTGCAGACTGAGCTTCTTGAGCCTGAGATCTTGGGGTTCGTGGTTGTGATCTTGAAGGTGCTCGGGACTGCCCAGATCCTTCTTCCCCAAACTTCACCTTCATCAAGTTCAGTATGTTCTTCCTAAAGAATGGGGGATACTCCAGTGTATCCACTATACCCACATATAAAATCTTATGGTAATAGAGAATGACAGACACTAGTGAGGGAAAGGATATGTGAGACAGCTTCTGACCAGAGAACTTGAACTTGGTCATAGCTTGCAGAAGCCAGTGACCAATGTTAAAAGGAACCTTTTTAACAAAAGCTGTGAAGGGTTGGTAGTCGTGTTGGGTAAAGTGAGTGAAATTCCCACCTTTCTGAATGAAATTTCTGGAATAGACATACCGTAAAACCCTATTTTCTGGTGACATAGACCCAGGATTAAAAGACAACTTAAGCTGTTGGTCTTGAGGGAAAGGCTCTCCTGGTGGAGGGTTGTCAATTTTGAGGATTTTGTTTATGGTTTTGGCAGATAGTGTGAATTTGACTCCTCTCACTACAGTGGTCACTTTTTCTTCTAAGAGCTCACCATCTGGACTTAACTCATTTGCATACTCCATATTATAGTAAAACAAATGAACAAGTTGGGGAGTGTAAGGAGTTGAAATGGAGACAAAATTCTCATACTGCTTTAACCAGGGAGACAAATCCAAATGATTTTCCTCTAAGAAATCAGACAGGTTGACAGCAACCACAGGACAAAAATCTCTATGGAGATAAGCTTCTCTAAATCTATCATTTTCCTCCTTAGACTTAAAAGAAGAAGATACAGTAACAAAACCTTCAGGAGGGGACATACTTCTGTAGATGTCAGAAATTGCATTCTCCATGACTGCTGGCACAGTTCCTCTTGATTTTGAGCAAAAGGAGTTGCTTGAGATGAGGCTTGAGGAGTGGTTCTGGAGGAAGTTTGCCCTTGAGCAGAAGGATTAGACCTGGTAGCAGTGGCTTTCTTCATTCTCACAGGCTTCGAAGGAGCCTTCTTCTTTGCTGGTTCAGCTACCTTCTCTTTCCCTTTTACCTTAAAGTCTGGTTCTTTCCTCTTCTTAGGAGGAGTGACAGTGGGTGTGTCGAAGGAAACTCCTTTTCCTTTAGAAGAAAGGAGAAGCTCTGGCGCGCTTTGAGGGAGGAGGTGAGTCTTCAGTAGGGATGTCTTGGGTAATCCCTCTGATTTTCCTATTTGCTCCATGACGAAGGCCTTTAGCAACAGTCTTTATCCTTACAGGACGCTCAGAAGCAGGAGGAAGAGGTGCTTTTGTAGGTTGTCGATAGGGAGGTGGAGGAGGAGGAGACCAAGATTTGGAAGTGTGATCGGTGGATTCAACGTCGGAAATGGCCTGGGTGTTTGATTTTGAAGCCATTTTGGGGTTTGAGAAGAAGATTGAGAGTGGATAAGGAGATTTTAGAGAGAGACGAGAGAAACTTAGGGCAAAACTTGAGTTTTAGGTCGAGTTTTGAAGAACATAACAGTGACCCATATATATAGGCATTTCCAAAAACTCAAGGTTCTAACCTAAACCTCAAGGTTTAAAGCAAATAAGCTAACCTGGACTTCAAAGGTGTTCTGTGAGCCTTTGAACCTTTAGAAGCCAAAACTCGAGGTTTGTTTCCAAAACTCGAGGTTTGTATACAAAACTCAAGGTTTACTTCATTCTTCAAAACTGGATTACTCTTTGCCTCATGAAAACTCGAAGTTTCTATTGAAAACTCGAGGTTTCATTGTCTACAAAAAAAAAAAAACTCCAGAATAGTTGGGGTGCTCTTTTTCTGATGAAAACTCAAGGTTTCCTTGGAAAACTTGAGGTTTCACTCTTCTTCAGAAACTTCAAATTCTCCTTGACCCCGACAATGCACAGCCAAAACTCGAGACTTTCTTCAAAACCTCAAGGTTTGCTCCTCGACAGCAAAACTCAGGGTTTTGAATATCCTGCATAAAACAAGTCTAAACACTCTGATGCTTAAGTTAGTAACCTTTAATCATCAAAACCATAATTTAACATTATATTGAGCAAGGAATACTTACAAATCATTGGTATTTACCATTCCCAACTCTTTTCTAATGAAATTGAATTGCTCCTTGGCCAATGGCTTTGTGAAGATGTCAGCAAGTTGAAGATATGTTGGGATGAATATGACCTTGACTTCTCTTTTCTGAACATGATCCCTTATAAAATGATGTCTCACATCAATATGCTTGGTCCGAGTATGTTGAACTGGATTCTTGGCCAAGCTTATTGTGCTTGTGTTGTCACACAAAATTGAGATCTCCTTCAGATTGACTCGCAAGTCAGCAAGTTGTTGCTTTAGCCATAATACTTGAGCACAACAGCTTGAGGTAGCTACATATTCAGCTTCTGTGGAAGACACAGCCACATTGGTTTGCTTCTTGCTAAACCAAGACACAAGTGAGTTGCCAAAGAATTCACATTGACCACTTGTGCTCTTCCTATTAGTTTTGTAGCCAGCATGGTCTGAATCTGAATATGCCACCAAATGTTCAGGTTGACCTTTGGGAAACCACAATCCAAGAGTCTTTGTGTCAGCAAGGTATCTGAAGGTTCTCTTCACATGCTCAGCATGTGATTCTTTTGGAGCAGACTGGAACCTTGCACACATCCCCACACTGAATTAAATGTCTAGCCGACTTGCCACCAAATAGAGTAATGATCCAATCATTCCTCTATACTTGGTGATGTTGAAGTCTTTGCTGTTTAGACAGAGGAGAAGGAGACAGAGAGACTTCTAAAGCCGTTTAGACGCACGTTGGTGGTGAAGCAAATTTGGGAGAGGAAAGGTAACATAGACATTTTTGATCTGGAGAATGACTTTTATTTGATTAATTTTCAATATATGGATGATTATATAGAGGCTCTGCTTGGGGGGCCCTGGGTTATCACCGATGCTTATTTGAGTGTAGCTTGCTGGAAACCTGAATTTAGTCCAAAGAATGAGAAAATTGAGTATGTTGTTGCCTGGATGAGATTTACTGATTTACCTGCTCCTCTGTTTGATAAAAAAATTCCTCCTCAACTTGGGGAATTCAATTGGAAAGGCTATTCGTTTGGATGTTCATACAACACAACGTGCTTGGGGAAAATTTGCCCGTATGTTTGTTGAGTTAGACTTAACAAAGCCGCTAGTAATGGAATTTGATGTAAATGGTCAGATTCTAATTGTAGTATATGAAAGTATAAGCTTGCTGTGTGACAAGTATGGGTGGTATGGGCATAATTGTGAGGGTTGTGAGGCATTTCATAGGAGGAAATCGAAGGAAGGAATGGAGGTCGATGTGGAGATGCAGCGAGGTAGGAAGAAGAATGGTGCTGAGAAAGAAGAAGTGAAGGAGTTGTGGAAAACAGTACAACGAACTCGGAGACCACGGAATCTTGTTCAACTTGCTCTTGCGAATCACACTGGGTTGTGATTCTTTATATTACAGGAAGAACAAGGTAACAAAGAGGAAGGTTTGGATGCAGGAAAGGGAAAGAAGGAGGAAGGAACCGGATCAGGTTCAGGGTTCATAAATGGCCTAAGGGAGGAGCGCCAATTTGTATAGAAAAAACAGTGACTGGTGGAATTGGGCAAGTCCCAAGGAAGGTGATGACGAGCAAGAGTGGGAATGTGTTGAAAGTGAATAATAGGGGGGGATTACAAAGGGGAATGGAGTAGGAACAAGCAATGATATTGGCAGCCAAGAGATTATTCCAGAAAGTAACCCAGAGTTGTACAAAGTGAGGGAAGTTGATATGGTTGGGAAAGAAAACTTGCATCCCGGAGAGCTTAAGGTGAAAATCAATATGGATACGGGTGGAACCAAGCTTACGGATGGGACTGAGGATCACATTGGGAGTGTGGGAATGAGTATGGCTGAGGCGCATAAAACACCTGCAATTTGTGATCAATAGTGTTGTTGTGTTGTTACCTTCTATCATAGTATCCTTATGATGAAGATATTAGTGTGGAATAGTAGGGGTGTAGCGAGCAAGGGATTTTCAGCTGTGCTGAAAGAGTTGAAGTGTAGATACAAGGTGGACTTAGTTTTTATATTGGAACCAAGAGTTACTGGTAGTCTAGTGATAAGGATTATTAAAAATTGGGGTTTTAAACACTCTATTAGGGTGGAGGCTGTAGGTTTTTTTGGGGGTATTTGGTTGTTGTGGGGATTAGATGACTTATGTGTGGATGTGTTAGTAAAGAATGAGCAATTCATACATTGAAGGCTACGTTTGGAGGGGAAGGAGATGTTGTTTACAGCAGTGTATGTGAATCCAAGTGAGCAGAGAAGGCTTGCGACGTGGGATTTGCTTCAAGAGTTAGCTAGGGAAGTTGTGGAGCCTTGGCTACTAGCCAAGGATTTCAATGAAATTAAGTCACCCTTGGAGCAAAAGAGGGGAGGAACAGTAAATGAAACGTGATGTAAGAGGTTTAATGGGTGGATACAAAACTACGACCTACTGGATTTGGAGGCGAAGGGTCCCTTTTTTACGTGGAAGGCCCTAAGTGGGAAGGATTAGAGAGAGTGTACAAAAGATTGGACAGATGTTTGTGTAATGAGGGTTGGCTTGAGAGATTTGACAATGTGGAGGTTAAAGTAATTCCAAGACTAGGGTCTGACCACCATCCCATTCTAGTAAACTTGAATGTGGAAAATAAGCAGTATGGTCCAAGGATTTTTAGATACGAGGCAGCATGGCAAATGCACGAAGCTTTTGAAGAAGTGAAGAAGCGGAGTTGGGAGGAGATAAGGATATCTTACAGAATTTACCAAAATTACAACAAAGTTTAAGTTGCTAGAATAGGGATATCTTTGGCAATATTGGATATCGGAAGACCAAATTACTAAACAGGTTGAATGGCATTCAGAATTGTCTAGCAAGAAGGAGTAACCCATACCTTTTTCGATTGGAGAAGGAGCTTGAGGAGGAACTATTGAGTACCTTAAGACATGAAGAGGTACTTTGGTTCCAAAAATCAAGAGGAAGATGGCTGGAAGAGGGGGATCGTAACACTCGATTTTATCATACAAAAACCTTAAATAAGAGAAGGAAAAACAAGATTAAGATGCTCAAAAACAAGGAGGGACTATAGGTTGAAGAGGAAGTGGAGATTGTGAATATGTTACAAGAGTATTACATAACCCTATTCAAGGAGGAACTAAGTGAGAGGAATTAGGCTATCGCAAAGCAGGGATGGGGTGTAGTCAATGCAGAGAAATTGAGGAATCTAGGCAAAGACATTAATGGAGATGAGATCAAGAGGGCATTTTTCCAAATGGGGGCGTTTAAGGCCCTAGGAAGAGACGGTTTTCAAGCTAGTTTCTATCAACATAACTGGCAAGTGGTAGGTCCTTCAGTCATTAACTATATGAAGGAGCTATGGAGGAGACCGGAAAGCATTGGGGAGATCAATGATACGTTGTTGGTGTTTATACCAAAGCTAGAGCAACCGGAAGAGGTAAGTCACTGTAGGCTCATTGCTTTGTGTAATGTTTTATATAAGGAGCTGTCTAAAGTGATTGTAAATTGATTAAAGCCACTTATGGATAGTTTGATTTCGCCTCATCAAGCGAGTTTTGTGCCTAGAAGAAGCATACATGATAGCATTATCATTGCTAAAGAAATTGTACACTCTATGAGTAGAATTCAGGGGGAAAAAGGCTATATGATCATTAAAATTGATTTAGAGAAAGCATATGATAGGATGAATTGGAGTTTTATTGGAAAAATTATGGAGGAAATTGGCTTTGATGATCATTTGAGGAGAATAGTTATGGAGTGTATTAGCTCTATTGAGTTGTCTTTAATGTGGAATGGAGGTAGAAAGGAGGGTTTCTCTCCCACAAAAGGCTTGAGACAACGAGACCCCTTATCTCCTTACCTTTTTGTGTTAGGAATGGAAAAGTTAACACACCTAATTGAGGATTGCGTTAAGGAGGGTAAGTGGAAGCCTCTGAAAATGGGAAGATACAGGACTGAAATTTCGCATGTACTCTTTGCTGATGATTTGTTATTAGTCTGTGATGCAAACCTGGACAATATGAGTGCTGTATTGCCTGTTTTAGATAAATTTAGGGAGATTTCGAGTCAAAAGGTTAATATTCAGAAAACTAGTTTGCGTTTTTCAAAGAATGTTGACAGAACGACTTAGAATGATATATGTTTGCTGTCTGATTTTAAATGTATGGATGATTTGGGAAGGTATTTGGGGGCTTATATGCTAAAGGGAAGGAGTACTGAGAGGAAATTCCAACATTTAATTGATAAAATGCAAGGTAAGCTAAGTAGTGGGAAGAAACATACTCTCTACCTTGCTGGTCGGCTTACATTAGTTCAAGCAGTCACAAACGAAATGGGGGTTTATTGTATGCAACATGAATTTATCCCCGTAGGGGTGAGGAAAAAGATGGAGAAGATACAATGTGACTTCATTTGGGGAAGTGAAGGGAATAAACGAAAGATTCATGCAGTAAGTTGGGATGTCATTTGTTAGTTCTCTATGTGTTTTGATGATAACTGATAATTGTAGACATGTATGGATGTTTTTGGATAAACTAATTGATTGTTAAAACTTGTTGATTTCAACCCAAAAACATTCTGACAACGCCAAACTCGAGCCTAGTGTTAGTTCTCTTATGGTTTTGATGATTGCCAACAATTGTAAACAAAGAATGAGGATTTGCTCTTTAAATGTTGAAAATTCTGGGTAAGAGCAAACCTCGAGGTTTGGCCTTGCAAAGAAAGCCTTAAGGTTCAGCACTTCATCTCTCAAAAACTTGGTTTCACAAATTTATGTGAAACCTCGAGGTTTGTGAAGAAACCTCGAGGTTCTGCACTACCAGAGAAAACTCAATTTCACATCAACTCTTCAAACCTTGAGGTTTTTAGCAAAACCTCCAGGTTTGTGGTTTAGCGCCTAACTGAAATTTTTGAAAAACAATGTGAAACCTTGAGTATTTGAAGAAACCTCCAGGTTTCTTCATCCAGAGAGCAATTGGTTTTCATTGATTATGAAAACCTCAAGGTTCCCTTAGAAACCTCGAGGTTTGGTGTTTGGCTGGAACTTGACTCTTTTGAAAATTACATAAAACCTCGAGTATTATTTTAAACCTCCAGGTTTCTGACTTACAGAGAGTAATCAGGTTTTTCACTTCAGTGAAAACCTCGAGGTTGTATCCCTGGAACAAAGTTTTGGTTTTTCAACATTTTTAGCCAAACCTCGAGCATTGTTGAAAACCTCGAGGTTTGTGAGTTCCAGAGAACAAATGAATTTTCAGAGTGTTTGAAACCTCTAGGTTTCCTATGAAACCTCCAGGTTTGACTTCATCAAGTTTCTCAGAAGGTTTCATTTAAAATGAAACCTCGAGGTTCACTAAGAAACCTCGAGGTTCTGTATCTCAAAAACTGAAAATTCCTTCTGCATTCACGAAAACCTCCAGGTTCATTTTAAAACCTCCAGGTTAGCCTTTTATTCCTAAACTTCTTTCACCTGGACATGATGAAAACCTCGAGGTTTGTGGAACAAACCTCCAGGTTTCTATTTGTTGCTAGAAATTCAAAATTAACAAATCTGTTATACCTTCTTGTTTGATCTCAATGCTTTACATGATTAATCTATAATGATTTTAGATATGTTTAATCATCTTTTTAGTGAGTTTTAGATAGATTAAAGAAGGATTATTGAAGGATTAGAGCAAAAGCAAAAAGTTGTGTCAGAACATTAAATGTTCAACCCAGAAACTTGCTCACTTTTGGTTAATCCACTTGTACACGGTTGCAAAACATTAAAGGAAGATTTCTACAACAAGCAACAACTTCTCCAATGGATTAATTGGCAGAGAGTCAACTCTGAACCAAATGCCAGCTGCATTACTCAGAAATAAAGAGAGGGAAGATAACCCAAGTGGAACAAAACCTCAGCTGAAGTCTCCCAACGGATCAATCCAAGTTGCAACGGTCATTTAATGATCTCTATGTATAAATAGAGTTGCATTCAAGACTTCACAACTACTACATCATCTGAAAACGCTCAAGCATTCAATTCTTCCAACTACTTCTTAGTTTTCATTTGTAACTTGTCTTTTGACATTATAAGCTTCAGTGTTTATCATCATCTACTCTTAGAGAGAGTTTTATTGCTTATTGATCATTGATTGTAAAGAACCACAAGTCATGGGACTTGGTGGTTGGGTTCATTGATTACAACTTGTAAGGGGGAGTGAGTTCTAGTGAGAGAATCACTTCTTGAGAAAAGAGTGTGTAATCATTGAGTTAGTGAATATCCCAGAGAGTCTGGGGACTAGATGTAGGTCAAGTTGTTGAAACCGAACCAGTATAAATTCTTGTGTCCAAGCTCTTCTTCCCTCATCTCTGTTAATCCCTGTTTTTGGTTGTTCAAAACAGAGCATTTTGCAAAAATTATAAGAATACCCAATTCACCCCCCCTCTTGGGTATTCAGGCTCCACTTTCACCTAGATATGCAAACTCGAGTTTGTTATTGACAAAGAACAAAACAAGTCAAGTTTGCCTTTTAAACTCGAGATTGGTCTTTAAACTTGAGCTTGAGAGTTTTTACAAAGTTTTCTCATATTTTGTGTAAACTTAAGTTTATAGTTGGAAACTCAAGTTTACGAGAGGCCAAGAACATTTTGATTGAAATACACTTCTAAACTCGAGGCTATTTTTTCTAAACTTAAGTTTGCAACTTCTATAGAAAATCTTCGAAGAGTTTACAAATGTGTAAACTCGAGTTTATGGTGACAAACTCGAGTTTGCCTCTGGCGGAAAGAATTTTCGAATTGAAACATTTTTATAAACTCGAGACTACTCTTTTTGATTAGAGTTTTCCATTGTTTTGAAAATCTACAAGAGTTTACAAAACATGTAAACTCGAGTTTGTCATTGCAAACTCGAGTTTCCACTTGGCCAAGAGCTTTCAAGGTTTTACAACTTAAGCAAACTCGAGGTTACGTCTGTAAACTCCAATTTGCGTCTGACCGAGAGTTTTCAAAGGTTTTCTTAGTTAAGAAAACTCGAGTTTAAGTTTCTAAACTTGAGTTTGAGTCTTACAGAAAGCAATGCGATTTTAACTTAAGAAAACTCTAGAGTTTGTACTTGAAACCTCTAGTTTACATTTTGAGAACTAAAACTGATTTTTGACATGAACAGTGCTAAACTTAAGATTAGTCACTAATAGACTCGAGTTTACGTTTTTCTCAAAATGTCTTTCAAAATGATTTCACGATGGTTTCCTCGACTAAAGTCTAAACTCGAGTTTAGACATGCAAACTCAAGTTTGGTACTCAAGTAATTTTACAAACTCCGGCTTATCCGTTCAAACTCCAGTTTGGTCCATACAGAGGCGAAAACTCAAATTTAAATGTTAAGCAAACTCGAGGTTAGCTTTGCAAACTCGAGTTTGGAACGTTAGTACAGATGAACACATTTGAGTTTGAATTGTTCAGTTTGATTTATACTTTAGCCTGAATCTGCGAATTGGTTGTATATGATTTATATGTTTCTTATCAATATTTCTAACTAGTCTTAACTAGTTTCCTTGTGAGATTTCAAAAGATTTGAATTTGCTTTAAAGTCAAATAAAGCAACTCAATGTGCTACTTGTATTATTTTAATATATCTTCTAAACCAAAGCAAATGGAAGACATCCTGGAAAGATGGACAACCATTTCTCAATGCAGACAAGAAGGCTTCCACCAACTAAAGCTGAACATCATCATTCTTCAAACATGACCACATGGGAGACATTCTTGAAGAGCCAAAATTCAAATATTCGAATTTGCAAATGTTCCCAACAACCATATTCAAACAAGCAGTGGTCACAACAGTTAGATTCATTGAGAAACACTCACAATAGCTATATTTTCGAGTGGGTTAAACTCTCAACGGTTCTACAACGTTCATCTACTTCAAATCAGTATAAATAACTGAAGATTTGAAGTCTGCAAGCAGAGAAGACACACACAAAAAATGCAGACAAAGAAGCTTAGTCTTTTACTGCTTTATGATCTTCATTTGTATCTTTGATACATTGAACTTCAGTGTTTATCAATATCTACTCTTTGAGAGAGTTTATTTCCTATAAATCTGTAACACCCCAATTTCTAATAGTTATAATAACCTATAATTTAAATTATTTTCATAAATGAATTACTGAAATTCGAAACAAACAACTTTAGGGAGTGTTATCGCCGCACTTGTACTGGGACAAGTGCAAGGCTACTTATTTCAATAATGTAAAAAAAAAAAAACCAAACTTAAGCAAAAATGTATTTATTTTAATTAGAACGAAATAAATAGAATCAACTGACAGTGCTTCCTCACTTCTCACTGTTAGCCCCAACCCTTGGCACTTGTTTCACTGAAATTCTGCTCCCCCGAAGGATCATCACAGCCCAAGAGCACAAACATCAACATAATGCCGATAATCCTAATAAACACAATTTAATGTAAATAAAACAAAATATTTACATAACAAAAATATCATCCTTATATATATATATATATATATATATATATATATATATATATATATATATATATATCTCCAAGAAAACAATTTTATTAATCTTCATTCAATTTAGTTAGTGAGAAGAGAACCACCAGATCATTCGTACCTTATCTGTTCGTATCTTATTTTATTGAGTAAGAGATACTATACAAAGAAAAAGAAAATCAAATAATAAATAAATAAAAGATAAGTGGATCCCACGAAGCAATTCTATTCAATCTCAAAAAGGCAAGGGACGCACAAGTATCATGTACACATATATTTCCAAGCATGAAGGTTGACGCATCCAAAACAACACATGTAATACACGTTTGGAACACTTTTGTATTGCAATCAACACAACATACAATTGTTGTGTTGATAAGCCAAACCAATAACATGTATATATATACAACACACACAAAATGAATTTTTCTCAAATCTATGGAAGACAAACCGATTATATATACTGCTATTTGTTATTTACGAAATACTAAGGCAAAACCATTTATTTTTATGAAGTTCACTACTTAGTGGGAAGAGAACCATGGTAGACCCGGAAAACCTGCAAGTCTATCCTATGACCCGGAAACCTGCCAGTCACAATCATCAATTGACCACAAACATATCTTCCTAGTGTGCACACTTCTTCCTAAAGTTGTTACTAGTATCTCGGAAACCTGTCAGACACCACTTTGGGAAGAACAAATACTATCTTTTTCACATCAAATAAAAATCGAGGACATAAAGCCCATAAGTTGTGTTCATCACTATGAGAGGTACCATCACAAAGCTATCCTCCCACGAGTAAAGTATTTTAAATACATTTCTAATAAAATTCCTAAATTATCTCTAATATGTGAAATAATAATAATAATAAAATACATACAATAGTACCCAGACCTATATGTATATATTGAAACGAAAGAAGTACTTCATATATATATATATATAGTTATATATATGCCCTCCCTCTATATGTGCTAAGGGTCATCAATCCATGAAAGCTGAATGTTTATACATGTATAAGTATAATGGAAATCAATTCAATGATCATATACATAATCAATGATTAATCAATTCATGTAAACCGTGGCATTCAATATACTTATATAAATATTTATTTAGAAGGTATTCAAAATTTAAAAAAAAAAACGAGAGAAGAATTGTCTTCAAATAAGGGAAAGAGAATGTACAAAGAGGCAGAGAATTCGCGCACGACAATCGAGTTAAGGTATTGTTTTCAAATAATACAAAAAGAGAAAGAAAAAAAGAACACAAAAAAACATACAGATAAAAGCATAGAGTTAGTAGCGGATCTTTGATGAGGCCAAGGGGGCCACGGCCCCCCCCCCCCCAAAGAAAAATTAATCGTGTAAATTGAATGTGGGAATATGAAACCTTTTGGTTTAAGCTAGTGACGGATCTTTGATGATGGCTATCCCAAAAAAAATTAGTCATGCAAATTGAATGGGGGAATGTGAGATCTTTTGGTTTAAGTTACAGAATATGGAAATTGTTAAACCAATTAATTAAATTTAATGGACAATGAGAAATTAAATGTGATTGATTGATTGATTGATTATTCCAATTATGTCAAAAATCCATCTGCATCACTCATCATTTTCAGCGTAAAGTTCAACATGAGCAAGCTGGATTCAACATGAAAGCTGGATACTCGTATTCCTTTGGCCCTCAATTTTTTTAAAAACATTTCCCCCTTTTTTTTCTTTCCCTCCCTCTGTCCGGCTCACAGATGTTAGACATTAGGGCACGCTTCTATCATTCTCCCAATTTCCTTGATAACTCAATAACAAGAACAAGAGCGAGGAACACCACTATTATTCTCTCATTCTCCCTTGATAACTATTTGTGATTTTTCACCTCTTACTCGCTACAAGTAAATTCTCCCATCTTATTTCTTTGCTCTGATTCAACTCCATATTTACTTTGTCTAGTCTTGATTCTTTTCTAATATAAGAAATTTTTTAATCGGTAAATCTTGTCGAAATCGTCGAGTTTGATAAATTATTTTCTTGTTTCTTTCTTTATTTCCTTCTTTGTTTTCATTCTTTGATTTTGTTTGTTGTCAGTGAGAAATGTTTGTAATAGATATATTTGTTATCTTCACAACTCAAACTGGATTTGTCACTTCCTTGTATTTATCAATCTATACTGAATATTACGATCTTGGGATAAATATTTGGCCCCCCAAATATTTATTCTAAGATCCGCCACTGCATAGAGTTAACACGGAAAACGAGGTATGCATTTGGTTTCACATGATAGAAAAGATGACGCACAGGATATATTATTCACGCACGAAAACCAAGGTGAGCATTTAGTTTCAAATGATAGAAGAAAGAACGCAAAGAGATATGCAGTGGTAGATCTTTGATGAGGCCAGGGCCCCCCCCCCCAAAGAAAAATTAATTGTGTAAATTGAATGTGGGAATGTGAAATTTTTTTTATTTAAGCTAGTGTCGGATCTTTGATGATGGCCACCCCAAAAAAAATTAGTCATGCAAATTGAATGTGGGAATGTGAGATCTTTTGGTTTAAGCTACAGAATATGGAAATTGTTCAACCAATTAATTAAATTTAATGGACAATGAGAAATTAAATGTGATTGATTGATTATTCTAATTATGTCAAAAATCCATCAACATCACTCATCATTTTCAGCGTAAAGTTCAACATGAGCAAGCTGAATTCAACATGAAAGCTGGATAATCATATTCCTTTGGCCCCCAAATTTTTTTTTTAACATTTCCCCCCTTTTTTTTCTTTCCCTCCCGCAGTCCCGCTTACAGATGTTAGACATTAGGGCACGCTTCTATCATTCTCCCAATCTCCTTAATAACTCAATAGCGAGAATAAGAACGAGGAACGCCCCTGTTATTCTCCCATTCTCCCTTGATAACTATTTGTGATTTTTCGCCTCTTGCTCGCTACAAGTAAATTCTCCCGTCTTATTTCTTTGCTCTGATTCAACTCCATATTTACCTTGTGTGGTCTTGATTCTTTTCTAATATAAGAAATTTTTTAATCGGTAAATCTTATCGAAATCGTCGAGTTTGATAAATTATTTTCTTGTTTCTTTCTTTATTTCCTTCTTTGTTTTCATTCTTTGATTTTGTTTTCTATCGGTGAGAAATGTTTGTAATAGATATATTTGTTATCTTCACAACTCAAACTGGATTTGTCACTCCCCTATATTTGCCAATCTATACCGAATATTACGATCTTGGGATAAATATTTGCCCCCCCACAAAAAAAAATTTATCCCAAGATCCGCCACTAGAGATATGACTATGATTCATAAGGAAATAATTTGGCAAATTATTGTTCTTGGGATTAGGATTACCTGGTCTCTGTCTTTACTAGTCTCCTAGAAAAATAAATTGCTGAGAATGAGGAAGGAGGACACAGAAGCAGAGAAGAAAAATGTCGAGCGTTCTAGGTTTAGGCGGCTAGATCTAATTTTTATAATTAAAACTAGGGTTTTAGCTATTGGGTTGGGCTCTTTACTTATTCCCGATAAATGAATTAAAACAAATTATAGAGTTTTATTATTAGATATATTTTGAGTCCGATGATGAATTCAAAAAGTGAAAATATAATTTGATCTAACTACTCCTAGATTCTTGGATCTAATCTTGACTAATCTAATATTACTATTTACAAAATAATATGATTACCATAGAAACAATACAACATTATTAATTTTTATTATTTTATTAGTATTATTTTAATCTATCATTATCATTACTATTTCTATTATTATTATTATTATTATTATTATTATTATTATTATTATTATTATTATTATTATTAAAAATCCAGGGTATTACATTTTTTGTAACACCCCCAATTTCTAACAGTTATAATAACCTAAGATTTAAATGATTTTCATAAATGAATTACTGAAATTTGAAACAAACAACCTTGGGGAGTGTTACCGTTGCACTTGTACTGAACAAGTGCAAGGCTACTTATTACAATAATTGGAAAAAAAAAACAAACAAACTGAAGCAAAATGTATTTATTTTAATTAGAACGAAATAAATAGAATCAGCTGACTGTACTTCCTCACTTCTCACTGTTAGCCCAAACCCTTGGCACCTATTTCACTGAAATTTTGCTTTCCCAAAGGATCATCACAGCTCAAGAGCACAAACATCAGCAATTGTTGGTAATCCTAATAAACACAATTTAATGTAAAGAAAACAAAATATTTACATAATAAAAATATCATCCTTATATATATATATATATATATATATATATATATATCCAAGAAAACAATTTTTTTTATTCTTTATTCAATTTAATTAGTGGGAAGAGAACCACCAGATCATTCGTATCTTATCTGTTCGTATCTTATTTTATTGAGTAAGAGATACTATACAAAGAAAAAGAAAATCAAATAATAAATAAATAAATAAAACATAAGTGGACCCCACAAAGCAATTATATTTAATCTCAAAAAGGCAAGGGACACACAAGTATTATGTACATATATATTTTAAGCATGAAGGCTAAGGCATCCAAAACAACACATGTAATACACGTTTGAAACACTTGTATTGCAATCAACACAACATACAATTACTGTGTTGATAAGCCAAACCAATAACATGCATAAATATACAACACACACAAAATGAATTTTTCTCAAGTCTACAGAAGCCAAACCGATTATATACACTGCTATTTGTTAATTACGAAAAACTAAGGCAAAACCATTTATTTTTATGAAGTTCACTACTTAATGGGAAGAGAACCATGGTAGACCTGGAAACCTGCCAGTCTACCCTGTGACCCGGAAACCTGCCAGTCACAATCATCAATTGGCCATAAACATATCTTCCTAGTGTGCACACCTCTTCCCAAAGTTGCTACTAGTGTCCCGAAAACCTGCCAAACACCACTTTGGAAAGAACAAATACTATCTTTTTCACATCAAATAAATATCGAGGACATAAAGCCCATAAGTTATGTTCATCACTATGGGAGGTACCATCCTAAAGCTATCCTCCCACGAGTAAAGTATTTTAAATACGTTTCTAATAAAATTCCTAAATTATCTCTAATATGTGAAATAAAAAAAAATACATACAATAGTACCCAGACCTATATGTATATATCAAAACGAAAGAATTACTTCATATATATATATATAGTTATATATATACACTCCCTCTATATGTGCCGAGGGTCATCAAACCATGAAAGCCGAATATATATACATGTACAAGCATAATGGAAATCAATTCAATGTTCATATACATACTCAACAATTAATCAATTCATGCAAACCGTGGCATTCAATATACTTATATAAATATTTATTTAGAAGGTATTCAATTTACAAAAAAACGAGAGAAGAATTGTTTTCAAATAAAGAAAAGAGAACGTATAGAGAGGCAGAGAATTCATGCACGACAATCGAGGCAAGGTATTGTTTTCAAATAACACGGAAAACGAGGTATGCATTTGGTTTCACATGATAGAAAAGATGACGCATAGGATACATTGTTAACGCACGAAAACTAAGGTGAGCATTTAGTTTCAAATGATAGAAGAAAGAACGCAAAGAGATATGTTATGATTCATAAAGAAATAATTTGGCAAATTATTGTTCTTGGGTTTAGGATTACCTATCAAAATTTACATAAAACTAACCTAAGATTCATGGGATTAGAATTACCTGGTCTCCGTTTTGCTAATTGACGAGTGTACGGAACGAGGATGTAGTAGCCGAGAGAAAAAGAAATAATAGTGACGAAGAAAAGTATTGAACGTTTTCTAGGTTTAAGCGGCCAGTCCTAAGTTTATAATTAAAATTTAGGGTTTAGTTATGGGCTGGGCTCTTTAACTATTTCCAATTATAAAACAATACAATTAAATTTCTAAAATTCTATTATTACTATAATTATTACCAATTAATAAATTATAAATCTTTATTTACTACATTATTGTTGTTGTTGTTGTTGTTGTTGTTATTATTGTTGTTGTTGTTGTTGTTGTCGTCGTCGTCATCATCATTATTAAAAATAATATGGGGTATTACAAAATCATTCTTTGTAAGAATCTCAAAGTTGCGGGACTTTAAGGTTGGGTTATTGTTAGTTCTATATGTGTTTTGATGATAATCAACAATTGTAAACATGTTTTGAAGTCTCCAAATTTGCTAAAAATCATCTGTCAATTGGAAACTCGAGTATAGGATTGTATACTCGAGTATTGAGTTGACAGTGGATTGCTCAAATGCATTTTACAAAGCAATACTCAAGTATTGGAAGCAATACTCGAGTATTGGAGTCACAGAGAGCAATCAAGTTTTGAACTTAAGTGTATACTCGAGTATAGGACATGCATACTCGAGTATTAGACTTCCAGAGAGTATTCAAGTATTCAAGCTGAGTCAATACTCAAGTATAGGAAGCTATACTCGAGTATTGGACTTACAAAGAGCAAACAAGTTTTTCACCTTAAGGGAACACTTGAGCATGGGACTTGTATACTCGAGTATAGGACTTACAGAGAGCAAACAAATTTTTCACCTTAAGAGAATACTCGAGTATGGGACTAGTATACTCGAGTATAGGACTTACAGAGAGCTTTCAAATTTTTATAACTATTGGAAACTCAAGTATAGATTTTGGATACTCGAGTATTGGATTCTTACAAAGGTTTTCAACTTAACACTTGTTCTTGAATACTCAAGTATTCATTTGAATACTCAAGTATAGGAATGAATACTTAACTATTGAGGTTTTGAACTTAAACAAATTTTCACATTAAATAGTTCAAAACTCAAGTATGGACTTACATACTCGAGTATTGAGATTGGTTTTCAAAGTTCAAGTCACGATGTTTTGCCTTTGGAAGCAGCATACTCGAGTATCAGTTTGGATACTCAAGTATTGACTTAAGTACACAGTGACATACTCGAGTATTGGACGCTAAAAACTGATTTTCAAATCACAAGAATTTCTGAAACAATCTCTTTTGATCTTATTGCTTCCATTTATCATTCACTTATGTTCCCAGCTATGTTTAACCAGTTTGCTAAGTGAATTTCAGTTGACATAGAAGAAGATTAATGAAGGTCAAAGGCAAAAAGCATAAAGTATTCAGAGCATTTAATGCACTTCAGAAAATTAGCCTCTTTTTGGTTAATCCACCTGAGCACGCCTTCACAACAGTAAAGAATGATTACTACAACAAGTAAACTCTTCTCCAACGGGCAAATGCACAGAGAGACACCTCAAACCAATTAAACACCTGGATTAGTTGGAGATTAGAGAGAGAAGCTGACCAAAGTTAACACTAATCACCTACAACGGTTGGTTTCATCTTACAACGGTCAATTAATGCTCTCTAAGTATAAATAGAGTGCATTCAAAGCTTCTCAACAACTCAGAACAACTAAGAACATCAGAAAACGCATAAGCATTCAATAGTCTCACCTACCTTCTGTTTTCTGTTGTAAATTGTCTTTTGACATTGTGAGCTTCAGTGATGATCATTATCCACTCTTTGTGAGAGTTATTCTTGTTATTGTTTATTAATTGTAAAGAACCACAAGTCAGGGGACTTGGTGGTTGGGTGCATTGATTAACACTTGTAAGGGGGAGTGAGTTCTAGAGAGAGAACTACTCTTGAGTGCAGAGTGTGTAATCAAGTTGAAAGAGTTAGTGGATTGAAAATCCCAAGTGAGGCTTGGAGACTGGACGTAGGTCAAGGATAAGACCAAACCAGGATAAATTCTCTTGTGCAAGCTTTTCTTCTTCACCTCTGTTATACCCTGTTTTAGTAGACTAAAACAAAGCAAGTCGTTGAAAATTTTAAGTATACCCAATTCACCCCCCCTCTTGGGTATACAGCTCCATTTACAGTTATCATATTACAACTTGTACGGGGAAGTGTATCCTAGAGAGAGGATAACTTTCGAGTACAGAGTGTGTATCTGATTTGAGTGATAGTGGAAAATCCCAGAAAGTCTGGGGACTGGACGTAGGTCAAGAGTTAGGACTGAACCAGTATAAATCTTCTGTGTCAAGCTCTTCTTCTCTATCTCCACTTTACCTTGGTTTGCATTTGTTGTGTGGTTGATTGAAAAAGAATTTTTAAAATCCCCAATTCACCCCATTTAGGTGATTTCCTTCACTTTCATCATTTGCAAAGAAAAGAAGAATGGTGAATTAAGAGTGAGAAATTTGGAAATAATGAACGAGGCTTTGTTAGGAAGAGTGGCCTGGAATTTAATTTCTAAGTCGAGGTCTCTTTGTTCATTGGTGTTAAGCGGAAAATATAGGAGGGCATGTGATTTAAGAAAGGAATGAAAGTGTTAAATCTGATTCTGAGCTATGGAGGAACTTGGGCCGAATCTGGCCAAAAGTTATTCGAAATGTTGTGTGGGAGGTGGGCAATGGGGAAAGAATCAGGTTTTGGGATGATGTTTAGGTGGATGATGGGTGTAAACTTGTGGATAAATGTATTGACGTATTATCTGAGGGTGACCGAAATGCATTGGTAAAGGACATGGTTAGGGTTGGAGAGTGTGTCAATGAAGATGGGTAGAGATTGATTAGGGCAGTCCCACCTCCTAGTGCTTTGGGTGGTGAAGATCATATCAGATGGCAAAGTAATCTATTGAATAAATATTGTGTCTCGTATATGTATAGGTGCCTAAGAGAAGAACAGGATTGTGGTGAGACTGAGATACCAAAGAGTTACGCTCAATCGCTACTATAGTTGCGCAAAAAGAAAGTAAAATACTTGGTTTGAGAGGTTTGATTGGCTATGCTACTAGCAGAAGGAAACAACGTAAATTACTTGAGAAGAGATATCAGTAGGAAGTTAGGTTGAACTCAGAATCACCCTTAAATGCATCAATCCCCTAGTTGCTCTACCCATTGCTATAGCATCTATACTGCACAGCTTCCGCAATGCTACAACATAGCTACTCACCATAAAGCTATTTGGTTAACCCACCACGATAGTCTACCGAAGCTTCCACGTCTGATACATATAATGCTAACTATGCTCCTTCCATATTCTTATGGCAACTTTCTAGTTAGACCTGCGTTACGCTCAGGGTGTTATGGTTATGAGAGGTAGACCCATTCCTGAAGCCTACAATAATAGGTCAAGCCGTGCACGGGCTACCTAGCAAACACTGTTTCTCAAAAGTCTAACCTCGACTCCTTGCCAGTAAGTCGAGACCACAAATCTAGCCCCTAGCTTTAGCTAATCGACTAGTAATTAATGCACTGATAAGCAAACCAAATTTATTAAATTAAGAACTTGCAACTGGCTTCATTATACAGAATTTATGATATGGAATTTTGTGATATGAATATTAGTAAATTATATTTTTTGTAATACTTTGTTATATAAATTGTTCCACATGGCACCTCACTAACACATATTAGTATTCATAATGAGTTGGATTAATGGTTACCCACATTTTTCAGGTGATAGTTCTCGTACGGGTCCATCAAGGAAGACTTCGGAAGCTTAGGCTACTTCTTCTGACAGTAGTGCTTCTATCTTTTGGTATACGTTGGATGATTGTATATTGCCACATTAGGGCTCATTTTGCATACTCTAATTTATTTTGTATATTTTGGTAAGTGATGAAGCATTACTTAGTTGTTGATCAACCCTTAATTTGTAATTACGTTAAGTTAAATGGAGGACGTTATATTTGACAATCCTCCCAGGTTTGTGTTGGGCTGTCTGTACAATGACTTTGTGGGCATTTCTTATTACCAAAAAAAAAAAAGAGAAAAAAAAGAAGAAACATAGCATACCAAAGAATCTTATCTTATAAAAAGGAATGCAGGAACTAAACTCTAGCCATCCTTCGCCCAATTCCCTGCATTTTATATGTACACCTCCTAGCTACTTTTTTCCTCACCAACACATCCTTCACATAAAAGATCTATAGACCAACACAACTCATTTGGCAAAGAAAATCCATTCTCAAACATACCTTCATTCCTCGAATTCCATAATTGCTAGCATGCAATTACAGCCCGATCACCCTTAGTCTGTGTGAGGTTCCACCCAAACCAGTCCTTTCCGTTTTCTTGAAAGAATTTCGGAGCAACAGCTTTCCTTCCCAATTCCCTCCACAGTTTCTTTGCCACTACACAATCTCTCAGCACATGCATCGAAGATTCTTCTTCATTAACACACTTGTAACATCACGGAGACTCTCCCATCAACCTGCATCTTCTTTCTGCTCCAAGTTATCTATCATGCAAATCAATCCATAGAAAAACCTGCACTCTTCTAAGCCCTTTCCATCTCCAAACTTTATCATATCCCAAATTCCATCCTTGCATGTTCATTTTGTCACATATTATACATATCAGAGCTCACATACTCTTTGTTCAATGATATGCCCCATTTGATGTTTGTCTTGTCCATACATAGGACTTGCAGCTGGTACTGCTTTGATCAACATTCTACCCTCTTTCGAGACTAACTCAATTAACCTTGCCTCTCATCCCATTCCCCATTCTCATTTATCATTTCCCTCACCTTCACACTTCTTTCAATATTCATCAAAGGTTCAACACACTTATCAATTAAGCACTTTCTATCATGTATTCCTTCTAGTCTTTATTATAAGGTACCAACTAACAATTCTCACAAACCAATAAAAGTAGTTAAAGTCAATAAAGTTGCCTACACTTTAAGTAACATCTAATATTACCTCTATTGATTGTATTAAATTCTAATATTATATTAATTATTATTCTCACCCATTACCCTCATTCATTATGGGCAGACATGAAAACAAATAATTAATACACCTTGGGAACAAGCAAGTGTCTTATAAAAAGGACCAAATAAACTTGCTAGTTGGTGCCTTATAATAAGAACTAGAGGGAATAGCTATTTTATCATCCCATCCCAAAAACTTAGGGTTGGATTGATTTTGTTTTTAAAAACGGTATTTTTAAAATTTAAAAAAAACGAAAAAATTAGTTTGGAAAATTGTTTTCAATAAGTTACTATTTTTTTAAGAAAAAATAAAAAGTTGTTTTCAAAAACTAAAAAACGAAAAAAGTTCTTTAGTTGCTTTTTTTTTTCCATTTTTTTATTTTTTGAGGTCACTATCTATCCACTATTGACAGTGACAATCATCGCCACATCACTTTAAAAACAAAATTTTTAAAACAACCATCCAAGTATGGTTTTTTTTTTTTAAAAAAAAAAAACTTGTTTCTTAAAATAATTTTATAAAACTTTTTTTTTTTGGGGGGATAAAACAACCAAACAGGCCCCTAGTGTCTCCCACTTCCCAGACTATATCATTAGTCTGATGAGGCCAAAGACGTGCAAGGTTTTTCCATAGCTCTCAATCGGAATTCAAACCCACACATTCCTTCGCGAGATCCTTATTCGTTCCATACCTACTACTTAAAACCAAAGAACATAAGCTCTTAGGTTTTGCTATTATATTCCAGCCCACATACCCTGACAGACAAAGCATCCTCCTCTCTGCTTGAAGTACACCGCAAATCCCATTTTAATGCATGGAATTTCTTCTTTCCTTCTTCATTATTCCATATAAAATCACGCTGTATTTTCTCCACCTGCTTCCTCACTCCAACAGGTATATGTGAATGCTGCATATGTAAAACAACCATCTGATTTGTCACTGACAGAACCAAGGTCAGCCTTCCAGCTAAAGACAAGGTTTTCTTCTTCCAACTACTCAACTTACATAGTTAACCTTTATAAATCATTTCAAATTGGCTGTTTAATCTATGTAGCCGGCCCCTACTGAGATAAGGATTTGTTATTGTTGACGCTTGAGGAATAAAAAAATATGACTAGTTTTTTGGGAAAAACATATCTTATTAACTAGTTTAACTATTTTATTTAAGGGGTTTAAACTTCTCATGATGCATGAGAAGAAAAAGATTCCTACACACATATGAAATGGTGGGAGCCACATATATATATATATATATATATGGGTCCTACAATTTCATGTGTGTGTCATGAGAATACACTTCTCCTACAACATGAAAAGTGTTTTTTCCTTTACTTAATCTAATCAAATTAGGTAGATATGTTTTACATTAAGTATAGACAGTTGGGTTGATAATCTAATGACATTATGACACACTGCATGCCCTTGTTGGTATCAGATCACATATAAGATTATCGGGAAAATTACACACAGGTCCCAAGGAACAAAAGATATTTACATTTAGGTTCCTTGAATTCATGAAATCACACAGAAGTCCCTAGGGACTTCTGTGTAATTATTTGTGGAAGCAAAATTACTTTTTTGCGCAAAGGAGAAACAACCTCTGGACCTCAGAATTAAGAAAATCCAAGTTTTCAAAAGTTGTTGTTAAAATAAGAATTTGCTATTGTAAATATAGAATTTCTTATTGCAAATGGCCTCTGGACTTCAGAATTGAAAAAATCCAGGTTTTCAAAAGTTGTTGTTAAAATAGGAATTGACTGTTGTAAATATAGAATTTCTTGTTGCAAATGGCCTCTGGACCTCAGAATTGAAAAAATCCAGGTTTTCAAAAGTTGTTAAAATAGGAATTTGCTATTGTAAATATAGAATTTCTTGTTGCAAATGGCATCTGGACCTCAGAATTGAAAAAATTCAGGTTTTCAAAAATTGTTGTTAAAATAGGAATTGGCTGTTGTAAATATAGAATTTCTTGTTACAAATGGCCTCTGGACCTCAAAATTGAAAAAATCCAAGCTTTCAAAACTTGTTAAAATAAGAATTTGCTGTTGTAAATATAGAATTTCTTGTTGCAAACATGGATTTTTTCTATTTTGAGGTCCAAAGGCGTTTTCTCCTTTGGGCAAAAAAGTAATTTTGCTTCCACAAATAATTACACAGAAGTCCCTAGAGATTTCTGTGTAATTTCATGAATTCAAGAGATCTAAATGTAAATATCTCTGTTCCTTGGGACCTGTACGTAATTCTCCCAATATTATCTTGTTTGGTGTGTGGGGGAAGTACGGTTCTTGAGAAAGTAAAAACATTCATCCGATGGTGAAATCTAGAAAATGAATAATTATCTGTCCATGTAGTTTGAATATTGGTCCTAAAAGGACAGTATATTTTAGGGGTAATTTTTTTCTTAATTTATTTTAGGCAAAACACAGAATCATATTAAGAAGAGTACAATAAGTTAAGAGTTAATGTACAAATAGAATTGTTAAACAACTTGGCAATAGAATATGGGAATTTTCCTTATTTGATTTGAACGATAATGAGAGAAAATGAACAAAAAGATTAGATTACCCCTACATAATAAAATATTTGAAAAATATCAATGGGTTAATGGTTCTTGTTCTTCCTTGTTGGATCAAGCCCATTATGATAAGCTTTAATCCAAGAAGCCGATGCTCTTAATATGATAGCACCATTAGGCCTCTTGGATTAAATTTGTTCGTAATTAAAAGAGTTGTAGAAATGTCAATGACACATGAAGGAGAGGGCGCATCTAATTGAGGGACAATTTGTTTAAATTATAAAGTAAAAGTGGTTTTAGTTAAATTTAATATCGAGTTGTTAGTACATTATTTTAACAGACTTGGCTTCTCTCCTTTTCTGTTTCTATCCTCTCCCATCTTTTATCCTTTTTATGAATATTGGATCAAGATCTAATGATCTACATTTAATATTTCATTCTCATCATTATCTCCATTTCCTTCCCATCTTTCTCTCTCTTCCTTTTATAAGAGGAAAAGAAATATTAATAGCATTGAAAGTGGAGCCAAATAGCATTTAATCGTGAAAATGCATTGCTCTCTGCCTGATCAAAACTCGAGTTTTGAAACCAAAACTCGAGTTTTCATATTGTTATGAAAACTTTGAAACTTGGCAATGCTCTCGGGTTGGGTCAAAACTCGAGTTTGTAAAACAAAACTCGAGTTTTCATCCAATGATGAAAACTTTGAAAATCTGCTTCAAGTTGGAAACTTGAGTTTTCATTTTGAAACTTGAATTTTCAAAACAGGGTGAAAACTTGAAAACTCTCTGTTAGGTCAAAACTCGAGTTTTGAAATCAAAACTCGAGTTTTCTCATAACTTGGAGAAAACTTTGAAAAGCTTAAAAACAGTTTACACGATGAAGTCTTGGCACGAAGCTGGATTCAAAAATCAAAGACTCTCTGTATGGCCAAAACACGAGTTTTCAAAACAAAACTTGAGTTTTGTCTTTAGTTGAAAAATGTCATGAGTCTCTGTAAGAACCAAAACTCAAGTTTTCAAAACTGAAACTTGAGTCTTGTCTTGAGATGAAAATTGAGTGCTCTCTGTATGATTCAAAACTCGAGTTTCCACAGGAAACTAGAGTTTTGCTCTATTGAATGAAAATGAGCAACTCTCTATCAACGCCAAAACTCGAGTTTTGAAACCAAAACTCGAGTTTTGTTTTAACAGTAAGTTTTTCAACTTACCAAGACAAAATTGCATTTTTGGGTTTGCAATTGTTCAAACATCATCAAAACACATAGAGAACTAACAGCATTAAATGTGGACCATTAGATTTTGATTTAATGGTCATAAAAAAGGTGAAGGATGGGAGCGGACCGGAAAAGAAAAATAAAAAAACCAGGTCCTATTCTAACATCTAGGGCTGAGTAACAGCCGGACGGGGCTGCCCTGGGGCCTAACTTGTATCCCGCCCGTTTATTTTACACTGATACGGGGCTACCCTGTACCCGTGGTGCAATCCGTTTAACCCGTGATAAATGGGTACAAGTAAACATGAGCGGTGGGTTTCAGGGGAACCGTGACCACTTTCTTTAAAAAAAAAAAAAAAATTGTTCCCTCATTCTCATTCCTCACACCAGTCATAGACTCACAGCCACCATCAACAAAGCAGATAAAGAGATAAATCCTTATGATCCAGGGCGAAATTTGAGAAATGCAAAGGCAAAATCTGAAAAATCTTTATGCTTGACGAGGGAGCAAACAGATCTAAGATGAGATTGCAGTTTGCAGACGCGATTGAACAGATCTAAGAAGAAGAGGAGATAAATCCTTATGATCTAGGGCGAAATCTGAGAAATGCGAAGGCAAAATCTAAAAAATCTTTATGCTTGACAAGGGAGCAAACAGATCTAAGATGAGATTGTAGTTTGCAGACGCAATTGAACAGATCTGAGAAGAAGAAACACGAAGTCGACTTGTTGTCATCGCAACAACAACAGATGAGGAGATGACCATGGACTACGGCAACGTGAGAAAGGAGATAAGTAAGATCAGAGAAAGACGAGGATGAGGACTCTAGGAGAAGGAGGCGGCATCAACCATCGGAAAAGGAAAGGAAAGCTCTTATCGGTTTTGCTCACCATTTAAAAAAAAAAAAAAAGTAAAACCATACATTTGATTGGGCTCAAAATTTGTGAGGGAAACAAAAGCTATCGTGATTCGTGAGGAGGCAGCATCAAGATTAGGAAAAAGTAAAAAAAAGCCATCGTGATTCATGTGGAGTTTCAAAGTTTAATTTTTTTTTAATAAAAATTGATATAAAAAGACAAAAAAAAAAAACATAAAAGTCTGGAATTTTAAAGTTTTTATAAAAATTGATATAAAAAAACAAAGGAAAGTCATCGTGATTCGTGTGGAGTTTTGAAGTATTTTTTAAAAAATAAAAATTGATATAAAAAGACAAAAAAATTAACGCCTGGAGTTTTAAAGTATTCGGTGTGAACTGTCAAGGATCAAAGCAAGAATCTGATGGTGAAAACGCAACTCTTCCCCCACCAGACCCAATATTATGACTATGACAGTGTAGAAGAATTAAAATATTACATCTAATATTTTTTATATATAAAAATAAATGGCAGGAAACGGGTGCCTCGGGGCCTACCTGTATCTCACCCGTTTATCTTTAACACGGGTACAGGGCAGTCCATACCCGTTACGGGCCCAATCCGGACGGATTCAAACGGGCAAAAAAACTATGGAGTGCGGGCAGACGTGCGGGCTACGGGTGTTTTGCTCACCTCTACTAACAGCCAAGGTTTTGTTATGGGGAAAAAACTTTCTTAGCTTTTTTAATAAGCTTTTCCTAATAGCTCATAAAAATTAGTTTTTTCCCCATCACATTGCGTATTCTAACTCAAGTTTTTTTAATAACTCGCTTATGCTCCTAAACCCCCAACAACCTTCTCATAGTTAAACTCAGGAAATACGAAAGTATAGCATGATAAAAATTAAACCCAATATTAGTTGTCTATTATGGGAGGAAAAACAATTAATACAGGCCTATTATGGTAATAATGAAGCCATATAATCTTAATTCCAAGAAAATCAACCTTTTTTTCGGTTCAATTTCAAAACTCTACTGCCGAGCGCTCTTTAATTTCATTTTTTCAATGTTTTGATTTGCCTTCTGCGTTCCAGGCTTATTGGCGGATTGCACTGGTTTTGGACGGGTCGGGATCACAAAAATCCTGATTCTATCGGCCAACCGAACAGAAAATCCGTCGGTTACTGGTTTGGGGTCTAAACTGGCCAGCCCGGTCTTTAAGACACTGCATCAAACACAAGGCTTTCTAAAAGACTACTCATCTATTATCACGCTGTTCTTCATATTATGGTCAAGAACAAAACAGGTACAATGTGTATGGATATATTTTGGACTAAGATCATTTGCACGTTTAAAAACCATGGTTTCTTGTGTATACATTATACAATGAGACAATCTCATGGTTAAATCGCTAAAATAGCAACTTTTCCTTTTTACTACAAAGTAACTTACAATGGCGGTTGAGTTTAAATGGCATGAGACTCCATCCTTTTAGATAAAATCCCAAGTTCAAACATTATAAATCAGGTAAAGAACACAGTAGGAAGGTTTTCATCAATCAGACTCAACCTAGCTCAAATCAAAGAGTAGTTTGTAGTACCAAATGCTAGATGCTTGTCATCATATATGTGTGTGTGTGACATTTTTCTGGCCAATAAAATAAACAAAAAAGAACTACACATTTTGTCATTCCTTACTTTCCTCTTGTGACTTGATAGAGAAGTTGGAAGCATCCGGAGGAGAATTCTTGCCAACGATGTTAAATTTGCATGCTGCATTTTTCAAGGACAAAAAGTTGCGGAGACCATCATCAAAAGCTGCCTGTAGATTATGACGAGAAAACCACTGTGGATTTTGAGAAGCTGTCGTGGCCAATGTTGCAGAAAGATTGATCTACAAAATGAGGTTGTGAAAGTCATGAACAACAAACGAGGCGGTACAATAAATCGTTCAAAATCACAGAAATGGAATAGGAAAGTGAGAAAGGGGTTAATATTTTTCATTCATAATGAAAATGATCCTCTAAAAAGAAGTCTCAATAAAGTTATTGAACGAGATCTTTTATTTAACAAAATATTCAAAGGATTGATCATTGATAGAGCACAATGACGCCCTATAATCCACTTAGTAGGATAAGACTTTGTTATTGTTATTGTAAGGAAAAGGATCCTGTGAAGTTTGTGTTCCATAAAGTTCATCAAGTCGTGTGATTTAAGACATATATACAATGATATGTCGCATGTGTTTAAGAAATTATATAAAATGAAAAACATGTCATTAGAGACTTCACACAACTTCATGTGGGATAACTTCAAGGGATCCATCTTTATAACTAAATTGACAAATTTTATCTGTGAATTTTTAAGCCAATTTAGCGGTTATCCACAAAAACAAAAATGAGAACACAAGTTACCTCCAAAAAATAACACTCAAAATATTAGTCCATTTGGCAAACCTGATTCACTTGACAAAATGACTACCAAACAATCAATTTAACATCTTGAAGGATCTATCTGCACCCTGTCTAATTTTGAGACTAAAGGTACATAGGCCTAAGAATTCAAGAACCAAACTGCTAATTTATTCATCAAAAGTTTAAGATTGAGATGGTATTTACTGATGTTCGTATATTGGTATGACGTTAACTGTAGATATATTATGTTATGGTAACTTCACAAAAATATGTTCATCATATTTACTCTCCCCTGATAACATCTTCAGAGAATTTCTTTCTGCCAGTAGTAAATCTGAACATGATAAATGGATCTCCAAAAGCTTGGCAAAACTAAAAATCTAGAGAAATGCAAAACAAATAAATTGTCTATCAACTCATGCGGTTAGCAATTAAAATACGTTTTCCTCTTTCTTCCGAGTCCATAACATTGGTAGAATAATATTCCCAAAAATTTTCTTTATCTTACACTAAAGTATTTTCTAGTCTTTTATGAGCAACTACAAAACCCATAACCTAACTCACACCAACAAAAATAGAGTTTCCATCTCATTGATCCCAGTCTATGAAAATAGATGAGAGGCATAAAAAACAGAAAACCATTTGCAATAGCAAGTTAATATTTTATATTTCTAAAACCTCTTGAAGGGCCAAGTTTTGTTTGATTAGTTGATTGAGCTCAAACACTCTGAATTACAATATTCAAATGAACAAAATAATACTATTATTATAAATATATTTAGAAATTCAAAATCAACTGACTTAACATTCTCTTTGGACGTATTATTTTCCATGTAAAATTTGCTCATCATTTATACTCATCAGGTCTTTAATGTAGAACCTAATAGGGGAGTTGATGCTAGTCCTGAATGTAACCTATTTCACATGTTTATCAATTTTTTCCCAAATTAACCCTATTAATATTCCCTCAATAATAATCAAGTAGGAGAATGGAGGAATTAAGGAAGATGATTAAGGTATTTTAGAAAAAAGTATATCATATTAACTAACTTAACTAACATCTTTAATGTACTCAAAGTAGTTAATTAGGTCTTACATTAAGGACTAGAGGAGTATATAATTAACAAGTCTTGCTCATGGTGCAAATTTGAAAATAAACAAAAGTCATTTTCGAAGAAAATTCAAAGCACTCCAATGTTACTGCTACCCTAATAAAAGTTATACTACACCTGATTGCAAATATAAGAGCTAATTGACTAATTTGGATAGATTTAAAAAGCTAAATAAATTATTTAATTATAGCATATGTTACATGATGTTTTTCAAATACTTATGTATATTATTACTTTTATTAGATCATATATTAGTTTATAATAGTGGGACAAGGCCTTGTTGCTATTGTTATTTATATATTACTACCTTCGGGTCTAATTACAAGAACACTTTTGTACAATTGCACTACAAAAGTGTTCCTGTAATTAGGACCGGAGGAAGTAGTTTATATGCCACACAAAAAAAAAAGGGTATTATATTTAAGACAAAAATTCACTCATAAACTAACTCTTATATTTAGAACCGAAGGTAGTAATAAATAAAAGGAACAAAAAGTTGCAATGAGGTGAATTACAGACCAAAAGGAGCTAGTAGAAAAACTTGCTTGCAAAATAAGAGCCTTGATGCCAAAATAAACTTATCGTAGAAGACCTAAGTCCAAATAGAACTAACTGAAAATATTCAGTGAAACTGTCATCATACCGACTGCGAGGCCCTCTGCACCAGAGCTTTTGCAAGTGGCAATAAGCAAAACCTATTGGCAGAAAAGAAGAAAATAAAAAAGTATAAAACAAATTTCATGTCATTCTGCTCCTGATACAAAGAAAATGTAAAGTTTGAGTTGTTTATTCCTCAATCAAACAAAGGACAGCGCCATGACTGAAACTTATTGTCTTTTTCTAACTAAGTTTCTTTGTATCAGTTCCCTCAGCAAGAATTCAAATAAAAAATGAATCAAAACAAAAAAGCTTACATTCCTCGGCCACCCTCCAGTGCTTCCTCTGATGGGTCTTTCCATTCATCAATTCTGTAAGACAACACTCAGTAAGTATCTCAGTACTAATACTTGTTAAGTATGGCACAAGGCTGCATTAAAAGAGAATGGAAGAGAAGACTTACACCCAACCATAGCGTCGGTCAAACAAAAGCCGCTTAGAGGACGGTTTATACAGGTTTGTAACAGACGATGTGGAGTTTGGTGGTTCCTCCATACCAGACTTGTCCGGTTTACTGTCTTTGTGAGAAGCACCAAAGAACAAAGAAGCTCCTGTGCTAATAGGAACGGAGGTTACCAATATATCTAATAGGGACAGGTAATGACAAGTTCTGAGCTCACTAATACTTTAGTCCCCAAATTTAACATGAGCAAGACCCCAAAAATGCAACTCAGTGCAAATAAATCCTCTTGACAAGCGCCACATGGTTGTTCAAATTAATAAATGATTTGTTCAGGATTTTATAAACTCTTCATGAACAGTAACAATTGCCTACTCCATTAAGGCCTTAACATGCCAATTGGAAAGACCAATAGCAGCAACATTTGGATGGTAGCCATATGGCATTTGATGTTTGGCAATTTAAACAAGATTAATTAATCTACTCCAGAAAGGGATCAAAGTTAAATGAATTTGAAAAATTTGTTAGTTTATTGACGCTAGATTAGTTTTAGATCAAATATTTATGGATGTTTGACAATTTATGTAAACTATTTCCAAAAGATTTTATGCACTTTATCGAAGTTGTCACTTGTCAATAGTCCAATAACCAAAACATTTTCATGCTTCCTAGGATACTAACTTGAAAAGAACTATGATAGTCCCAACATCTAACACTTCTGATTCACTCAATCCATGAATTTGACTCACGTTTATTTAGCACCTCAATTACTACATAAGCCAGCACTTTTTTGGACAGAATGCAAAGCTACAATTTAGCAACTCCAACAAAAAATGGGGAGGGGGGAAAAAAAAAAAAGGTCCCCAAAACCATCCAAACATTCTAGAACATAACAAGATAACAATAGTCATTTGTCATCACATTTTAGCCCGTCAAACACCAAAACTCAAACTAAAAATCCACACCATAACTTCACAATTTGCAGGACACAGTCTAACAAATCCCCATTTTGCCTCCATTTTCTCATAAATTTTAAGTGGAACAAATATATCCACCACTTTTACATCACACAATACCCAATTAACACAATGGGTATTGAATCAAATGAATTTTCAAATAGTTTCAGTTACCACTTCTTACAAGGATAAGGAAAACACTTCAAATTCTCAGCCAACTTAGGATCCACCATACTTTAAATACAATGTTCTTAATCTATGATTTTTCTCTCAGAATATTTTGTCAATTAAGAAAACCAATTTCCACAGAGTTTATAACAGCATATTAAACAGACAGACAAAATCATAAGTCACTACAATTATCTGTCAATTTGGCGCACAAAGAAGAGGTTCCTACCTTCTACGTAGGCTTGTTCAAAATCAGAACATCGGTCACCAAAATTATTCCCCTCTTGTCATAGTTTTACGCATAATTTTTGCCATAAAATAAGAAAACTACCACCACCACAAAATTTCAGGACAAAAGCCCATGAAATTTGACGTAAACTTGGGATTTTACCTCACTTTCATGTTTCCCTTACTTCATGCTTATCTACTTCATAGCTCACAACAACCTCCCCCCCCCCCCCCCCCCAAAAAAAAAAAAAAAATCTACGAAGAACAACGAAAATCTTCCCTCAAATATTCTAAACAGAAACAGCTCGCATCCAAGCCATAATCCCAAATACTAAAATCGGAGAAGGAAAGATACAACCTACACAGATCGCTCTCCTTAGTCCTCACAAGTTTCGCTCAACTCCTTCAATCCCCTCTGCCTCTTTTCAGCCAAACAAGCATAAGTTCTCCCCAAATCAGAAAATAATCTGTCAAGATAGTGAAGAAAGAAGAAACGAACAAATCCAGAAACGGTACCTTAGAAATTAGAGGAAGCTGATGTTGAGTCAGTACCCTGCGGGGGAAAATCTCGCCAGCTTTTAAACCCTCAAGCTCATAATGGTGTTGCGAGTTTTTGTGAGTGTTTCAGGGATGACTTCTCGGTTAAAGGACGATAGCATGGGAATAAGATTTTGAGCAAATACCTTTCTTTCTGGTGCTCGCGACAAAAAAAAAAAAAAAAAAAAAAAAAAAAAAAAGAAGTGATCCTCATTTTGGACCCTTATTAAAAAAAAAAAAAAAAGAGTTCTTTTTAGTCCATAAAAGGACGAATAAGGGTTGATTGGTTAACATTTTAATCCCTCATAAATTTTCAAAATGTCCTTTTTAGTTCATAAAAAGGACTAATAAGGATCAATTTTTTTTGTAAAAGATCAAAATGGGATCCGTATTTTTTGTCAGGGACCAAAAAATGTATTTACTCTAAGATTTTCCTCTCAAAATCTCTTCATTTTTGTAGAGACAATTTGGGGAGAAAATAGGATGAGAGACCGTGCAGGTAGATAAGTAGCGATGTGGGACCCACCCTATTCTAATTCTTTGCTATCTTGATTTCTGCTTTGATCTAGTTAACTGCCTTCTAAAAAGCTGGGCCAAATTTTCCTGTAATTATCTACTGCATATTCTCAAGAAAGCAAAATATGAACTCTCATATAACTGTCCGTACGATGTTGTAGCATCACTACAATGAAAGACAGAATATTACTAAGAAGGGGTCAATTGGATGATTTAAAAATCTTTTCTGATTTCTTCTAGAATTCATGCACAAAAACAAAGTGTAATAGAGAGCGTAGGAGAAGGATGAATACAAGAGATTTATACTGATTCAACTTAACTCTTGACCTACGTCCAATCCCCAGACTTTCTAGGATTTTTACTATCACTTCAAATGATTACACACTCTATACTTAAAGTAATCATCTCATTAGGATTTGTGAGAATATTATACATTTATTATGATTATTATCTTATTATGATGATTAGATATAAGTATATTTCTATCTTAGGATATTTCCTATTATATCTGAATTAGTTTGATTTACTTTGATTTGATTAGATTTTATGAGATTCTAGGTTTAGCTCTAGGTTTGCCTATATAAAAGCTTATATGTGCCCTTTCAGATTCAGAGATTAAATAAAAAATATATTTTTTCTCTCAAAGTTCACATGGTATCATAGCTTGGTTAGTTCTTGGCCAATTTGAGTTTTCCGGTGGCCGCTGTCACTGTAGCGTGAACCGTATTGTCGCGTGAACAGTGACAGTGGCCAGATAGAGTGTTTGTGTCCGTGAGGTTGCTTTTCTGTGAGGTTTTCACTTCCTGCAAGATTTTTAGATTCCGGTGACATCATCGTTTTCTGATTATGGATTACAGCTATTATACAACCCTAGTAACGGTGGGTTCATCGTTGTCTATGAAGTAAAGCTAGGTTATTCAACCCTAGTAACGTTTGAGGCATAGTTCTTCATCAACATCGTTGTTGGTGGTAGTTCCTCTGTCATCGTGCCTCTCATCTCGTCCAATGACTGGTCCCGTCGTCGTTTCCGGCACAGTTCTTCATCAACATCATCTATTGGTGGTAGTTCCTCTGTCATCGTGCCTCTCATCTTGTTAGACGATTGGTCCGATCGTCCTCAACTCATGAGCACAGTTCTTCATCAACAACACATCTCCTCTTCGACACTGTCATCGTTGTTGAGCCTTTCATCGTTGTTGGTGGTAGTTCCTTTGTCATCATGCTCCTCAACTTGTCAGACGACTGGTCCCGTCGTCTTCAACTCGTCCAACGATTGGTTGCAGTTGCTACCCGTCAAACTTCCGTATCTGCTGCTCTCTAAATGGCCTCTGAGACTCAAGAAGTACAAGCTTAAGGGGGAGTGTTAGTAGTATAAAGTTGTATAAGCAAGTTGGACATGATTAACATCCATGATCCAACTTGAGGGGGAGTGTGACAATATTATGCATTTATTATGATTATTATCTTATTATGATGATTAGATATAAGTATATTTCTATCTTAGGATATTTCCTATTATATCTGAATTAGTTTGATTTACTTTGACTTGATTAGATTTTATGAGATTCTAGGTTTATCTCTAGGTTTGCCTATATAAAGGCTTATATGTACCCTTTTAGATTCAAAGATTAAATAAGAATTATATTTTTTCTCTTAAAGTTCACAGGATTCATTCCCCCTTACAATTTGTAATCAAATATCTCAATTTCAAAGTCCCACTACTGTCACGCCCCGAAATTTAGCAACGTGACGGATACGGAAAGTGAAGGAAACCTACCCTTCCCAGACCGTAGGACCACAACCAACACTGCTAAATACCATAACCTTCACAGCGCGGTTACTACCAAGGTTAGACTATATCATAATAGAATATTCAAAATAATTGACAGCACAGAATATAGAGCTCAGCTCCATCCGTACACACTGGATACATGCTTTGAACTAAAATATGGGCCGGGATCCTGCCTAAGGTATACGTGGAGCATCTATCCTGTTCAACAGCAATACAAGCAAGCAGTAAAAATTTACATCACAAAGAGGCTCTACAAAGAAATACCAGCAACCTCGGGTTCCAAGAGGCTTCTCGCAGATTGGCCGCAGGCCCAACGTCAGCAGTACTATCTGAACCAAGCAAATTTTCCGGTGAATAACGTCCCATATAAAAATAAAGCAAATACCGAAATAAACAGTTGAAAATAACTTTTATCCTTCGGTAAAATCAATTTCAGCAATGAGATACAGTTTTCAAATCATGCGAACATAATTGAAAGTAAAATTATGTGCAAGGACCAATAAATCAAGCAATTTGAAATATGAACTGAATCATAAAATCAAGTACTTTGAAATATGAAATCAACATCTCGTTTGCCAAAATCCAGTTTAAACAGTAAATCTCAAACCACAACTTTTAGTAGGACCTCAACAGAACGATGAAACAAGCGTGGACACACAGTCCACGAGGGTAAGCTAACCAAGCGCGGCAAAGCCACGAAACAAGCGTGGACACACAGTCCACGAAATCAAGCGCAGCACGAAGCCACGAAACAAGCGCAGGTTCAAGACCCACGAAAACAAGCGTGAGAACGCATCCCACGAATAACAAGCGAGCTCGAGATTAACCATGGTGCACCAAGGACTTACAGTACTGCTGTTAGTACCAGCGTTCTATATTCGGCCCTCTCAAAACAGTTCAAGCATGACTGGGGTTCATTTATCAATAACAGTCAAATAGATTTCCCATTAGGGATATGAACTCGAAAAGAATATCTTGAAACAGAAACCCCAGCATGAAAGTTACAAAAACCTCAAAACATTTCTTTCCAATACCTTCATTTGGAAGTCTTTCCACATAATAAAAACTTACATATGGGCAATTAAAAGATATGACCATCTTAACATGAAAGTAATAAGAAGGATCTTTGAAGAACCCTTGTGAATCTTTTGTACAAAACCCATAAGCAATAAATTGTTGTGTGTAAGTTCCGGCTATCACCCAAGAGGGGGGGTGAATTGGGTGATATATAAAAATTTCCACTCTTTAAAACGTTTTCGCAATTCAGTGTTTTCATCTTTGAGTAATAAAAATAAGATCACAAACAATTGGTAAATACTCAAATGTAAATGCTAGAATTGTAAGAGATAAGGAAGAAGAGCTTGCAAACAGATTTATACTGGTTCGGCCCTCCTTGACCTACGTCCAGTCCCCAAGCCTCACTTGGGATTTTCAATCCACTATCTCACTCAAGCTTTAGTCGGGTACTTGAGAACCGCTACAATCCCACAAGTTTAGTCGGGCACTTGTGCAGCCTTTTACAAATCTCTTACTGAGATACTCCCCCTTACACACCGTAAGGATACACTGCTTGATCACACACTTCGTACTCGAAGTAATCCTCTCACTAGGATTCACTCCCCCTTACAAGTTGTAATCAACACAATGTATAACCCACTCAAGATTACCCAATCTTGAGTTTCTCTCAGAAGGATAATGTGTTTACAATGAATTTCCTCTCAAAGGAATGGATAAATAAACACTGAAGTACAGACACAATTCATTTCACACTCTTAAGCTATTTAGATATGAAAAACAGAGTGAGAATGATGTAGAAGAAGAGCATCAGCATTTTGGCATGATAATCATATGTCTCCACGTTTTTCTGCTTCAATCCATGTCTTTTATAGGTAGAGAAGAGTCTGTGACCGTTTATGACCGTTGAAGAATCAATCAGACCGTTGTAGCTGATTATCTTTAAGTTTGGTCAGCTTCTTTCTCTAATCTCCAACTAATCCAGTTGTATAATTGATCTGAGGTGGCTTTCTGTGGATTTGCCCGTTGGAGAAGACTTTGCTTGTTGTAGTAATCTTCCTTTTAGCCTTTTGCAGACGTGTACAAGTGAATTAACTAAAGGAAGCAACTATCTGGGCTGTGCATTTATTGTTCTGACAGTTTTTTGCTTTTTGCTCTAATCCTTCAATGAACCTTCGTTAATCTGTCTGAAACTCACTAGAAAGATGGTTAAAAATATCTAGAATCAATATAGAATAATCATGGAAAGCATTGAGATCAAACAAGAAGGTATTGCAGATTTCCCAAATTTGAAATTGCACCAACGGTCACAAACCTTGAGGCCAACCTCGAGGTTAGCCTGAAGGTTTCAGGCAAATTCAGTTTCAGAAACTCACAACCTTGAGGTTGAAACAGTAACCTCGAGGTTGGAAACTTGGTTGAAAGAGCATTTTTCCTCTGGGGCCCGATAACCTCGAGGTTGGAAACCCATACTCGAGGTTTGCTTCTGAAATTGCAAAGTTCAGTTCTTGAAAACAAGCCTCAACCTCGAGGTTGCAAACTTGACCTCGAGGTTGTCAATACTTTGACAACCAGTTTGCTCTCTGTAAGTCATAATACTCGAGGTTCAAAACTGATACTCGAGTATGGCTTCTCATACTGCAGTAGAGCAATTTCTGAGGGCCATATCTCTCTGGTCCGAGCTCCGTTTTGGTCCGTTCAACTCTTGATGGAAAGCTCTGTGAGTCTACTTTCATATGCCACTGATTACAGTCCAATCGGATTTGCAGTTTGTGAGATATACTCAAAATACTAAAGGCTGTTCCTGACTGTGACGCTGATATTTGTGTCAACTTGTAAAATTCATCAATAATTCATCTGAACTCCTTTGGGATTGAATTTTTGTCCGAAATACGTGTTGGATGTCTAGTTTCCAATGCTTTTGGTTTCGTGTCAATCCGATTCCTGGTTTGAGAGATATCATCAATTTACTGAAGGTCGCCAGAAGCTGAACGTGGAACAGAGTGCACCAGAGTTGCTGATAGTGCTGAAACCTTGAGGTTATGACTACAACCTCGAGGTTGGCACTTGCAACCTCGAGTTTGCACTTGCAACCTCGAGGTTGGCTGGTCCAGAGACACCAAAAATGCTGAAGACACTCAAACCTCGAGGTTTATACCCAAACCTCGAGTTTACTCGTCCTGGACCTCATATTTGCTTGATTTAACTCTGAATTGAGCCATTCCAACTTCCATATGACCTTGGAGACTTCTAGCATCAATATAAGAACTTGAATAATGATCTCTTCATTAAATTCAACAAGTTGTTCCTTCTTCCATCTCCCAACTTGATCATTCTTCATCAATTAGCTTGGGCTCATCATTATTTGCAGCTTCTGCCTTCTTCAACATTCATAACATGATGAAGCTTCATTTCAACTTCTGCAAATGCTTTCTTTCTTCCATCTCTTATCTCCTTCTTGATTATTCTTCTTAATTTAACTTCAAATAATCTACATTAAATATAGCAGGTAGTCAATGTAGGAGATAACAATATTACTCAATCTTTTTGCTATTAAGAATGGCATCTATATAAGACATCATCAAAACTAATCATAACCAACATTCTCCCCCTTTTTGATGATGGCAAATACTTTAAGAAAAATATGTATGAATATAAGAATACATTAGATGCAACATATTTTTCTTGCCATTCTCTCCCCCTTATTTGTCATTAGCAAAAAGTTGAATTGTAAGTTAACAGAAAATGACCAATTTTAAGTTTCAACACAAGTTAATTAGAGGATGGCAGCAGATAAGCATATTAGTATCATAAACAACTAGAAATGTATTCATTGAACAAACTTCATAAACGCAGAACTGATATCAGAAAGGATAAACACTCTGATAATCACTGATATCAGAAATAGTTACTACAAGATTAGCAAAATGCAATGAGATGCAATGAAATACAACACCCAGAGCCTATGCACCTTATGCATGTTAAAAGAAAATATATGAAACCAGATTAAAGGAGTCAAAGAAACTGATTTTCTCTCCCCGATTGAAAGTGCTGTCATTCTAAATATGAAGCAGCTTAGAATGTTTTTATGAAAACAAATTTGAGAAAATTTGGAGAGGTTTTCAAGACATCTTTCACATTTAAAACATATAGATACCAAACATGTGCAATATAAAAAGTAGAGATTAGAAATGCTCATGTTGGTTTTCCAAATTGATGAACGATCTGTGAAGTCCATTTGATAGCTTTCTTGTTAAAAGAGATCCATGATGTGCTCTGAACATCCTTTGAGATGTGGAATGAGACCAAAGTACTGACTTCTTGAGTTGTATCTCATATGAATGAATAATATTAGCATTCAGATTCAATCCTTCGTCTTTTCTTCATATAGCTATTTTTCTAGCACATAACATAATCTCCTGCTACAAATTGAAAACATTCTTTCCAAAAGATTTGTTAGTGCAAGCCAAATATCAAAGTTTTCAAGAGCGAAATTAACTCATCATCAAAACTAACAGAAGATAATGAATGCATATGAGTATGCCCCAAAAAAAAATTCTTCAAGTAAAGGAAATGAGCTTTTAAAATATCAAACACATGTGAATATGAAGCTCCCCCTTAATGAATGCACGGCTAAAAAGTGAAGTTCCCTTTCATGATGCCAAATAATAATGAGACACCAAATGTTATGAGGTTTGAAAATATCTTTGCTCACAACATGGTACCTTAGAATTGAAAGACTTTCAAACTCAGTTGGGTGGACTTGAAATTGGTATAATCAAATCACTTATGCCTTTTGTGATGATAATAGAGTTTAAGGCATAAGGATCATTTTTTTAAAAATGATTTGCTCAGGCTAAAGTTCATGAAAAATTTGAGTGAATAAAATCAAGTTAGCTTGAAGAGTGATATGAAACAGAGAAATGATTATCATATATGAATATTATTGCAGAATACAATACCTCACTCAAGTAATGTCGTAATTACTTGAGTCACAATGGTTTGTAGTCCATAGATGCATCACGGGCTAGCTTTTATCTGATAATGTGATCAATACTGAAGCTTTCCCAGATGTGACTAAGCTTCAAGATGAAGAGTCACATAACCATCAGATGTTCTGAATGCATCTTAGACGCTGAAATCCTGAATGAACTTTGTATAAGATTAGTTTTTGCTCATAGCTTCTCATCAAGTTAACATGCTCCTTATCATCTCGGTTCCTTGAGTGACACTTCCTTCTGGTTGCCCTTTGACATTCATACCTCCAACCTCGAGTTTACCTCTAGAACCTCGAGGTTCCACTGTCTGTTTGGATGAGATGTCTTCTCTGTTTGCCACAAAACTCGAGGTTCCACTTCCATACTCGAGGTTCCATCCTTCAGGAACCTTAAGATTTTGTTTGACACCTCGTCAACCTCGAGGTTGGCTTCTCAACCTCGAGGTTCTGCCTTTGACAGCAAAACCAACACCTGCAATAAAATGAATGTTCTTTGGTACTCAATGATTCTTGAGTCCACACAAGATTAGACATGACAACTCTTACACTCTTATAGGATTAAACCATATGACGTATGAGCAAGAAGTATAACAATCAAAGATCAAAATATAGTTTTACCCAAACAAGATCAAGCCAATTAATTGAATAGGGTAATAACTAAATGATACCAAAAATGTTATTTCTCAATGACAATTTGTGAATACACTAGATGCAAAAAAGATGTCATTGATGAGTATAGAAAACCTTATCTATAATGATAAGCATTTATCAATTTGAAGTTCAAATTTTTCAAGAAAGATAGTGAAATATGCAAAGTATTTCAAATCTTGAATGATCTTTCAAAAATGTGATGACACATTATGAAATCAGTACTTTTTATACATGAAAGATTTTTGAAACATGTTTGAAAACAGTGGTCATTATAAATATGATGGAAGTCAATAGGTTTAATGAATATATCAATATGCTTCAGATTTGGAGAACATGTTAAACATTGAAGTTAACATGTTGAAGAATTTTCAGAAAAGCCAAAGTCATGAAAGTAAAGCATTATCAGGACATGCTTAGAACAACATAAATACGCTTAATGACTTTGCTATTGACCAAGAGATAATCTTGCCTTAGAGAGTAGAGTATCGAACATATGAGAGCATTCAAGGCAAGAATTATGAGAATACAAAACTAGTTACTCTAAACATGAATGTGGACAAATAATTATATATTAGAGTAACACAAGTAGTACTAGGATTCATAGACTATGAAACACAGATTCTTTAGTCCAAATGACTAAAGTTCCAAAGAATTATCCTAGAAAGTTATTCCATATAATGGTTAATGCACATGATGCATTAATGAACATTCATAATATTTGGAATAGCTTAATCAATAAGGTTTTATGCAACAAGCATAAGTTTTCACATACTGAATTCATTTCTGGAAATTAGCTTGAAACTCATATATGATTCACTTATTTGACATAAGGTCCTACCATTTAGAGAATGAAACATAAGAGTTCAAGCAAAACATTGAATTCTATAGATCAATATGTGAATGACAGGGAAAACTCAATTGGACACATTTGAAGCATATCTACCATTCAATATACAATGTTAACTTCCAATTTGAAACATTATTTGAATGCAATCAGAGTATGAACATTTTTCAAATCATGCGTATGCATTTTCACAAAACAGGGTGAATTCAAATTCAAACAAGTTTTAGAATCGCGCATAACAAAAGAATAAACTCAGATGGTGAAGCATCAAACTCAAGTTCATCTTTTTCTTCAGACTTTCATTTCTTCTTCGCTTGTTGTGGATTTGAATTTAGCTTGTCAGTGTCAAGTTTGCTTCTCTTGGTAGCAAACTTTAGCAGGATTTCAGAGGATAATAATCATCCTGTATGAAACTCACATCTAGATTCTCCAATACTTAAGTTAGTAACCAATTAATCATCAAAACGCAGAACTAACATTAAGTGGAGGCAATTCACAATCTATTGGGATTAGACATTCCCAAAATTTCTCATTATCCAATCGAATTGCTCGTAGATGAATACGATATTTCCAAAAATATGTATCACAAATAATCTTACAAATTTGAGTAGATACATAAGCGAATATGTGATACCAAGAAATTCAGTGTTCAATGACGATTTGAAAATACATTCATGGAAAATATGTCATTGATATGAACTTTTCATAAACTATGCAAATAGTTTTCAATATCTCAAATATCAATCGTGATAATGTTATATGAGATTGAGATGTTGATGATATGAAAACTCATCTTTGTAGAAGTACTTAGAGAAACAATGCATTTGCAAAGTATGGTGGAAATTGAATTCCAATCTTGAGATATCATTTGAATCAAAACATGCATATTTTTAGAAACATTGGAATGCATTTTCCAAACACAGAATGAATTGTATTTCAAAAAAAAATTCTTGACTTGTGCATCTCAGAAACTTTCAAGTCAGAAAAATTATGCACAAATTCACTTGTTATCCATTAGCAATCTTGAAAACATTTTTAAGGTCACAAGTAATTGATTGCTTAATGGTATACAGTATTGGACAAGTATACATTACCCAAGAATGAATTTCACATAAACACAATATGGGGTAAGGATTAGATATCACCGTATTTCCCTTTGTCCTCATAGAAACTTGCTTGGTTGAGATGGATTGGTGTAGACAACTCCTTTTTCGGTTGTTCACCATCAACATCAAGCATAGCTTGTTGAGCTTTCTCAAGACTTGAATCATTTCTCTATGTTGCATTCTTGAGAAGCTTTCTTTCGTCCTACAAAACTTTATAAATCTTTGTCTTTCTTGGTATCCAACCTTGGATCCAATCATCGTTAGCTTGTAGGAGCCAAAATTAAATTCACATGCTCCTATGAATATAATCAATTCAGAATAATAAAGTATAGTGAATAAAACATGACTCTTTGCATAAAGGAGATACTTTCTTTTCTAATCATCATGCAAGCATAAAGAATTAAATCATTGAACATTGCAATCTTTTTGAAGAATAAATTAGGATGTGAAAAACTTGATTTTAAAAGTAGTTTGCAATGATCATTTCTAAGGTTACAAAATATAAAACCTCAATGAATATTTCATATGATAACAAAGGAGGTTTTACCATTGTCTACCTTATACCTTAGGCACTTGGAGGATTGGCTTTGCTCACCCATTGCCTCTTCTTATCACATTGACTCGTCATATGTCTTTCAATGGGTGTCTGCAAAGCTCTCCTAGAGGGCATGGACTTCAAGTGTCTTCTGTTTGATACTTGAGAGATTCTCCTCTTCTTGTTCTCCTCAAGATAATTGAATGGTACTCTATGGAGATTTGTTCTTGAGGTAGATGACGCTCTTCTTGCTTGTATCCATTGCTTCTTATAAATCAGCTTTGTAGTTTCAGCAATGGGTGCCATGGGAGTTCTCTTGCTTGATATGGATTCTATGATCTCCTTCTTTGGTGCATGAGGGACTCTTGGCTTCTCCTTCCTCTTCTTTGTACCTTTATGTCCATTGATATTCAAATCATCCTGCACACATAGAGTACTAGATGGACATTTCGGTACCCACTTATACTTGGGTCCTTGACTGTTAGTATTGGACCTTGATTGTCCTTTAGGAACCCAAACCAACTTATTTCTTACATTGAAATTTCTTCTAATACAACATGTGTAAGAAATATGTCCAGATTTTCCACAATAATTGCAAGTAATATAATCATGCTTGTTATGAACAACTTTGCAAGAATTATGTGGTTCTAGTGGATGCAATTTCAAATGACTCATATTTGTGTATTCTTTCTTCCCATATGATTTTCCAGCATCATTTTTGAAATTATTTTTGTTTTTCAAAATAGAATCAATAAATGGTTGAAAAACAATTATATGTGACTGTTCAAAAACATTTTTCTTATATACACAAGAAGAATTGGAGTTGTTTACCTCATGTGCATCTTGAGCTCTAGCTAATGATTGATCACAATCGTCTATGAGCTCATCTTGGGAATCCTCCTCCTCTTGTTCTTTTGTGTTGGCTGGACCATGGAAGCGTTCTGAGATTTCTCCTTCTTCATGCTCCACCTCCAATTGTTCATCAATCATGGATATGCAATTTATAATTTCTGATGAACCACCAACACTATTAACTTCAACACAATTGTTATAACCATAAATAGAATCAAGAGTATCCCAAATATCTTTAGCACTAGAACAAAACTTGATTTTCTCATAATCATTTTCTGTCAATGCACTATAAAGGATTTTCATTGCTCTAATATTCAATGAAAACATTTTCTTTTCCTTTTCTGTCCAATCCTTTCTTGGTTTGAAATCATAGACATTTATAAAAACATTCCACATATCAAAATCAGTTGCTTTGATAAAACTAGTCATCCTAGCTTTCCAAAACCAAAAATCAATATCTTTGAAAAGTGGTGGAATGGTAAAATCAAAACCTTCTAAAAGCGAAGAACACCCAAAATCAGCCATTGAAACTCTTGAGACGGTTAAGTCCTTTAAACAAGAGCCTAGCTTTGATACCAAATGTAAGTTCCGGCTATCACCCAAGAGGGGGGGGTGAATTGGGTGATATATAAAAATTTCCACTCTTTAAAACGTTTTCGCAATTCAGTGTTTTCATCTTTGAGTAATAAAAATAAGATCACAAACAATTGGTAAATACTCAAATGTAAATGCTAGAATTGTAAGAGATAAGGAAGAAGAGCTTGCAAACAGATTTATACTGGTTCGGCCCTCCTTGACCTACGTCCAGTCCCCAAGCCTCACTTGGGATTTTCAATCCACTATCTCACTCAAGCTTTAGTCGGGTACTTGAGAACCGCTACAATCCCACAAGTTTAGTCGGGCACTTGTGCAGCCTTTTACAAATCTCTTACTGAGATACTCCCCCTTACACACCGTAAGGATACACTGCTTGATCACACACTTCGTACTCGAAGTAATCCTCTCACTAGGATTCACTCCCCCTTACAAGTTGTAATCAACACAATGTATAACCCACTCAAGATTACCCAATCTTGAGTTTCTCTCAGAAGGATAATGTGTTTACAATGAATTTCCTCTCAAAGGAATGGATAAATAAACACTGAAGTACAGACACAATTCATTTCACACTCTTAAGCTATTTAGATATGAAAAACAGAGTGAGAATGATGTAGAAGAAGAGCATCAGCATTTTGGCATGATAATCATATGTCTCCACGTTTTTCTGCTTCAATCCATGTCTTTTATAGGTAGAGAAGAGTCTGTGACCGTTTATGACCGTTGAAGAATCAATCAGACCGTTGTAGCTGATTATCTTTAAGTTTGGTCAGCTTCTTTCTCTAATCTCCAACTAATCCAGTTGTATAATTGATCTGAGGTGGCTTTCTGTGGATTTGCCCGTTGGAGAAGACTTTGCTTGTTGTAGTAATCTTCCTTTTAGCCTTTTGCAGACGTGTACAAGTGAATTAACTAAAGGAAGCAACTATCTGGGCTGTGCATTTATTGTTCTGACAGTTTTTTGCTTTTTGCTCTAATCCTTCAATGAACCTTCGTTAATCTGTCTGAAACTCACTAGAAAGATGGTTAAAAATATCTAGAATCAATATAGAATAATCATGGAAAGCATTGAGATCAAACAAGAAGGTATTGCAGATTTCCCAAATTTGAAATTGCACCAACGGTCACAAACCTTGAGGCCAACCTCGAGGTTAGCCTGAAGGTTTCAGGCAAATTCAGTTTCAGAAACTCACAACCTTGAGGTTGAAACAGTAACCTCGAGGTTGGAAACTTGGTTGAAAGAGCATTTTTCCTCTGGGGCCCGATAACCTCGAGGTTGGAAACCCATACTCGAGGTTTGCTTCTGAAATTGCAAAGTTCAGTTCTTGAAAACAAGCCTCAACCTCGAGGTTGCAAACTTGACCTCGAGGTTGTCAATACTTTGACAACCAGTTTGCTCTCTGTAAGTCATAATACTCGAGGTTCAAAACTGATACTCGAGTATGGCTTCTCATACTGCAGTAGAGCAATTTCTGAGGGCCATATCTCTCTGGTCCGAGCTCCGTTTTGGTCCGTTCAACTCTTGATGGAAAGCTCTGTGAGTCTACTTTCATATGCCACTGATTTCAGTCCAATCGGATTTGCAGTTTGTGAGATATACTCAAAATACTAAAGGCTGTTCCTGACTGTGACGCTGATATTTGTGTCAACTTGTAAAATTCATCAATAATTCATCTGAACTCCTTTGGGATTGAATTTTTGTCCGAAATACGTGTTGGATGTCTAGTTTCCAATGCTTTTGGTTTCGTGTCAATCCGATTCCTGGTTTGAGAGATATCATCAATTTACTGAAGGTCGCCAGAAGCTGAACGTGGAACAGAGTGCACCAGAGTTGCTGATAGTGCTGAAACCTTGAGGTTATGACTACAACCTCGAGGTTGGCACTTGCAACCTCGAGTTTGCACTTGCAACCTCGAGGTTGGCTGGTCCAGAGACACCAAAAATGCTGAAGACACTCAAACCTCGAGGTTTATACCCAAACCTCGAGTTTACTCGTCCTGGACCTCATATTTGCTTGATTTAACTCTGAATTGAGCCATTCCAACTTCCATATGACCTTGGAGACTTCTAGCATCAATATAAGAACTTGAATAATGATCTCTTCATTAAATTCAACAAGTTGTTCCTTCTTCCATCTCCCAACTTGATCATTCTTCATCAATTAGCTTGGGCTCATCATTATTTGCAGCTTCTGCCTTCTTCAACATTCATAACATGATGAAGCTTCATTTCAACTTCTGCAAATGCTTTCTTTCTTCCATCTCTTATCTCCTTCTTGATTATTCTTCTTAATTTAACTTCAAATAATCTACATTAAATATAGCAGGTAGTCAATGTAGGAGATAACAATATTACTCAATCTTTTTGCTATTAAGAATGGCATCTATATAAGACATCATCAAAACTAATCATAACCAACATTGTGAAGCTGTAAACCTTGAATAAAATCACCATGCCGTTCAAAAATATAGAAACAATAATGAGCAACTCATGCAATTTGATAACATTGTCTTGAGAAAGTTGGTTATAAAGAGATACAATATCTTTAATAAAATTGTAATAAGTAAGCATCACGTAAGAAAATTCAATGAAAATAAAGCAAGTAAGCTTCTCTTTTTGAAAACCAATGGGACGTTATTCACGCACCTGCCAGAGTTATGCTACACTTTCCTCTCCAGCTTATCGGTTTTCAGACAATTTATTCCATCTCTTCCTAACATCCAGCAATTACACCAATTAAAATTCTGCACAAGATTAGCTATTTTCACATGCAATTGACGCCTTTCAAGTTTGCACACAATCCCCTATTTAATCATGTTCACACCTTCTACGCAACCTTATGGAGTTAGCAATGCCACTTACAAAAACCCCTTTCTTAATTCATACTAATAACAACCACAGTTCATAAGGCACAGGAATTCCATTATTTCCTATATATATGTGTACCGCTACCAACATCCTGCTTCACACCTGAAAACGATTAAACTCCATCCTCAAGTGACAATCTGCTCAATCGGCCACCCCCCAGCACACCCATACGAATACACAAATCAGATTCTCAACTCCACTCACCAAACACAGCAGAAAGATAACTGATTGATACTAAAGATTCATAAGTTCAAACATTCGGCCCCCCACAAACTGACGACAAGGCAGAAAAGAAAACAATAAAGCTTAACAAAACAGAAAAGAAGCCAACGGAACTAACCTAAAAGTTCCATCCTTCCCAAATCCACTTCCACCTAGAACAGTCTCCAACCTAACCGATTATTAGAGCCATCCAGCAGAGATGAAGTATCCTTCGATCCTAGATTTCCAACAACCCAGCAGTCATCAACCAGCGACGCCGAGAATGCAAAACAAGACAGAAAGAAAACAATCAAACAGCAAAAGCACAAGTCTCGAACCGAAAAAGAAGCGCCGGCAGAGAACAGTTGTGCGATGGCGACGGCGAACCCAGAAGAACGACGGAGGAGCAAGGCCGGACACCAGCTGGGGTTTGATCTCCAAGAATCGCGAAGTTTCCGCGTTTCCCTTCTGTCTCACGCGAAGGCCGACATATTAATAACCTAATCCCCTTTCCTTTTTTTTTTTTTGCCCAACCGTGTGAAAAGATGCAAAGGGAAAAACAAGAAAAGAGGGAGTAGTTTAAAATATCTTCCTTATTCATTTAATTCTAAGGAAGAGCTTTATGGTAATCTCATAACAATAAAGCAACATAAAGAAAAAACCTAATTTTATTATATTATTGTGAATTTTAAAATTTCCAAAATTCTTGGGTTGTTACAACTACTTTGAGATTCTTACAAAGATATTGATTCAGAAATAAACTCTCTAAAAGATATTGTCACTCACACTGGTGTCCAATTTCATCGGTCACTTTCGAGAGTCCAGTCGCGATCTCACCAGAGAAGCCATAGCCATAATCGGGTTTTGTGCCAAGAACCATAGTTGCTTCGAAGTTTGTCAGAGTTGACCCTTGTTCTTCATCATGTTTGAGATATCCTCGAAGCTTAGTTTAGAGGGCTCCGAGGACGGCAGTGACGAGAGGTCTGTTTGCGGCGACGAGAAGGCTCCGAGAACAACAGTGAAAGTTCTTGAAGTCTGCAAAAGATTCTGAATCTTTACACACCAGTCTTTAAGTCTGACAATAGTCCCAATTTGAGATTCTGCATATGGGAAATGAATGTGAAGGCAGGGTGGGTAATGTTGTTTCTGAATCTCATAAAGAATTTGAACCATTTGGGGATGGCAGGACTGAGGAGCAGTCTAATTTAGGCTTAAGTCACAAACCACAACATTAACTTCCATCATTCAATCCTATTTTCCACGAAGGATGAAAATGTCGACAAGTGTGATAGGCATGTGCTTTCTGGAGTGTGATACGAAAAATGTGGAGCACAACGTGAATGCATTAGCAGTAGGAAGGATTGCAGGGGTCTGTACGAGGATCTCGAGGCAACTAGAGGCTACTTTATCCTTTGGAGAAGCTTGCTGTAAATAGCTACATGAGAAAGAAGACATAGTTGAGGAGATTGTAAGATTGAAGGGTGGGGTTAATGCACTAGCCGAAACAAAGGAAAGCTCAAAGGGTGCCTCTACACAAATCCTAAATGCAATTATTGAGAATGATAGAGTTTAGCCCATGAGAGTTCCTTCTCCAGTACTGCTCAAACATAGCTAGGACCTTCTTGATTGATGTAGAACTGTTTTAGAATAAAAGCATGCTCTTTGATGTTTCACTTGTATTTTGGAACTTGTAAAGTGAGAGCAGTAAGTCAAACAACCAGAGCCTTCCCTTTTACAAATGAGTTCTAATTATCTTCAAGTTGATGTGTGATTTGGCAAGAAGAGCATTGCGTGCCGTAAAAGGTTTAGTGAGGTTGAAGAGATTGATTCAAGGGAAATCTATTAAATGACAAGCAACATTTACTTTATGTGAAGCAGCATCACTCGAAACTTATGGACATCTTAAAGAATCTTCTTCCATTAGTTTTCTGGAAAATCAGTTATCTAAACTACATGATTTTTCAATAGCAATAGATGTCATTATGACTTTTACAAGAGCTCAGTTGGAGGGACATATTGAGAATCTTGCTGAAAAACTTCACTCAACTTGTAGCCAAGTTGAAGTGCTTTGCAAGAAGAATCTTGATGTAGAATCTGAGTTATTTGACTTTCTTTCCAGAGAATCAACTTACACTGAAGAAAATGCAAGAGCTCAGAGTAGAGCACTAATTGACCAAAACAGTGTAATATATGAAAGAGCTTTCAGAATACAAGATCAGGGCAGAGAATGCCATTGATATTTCTTGTGAGCTTTAAAGCTATGGTGCTCTTGAAGTTGAAAGGCTGGAGCACTTGTTGGCAAGTTGTAGCAGAGAGATTGAAGACCTTTGTTTTGATAAGGAAGAAGTTGAAGTAAAATGCATAGTTTTTGAATCCAAATTAGATGAGCTGAAATGTGTAATGATGTTGCTAAAACAATTAGACAATGAACTGGAACTGGAGATTCTCTTGTAAAATACAATGAGGAGAAGTCCAAAATCGTTGTTGGACTTACCTTGATGAAGGAATTAATTGAAAGTGTTGGATCTCACCTCAAACTTCTGAAGGAAAGTGACACCATATTGCAGAAAAGGACTGACCCGTCTAATGAACCCATTGAAGAAAAGCTTCAGGCTAGAAATTTAATTTCTAACATTCCTACTATTGGGATAGAGATTGCTGTTAAAGCTCCTCAAGATCGTTCATCTTTGGATCCAATCTATAGTCCATTAAGTCCTAAAGAAGCCAAATCTACCTGTGGAGTGTGCAGTCAAGATCTAGAGAGTTCACATACGCCTATCAACGCACAACTTGAGGAAGCTCCTGCATTTGGAGTCTTCAAGGCTTGCAAAGAGAATTGATGTAACTCCATGAGGCCAAACAAGAACTAGAGGAATAAAGGTAGAACTAGTTGTTGGACGGGAATGTGCCGTAAATTTGGAGAATAATGCACCAGAAACAAAAACTAGTGCGTTCAGGGTGATGAAGCTGTACTTTACCATATTAAAAGGCTGCATGTTCATGATCATTTACTCCATCTGCTAGTGCTATAGCCGACATTGATGATGGCAGAGATCTCAATCAAATCAAAGGATGGGGGAGGATACACATAGGAAAAATAATGCACTCTCCATTAAGATCATGGCTAGTGATATGCAGATTAATTCTAATGAACATAGTCCTTAGAACTCGGAACACAATAAGAAGGAGGTGCTCTGAGCAATTCAAGCGTTGAAACTTCAATTTCTTTTGTGGGAAGCTTTGCTCAGAACTTAGTCCTTGGTTTCTAGTCATATTGGCATTCAAGTGGAGAAGTACAATGACAAGTGCAAAGACTTAATTGGCAATTGCATCCAATTGTTTGTAAGTATGGCAGTTACTGTTTATCATATCAACCCATATGATGATTTCTTCTCTGGCTTAACTAACCCAAAGCGTGAGAGTAAAGTGGGAGACATGGTGGTGTCTTTTTTATAATAATGCCATGGAGACCATAGTCAAGACATCTCCCCAGGTGCTAACAAGTTCAGACACAAGTACCAATTCAAGTTCAACCGCTTATTTGCTTGTTGAAGAAGATTCAAGTCGAGCAAAAGATGAGAATTTGGAAGAAGAAACATCATATGTTGAATTGAAAGAAGATTCAGATGAAGAAAAAGAAAGTAGATAGATGGGCAAGATATCTTCTATATTGGCAGTTCCCAGCAATTAGAGGCTTATTCTTAATGTGACTTGGAGGGTGACACTTGAAACGGTGAGATCTTTCATGGAGTTTGTGAAGTTCTGTGCTTGCATCATAAGATTTGCATGTGTTGTGCATGAGACAATAGCAGAGATTGTGAGATATGGTGCAACCAAATCAGCTGTTATAATTACAATATGTCTTTCTTTATGCCTACACTTAATGGGTGGCACTTGGGCTTTGGTTCCTGCTTAAGTGTTATATAAGAATTGTTTCATTCATTAAGTTGATTTGAATGGAAATTTGGACTTTGCCGAGTTGGGTTACGCCTCCTTGTAACCCAAGTGACTGATTTGAAGATATTCATATAGAATAGTGAAATTGAGGGTAAAATTAAAAAACAAAACAAAACAAAAAACAAACAAACAAACAAACAAAAAAGGAGGTAGATTGGGATATGCTTAACAAAATATTTCTCAAACAGAAGTCTTCATCTGTTGATTGTTCTAACCCTAATATGGAGGAAGAAATTTGTGATGATGGCTAGAAGGCAACTAACAATGAAGTTGGATGTCTGAATATGAAAAATGATAACATTGACAATCTAGGTAGCAATTATGACCTTGACCATGTGGAACCTATGAATATTGGCCCTTTGCCAAAGCTCTCCAAATCTTCATTGCCTGATGTTGAACAGAGAGGTACCAAGTGGCTAAATGATGATGAAGAGTATAATGATACAAAAAAGAGTTGGACTGTCATCAACAGTGGCGATGAAGTTGATGCAGTTGAAAATAACATAGTTGGGAATACAAATGCATTAGATGATCGGTCTGAGATGAAAGAAACCTGTACCAATTGCTGATGATCTTCCTTCACAGCATTTGGATAAGAAATTTTGCTACACTATTTGGATAAAGTAGCACTTGAAATTCATAAACATCCTCTATTGAGAGTAATTATTTGTAGGGATTGCAATTCTTTCATTGTAGAAAAGAAACATATGAAGGATCTCCATCCTCATTGCTCTAAGTGTCATTATGCATGCCGTGAATTGGGTGACCTTCGAGAATGTTCCAAGAAAACTTTCCAACTTGTCCTATTGTGCAAAAAAGCACATAGTTATCAATAATGGAGGTGCATGGCACAAACTGGGTGACCTTCAGCAAAGTCGCTCATGATCTCGTTATGCGTACGCAAGAAAACAATGGTGATAACTACCCTGAGGTTAGTATGAATGGTTAGTTTCGAGAAATTTCATTTTGATCCCTAACCTATTTTACCATAAATTTCATTCGCTGGTTATGACACTTCTAACCCATCATTGAGAAAGTACAGTTAAATCTGGGTGGATCCATGTTATGTTTGGGACCTGGATAAACTGAAATTGAAGAACAGTTAAATCCTAGTGGATCCATGTTATGTTTGGCACCCGAATAAACTGAAAATGAAAGAATAGTTAAAACGTGTTTCCATGATCAGTTTGGAACCCGGTAAAACTGAAAGTACAGTTAAATCAACGCTCCTTAATTGGACCCTGGATAAACTGAAAATTATACAATTAAATTCACGATCCTTAATTGGACCACGGTAAAACTGAAAATTATATAGTCAAATTCGCGCTCCTTAATTGGACCTGAATAAATTGAAATTACACATATCACATGTGTTTCCTTCGAGTCATTGGTGCCCTGCCGAAATAGAAGAACATGGAACTCGGTTAAATTGACTTTATTGCAGTTAAAATCTGAGTTCCGTGTAAAGTTTTGCGAGAAATGAAAAGAAGGCAGAACTCAGTTAAACTGACTTCATTGCAGTTAAAATCCGAGTTTTGTGTAAAGTTTGTGGGAAAAGCGAAAAGGAGGAGTCCACCTCCAAAAATAGAAGAACGCGAAACTCGGTTACACTAATTGCAGTTAAAACCCAAGTTCCATGTAAAGTTTTTAAATCCAAGTTATACGGTTGAGATTGTGTTCCATGATTAAGTTTGGAACTCGAACAAATTGAGCGAGCAAATGCAAATATTACAGTTACTGACCCTGTTCCGTGATTGGAACTCTAATGAACCGACCGTGTTCTGTGATTGGAACTCGAAGAAATTGATTGTGGTCTGTGATTGGAACTCGAATAAACCGACTGTGTTCCGTGATTGGAACTCGGATAAACTGACCGCGTTATGTGAGTAGAACCCAATACCACTAAAAGAACAGTTAAATCTGCATTTCCATGATCATTTTGGAAACCGGATAAACTAAAAATTATACAGTTAAATCCATGTTCAATGTTATGTTGGAACTCAGATAAACTGAATAAAGGATGCCAAGGTAGTTAAACTGACCTCTAACAAAGTGAAGCCATTGTTGTAAACCTTCACAACACTGATGCATCAAAACTTGCTCCAAGGATAACAAGGCGAATTGTCATGCTGACCTTAATCAGGTCGAAATGTTTGAATGTCTCATTTTCAGATCGAGTTTGAACATGTGATGACTTGCCCTTATTCTAGATTGAATCCATGTCAACGGAACCGGAATGGAGCATGGAGGTTTAATTAAAGACCTTTACCTAAATATTATACCCGGTTATTAATGCCAGAAGAATATTTGAGCAGATTATGTGTAATACATTTTTGACTTTGACTCAGTCATTGAATAGAACTCTGAACATATGTTTGAGTTCATATAATCAACTTATTGTTGAAATGAAGATTCAACTTGGACATAACATCCAGGTTAAAAAGTCAATGCAACCCGGTAGCCCAAAGACCTTGACTACTAGGTTGGGGGGCAACAATACAATTGTCAATATGGTAAGAAGAACAAACGGAAGCCCTTACCGGTTCCCGTTTGTGTGAATTTTCAAATGCTATCCCGGTTGCTGGAACGTCACTAATGAAAAAGCAGGTTCACTGTCAATCGAGATTAAGGCCAACGAGAACGAAGAATGAGTGAGAGACAATTAAGCCCCTAATTGGGGAAAAACATATTGCCGAAACATATGAACCCGGAAACTGGGATGCTTGGTGTGGAAAATCTTTAAAGCCGAGTAATTCAGATTTTATATCGGGGCAGTTCAATAGCTGAATATGAATGAATCTAAGAACATCAAGACTCGGACAAAAGCCAAATGAAAATCAAGTTGAAGCAGCTAGGATACGATGTCTGGGTTAAATAATAAATGCACCTCGGCAGCCCAAAGACCTGGACTACCGAGCTAGGGGCAACTATTACAGACCTGTACAAGGCCCATATTCAATATATGGCTCAACAAAGGGCAATCCATGTGGCACAGATATGACGACACATAACTTGGGCTTAGAGCTACAGAGGCCCACGAGTCCAAACCGTAACCCTAAGGTACACTTTAAATCAGAGGTAAACTTTAAAGGTATGCATATTCTCCCTGGCTATTTGCAATTCAACCTCACTGTGCACACACCTACCCCCTTTAGCTGGCTAGATGCTTATTTGTGTATAGTGATCTATCATCTTCATAGGTATCTGCTCCATAGATACCTAGGAGACAGAGTTAAACGATCCTATATCAACATACTAGTCCATTAAGGAAAAACATCTATTATTCTTATACAGAACATATTTTAAATTTAAATAATATTTAATAATTGATTTAAATAAATGAGAATATGATAATTTTAAAGACAACAATAAATGATAAATATTACTTAAATAAAGTTGGTTATACAAATTCACATTACTATTTTTTTAAAGTTAAATATAAAACTTGGAATTTTATTCTAATGTATATCAATTATTCATGTAGAAATGTAGAAAGAATTATAAAAATTAAAAGTGTGTTATGAATATATTGAATTATGTGGATGTTCATTGACTCTCAACTTTGCACGTTTTGTCACAGTTCATGAAAATCAATTGGGTATATTATATTATATTATAATATTATATAAAATTATGTAGTGGACATTAAAATCACCCATTATAGGCATTAAAGTCACCCACTACGTTTATAGTAGGGAGTGGGTAGAAGTTACATAAAACTTCTCTACTCTCCAACCATTATAAATTCTCTCCTCCCCCCTAAATGTACACCGAAAAGATTGTATTATGATCATACAGGAAACTGAATGAGAATTTCTATACACTTTCTCTCTCTCTCTTGATTTCTTTCTTGCTCTTTATTCCTACATTTCTTTTAGTTTTATAACATGTTATCAGCACAAGAGCTCTAACAAAGGCATGATTTCTTTAACGACTTCATCTACTTTCTTTAACTATACGTTTATTTTATCTATATGGGATAATTTGAGCCACTATATGAAATTAAAGAGATACTTTTATCGATTGTTCTTAACATTGGGTTTCATGGCTAAGACTTGAGATTATTATTGTTTTTATATATTATTTTGATTTCCTTTACGAGTTCTTTTATATTATTAGCATTCTTATTTTAGTATGGCCAAAAGCCATATGCCTCTGATTTCTTATTATGAAATTATATAACCAAAAGTCATGTTTCTTTGACTCTCATTTTGATATTATATAGCCAAAAGTCATGTAGCTTTTATCTTCTATCTTATTGTATGGTTGGAAGCCATAATGTTCAACTTTTATTTATCCTGAAGATAAATGGCCTGAAGCCATAATATTTTAATTTTGTTGCAATACTTTATGAATTATTTTTGTAAATTTCCTGTTATTATCATTAGTGTTTATATTAAATATTATGATAATTCCCGTTTATTTCTTTAATTAGTCTGAACCATGTCAGACCTTGCAAAACTTGAATTTGTGGCTCTTGACATTACCAAAAAGAACTATTTATCTTGGATGCTAGATGCGGAAATCCATCTAAATGCCTATGGTCTGGAAGACACAATTAAAGAAGGGAATCAGGCATCTAATCAAGATAAAGTCCAATCCATGATTTTTCTACGCCACTATTTGCGTGGGGTCTAAACATTGAATATTTGACAGTGAAAGACCCACTTGTTCTTTGGAACAAATTAAAAGATAGATATGACTGCCAAAAGATGATCATCCTCCTAAAAGCTCGATATGACTAGATACATTTGAGTTTGCAAGATTTTAAAATTGTAAGCGAGTATAACTCACCATGTTTATAATTACCTCTCAGTTAAAATTATGTGGAGAGAATGTTATTGATAAAGATATGTTATAAAAAACATGCTCTATATTTCACGCATCCAATTTGCTCCTGCAACAGTAATATCGTGAAAAGGGTTTCAAGAAATATGTTGAATTAATTTTTTGTCTCCTTTGAGCTGAATAAAACAATGAGCTTTTATTTAAAAATCATGAATCCTGTCCAACAAGATCAACTCCATTCCTAGAAGCGAATGCAGTAACTAATTAATCTTTTAGTAGCCAAGGACGTGGACGTAAAGGTGGCTACAGTCGTAGGCTTGCTTCAAATTGTGGTGGATCAAATTCTCGAAACCCAAAGTGGGGAAAGATTGATAAGAACCACAAAAGGGAAACTAGTGGAACTAGTGGGCATAATAAACATGTTGAAATTAATGCATGCTATCATTGTGGTGGTAAAGGTTATTGGTCCCATACCTGTTGTACGCCAAGACACTTAGTTGAACTTTACCAAGAATCACTAAAAAATAATGGTAAGAGTCAAAGATTGAAGTAAATCATATTGATAATTCCAAATTTGAAGATGTTAATTTTACTCATTTGAATATTGATAAGGCTGAGAATTCTAAGTTTGAAGATGTTGATTTTACTCATTTGAATGTTGCCGATTTCTTAGTATAAATTATCTCTTCCTATTTGGAACAATTATGTTTTAGTATGTTTAAACTTTCTTTTATCATATGTATTTTTTTTAATTATGTTTTATTTATTTTCTTGTATCTTTTAATGAAGAATGAATCTTATTAGCATCAATCTTGAAGATTTGTGTCTCGTTGATAGCATAACAATCCACACCATACTAAAATGATAAATATTTTTCTTAAAGGTAATGCAAGAAGCCAATGTTCAAACTATATCTAGTAGTATAAATTTGATTGAAGGCTCCAGAAGAGCTAATATTTTGTCACCTGAAGGAACAAAATTATGTATTAGTAATGCATTTTATTCTACTAAATCTAAGAGAAACTTATTAAGTTGTAAAGATATCCCTAGAAATGGATATCATATAGAAACAAAAACTAAAAATAATTAGGAATGTCTTGCTATCACAAATATAATTTTTGGTAGAAAATGAATATTAGAAAGTTTTCCTACCTTTTCTTTTGGTTTGTGTTATACATTTACAAGCACACTTGAAGCACATGCTATTGTAAACAGAAGTTTACCAATACAAACTAGAAGTTTACCAATGTAAACCAAAAGTTTATCAATGTAAAAAAACCAACAGTTTGCTAATGTAAACCAGAAGTTTATTGATGAATTTAATGTTTGGCATGACTAGTTAGGACATCTAGGGTTAACCATGATTCGACATATATGGTGTCCCCAGTAGGAAATCAATTTCTTCACAAAAGGGCCCAAGTTGTTGGAAGACCCAACGGTGTTAAGCCAAGTTGGATTTGAAAGTCGAATTTTGAATTTAAGTTTGAAATTCAAATTTGAATTTTAATTTAAGAGGTTAGATTATAAAAGATAATTTTGAATTATCTAATATATATATATATATCCAATAAAATTGGATGAAGGTAGGAGAAATAATAAATAAAGATTGAATTAAAAATGATTTTGAATTTTAGTTTAAGAGATGAATGTGATTCATCATCTTAAATTATTACTCAATCAATCAAGAAATAAATATGGTACATCATCTTAAATGATTGATTCAATCAATCCAAATAAGAATGTGATTTATCATCTTAAATTCAGTCAATCAAGCAAGGTATGAGTTTAATTCATTATGATTTGCATTTTCAAATTTAAACTTGGATTGAGCCTTTCTTGTAAGTACTTAAATTAGAGTTAAACTCCTATAAAGTACTAATTTTTGGGCATCCCTTTTCTTGTACATTTTTCTAGGGAGAAAAACAAGACACCAATTTGATTGATGTGTGCCACCAATTCAAGAAAAAGGTAAGTTCTCAATCTTGTTCATCCTATTTTCAACCTAATTCCAAAAAATCACCATCTTCTTAAAAAGAGAAAAACCCAAGAAAATGAAGCCTTAACCTTGCCATTGCCTAGCAAGTATCCAAGGAGTGGGAGGTTTCAAGAGAAAGAGTTCTCATTGCAATCGAGGGATAGCCGTGTGGATCAACATTAGAGGACATCAACCACATTGAAGTCTTTGAGTGATCCAAAGTAATTATAATCTTCAACAGTCGTTTCATCAAGTAATCCTAATTTCCAATAGTTGTTTTAACAAGTAATCCAAAAACTTATGATTATCATAAATTTTTACGAGTTCCCATCAGTATCGAAAAGTGTTATGAATTAATGATTAATAACTAACGCAACGAGTTAAGGTTAATAATCCATGAAAACCGTAAGGAGTTATGGGTTTTCGCAATGGTTAAACAGAATTTTTCATTTTCAACCTCATGAAATTTTGCATGAAAGTCATGCAATAGGCAAAATTAACCAACAAGTTTCATGGCTTATGTCATTACCATCACCCATATCATAAACGTCTCGAGGCTTAAGACAGACCACTATATGTCAATCTTTATGTTTATCATTTCAATGTAGTATACTTTGTGTGCTTATGAGGCAAGTACATAGAGCTCATAACCTTCTGCTTCACCAGTGTGAATGAGACAGGAGAAATTCACTGGTACATTTGAAGATAGTTATTGAGAAAGACCCATAATAGTTTAATTTAATAATTTCAACAAGCATATCATAATAAGGGACACCACAAAACCACATGTCTTTGTCACTATTGATTGTAGAACCTCACATGCCAAAAGTGCCAAAAGCTCTAGAATTTTGCGCAAGGAAGCCTTGATCACATGTGACAATGCAAAACTTAAAACTGTTGAAATTGCATGCTATAAATCTTGTTTCATAATCAACAGGAATCGTATAGAGAACTTGAAAATTATGTGAGTAAGATGTAACATCCCAAATTTTGGGATTTGAAATTTAGATTTTTATGGGAATTAATTATGTAATTTTGGCTTAAAATAATTGTGAAATTAATTATTGAAGATGTAGGCTTATTTTTCCCTTAATTAGTTTATTTTGGGAAAAATGGTAAATTCGAGCATGGAGTAATTTAGGTTTATCTTTCCTTAATTTATTTGGGAAAAAGAATAATTCAAGTAAGAAATAATTTGGACCTGAAAACTATAGAATCAATATTTTATGGCTTAGGAGAAATAAATTGTTATAGAAAAAGTCCTTATATTAAATTAAGGGTTTATTTCCCATAATTAGTCAATAATTACAATTAAGAATCTTAAGGGAATCAAGTGGGATAATTGCTTTGTCTCACAATACATAAAACCCATAAAATACACACATCAGCCCATTATCATATTTAAACCCACCCCATATACCAACAACTTATGCCCAACACGTGTTAATTTAAGAGACAACTATATATGTATGGGACAAGCAGAGGCTCGATGTTGTAAGACCCGGTGTGCAAATTTTGCATGGGACAGTGTACCTAGACCATAAAAGTTGTGTGTTTAGCACGGTGTGGAATACTCACAAGTATGTTGATCTTGGACTATAGTATGTCCAAGAAAGTTGTGAGGCGGGTAGAATATTTAAATTGTACCAGGTGGCAGTGGATATGCCGATGGCATAAAGGTGATTTTATGGGCATTAAAGCCATAATATCCAGTACTACGACAATGGAATGAGCCAGAAGGTGGATTGTAACGGGCAGAGAAGCCTGAGTAACCAAGTGCTTGGAGAATTGGCTAGTGGGTCCTGTATGGTTGAGAACTATACCTGGGTACAGAATGGATAAGAATGTGGTATGATGAGTTGTGTGCTTAGTAAGTATACATAGGTTCATATTTCGAGGACGAAATTTAAATTAACGGGGGGAGAATTGTAACAACCCAAATTTTGGGATTTTAAAGTTTGAATAATATATGAAAATTAATTGTGAAATTATACCTAGAATAATTATTGGAAATTTAGGCTTATTTTTCCCTTAGTTTATTTTTGGGAAAAGAATAATTCAAATAAGGAATAATTTATGCCTAAAATTATAGAAAGAATATAAGAGAATTAAATGGTGGAATTTGGCCAAATGATTAAACTAATTATTTGGAAGATTAGGAAATTATTTTCCATATAATATTTAAAAGTAAAAATTATGGAAAAAATTTGCAAAAGATAAAATGTGGATAAAAGCTCAACATCTGGCAAATATATATATATAGATATATATGTATACGTGGGGTATATTTATGTGGGATATGTGTATATACATATCCATGTTCCTTTGTTGATCAATTTTCCCCAGCCCAAGAATAGCATTACCAAGTCCTCCACTGCAACTTTTCCCCCGTGAATGAAGATCAGACTATTAGGCTTCAAATTGGTTTTTAACTAAACTTAGGTTCATTTTCATATCCTTGGCCCAACCAGGAACCAGTTTCGTAGGACGAGCTCTTCCTGCTCGTCCGTACGGACGAGCTCTGAACCGTCCAGATTTGATCTTTTTTAATTTTCATTTTTATTTTTTTCTATATTAAAAAATCATTTTTTCAAAAAATACTAGTTAAGAGATTATCTTTATTTTAAAGTCTCTACCCATTAAAATTATTTTTAATAAAAAATATAAAATTAAAAAAAATCAGATCTGGATCGTCCAGATTTGCATCTGGACGGTCCAGAGCTCGTCCGTACGGACGAGTAGGGAGAGCTCGTCCGTAGGACGAGCTCTGAATCTGTTTCCGGCCCAACCACAACACTCACCCTAACTCATTAAAATTGCAGCAACCCATAACCTTATTAAACAAATTAGTTTCCTCTTTTATTCCTGACTGCACGTGATTGTTAAATATAACAGCTAGCTAGATACACTCCTAGTTCTCTAATAACCACTCAACTAGTGAAACAAGTAATAGCAACAGGAACACGCAAGACAATCATAACGCGGTTTGCGGAAACAGCAGAAGGAAATCAGATCACGTCGTTTCCTCCAGCTTTCTACCAATGCGAAAACACAGAGAAAAAGAGAGTCAACATGAGACCATACTTCTCGGGGTTTTTTACCATTATAATATAAAATTAGAAAAGAATTACCTGAATGCTACGTGTCAGAAACTATTTCCCGAAGTACTACGGTCAATGGCGTGCTTGAACGCACGCCATTTAATTCGCCAACCATCACCCGCCACCTGGACGTGGCGGGTGATTTCACACGCCACCTCGAAGTTGGCGTGGGGTCAGACACGCCACCCATAAAGTGGCGTGCAGAAAATTTGTGGTGTGCTTTTCTTTTTTTTTTAAATTAAAATAAAATAATTATATTTAAAAATATAAATAATAATTATATATAATTATAAATATAATTATTATAGGATAAACTTAGTTAGAGAATAATTAATTAGTTAGTTAGAGAAAAAATCTCTAACTAATAATTAGTTAGAGAATTTTTTTTCTAAAAAATATTTATTCTAACTATTTAACATAATAATTAATTAGAAAAATATTTTTAGTTAGGATAAAGGCACAAAATAGAATAATTAATAAAGGCACAGTCTGTCATGGGTGGTTACACACAAAATCAATTAATGAATTTAAAAAACAAAGTGAACAACAAATAAACAAATAATGTATGAATCAACTGGGGCTGATTACTCCATTCATGCCAATCCCCCCCTCTCATTCTCCACACGAGCCAGTTTCTGCATTCTCAGTGCTCTTGCTTTTTCGCTATCATTTCTCTCTTCAATTCACATAAAGCTTTTGATGTTCTTGTTCTTCTGAAAAAACAAAAAGATTTGGAGTTCGGCTTCTGTTTCAGAGTTTGTCAATTGAAGCAACCTGTTTCTTTTCAACTTTATTTTCTGCTTTTTGAATTATTATTTTACTCTAAACTAAGTTTATCCTAACTAAAAATATTTTTCTAATTAATTATTATGTTAAATAATTAGAATAAATATTTTTTAGAAAAAAAATCTCTAACTAATTATTAGTTAGAGATTTTTTCTTTAACTAACTAATTAATTATTCTCTAACTAAGTTTATCCTATAATAATTATATTTATAATTATATATAATTATTATTTTTATTTTTAAATATAATTATTTTATTTTACTTAAAAAAAAAAAAAGAAAAGCACGCCACATTTGTGGCGTGCTTTTCTGCACGCCACTTTATGGGTGGCGTGTCTGACTCCACGCCACCTTCCAAGTGGCGTGTGAAATCACCCGCCACGTCTAGGTGGCGGGTGATGGTTGGCGAATTAAATGGCGTGCGTTCAAGCACGCCATTGACCGTAGTACTTCGGGAAATAGTTTCTGACACGTAGCATTCCGGTAATTCTTTTCTAATTTTATATTATAATGGTAAAAAACCCATACTTCTCGGGCCCCATGCGAAATACCCACTATGCATTTCCTTTCCAAACCATTAGTTTTTTTTCCTCTCGGACCAGGCTCTTCACATATTATATGTTCAATGCTCCTTGTGTCTCCAAAACCAGCAACCAAGTCTGAGAGTTCGAGAAGCAAGAGAGAAAAAGGAGAGCTAATAGGAGAAGGAGAAAGAGAGCAGGTTGAGAGTGAGAACAAAAAACAGAGACAGAGAAGCTAAAGAACCACCTACACTCCACTGTGTGTTGTGAACTCAGCAGCGTATAACCATTCGAACAGAACCATCTCAACCCATTTCTTTATTCTCATTCACCTCTACACAAAAACTCAGAACCAAGGACGAGAGACAAAAAACACAGTGAGAGTTTGACATGTAGAGAGCGAGAATGAGAGCATGGGAGAGATGAAGAAAATGGGAGAGAGACCAAGAAAGAAGTTGCGATCAAGGGCAAGAATGTGGGCTAAGATGAGAGGAGAGGGCTGTGATCAAGAGCAACGAGAGAAAGAAAAACCAAACGAGAAGCACGATAGTTGGAAGGAAAAAGGAGTCTAAACGCATGCAAGCTTGGCTTTCGGTTAAGGTGAACACTTTTCCATCTAGCTATTACATGTTGGGACTAAAGGGAATCATAGAACGTTGAAACTCTGTTTTATCGAGCTGAAGCAGAGGCTAATGTATCAGTTGCTACAGTATTTTCATAAATGAACAGTAGCACGTGTTATTGTAGCATTTGTTATGTTTTGCTGTTATGTTTGGAGCACTGAATTTTAAGTAAGGCAAAACTAGGGTAAACAAACTCGTTTAACCATAAAATTTTGTGAAGATTTAGTAAACATAATAAGGTTTAAAACAAGTCAAAAGCCACCCAAAACGGACATGTAGAATGAGAGATATGATTTCCCAAAGTTTAGCCAAAATCTGGAATGTTTTCTGTACTTTTGGTGAACAGTAATTTTCAAGATTGATTCTGAAATGTCAAACATTTGATTTTGTCCTTGAAATTTTTACAGTAAATAGTAGGCATCTCAAACTTTCCAACGAGCCAAAGAACACATAAAACGGAGGTCTATAACTTCAATTATAATTTTTGTAAGTTGAGTGAAAAACCTGGACATTTCTGGTATGCTTCTGGAGCAAGGAATAGACGTGGCATTTCGGACCAATTTAGCCTTTGAGTCTCTACATGAAATTTTCCAGATAAAAATTAGACACATAGAGGTTTAATTTGATAGGTAATTCGTTGAATTCCGATAAGTATTGAGGGAGATATGATTTTTCGAAGATTGGTCAAGAAATCTGGAAAATTCTGGACATTGTTTGTGTTTTTTCGAAAGTTGGAAATTTTCTCAGCCATAAAACATCTTGGTGACTTTAATTTATGAAAATAGACTGATCAAGGTTTAAATAGAAATTGGAATCACTCTATTTAGAATTGTATAGGTTCAGTTATGAATTTTCTAAATTCTTAGAAAAGTTAAAAGCTGAATTTTTGGTAAGTCTTAAGTTAGTCACGCAAGTTGTTAATTTGCGCATAACCTTCAAAGTAAAGGTCTTTCTTTTGGATAAATTGTCTATTAAGGGTTATAAAGACTCTACAGTGATAAGGAAACCCTTCTTAACATTTTTTTTAAAGGACATGGCTATTAATAAAATAAATAAATAATAATAAATATTATTATTATTTATTAAAATGGGTATTATTAGTAAGGGGATTTTTAGGGATTAATCCATTTTTAATCCTCTAAGAATGACTCGCATAGTTAGTTGTTTTACGACACAAGTAGTGACTAATTACAATGATAAACGTTTATAGGCATACTTTAACACCTCTTCTGATCCCAGCACATTCGGACGAGTTAAGGATCCAAGCTTGAGGTGGGTAACTGTTATCTTATTACCTTGTGTGTATGTATTACATGTATGACTGATCATGTTGCTAGATAATTTTGCATGTGTGTATTCTAGCTATAGATTGAGGCTGCGTGTCTCATAGGGCTGCGTGTCCTAAAGGGTTGTGGTCCTTGGCCATTAACTGTGGTTATGGTGCGTATATTTATTGTGAATTATTCTATGCTGATACATGTGTTATACTGTCTTCTACATTTCATATTTGCATATAAGATTAACTGTTACCCCTGGAGTTCATTCATTTGAACTCCAGACCACATGAAAGAGACAGGTAGTGGTTCGAGATCAAGAGGCAAGATGCAGCTGTAAGGGTTACAGCAGATGGAACCTTTTGGAAAAATAGGATTAGATAGACTGTATTGTATTGTTTATCATGTGTTAATTTTTGGATTCTTGTAGTAAGATATCCCTAAGGGATTTGCGAAAAATTTGTCCTCATATTTTAGAACGAAGTTATTTTATGAAAGATTTATTCCGCAATTAAGTCGTCCAAATCATTTCGATGCATGTTCGCTATAACTCTGATAAATAAAGGCACATTTAGGGTGGACATTACATAGGAGGTTTGGTCCATAGCTATTTGGCATTTGGACCAATTTGGAAAATCCTTATGAACGCGTTTATCAACATCAACAGATGATTTTGCATGGCTATGCACTTATCGCCTAACATGAATTTTGAATTCCTTATTGTCATATCTGTATATAGTCAATTAGAAAGCAATATTTTTGCAAATTAGGATGATAGAATCAAAGGTTACTGATTGTCTTACTGAATGTAAGGATCAACTTGACTACAATTTGTTAAGACATGCCTATGGGCTTGCAATTTCTCTTTAAAGGTAAGCTTGATGTACTTAAATCCATCGATTGGTTTTCCAATAGGAGGGAACAATAAGCCAGAGTGAGGGCAATCATCAACACAAGAAAGACATTTGTCAGATGTCTTAATGTCATCAAAATATCTTGAGTAAAAATTAGGTCTCATCCTAAATGCCATGCCATTGAACCCTTGGAGAAGCCCTATTTCTGACATATAATTTCAATTTGCCTAAGAACATGTAAGTTTAAGGACATGCTATTAAATTTTAAATTTAATAAAGTATGGAGTGTGTTTAAAGAAGATATAAAATTTCGTACCTCTTAATAGGATACATCCACCAATAATGAACTGGGCCACCAAGCTTTGCTTCTTCGATTAAGAGTATAGTGAGATGAACCATTTTAGTGGGAAAGGATGGTGGGAATATCATTTCCATATGACAAAGGGTTAGAATAATTCTCTCTTGTACCTGATCAAGTTTATCAATGCTCAAAACTTTTGCATACAACTTCCTGAAGAATGCACAAAGCTCCACTAATACCATAAACATATCTTGAGGGAGTTTACTCTTTATTTCCAACGGTAGGATCTGTTGCACCAGAAGATAGGCATCATGACTATTTAACATTGTTAGCTTTCGAGCCTAGTTGTCAAATCGTGTGGCACTGGAAATAATATTCTATATTAGATTTCTTATTGCTTTTGATGTCAAATCGCCAATTATACCCTTACATACATGGTTACGCTCGCATTTTTAATAAGATTCCAGCTAAAAGCATACAAGTATTGTAATGTTCTTCTTCGAGTATGAATTTCTGCCCTTATCAAAGAAATTTCTTGTTACTTCTTGATTTCTATTGATGTGTGAAAGAGTTATTTTTAGGTCAACTATGTGTTTTTCTAGTGAATTTGTAAAAATGGTTAGTTTTTTGGAATTTTTTCCAATGTCTCTGTTTCTATAGTGTGACCAAATGTTAAGTTCTTAGCCCTGTTGGAACGAGAGTTTTGTAATTGTGTTTAATTATCCATTTTCTGCAATGAATGCTACATTATAATCCCCGTTCTTACCCATTTCTATTGGGTTAAGAATTCTGTAATTGTGTTCGAATTGAGTGAAGTATTTAGATTAGAACTTCGATTTATTTTTGCTAAGAATAAAAGCTTACAAGAATTTTTGCTAAGAATTGATACACTTATGCCACTTAGAGATAGATGAGTAAAAGCATTTTCATCATGGTGGTTTATACTGATTATTAATTTCTTTATTTTGCTACCTAAAGTTCTCTTGATAAGTCTTTCCCATACTTTTCCAAAAGCATTTTATTGTTTGATTTCCTCCTTTTCCTTTTCGAAAATTTAAACTTCTTAATATCAAAAATACCAATATCAAGTTTAGCTTTATAAACAATTTCATGCCCCCCTTTACCCATTATATATTCATCATGTAGATGTTCTGTAGCTTTTAGTAAGTTAATAATTATGAAATATGCCTCATCATTTGAAAATGAGTTGTATGTTAAGGTAATTAGATTTATATTATGGTGAGGTTGTTGGGTTTCTTATTCCATGAAAGAAGGAACAAATAATTTAATTATGAAATTTTTTGTTTTAGTATGGCCACACTGTTAGTTCTCTGATGGTTTTGATGATTGTCAACAACTACAAACAATTGAAGAGGTTTTGCTCTTAAGTGTCAAAACTCTGGTTAAGAGCAAACCTCGAGGTTGGGTTTGTAACCTCGAGGTTTGACCTTACAGAAGCTTTAAAAATCAAGTGATTCGAATGTTGCAAAACTTGGTTTCACAAGTTATATGTGAAACCTCGAGGTTGAGAAGTCAACCTCGAGGTTCTGGTTCAGTTGGAGAATCCAAGTTTCTTCATTATCACTTGTAACCTCGAGTATGCAAAGCAAACCTCAAGGTTCAACTCATACAGAAAGGTCATGTTGTTCATCAAGCACATGAACCTCGAGGTCCATATTTCAACCTCGAGGTTGGACACTTTGTTTTGAAACTTAAGCTCGATGAAAACACCTTTGACCTCGAGTATGATGTTGCAACCTCGAGTTTTATCACTTACAGAGAGCACACTGGTTTTCAAAGTATTGAAAACCTCGAGGTTAACATTGTAACCTCGAGGCTGGGCTTTATGTTTAACTTTGAACTTTGCACTTTCAAAGAACCAACCTCGAGTACAGATGTACAACCTCGAGGTTGTCGGGCTCCAGTGAAAACTGAAGGTTTGAAACAAACTTCAAACCTCGAGGTTACCTTTGGAACCTCAAGGTTTGCAGGTTAAAGAGATTTATCAGAAGGTTTCTTCTCAAGAGAAACCTCGAGGTTCACTTTGCAACCTCGAGGTTGAATGATTTTAAAACGAAGGTTTGCCTGAGGATTTCAGGCCAACCTCGAGGTTGGATGAACTAACCTCGAGGTTAGTGACCGTTGAAGTTTTTTCAAATTTGTGAAATCTGCTATAACTTGTTGTTTGATCTAATTGCTTTCATAAATCATTCACTCATGATCCCAGATATGTTTAACAAGTTTGTTGAGTGTTTTTCAGTTAGCACAGATCAAGATTATTGAAGATTTGTGAGAAAAAGCAAAAAGGTGAACAGTGCATTTAATGCACCTGCACAATCTCATCTACTTTCGGCTAATCCATCTGAGCACGCCTTCTAAACGTTAAAGAATGCTTACTACAACAAGTAAAGACATCTCCAACGGACAAAAGCTTCAACAGACTCAATATTCAAATATCAAGCCCATGACAGAGAATCAAATGAAGGGATAGCTTGTGCAACTTGCAATATAATATTATATCCTTCAAGACAAAAGGGAATGGACCACAGCCTGGCGTGATAAACATTCAGCATACCTTGCAGACAACTTAGGCTCCTCTGAATAAAGTTGAATCAACAAACAAGATAGTATGGGCCTCATCATTCAGCTGCAAGAAAGTGAAAAACGTGCAAATCTGAAAGTGGTGACAGCATATTTACTCAACAGCTTCTGCAGCAACTTTACACATGGAGAAACACTTGCAACAGCTAGTTTTTCAAATGGGAAGAAGCTCCAACGGTTACCTAACGTCCACAAGCTTCAAACTACCATAAATAGCTGAAGATTTGAAGAAACAAGACAGAGAAGACAGCTACAAAACTTCTGCACGAAAATACCTATTCTTTCTCTGCATATACATTAGATTGTATCTTTGATACATAGAGCTTCAGTGTGTAACCTTATCTGCTCTTAGAGAGAGTCTATTTCATTGTATATCACTCATTGTAATAATCTCAAGTCAGTGGGACTTGGAGATTGGGAAAATCAGAGTACAACTTGTAAGGGGGAGTGTGTCCTAGGGAGAGGAACATCCTGCATTTACAGAGGGTGTATTGATTACAACTTGTAAGGGGGAGTGTGTTCTAGTGAGAGAACAACTCTTAGTACAGAGTGTGTAATCAATATTTGATTATAGTGGATTGAAAATCCCAGGTGAGGCTTGGGGACTGGATGTAGGTCAGAGAAAGGACCGAACCAGTATAAATCACATTGTGTAAAGCTTTCCTTCCCTACTCCTCAGTTAGCCTCTGTTTTCATTAGTCAAAAACAGAGCTCAATCCTTAATTTTTTAAAGATACCCAATTCACCCCCCCTCTTGGGTATTTAGCTCCACTCTTCATTTGGTATCAAAGCAAGGTCTTCTCAGAAGAGTTTTACCACTCGAGAAGGATCACTATGGAAGGAATTCTTCCAGATGGAGCTTCAATCAACAGACCTCCCGGTTTCGACGGCGAACACTACTCTTTCTGGAAAGCAAAATTTCGTGTGTTCGTGATGGCTACAGAATATGGTCTATGGAGGGTCTTTGAGACTGGAGACTATGTTCCAGTCAAGGTAGAAGGAGGCATCACTGTTCCCAAGACAGAAGCCGAGCTCAATGATGATGATAAGAAGAACATCACTCTCAATAGCAAGGCTATCCTGATGCTTCAGAGTGCTCTTAGTCAAAAGGAGTACTTTCGTATCTGTAATTTGTCAACAGCTAAAGAGATGTGGAAGGCGCTGGAAATAGCTTATGAAGGAACATCTGGAATCAAGGAAAATCGCGTCAACATTCTAACCACTGAGTATGACTTGTTGCGAATGAAGCAAGGCGAGAGTATTGGAGAATTTCAGTTGAGATACACTCACTTGACCAATCAGCTAGCGGCCTTGGGAAAGCTTTTTGATCAAGGAGCTCAAGTGAGGAAAATCCTCAATATTCTGACAAAGGATTGGGAAGCAAAAGTTACCGCCATTGAAGAAGCTCGTGGAGAGTCAATGACTTCAGTTGCCGCATTGTTTGGTAGCTTATCTGAATACGAGAGCAAACTGAGGTTCAAGAAGGAATTAGAAGATGTCAATGGTGGCAACAATCGCAACAAGGGAGTGGCTCTCAACGTGGAAAAGGATGAGGAAGATGAGGACGAGGATGAAGAGATTGGCATGATGGTCCGGAGATTCAAGAAGTTTTATAAAAGAGATCAAGGCTTCAAGAAATTTCAGAAAGGAAGTTCGAGCTATGAATCAAAGAAGCCTATCATCTGCTATGAATGCGAGAAGCCCGGACACATCAAGGCAGAATGCCCTCAGCTGAAAAACCAAGAGAAAGAAAAGAAGAAATTCAAGAAATACAAAAAGAAGGCATATGTGTCAGCTATATGGGGAGATAGCTCATCGGATGAGGATGAAGCTGAAGAGGATGAAAGTGAAAAAGCCAACATATGCCTGGTTGCTGAGGAAGAAGAACAACCTAGTGAAATAAATGAGGTATATGAATCTCTTCCTTCCTATGATGAATTGTTTGCTGAATACAATGTTGTTCAAAAGGAGTTTGAAAAACTTGCAGACAAGTATATGTCTTTGAAAAGAAAAAATTCTTTTCTTGAACTGCAAATTGAAAACTTCTCTTCTCCTCAATCTCTGATTTGTGATGAATGCTCTATCCTAGAGAAAAAGAATTCACAACTTACAAAAGCACTTGAGAAATTTACTAAGGGAAGTGAAATGCTCAATGTGATTCTGAAACAACAACGTTTTACAAACGATAGATCGGGCATTGGTTATAGACCAGACTTTGATAAGAAGAAAGGAAAGAAAAAGAATGGACAAAAATCCTATATGAATTATTTCACTAAATCTGTTCATTCCTCAAACCCTTTTGCACATTGTACATATTGCAATAGGAAGGGTCATTCTACTTCATCTTGTTTTCATCGAAAAGAAAGAAAAGCTAAACCTGTAGGAAATTATGTCTGGGTACCAAAAGGAACATATGTTCCCAAGGTGCATGCTAACCCCAAAGGACCCAAGAAAAGATGGGTACCTAAAACTTGACCTCTGGTAATCTGCAGGTATGTCTTAGAGCATCAAGGCCGAACAAGTGGTACATTGATAGTGGATGCTCAAGACACATGACTGGAGACAAATCAAAGTTTTTATCAATAAAGCCAAAAGATGGAGGTAGAGTCACGTTTGGAGGTGATCAATCCGGGAAAATCGCTGGCATTGGTGAGATAGGCAACAATGAAGGCCCACTCATCAAAGACGTCTACCTTGTAGAAGGATTGTGTCACAATCTCCTAAGTGTGAGCCAAAGCACCGATAAGGGTAATTTGGTAATATTTGACTCTGATGAATGCTTTATTGTTAAAAAGGATTTGATCTCCATAAATGATTTGAAAAATAAAGCTTTATTTAGAGCACCTAGAGATGGAAACTGTTATACTTTGAACCTCTCTAGCAATGCTTCTACTTCTGAAAATTGTTTTGTAAGTAACTTGAATGAGAGTTGGCTATGGCATAAGCGATTAGCTCATGTTAATATGTATCAACTTGACAAGTTATTGAAAAAGGATTTGGTTATTGGCATTCCCAAACTGAATTTCAAAAATGATATGATTTGTGATGCTTGTCAAAAGGGAAAACAGACCAAATCTTCTTTTAAAGCTAAAAATGAAATTTCAACAAACAGACCTCTTCAACTTCTTCACATGGATCTAGTTGGACCAGCTAGAGTGAAAAGTCTTGGTGGAAACTTATACACTTTGGTCATTGTTGATGATTTCTCTAGATTTACTTGGACAATATTTTTATCTTCTAAAGATGAAACCTTTGATCAGTTTGTTTCATTTGCCAAGAAGGTCCAAAACGAGAAAGGGTTATCAATTTCAGGAATACGGACTGATCATGGTGGAGAGTTCGAGAATCAAGCCTTTGCTGAGTTCTGTGACAGTATGGGGATTGATCACAACTTTTCAGCACCAAGAACACCACAACAAAATGGTGTTGTGGAGAGAAAGAATAGAGTACTCACTGAAATGGCTAGAGCAATGTTGAACGAGTACATCACTTCGCAAGTATTTTGGGCTGATGCCATGAGTACGGCTTGCTACGTCTCCAACAGAGCATACTTGAGAAAGAAGCTGAATAAGACTCCATACGAACTCTACAAGGAAAGAAAGCCAAACCTAAGCCACCTTCGTGTCTTCGGCTGTAAGTGCTATGTGCACAATAATGGTAAAGACAATCTTGGTAAATTCGATCCTAAAGCTGATTTAGCTATCTTTATTGGTTACTCTAATAGGAGCAAAGCATATAGAGTTTTTAATACTAGAACTAAGATTGTTGAGGAATCTATACATGTTGTATTCTGTGAATCTGAATCTGATAAATCCTTGGATGATGAAGAGGAGACTATTTTCAAAAACAAATTCTTTTCGAAAAATGCTCCTACTCCTTCTGAAAATTCAGAAAATGTTTTTGAGGCTGATCCTGAAAACAACTTAGAAAATCCTGATCAGTCTCAACCTAGAGCTTGGAGATTTTTAAGAAATCATCCTTTAGACCAAGTCATAGGTGATGTAAATCAAGGAGTCAGGACCAGAAATAGTACTCTGAATGAAGTTACATTTTCTGCATTTATTTCACATATAGAGCCCTCTAAGATAGAAGAAGCCCTTTCAGACAATGATTGGGTGATTGCTATGCAAGAGGAGCTACATCAATTTGATAGAAATCAAGTTTGGGACTTGGTACCTAGACCCAAAGACCATCCGGTAATTGGGACAAAATGGGTATTCAAGAACAAACGTGATGAGTCAGCCATCATTGTGCGTAACAAGGCTAGATTAGTGGCCAAAGGCTACAATCAAGAAGAAGGAATAGACTATGAAGAGACTTATGCTCCAGTAGCTAGATTGGAAGCAATAAGAGTTCTTCTAGCATTTGCATGCACAAAAGGCTTTAAACTCTATCAAATGGATGTCAAAAGTGCTTTTCTAAATGGTTTCATTCAAGAGGAGGTGTATGTTGAACAACCTCCAGGTTTTGAAAATGATCAATTTCCGGATCATGTTTTTAGACTTAAGAAAGCCTTGTATGGTCTTAAGCAAGCTCCTAGAGCTTGGTATGAAAGATTGAGTCAATTCTTACTCAATCAAGGATTTATCAGAGGAAAGGCTGATACAACATTGTTTATCAAGAAAAATAAATTAAATGAGATTTTAATCGTACAGATATATGTTGATGATATTATTTTCGGTGCTACTAATGATTCTTTGTGTGAGGAATTTTCCAAGTCTATGCAAGGTGAATTTGAGATGTCAATGATGGGAGAGCTTAATTACTTCCTTGGGCTGCAAATCAAGCAACGTAAAGATGGGATATTCATATCTCAAACAAAGTATCTGAATGATTTGCTGAAGAAGTTTGGAATGGACAAGTGCAATGGGGCTGACACACCAATGAGCACAACTACTTCTTTGGATGCTGATGAAGAGGGCAAGGACTTTAACATCACCAAGTATAGAGGAATGATTGGATCATTGCTCTATCTCACTGCAAGTCGCCCGGACATTCAATTCAGTGTTGGAATGTGTGCTCGGTTCCAATCCGCACCCAAAGAGTCTCATGCTGAACACGTGAAGAGAATATTCAGATATCTATCTGATACAAAGACTCTTGGGCTATGGTTTCCTAAAGGTCAGCCGGAGCATCTTGTGGCATATTCAGATTCGGATCATGCTGGCTATAAGACGGATAGAAAGAGTACAAGTGGGCAATGCGAATTCTTTGGCAACTCACTTGTCTCTTGGTTTAGCAAGAAGCAAACTACCGTGGCGGTGTCCTCAACAGAAGCTGAATATGTGGCTGCCTCAAGTTGCTGTGCTCAAGTGTTGTGGCTGAAGCAACAACTTGCTGATTTAGGAGTGCACTTAAAGGAGATTCCAATACTATGTGATAACACTAGCACAATAAGCTTGGCCAAGAATCCCGTGCAACATACAAGAACCAAGCATATTGATGTGAGACATCATTTCATCCGGGATCATGTCCAGAAGAGAGATGTGAAAGTGATGTTCATCCCAACTCATCTTCAATTGGCAGACATTTTCACCAAACCATTAGCCAAGGATCCATTCACATTCATAAGAAGAGAATTGGGAATGGTAAATCCCAATGAGTTGTAAGTAATTCTTGTCTACTTTTATATTAAAATATGGTTTTGATGATTATAGATCACTAACTTTAGCATCGGAGTACATAGACAATCTTATGCAGGACTTAGGTTTGCTGTCAAAGGGGCAAACCTCGAGGTTCAGTAGTCAACCTCGAGGTTGGAAGAGTGTCAAAAGGTTCAAGATATCTGATGGATGGAACCTCGAGGCTCAAAAGCTAACCTCGAGGTTATCGGGGCAAACTGTCAAAATTGAGAATGCTTAAAAGCTGGAACCTCGAGTATGGGATTAGAACCTCGAGGTTGGTAGCAAACAGAAGAGACATCTCATCTATCAGACAGTCGAACCTCGAGGTTCTGGAGGCAACCTCGAGGTTGGAGGTAAGAATTTCAAAGGTTAGTGAATTTTTATTCATCTAACCTCGAGGCTGAGATGTCAACCTCGAGGTTGATCGCAGAGTTTAGTGAACTTTTGTTCATCTAACCTCGAGGCTGAGAAGTCAACCTCGAGGTTGAGAGCGTGTCTATATATATGCTGCTGTGAAATTTCATTTTTACTGAACCCTAACCTCGAGTTCACTCCTTCTCTCTCGTCACTTCCTCTTCCAATCTTCATCTTTCTGCACATTTCTTCCACTCTCTGTCTACAAATGGCCTCGAAATCTCCTTCCCAGTCAGAATCTTCCTCCCATTCGAACGATGAGACAGAATCTTGGTCTCCCTCTCCACCTCCAAAACGTCAACCTTCCCCTGAACCTCAAGCAACCAAGCCTGTGAGGAAGAAGACTCGGTCTCTTCGCTTGCGCTCTGGGGTTGATAAGCACATCCCAGGGATGCCCATTGATCCTCCTCCATCTCCTCCTCCGAAGAGCAAACCGAAGGGCATTTCCATCAAAGAGCCCAGTCAAGCTGAGTCTAAAAAGAGGAAAGTGCCTGAAACAACCGGTAAAGGGAAAGAGAAAATAGGAGAAAAGGCCAAGAAGGCAAGGACCAAGAATCCCTCAAGGCCTCAAGTTCAATCATCCTCTCAGGCCTCACAGCAAAAGAAGTTGGAGAAATTTGCTGTGAATGCAATAGAGGATATCCGGGATATCAGATCACCCCCAGAAGGATTCGTCACTGCTGCTTCATCCTTCTCCTCCAAGGAAGAAAATGATAAGTATAGAGAAACTTATCTCTCTAAAGTTTTCTGTGCTTCAGTTGCCATTAATTTAGAAAACTTCCACAAAGAGTGCAATTTTGATCTCAGTCCTTGGATCAAAATGTATGAACCCTTTATCTCCATTTACTGTCCATACACTCCTAGTCTGGTTAGGATGTTCTATTTTAAAATGGAAGATGTGAGTGTATTGGACTCTGAGGGAGAGTTGGTGGAGGAAAGGGTGTCAACCACAGTAAGAGGTGTCAAGTTTACACTTTCTGCTGATACCTTTAAACAAAATTCTGAAAGTCAAAAACCCACCTCCTGTTCCAGAATTTTCTTATACCAATCAAGAGGTATATGAAACTCTTATTCCAGGCAAACCCTTTCCACCTGACCAACAGATAAAGCTAACCTTCAAGCCTAGGGACATGCCACAAGAACACAGAGTTCTTTGGTATGTTTATTCAAGGAACTTTGTTCCTAAGGCTGGGAACTACACCCATTTTACCTCCCTCGATTATAGACCATTCACTGCCTTTGTGAGGAGGGTGCCCTTTAATATTGGGGATTGGCTTCTTCAGGGGATGAAGTCATTCAAATTTGCCAAAAAGCCATTGACTCATATACCCTACCCTTCTCTCGTTTCTGTGATCCTCTACTATCACAGAATCTGGTATGTGGGGAGCACTGATACCCTTGAGTATCCCCTTTATTTTGGGAAGCATCAGCTGAACCTCATGCATATCAAGTTTGATGCAGAGGGGGCGGCTCAGTCTCAAGCCTCTCAGGCCCCTGAGGAAGCACAGTCAGCTCCTCCACCTTCTCAGGCTCCTATACCAGATGATCTGATGGGGCAGATCAGACAGATAGTGGATCAAGCCCTAATCTCCCACAGAGCTATCATGAAGACTGAAGTTGATGTATTGCGGGCTGACATCAAGATGGGACTTATGGATGTCATAGTTGCACAGACTGAGGCAATGTCCCATCTGTACAAGCTAAAGGAGGAAATGGATCAAAGGTTTACTGACTTGAACTCTTCTTTGGCTGTCTCTCTCACTGCTGCATCTGATGCCAGAGACAAAGCTGACATGCTTCTCAGACATTTTGGCCTTGGCTCCTCATCCACTCATGGCCCCTCATCTGTTCCAGTTCCTGATGTGGCTTCTGACTTACCTTCTGCTGATGCAGCCTCTGATCCCCGTCCTGATATTCATGATGGCCCTAGCTCATCACTTCCTGACCCATCTTCACCTCCCTCTCCTGCTGAGTCTCCTGCTCTCTCACCCCATCACTCACCTCCCTCTCACTCTTTCTCATTCCCTAGCCCTCCACACTCTTCTCCACCTCATACCACTCCTGTTGCTCAGTCTCAACCTTCACCCACTACCCCTTCTACTGAGATTCTCATTCCACCATTTCTATCTCCACCTACCCCCTCTACTGAAATCTTCCCCACACCTTCTCCCTTTGCCCATCCTTCTCTTCTTGATCCCACATTTGATCCTACCACTGCTATGGTGCTTTACCAGCCTCCTCTTGTTATTCTCGACCCAGAGTATGTTGATGACGATGACAAAGGGGGAGAGACAAGCAATGAGTGAGGACTAGAGTCTAGGGATCTAGTTTTTGTCTGCAGCAGCATATGTATTTTCATAGCAATGAGTGAGGACTAGAGTCTAGGGATCTAGTTTTTGTCTGCAGCAGCATATGTATTTTCATATATTTGTTTTCTTTTATTGCTGTCTGTATTGTATTTTTTAATTGAATTCCATTGTATTTTGTATAAATTTGTTGAAATGGAATATCAATTGAAATATCAGTCTCAATTTCATGCTTCTGCTTATCTCTGAGAATATATGACTCTTTATCTAAGAACTCTACTTGTGCAAAAATCAGTTTTTCAAACACTCTGATAATCTCACTGATAATCTTTTAAATGTTTAAAGAGGTATTGCTTGTAGATGTTGTCATCATCAAAAAGGGGGAGAATGTTAGTTCTCTGATGGTTTTGATGATTGTCAACAACTACAAACAATTGAAGAGGTTTTGCTCTTAAGTGTCAAAACTCTGGTTAAGAGCAAACCTCGAGGTTGGGTTTGTAACCTCGAGGTTTGACCTTACAGAAGCTTTAAAAATCAAGTGATTCGAATGTTGCAAAACTTGGTTTCACAAGTTATATGTGAAACCTCGAGGTTGAGAAGTCAACCTCGAGGTTCTGGTTCAGTTGGAGAATCCAAGTTTCTTCATTATCACTTGTAACCTCGAGTATGCAAAGCAAACCTCAAGGTTCAACTCATACAGAAAGGTCATGTTGTTCATCAAGCACATGAACCTCGAGGTCCATATTTCAACCTCGAGGTTGGACACTTTGTTTTGAAACTTAAGCTCGATGAAAACACCTTTGACCTCGAGTATGATGTTGCAACCTCGAGTTTTATCACTTACAGAGAGCACACTGGTTTTCAAAGTATTGAAAACCTCGAGGTTAACATTGTAACCTCGAGGCTGGGCTTTATGTTTAACTTTGAACTTTGCACTTTCAAAGAACCAACCTCGAGTACAGATGTACAACCTCGAGGTTGTCGGGCTCCAGTGAAAACTGAAGGTTTGAAACAAACTTCAAACCTCGAGGTTACCTTTGGAACCTCAAGGTTTGCAGGTTAAAGAGATTTATCAGAAGGTTTCTTCTCAAGAGAAACCTCGAGGTTCACTTTGCAACCTCGAGGTTGAATGATTTTAAAACGAAGGTTTGCCTGAGGATTTCAGGCCAACCTCGAGGTTGGATGAACTAACCTCGAGGTTAGTGACCGTTGAAGCTTTTTCAAATTTGTGAAATCTGCTATAACTTGTTGTTTGATCTAATTGCTTTCATAAATCATTCACTCATGATCCCAGATATGTTTAACAAGTTTGTTGAGTGTTTTTCAGTTAGCACAGATCAAGATTATTGAAGATTTGTGAGAAAAAGCAAAAAGGTGAACAGTGCATTTAATGCACCTGCACAATCTCATCTACTTTCGGCTAATCCATCTGAGCACGCCTTCTAAACGTTAAAGAATGCTTACTACAACAAGTAAAGACATCTCCAACGGACAAAAGCTTCAACAGACTCAATATTCAAATATCAAGCCCATGACAGAGAATCAAATGAAGGGATAGCTTGTGCAACTTGCAATATAATATTATATCCTTCAAGACAAAAGGGAATGGACCACAGCCTGGCGTGATAAACATTCAGCATACCTTGCAGACAACTTAGGCTCCTCTGAATAAAGTTGAATCAACAAACAAGATAGTATGGGCCTCATCATTCAGCTGCAAGAAAGTGAAAAACGTGCAAATCTGAAAGTGGTGACAGCATATTTACTCAACAGCTTCTGCAGCAACTTTACACATGGAGAAACACTTGCAACAGCTAGTTTTTCAAATGGGAAGAAGCTCCAACGGTTACCTAACGTCCACAAGCTTCAAACTACCATAAATAGCTGAAGATTTGAAGAAACAAGACAGAGAAGACAGCTACAAAACTTCTGCACGAAAATACCTATTCTTTCTCTGCATATACATTAGATTGTATCTTTGATACATAGAGCTTCAGTGTGTAACCTTATCTGCTCTTAGAGAGAGTCTATTTCATTGTATATCACTCATTGTAATAATCTCAAGTCAGTGGGACTTGGAGATTGGGAAAATCAGAGTACAACTTGTAAGGGGGAGTGTGTCCTAGGGAGAGGAACATCCTGCATTTACAGAGGGTGTATTGATTACAACTTGTAAGGGGGAGTGTGTTCTAGTGAGAGAACAACTCTTAGTACAGAGTGTGTAATCAATATTTGATTATAGTGGATTGAAAATCCCAGGTGAGGCTTGGGGACTGGATGTAGGTCAGAGAAAGGACCGAACCAGTATAAATCACATTGTGTAAAGCTTTCCTTCCCTACTCCTCAGTTAGCCTCTGTTTTCATTAGTCAAAAACAGAGCTCAATCCTTAATTTTTTAAAGATACCCAATTCACCCCCCCTCTTGGGTATTTAGCTCCACTCTTCACACACATCCATCAGCTTTATGGGGTTGTGCAACAAAAGTGAAGTGGCAATACCTGTTTAGGAACACAATAAGTATGAAAATTTGAAGGGTAAGAATCCCTTCATCGTTGTTGTACTCCTCTCTTTATGAGAAACCACCCTTTTTGCCCCCTTTACTTTCTTAACTACTAGATCGTGATGTAATAATAAGTTTTTATTAGAAAATAAAGCTTCAAAACATTTGGTTTTTTCCACATGTTTGTTCTTTGAGGATATTAAAATGATATGAATTTAGTTGGCACACAACACAAATTACTCACAAAAGTTTTCTCAAAATCAATAAAAGTTTGTTGGTTAAACTATTGATGGTACGTCTTAATAAAGGTCAAGTAAGGGTATCTATGGATCAATAAAAAGTCAATATCTTAAGCAGAAAGTGACAAAGTAAAACAGTTGAAATCATTGAAAATTAAAAACACTAAGAAGTAAAAAGTTCAAGTTGAAAATTTGCAAAATCTGAATTCTAATCACATCAAAATTAACAGGGATTTAGATTTTTGCAAGTCTTTCTAGTATTGTGTTCCTAGTATTGTTAAGAAAATACTAATCTTCTAATTCTAGTGGAGAAAATAAAGGGGATTACAATACTTGAATTTACCACTATGTAAGACTTGAATTCATGGCATTTTGCACATTGGTACAAAAAATAGTGATAATATAATTCTAATGGAGAAAAAAAAGTCGATTACAATAAAATATTGGGCTTCTTGAAAATTTGAATGGTAAAAATCCCTTCATCATTACTTTATGGCATCTTGCACAGCAGTAAATTTTCTTGTTCTAGAATTGTGATTTATGTCTTCTAATTCTTGGCCTTCGAAGGGGTTTACTAGTTTGAGGTGGTCCAAAGAAGGTTTGACGTAATATATTTTCCATCTTGTAGTCATTAACGTTTGGTATGTCAATTGCCACAATTGAAGTTATGCATCGGCTATAAATTTTTTCTTGAGATGTTATTTTATAGCATTCATCAACATAATCATATACATTACCATGGGTAAGCTTGATTACTACACAAGCATGTACACTCGGAATTGCTGACATTTTCCATTTAGCACAGCTACATTCATGTAAGCTAAGTTCAACCTCTAGGTCTCCATAAGCAGTATGGACACAAACCTTATTCCCTCCATAATATCCAGATTCATTTGTTCAATTTTCCCTACACTTTCCCTTACTTTTAACTTTGTTTTTGGACCTACACCATTTTTCCACTTACTCATTGTCATAGCTGGGGCATACATTTTCTTGGCCACCTTCTCTCGGTGTTTCATGGATCAGCTGGGCAATATTATGACTTCTCTCATTTACCATCTATGCATTGAATGATTCAGAAAGATTTGTTGTTATATTATTCCATCATTTAAATGGAAATCAGCTTAAAGCCCACCGATCAATGTCTACATGATTCGTAAGCCATTCAAATAGATGCATAGAGAATTCTCTCATATCTTCCATAGCATCATTGAACTCATTTTCAAGCCTTGCATATGTGATATTATCAAGAAACTTTAGTGCTTCATCCTTGCTCAGGAACTTGTTCTTTGATTTCCTTTGTTTATTTTCATCAATTCCACTCTAAAGTTTTCCTTTATGTGTCGATAGCAAAATGCATGCCTCTCACGACCAAATATTGCTTGCACAACTCCTATTATAGCATTGTGATGGTATGGAACTATTGTAATCTTAATTGAACCTATTATCTGTTTAATCATGTATAAAAACCATATCCAGTCCTCTAATGTCTCCCCCTTCACAATAGCAATTGCAAATGGCAACAACTCATTATCTACATCATATGCAAAGGCTGACAGCAAGGTGCCCTTATTTGTTCTAGTATTACAAGAACCATCTATGTAGAATACATGTCTTGCCCTAACTACGAACCCATATATGCAAAAACCATATGCTATAAAAACATGCTCATATATGTTATTTTCAGAAGCTATAAATTTAACAAATGTTGTTGGAGCAGTTTCCTTCAATCGTTGGCATAACCATGGTATAAGCATATAATGCTACTCTAGTCTACCCTTAATGTCTTAAAGTGCTTTTAACTTAGCAGTGTATGCTTGTTAATTTTACCACGGCAATTGTCTACATGGGACCTCACCTCCTTAACAATAATAAATTATGTAAGAGTTGCCTTAACATTGTGGTTCGCTTGAAGATTGTCCTATGCATGATGAACGTGCTGAGTCTTTAAGTATGTCACACAGAGGTAATGAGTGGTCTTCCCCATTGCATTTGTTGTTATCTTCCAAGGACAGCCTCATTCTTATATTTCACATACATCATTTCCTTCCAATTCCTTAAAAATGTGTACTCAAAATTGTTAGCAATACTATACTTGTAGAGAACTTGCTTGAAAGCATCAGCATTTGCAAAGGTTTCCCATACTCCCAAAACCTTTTGTTTCCATTTCGATGAGTTCAACTCAGTCATAGGTATGGGCACACTTTATACTCTACAAGGTAAGCTACTAGGCCCTGCATTACCTTCATAAGTTAAGCAGTGGAGAATAAGACACATGTTCAAATTTCTTGGAGCTTGAGAGCTTTGTTTGAGGCAACCAGCAATTGTCTCAATGCTGCATTACATAACTACAACTTATATTACCTCGTTAACAACAATACTATAACAAATAACAACATTTTTTTTTTTAAAAAAAAAAGAACAACGAAATCACTTACATTTTGTGGATCATCAATTGTTTCTTGTAGATTGTCATTCCCTTTACATGCTATATACACATAGCCACTTCTTTCATTAAAGTAAAAAAAGTTTACAAGTTTAGTATCATGAACAAGATCTACTAAAGTCTTCTCATCATATATCACAGTGTATTTTATCTCACTATTATAACAATTAATGCTAATCCATGATTCTATCATTACTCTCAATTCTTCAAGTATCATTCCTTGTTGGATAGTTTTTACCCTAACACTACCCCATTATATTGAAATCTCCCTTCAATATTTTTCTCAAATTGTCTACCTACATGAAAGAAACACAATAGTTATTCTCCAGATGCTAATAGAAGCTATTTTTTGTGCCAACCTAAATCAAACAAGATAACTTTCATTATCATGTATATTGTTTGCCATCATCATCACTTTATAAAATGCACATAGGATAACTAAGCGTTAAATCTTTATCATACCTTTACTAAAAATCACAACTTGGACTTGGTAGGAAAATATTGTGATAATAAATGAAGTGGACAAAAAATTATCTATAAATATTAACATTCATAGCATACTCATGAAGGAGAAAGAGCACCAGAAGGAATCTCTGATAAAGCCAAAAGCAACAAACCAATAAGCCAAAGAATTGGTTGATTTGTAGAATATCTTAGATGGATACCTCAAAATTTAAGATAACAAATTAAGGAAGTTATTAGGGGAATGTGATTTCTATCTCGACGATTTTGTCTTTCTTTCTTTCTTATGCTTTCATGTTTATTGGTTTTAAGGCTACCATGGCTAATACTAACCCCTTCAAGTTTAACATGAGAGTATAATTATATTAAGATAGGATATTCTTACTACCTTTTTATCTTACTACCATTTCACTACCATTTTCTTATTGTTGGATCTATTATTTGATCCAACGGTCCAGATTTATCCTACTTAAAACCTTCTTCCTTCCTCACATTTCTCTCCTTTTCTTTTCCACTCTCCCGATTGGATACCCAGCGCATCGCCGCTAGGATGCGTCCACCATCGCCACCGTCCCTCCCCCTCCTCTGCACCCCTCTTCCTCACTCCACTACCCCACTCCCTCTCTGCTAGGGTTTCTTCGTCTTAGGGTTTCAAGATTTCTCCCAAACGGCCGATCGAAATGCAGCATTGGGTATCTTTTCTTTCCTCTAACTTCTCTTTTTGTAAGAATATCAATTTCTGCGATTTTCTTTTCCTGTGTTCTGCTTGAATATTGTAGCAAATTGGATACGATCTACTTTTTCTGTTTCCTGTTTTTGCTGCGTTCCCACTTCAATTTCTGTCATTTTTTGGATTCATTGATTTTCATTCAGTGGGTCTTTCTGTATACAATCTGCAACCGCTTGAATATTGTAGCAAATTGGATTGTTCGTGCTTTCTGAATATTGTTTGATGCTTTGGGTTGCTAATCATTCCCTAGTCTTGCTTCTGAATATGACCTGAGTAGTTGCTCTTCTAGGCAAACTTCTACGTACATGTGAGCTTTTTCATAGGATTTGGTTTACAAGCAAAAAGCAAGGTGATGATACCTTTCGAGCTTTTTCACTTTCTTCTTTTTTCCTTTTTCAATGTGGAGTGGTCCCTATTATAATCAATCTCCATATGGGTGATTGACATTAATCATGTTTCACTTTTGGCAAAATTCAAATTAATCAATTGATGTAAAAATGGTTTTTGGTAGTCTCTTTGATGATTGTTGCATCAATAATATTCAAACCCCAATCTTCAGGAAATAAAATTTTGTCCTCTAGGTTCATGGACAAGAGAGTGGTGAATTTTCCAGGAAAAAAGGAATTGTGTGAAGTTATATCCGAGCTGGTTAAATAAGATCGAGGATGTACTATTGGAGCTGGTTAAAGAAGGAATTGTGTGAAGTGATTTAGTATAGGGGGACTAGCCTCTTTTAAATTTTAAATGGCTACTGAAGTTGTCATGTCTTGTATCAATGAATTTTGTGTAGTTAATAATACGAAAATTTCTTCGAGAAATGAATGTTTGAGCTTGAAACTAAATCTGTACCAAAATTAGTATGGTGTCAAAGCTACAAGAGGTCTCCAATACCAATTATACTGAAACTATATGGTGAGGCACATGTTTCACATAAAAATTTAAAATATAAATTAGATTGTTCACGATTTAAGCTGGTTTCTATAAATTTTAATTTTATATCATATACGAATATAGATTATATATAACATCAAATCCAGATTTACAGGTGAGCAGAAACTCTCTATATCGGATATCCGTGTTTCCTACACAAAGCCTTTGAAACTTCACAATTAAAGCTTAATATTGGAATCAAAATGCAAGGTTGATTAGAACTCTTCGCTATCCTTAGTTGATCTTGTAATAGGTATGGACCATCTTCCCAAATGAGCAATATAGTTTATGCACCTGATAATGCCTCTTCCTTTGCGTCCATCAAGGAAGTCAATGACATATTACTGACATCAAGATGAAACGATCCAAACCATTCTTTTGACAAGTTTAAGCAGTGCCCCATGAGTGTTATGTGGATAGCCGGATGGGCAACTACAACCACAACTTCTGATGATGATCCTTCATCTGATAGTTCTTCTAACAGAGATTGCCATGCCTTTCCAGATTCATTCCATAATGTTGTTCTCACCCCATCCTCGATCTTATTTAACCAGCCCGGATGAATAGTTGAATTTTGTCCTCTGTGTTCATGGGCGGGTGTGCTATTGGATTTGGATATAGAACCGAGTTATGTGAAGTGATATCCAAGCTCATCTTTGCCTTTTTGTTTGGTTTACTTTCCAAGAGGGCTTAGAGTTTAAATTTAAGTTTATGTTGATCTAGTTGACTTGTTCTGAGTATTGAAATTTTAAAAGTTTGCTTTTCTCCTATTTGTTTATGAATGTTTACATCTTTGCTTTCTTACTAATGGAGATTTTTATATTGGGAACCCCTTTTACAATGCATTATATGAAGGCCTAAATCATGTGCTTGATTTATACTACATTTTTCTTCATTCTTCCATGCCTATATAATGTTCTTCTCATTTGGTGTAATTGGATTGAAAATCTTAGTCTAGTCCACCATACCTTTTTTTTTTGTCATGATTAAGAGTATTTGAATGTTATTTATATGTTTATTGATTTTAAATTTTTAGGTATATTATGGATGAGCATCGGGACTACATTGACTTAAATGATGAAATTAGGAATGATGACATACCTGATGAATTGGGAGATGGCTTATTGAATATGGATGATGATCCAATAGATTACATCAACTTCAGTGATGATGAAATTATAGAAGAGATGCCTCTTAATTTAGGAGATGACATATCAAATGATTTAATTGATAACACTCCAAATGTCATTCCCTTGACACCGACAAAGAATTATAATATTTTAATTGAGGTTGGAATGGAATTTTCTGAACAAAAGGATGTAATGGACTTGTATACAACATATGGCAAGGTAAAACGTTTCGACGTCAGAACACGAACAAGGAGGGATAACTACTTCAAGCTAGTTTGTACTAGAGAGGGTTATCCACAACCAAAAATAGATAAAGATGTTGCTCAAGTTTGTCAGACCAAATCAAAAAAAGACATCATCATTTCGCATTGGGTGTGAAGCTTGTGTAAAGGCTTCTAAGAGTGGAAAAACAAAAATGTGGAGAATTACACATTATGACGACAACTATAATCATGTTCTTGTGACTCCAAAGAGTATTCATTATCTCAAATCACATAGAAAAATGCCTAATGCTGCAAGATCATTGGTTGAAAAATTTAATCAGTCAGGCTTGTCCACAGGAAAAGTGGCTACCATCTTCAGAGGCAATGAGTTATTATTTGACAGTCGAGATTGTTATAATCATCTAAAAAGTGTGAGGAGGAGAATGTATAACACAAGAGATGCACAAGATGTGTTATACTATTATGTTAAACAACAATCACTGAATCCAAATTTCTTTTATTCCATTAAATATGACAATGAGAATTGCATGGAAAGCTTTTTTTGGATTGATGCGAGGTCCATGCAAGCTTATAAGCTTTTTGGTGATGTCATCACATTTGACACGACATACAGAACTAATAAGTATTCAATGCCATTTGGACCTTTTGTTGGTGTAAATAATCATTTACAGTTAATCTTGTTCAGATGTGCTTTATTGAAAGATGAAACAAAAGATACTTTTGTGTGGCTATTTAATGAATGGCTTCGAGGAATGAATGGGAAACATCCAGGCGCCATAATTACTGATAAGGTATAATCATTTTAAGTACATCTTTTAAATTGTTTTATATATTAATGATTGTATTCTTACATATGTCATTGAATTTAGAGGACATGTCAATTACCAAAGTAGTATCCAAAGTTTTCCCAAATAGCAAGCATCGATTTTGTCTGTGGCACATCACAAAAAAGTTCCCAGAAAAGTTGTCTCATGTCTATCAGCGACATGCCACATTTAAGAGCGATTTCAATAACTGTATCCATACAAAAAAGAGCACTCAAGATTTTGAAGACAAATGGCAACATATTCTTGATAAATATGGTCTTCATGAGAATGAGTGGTTGCAGTCACTATTCTATTAAGTCCTCTTGGATACCAATCTTTAACAAATCCATTTTCTTTGCTGGTATGAACAACACTCAGCATAGTGAAAGCATTAATTCATTCTTTGATGGTTTTGTTACATCTGGCACAACCTTGAGAATGATGGTGAGTGGGTTACCTATCGAGTTTTTAATAGGAAATAGACGGGTCATTATGCAACTGTGAAGATGAAGTTAGAAAATAAAGAAGCTAGATGTTCTTGTCAATATTTTGAGTTCATGGGAATCCCATGTGAGCATATTCTTGCTATTTTTTTGGTTGAAAATGTTGAGCAGATCCCTGAACATATGATTTTGAAAAGATGGAGGAAGGAAGGAAATGATATAATTTGTACAAATAATTACATTTGTCATTTTGATGGAGAATGACTCCTTCGCGGCTTTGATATATGCTTTAGATTTTCCAAACTTATTGATCTTGCAAATAGGTCCAATGAAGCAGCTAAATTCGCTTGTAATGGTCTTGATTCTCTTACTGAATCTTTAGAAAAATTTCCAAGACCTGATGATAGTATTGGTCTTGAGGATTTTGATTTACAATATTTGAATTCTCAAACTGAAGTGTCATCTATGATGAGTTTGAAGGATCCCAATATTTCACAAACGAAAGTTCGAAAAAGGGAGTCACACAATATGTCACAAGGACGTAGAATTCATAGTGGGATTGAAGAAGTATCAAAGAATACTAATATTTGTGGTAATTGCAAGAAACGAGGACATAATAAATGTACATGTACATAGAAAATTTTACATTGACTCAAATTATGTTTTTTAGTATTTTGGGTTACATGACATTTGTTAGATGATTATTATTTAGTTTATTATTTCTAACTTGACTCAAATTATGATCATTGGATATTCATTTATATCATGTTTTGCCTAATTATTCTAGGCAGAAAATTGATAAGGTTTACATTCAAAACATGCTAAAAGCATAAGAAATAACACCTGCACCTGCATACCGAAATACCATAAACCAATGCTCTCTAAGACTTTTTTGAGTAGGTATTGTGTGAAGGATAGTAAAACATGCCTCATATATTTATCTCATTTCTCATACAAATAGGAACTCACCCATTTTACGAAATTGATCATTGTTCCTAGGGGGAAAGCACCTTACTAGTAGAAATTAAACAGATCGAGGGATTTAAAACAATACGTGTAGTTATTATTTACCTTTTTAAAATCTAATGTGCATTTTCCCATTAATTTTTGGGGAATTCGAAAACCTGACTTGATAATTAAGTTTATGCTCGTGGTTAGCATTTAGAAAGAGGAGGAATATTATAGTGGTTGCCTAAGGCCTTGTCCTCTACTACCAGCTTACAATTTAGGCAAAGAGTGTAAATGAGACTGTTAATAAATCATAACAAATGGTTAATAAATTCAATAGTGGATGCATACTTGAAATGTTTGACTTTAAATTCCAATATATTACACCTTAGCAGCATAATGGTCCCCCCGCCCAAAATAAATAAATAAATAAATAAAGTAAATGAGTAAAATGTTTAAAATTGTCCTTCATTACTATTAATTTTATATAGTCACATAGAACATGACTCGAAGGGGGGAGAGCAAGTTCAAAGGAATTGATCACTCCCACTCTTAAAATTCTATGGCAAAAGGTTTGTCCATAAGTCACCCAATGTACAAAACAATCTTTCAAATGATATAGCATCATGAAGAACCCCAAGATTGTATGCTTCCTGCTCTGAAGCCTTGCGTTTGAGCCTGGACCCCGGTAGCATATAGCATTACAAGAGTGCTAGTATAGTCGTCTACAAGGTTCTCAAGAAACTCTACAGCAACAACAGAGACACCTCCTGAATCATCAACAATGAATCAAATCCCCTACAAAAGTAGACATTCGTAGATGGCTTTCAGACATTCAGACATGGTTTTCAGAACATCAAACCAAAACAACTTTGCTTCTCAAAACCTATTAGTTGCTCCAATAAAAACATACAAATATGAAGAGCTTCCAAACATCAATATATTATCATATCATCAAGCTGTGAAATCTATGATAAAGTTTGAACAAGAAAAGCAAATGATCCTCGAAAGTTTTAAAAGCCGATCATAAATAAAATCTACATGGGGCTATGATATTGAAAGGACGGAATAGATTTTGAATATTCAGGAATACCTTACTTCTGTTGACAAGGGACATTCAGAGGTAGCAGAACATAACATTCAAAAAATTATGAATTGAGATGATTTATCAAACCAGAAAAAACATAATAGAAAGGGAAATTAAAACTTACAAAAAAGGAACTTACAGGGGAAAAAATCAGAATAGGTTTGATTGAATGAGGCTAATTTAGTTGCAGTAGGATTCTATTATCTTTTTATTTTCTATAAATGAAGAATTACTTCCATCTAATAAAATAAGTTCAAGGAAAATTAAACCCTGAATTTTAAAAGGGTTAGTAATATAACTCCTATTCATTGCTTCACTACAAGGATTAAAGATAATGAGGAGTATCCCACTGACATAAAAACACGGTCAAACACAAGAAAAGCTTCAAGTAATAAATACCTGCATATGGTCACACTCTTCAACAAAAAATCGAAGCCCGTCATTGATTCTTAAGAAAACATCTTGTAACACATGGAATAATTCAGACCCTATCTAAGTAAGGAAATTGAAAACAATGTCACTAACACAAATCAAACAATGAAAAGCGAATTTCTAGAAAAACTGTTCATTTCTCCACCAATCATCTATACCAACACCACCCCATTGCATCTCCAGAATACCAGTTGCTGCAATGGATATGAAGAGGGCTATAAAGATTAGACTTGCATAATTGCTAATCTCAGGCACTATAAATTTCCCAATCAAAAGGCGTATAGCTCGTAGAGTACAGTAAACAAGCAATGGAAGGGAAGTCCATGGATACACAATGGAATTAATATAAGAAAATCGCTCCAACCGATTTAACCCACTGCCATAGCAATACCAGATAGGGCAATGTTTGCTCATAAAAATCTCAACTGAACCAAGAGCCCATAGAAGAACTTGGTGTAGTCAATCTGAAAGGTTGATGGGAGCTGATCCCTTAAATGCAGGCTGCTTTGAGATGCAATAAACAGATCTCCAACCGTGGCAGTGCATTTTAAATCCAGTCAAGATATCCTTCATGACAGAACCATATATCCAACCAACCTCTTTTGAAGGTGGAATATCACCTAGATGGGGGTGAATAGGTGATCCTCGAATTCTTGTTGCAGGATTCTTAAGAAGTCAGCCGGATCAAAAACTAAAGAAACAAAAGAATAATAAAATGTGCATGAGAGGTTTATACTGGTTCGGTCTAAAATCACTGACCTATGTCCATGTTGGAAATTATGCCCTAGGGGCAATTCATTGTACTTTGGATATTTAAGTTATTTAAAGTATTCTTTTTTTTTGTTATCATTTTCGTTTGCATGTTCGTATTGATAACTGCATCCCTGGATAATCTTATAGATTATCCTAAATGTCCCTGGTCGGTTATCTATACGGGAGTGAAGATGAAATAAGACCAGTATGACTTTGATGAGGTATGGAGATACGAATCAAAGTCATGGGCACTTGTAAGAGTACAAGGTGCTGGACCGACCCACTATGAGAAAGTTGCATGGATTAAGTCATAAGTTTATCTCATGTATAACCGTGTCACGACGCCCTATGACCTGAGATCATCATGGATTCCTACATGATGAGTCACTGGTCTTTGACCTAGTCAAAAGTCACCTTTGACCGGGTGATGATAAAGGCTCGGATCGGGATCAGTGGTTTTCATGCGGAGGAATGTGAGTGGTCAAGATGGGATTTGTCCCTCACATATGTAGAGAGATAATACAGGGCCCCTCAATGAGTGAGTCTAAGAAATGTATGGCCATACTGTGATGGAAAAGAGTTTCCATTTCATTTATTAGACTACTCGAGAATTGAGAAAGTAATGGTCAAGAAAAGGAAGTTGACATTATCCATGCCTCATCCTTGACCAAATTATCGCGTGACAAAAGGGACGTGACATGGTTGTACGATAGGTAGTATCGTGTCATCGATCCCCATGTGAATTGGGTAGTCGCAATGTCTTGCTAGAGGCCGCTTGCGACTTGTGGGCTGATACAGTCTTGGCCCACTGTGAATCTCGTATGGGCCTGCAGTGTCGCACACAAGAATAATCTAACACGGGTAAAAGTGTCCAGATTCATTGAATCTCAGATTAATCTGAGATTAAATGAATAATGAATTTAATCTAGGATATATATACATATATATATATATATATATATTATTAATGGAGATTATAATATTATATATATAATATTTGTTTTGTATTTAATTTATTTGATAAATTAAATATCTAAAACAAATAGAGATATTGTATCTCATTTGATTTCGAATAAAGATATCGTATATCTTTTTAATATTAAATTGAGGTATAGTATCTCAGATTTAATTAAATAGATAGATATTATTTCTCGGATTTAATTTATAGAGATAAATTAAATCAGAAGGCTTTTAATTTAGATTTGATCTAAATTCAAGATTCGGATTTCAGATCTGGCTTTTAATATATTAGATTAGATCTATAAGATAGATTTAATTAATATATATTATCCAAATTCGAATTTCAAAATTAATGAGGATTAATTTTGATTATATAATACGCCTAATAGGTTTAGAAAAACCTACGGGAATTTCAGTCGAGCGTATTACAGAAAGCCGCGAGAAACCCTAGAGTAAAAAATTGAGAGAGACGCACAAGAGGCGCTAGCACGCTGCCGTAGCCGTGTACGAGGATTGTTCGTGTGGATACCGGTAGAGGAAGAGGATTCTAAGAGTCGTCTTCTGCTGATCGAGGAGGTAGCCCACCTGTTCAAGAAAGAACGAGACACGAACGAATTCTCCAAAGGTATGATTCGGATTCCTAAGTCTTGATTTAAATGCACCTGAGTGATCATCGGGACGGGATTCGTAAGAAATTTTAATCCGCTGCGTGTACGGATCCCAACAGTCCAGTCCCCAGAACACCTGGGATTTCACTATCTTTCAAGACAATCACACACTCAGTAAACGAAGGATGGTCTTCTCATTCTCAGACTCCACTCCCCCTTACAAGTTGAAATTGATACACCCTCTCTTAAGGTTCCACAACCTTAAGATTCAACTGATAATGTAATAAGTGTTTAAATACTCCTCACGAGTTGATAGAATAATGAACACTGAAGACCGAAATCAATGAAACAGTTGAAACAGCAAAAGTATTAAACTTTGAATTGATTGCGAAGCGTTTCAGTAGGTGGCGAATTCAATGCTTCGGCTATTTATAGTTGTTGTCATTAATGACCGTTGGTGAAGCTCGTAAAGTAGCCGTTGAGAGACTTGAATGTGTCCGTTAGACTGATGAAGCTTTCGTCGAGAAATTCACCGATTTAATCTTTCGGTAGAATGTGCAGGGTTGACATTCTCTTTCATTCTTTTTGTTTTCCCGTTGTGAAATAGCATTCAATGTGGAGACGGAATTTCAAAGATGCTTTACGTTGATCAGAGTTGCTTTGCGTGTTTATCACCGTTTTAGGTAGCTGCATTTAATGCCTCTGACAGACGAGATTGCTTTATCAAAATTTGCTGGTAATCTTTGTCTAAATAATATGAGACTTAAGAACAGATTGGTTAAAAGCATTTGGTAATCACAATAAGCATTAATCAGAAGAAGTAATAATTCATACAATGATTTGTGATTCTCAGAGTACATTTATTTGAAAAATAGGAATGAACTTGCTCGAGTAATGACTCATGCTTGCTCGAGCAAGCTCCTTTGAATTGCTCAGAAAGTGCACTTGGTCGCTGGTGCTTGAGCAGGGAAAATTCCTTTGCTCGGGCATGATTCCAACATGCTCAGGCAAGCTTTTCATGAATCAGTTAAAAAGTGCCTCAAAGTCACTGATGCTCGAGCATGAGTTCTTGTCTGCTCGAGCATGAATTATATCATGCTCGGGCAAGCTCTATTCAAAGGTGAAGTAACGCGATGCTCGAGCAACTCTTTATGCTTGCTCGAGCGATATGCTCGAGCAACCTTTTGATTCCTTGCTTGAGCAAGGATTCTGCTGAAGTTGAAAACACTGGTTGCTCGACTTTGCTCGAGCAACCTTTTAAGCCTGCTTGAGCATGGTGCTCAAGCATACTTTTATCTGATGCTTGAGTATGCATTGCCTTGCTGATCCTTTGCTCTGCTCGATGTTGCTCGAGCAAGCTGAGACCTTTGCTCGAGCATGACTCCAAAATTCTTCCTAGTGTTTGACAATGCTTGGGCAACTTGTCATTTGCTCGAGTAAAATGATTCTTCTCATATGCACGATGTTGCTTGAGCAAGACCATATAGTCTGCTCGAGCAAGGCTTCCTAAAACAAGATTAATTTAGCCTTGCATCCGTTAATGCTCGAGCGTACATAGTCCTATGCTCGAGTGAGCTTATGTGAATTTCTCTTATTAGTTTAACTATAATTTTGGATCATTTTAATTCAATATCTTAGAAATTGTGACCATCAAAACATAAAACTAACATTTTCCCCATTCAGTATAAATCAAGCACATGATTTAAGCCTTCATATAATGCATTGTAAAAGGGGTTCCCAATATAAAAATCTCCATTAGTAAACCAAACAAAAAGGCAAATTAAAATCGTGAACAATATTTTCATCAAAAAAAATCGTGAGCAATATGGCAGAAATGGTGAACAACATTAGCAAAAGCACGAACTATTATGCTTTGAGTTGCTAGTCCTATAGAAATCGTATAGCTAATTAAAATTGAATAGCTAATTCAGATCTGCAAAAGCAAACAATGTGCTAGAAATTGAAATTGTGTAGGTAATTAAGATCTGCAAAAGCAAAAGCAAACAATATGGCAGAAATTGAAATTGTATAGGTAATGGTAATTAAGACCTATGTTGCATTTCGATCGACCGTTTGGGAGAAATCTTGAAAACCCTAAGAGGAAGAAACCCTAGTAGAGAGAGAGTGGGGCGGTGGAGTGAGGAAGAAGGGCGCGGAGGAGGGGGAGGGACGGTGGCGATGGTGGACGCGTCTTGGCGGCGATGCGCTGGGTAACTGATCAGGAGAGTGGAAGAGGAAGGGAGAGAAATGTGAGGAAGGAAGAAGGTTTTAAATGGGGTAAATCTGGACCGTTGAATCAAATAATAGATCCAACGGTAAGAAAATGGTAGTGAAATGGTAGTAAGATAAAGAGGTAGTAAGAATATCCTATCTCAATTGTATTATCTATAAATACGCTCTTGTATCTTAACGTTTGAGTGAATTTTTTGCAAACGTTAAATTTTCATATTAAACTATTACATTTATATTAGAACACTATTTTTAAATGAATTTCAATAGAGGTTGTTCGACCTGTCCTACATACCCCTTTAATTACACATTATAAGCATTACTGTTCAATTACTTAAGGGTTAATTACTCATAGAAAACTTATCATATACTTGAATAGGACTGGAACCATTAGTTGCCAGTATTTACCTTATTTCCCTTGGAGCCGTGTTCGTCCTGATCACATTCTAAATATATTGAAAAGATTAAGATTCATATGAATATCAATCGTAATAGTCAACGATCAAACAACTTTGATCGTAGTCAACGATCAAACATACATACAATACATTCAACGTTCAGAAATAAACATGATATGCAACATTGACTATAATCATACCACAATGTTAGGTATTCAACTGGGCCTATGCCTTTCTCATAGGGATGCTTAATAGGTTTCGCAACCCAAGGACCTATTGGTTGACTATACATTACTGCCTATCTCATGTTCACAATACAAATAACACTATTGGTAATTTATGATATTTTTTTTAGAACAATTTTATAAAACAATTTTTTAAAAAAATTCAAAAAAAAAAATCTTATGTTATTGAGATAGTGTTCTCATCATGTTTCTCTCAATATTTTTCAAGTTGAAATTTGTGGCAGGCTCATTTAGAAAGGTATTTTATGCTTGAGGTTATTATGGAGAATAGCCCATGGTTGCATGCCCATTTTGTTTTTATTACTACCTTAGGGATTTTTTGTTGAATGCATTATATTGCATATGAATATAAATGAAATGTTTATGTGAACCATCTTGATAGACGGGCGGGAGTTGATGACTCATTTATTAGTGTTTATAGTTGATTTATTTTGAGATTACATAGTACCAAAGACCAAAGATGATCATTTATTTAACCTAGATTATAGTGCAAGATTTATGGTTTTATGATTTATTGGCATGATAGACCGAGACTTTGCAACTTACAAGCATGTGTGTTAGAATGGACTAGAGGCTTATGCAAGGATCTCATTGAAATATGCAAGAAAAAACATAAAAAGTAAACATAAACATAACTATAAACATGTACATAAACATAAACATAAAAATAAACATAAACATAAAATTAATTAATTGGTGATTGTAGTTTGACCGAGTTTATATAGTTTAACCCGACTCAATCATTATACGTTTCTGTATGTGAATTTAATGCATCCTTATTTTTAAGAAAAGTTTAACTCGTTCTATGTAACGTAGTGATCCATGTTCTTTTATATTTCCATTTCCAGGTGTCTCTCTCTATAGTCATGAAATCTGGACCGGAGTCAGCCCGGCCTAGACCGGTGAGGTATAAAAAAAATTGAAAAATAATTAATTGCTCATCACACCAACCTAAATTTGACATACTACATATCATTTCAATACTTTGGATCAGTAGCAAACACAGAACCTCACAAACCGAAAAGCAAACCGAACCCTCAGGAATCCAAACCAAACTAAAACACAACAGAAAACCAAAAGGAAAATCAAAGCCAATATTAAAAAATAAACAGACCTGGCCACTAAGCAAAGCCAACTAAAAACAAAGCAACCACAACAGCTTCGGGAAAACCAAAAACAAATCCAAATCAAACCAATAAGACATCTAAAAGTAAAAAAATAAACATCAGAACACCAGCAAAACAAAGAGTAAAGAACTAAACATAAAATAAAACATTCAAAAATAATAAACCTGAAGCTCTGCAATGGAACGAAGCTCTACAAATCAAGATAAACAAAGCTCTTTCACTTGTCGGACGGAGGAAGAGTGAAAACTAAAGAGTCGAAGCACAAATTGGCGGTCGCGGAACAGAGAGCACTGAGCAATGTAACAGTGGGAAGAGTTGGAAATCATGCCTATTTATTTCAAATCTGATATGAATCAGATTTAAAAAAAAAAAACAGAGAGAGAGAGAGAGTTGGAGGTAAATCAGATTTCAAAAAAGAAAAAAAAAACAAAAAACAAACAAACAAACGACCCCGTTTGAAATTGAGGGAATTTTTTTTAAAGGTCTGACTCAGTGACCCTTGTAACTCGTCCGGGTCAACCTAGGATCACCGGGTCAGTCCAGTCCAATTTTACCCCTAATTAGGGTCGATTTTCGGTCTGAACCGGTAGGTCCGGTCTAATTTCACAAACCATAGTTGATTCTGATTTTGATTTAATTTATAATGTTTTTAAATATATATATATATATATAGTATTTTTTGTTGTAAATAGCCTCTGAATGTGGTAGATAAAAAAATCCAGACTTTCAAAAGTTGTTGTTAATATATGATTTTCTGTTATTAATATAACATTTTTCGTTGTAGAGAGCCTTTTGACGTGATAGATGAAAAAATCTAGGTATTAAAAAGTTGTTGTTAATATATATTTTTTATGTTGTTAATATCACATTATTTGTTGTAAAGAGCCTCTTGATGTGATCGATGAAAAAATCTAGGTTTTCAAAAGTTGTTGTTAATATATGATTTTTTTGTTGTTAATATAATATTTTTTGTTGTAAATAGCCTCTGGATGTGAGCAATGAAAAAAATCCAAGTTTTCAAATGTGGCTGGAACGTTCGAGCATAGATTTCAAGTTCGAACTTAACATTGCTGTTCGAACATTTGTAGAAAGTCAGATAAACAATGTAATTGTGGCTGGCAGGTTCGAGCTTAACTGTAGATTTTTTTTCTCAATTCTCACGTCCAGAGGCTATTTACAACAAAAAAAAATTCCATATTTACAACATAAAAAGCATATATTTACAACCACCTTGGAAAACCTGGATTTTTTTCATTTCTCATGTCCAGAGGCTATTTACAACAACAAATGCTATATTAACAACATAAATTATAAGAAATTCTATTCTTTGGGACCTGTGCGTAATTTTCCCAAAAAAATTGAAATTACAATTAGGTCCCAGTTTACAATGTTTTTAATTTCTATAATTTCTGTACGCTAATATGCGGTGGACTTCCACTTGTTCTGTTGTTACTTAATGAAATAAGGTATTCGTTGGGACCTAATTGTAATTTCAATTTTTTTTTTGGTTACAAGGTGTTCTCTTTTGTTTGTAACAATTTAATATTGGTATTTTTGCCTTTTGGATAATTTTGTGCTTATGTGTGTTTTTGTTAGAAAATAAGTTTTTGTATATAAAAATGTTTCTATTGATCCTTTGGCAAATGATCCCATGGTTTTAAATTTTGTTTTGAAGTTGGTGGAATGTTATGTGCAATGGTTCAAGGACCTTATGAGGCTGAATTTACCATCAAAAGTAATTAATTCAAAATGAAAAGTAGAAATTTTGTTTTGAGCTATTGAAACTAACCAAGAATTCATTTTTTCAGTATCAAGAAGAGACAGTGAGGAAATACCCGCGTGAGAGAGAGAGAGTCCTTCAATGTGGTATGATGTGATCTCTTTATGTTTTTCAAAATGAAGCCATAGCCATAATCGGGTTTTGTACCAAGAACCATAGTTGCTTTGAAGTTTGTCAGAGTTGACCCTTGTTCTTCATCATGTTTGAGATATCCTCGAAGCTTAGTTTAGAGGGCTCGGAGGATAGCAGTGACGAGAGGTCTGTTTCCGGTGACGAGAAGGCTCCGAGAACAACAGTGAAAGTTCTTGAAGTCTACAAAAGATTCTGAATCTTTACACACCAGTCTTGAAGTCTGACAATAGTCCCAATTTGAGATTCTGCATATGGGAAATGAATGTGAAGGCAGGGTGGGTAATGTTGTTTCTGAATCTCATATAGAGTCTGAACCATTTAGGGATGGTAGGACTGAGGAGCAGTCTAATTTAGGCTTAAGTCACAAACCACAACATTAACTTCCATCATTCAATCCTATTTTCCACGAAGGATGAAAATGTCGACAAGTGTGATAGGCATGTGCTTTCTGGAGTGTGATACGAAAAATGTGGAGCACAACGTGAATGCATTAGCAGTAGGAAGGATTGCAGGGGTCTGTACGAGGATCTCGAGGCAACTAGAGGCTACTTTATCCTTTGGAGAAGCTTGCTGTAAATAGCTACATGAGAAAGAAGACATAGTTGAGGAGATTGTAAGATTGAAGGGTGGGGTTAATGCACTAGCCGAAACAAAGGAAAGCTCAAAGGGTGCCTCTACACAAATCCTAAATGCAATTATTGAGAATGATAGAGTTTAGCCCATGAGAGTTCCTTCTCCAGTACTGCTCAAACATAGCTAGGACCTTCTTGATTGATGTAGAACTGTTTTAGAATAAAAGCATGCTCTTTGATGTTTCACTTGTATTTTGGAACTTGTAAAGTGAGAGCAGTAAGTCAAACAACCAGAGCCTTCCCTTTTACAAATGAGTTCTAATTATCTTCAAGTTGATGTGTGATTTGGCAAGAAGAGCATTGCGTGCCGTAAAAGGTTTAGTGAGGTTGAAGAGATTGATTCAAGGGAAATCTATTAAATGACAAGCAACATTTACTTTATGTGAAGCAGCATCACTCGAAACTTATGGACATCTTAAAGAATCTTCTTCCATTAGTTTTCTGGAAAATCAGTTATCTAAACTACATGATTTTTCAATAGCAATAGATGTCATTATGACTTTTACAAGAGCTCAGTTGGAGGGACATATTGAGAATCTTGCTGAAAAACTTCACTCAACTTGTAGCCAAGTTGAAGTGATTTGCAAGAAGAATCTTGATGTAGAATCTTAGTTATATGACTTTCTTTCCAGAGAATCAACTTACACTGAACAAAATGCAAGAGCTCAGAGTAGAGCACTAATTGACCAAAACAGTGCAATATATGAAAGAGCTTTCAGAATACAAGATCAGGGCAGAGAATGCCATTGATATTTCTTGTGAGCTTTAAAGCTATGGTGCTCTTGAAGTTGAAAGGCTGGAGCACTTGTTGGCAAGTTGTAGCAGAGAGATTGAAGACCTTTGTTTTGATAAGGAAGAAGTTGAAGTAAAATGCATAGTTTTTGAGTCCAAATTAGATGAGCTGAAAAGTGTAATGATGTTGCTAAAACAATTAGACAATGAACTGGAACTGGAGATTCTCTTGTAAAATACAATGAGGAGAAGTCCAAAATCGTTGTTGGACTTACCTTGATGAAGGAATTAATTGAAAGTGTTGGATCTCACCTCAAACTTCTGAAGGAAAGTGACACCATATTGCAGAAAAGGACTGACCCGTCTAATGAACCCATTGAAGAAAAGCTTCAGGCTAGAAATTTAATTTCTAACATTCCTACTATTGGGATAGAGATTGCTGTTAAAGCTCCTCAAGATCGTTCATCTTTGGATCCAATCTATAGTCCATTAAGTCCTAAAGAAGCCAAATCTACCTGTGGAGTGTGCAGTCAAGATCTAGAGAGTTCACATACGCCTATCAACGCACAACTTGAGGAAGCTCCTGCATTTGGAGTCTTCAAGGCTTGCAAAGAGAATTGATGTAACTCCATGAGGCCAAACAAGAACTAGAGGAATAAAGGTAGAACTAGTTGTTGGACGGGAATGTGCCGTGAATTTGGAGAATAATGCACCAGAAACAAAAACTAGTGCGTTCAGGGTGATGAAGCTGTACTTTACCATATTAAAAGGCTGCATGTTCATGATCATTCACTCCATCTGCTAGTGCTATAGCTGACATTGATGATGGCAGAGATCTCAATCAAATCAAAGGATGGGGGAGGATACACATAGGAAAAATAATGCACTCTCCATTAAGATCATGGCTAGTGATATGCAGATTAATTCTAATGAACATAGTCCTTAGAACTCGGAACACAATAAGAAGGAGGTGCTCTGAGCAATTCAAGCGTTGAAACTTCAATTTCTTTTGTGGGAAGCTTTGCTCAGAACTTAGTCCTTGGTTTCTAGTCATATTGGCATTCAAGTGGAGAAGTACAATGACAAGTGCAAAGACTTAATTGGCAATTGCATCCAATTGTTTGTAAGTATGGCAGTTACTGTTTATCATATCAACTCATATGATGATTTCTTCTCTGGCTTAACTAACCCAAAGCGTGAGAGTAAAGTGGGAGACATGGTGGTGTCTTTTTTATAATAATGCCATGGAGACCATAGTCAAGACATCTCCCCAGGTGCTAACAAGTTCAGACACAAGTACCAATTCAAGTTCAACCGCTTATTTGCTTGTTGAAGAAGATTCAAGTCGAGCAAAAGATGAGAATTTGGAAGAAGAAACATCATATGTTGAATTGAAAGAAGATTCAGATGAAGAAAAAGAAAGTAGATAGATGGGCAAGATATCTTCTATATTGGCAATTCCCAACAATTAGAGGCTTATTCTTAATGTGACTAGGAGGGTGACACTTGAAACGGTGAGATCTTTCATGGAGTTTGTGAAGTTCGGTGCTTGCATCATAAGATTTGCATGTGTTGTGCATGAGACAATAGCAGAGATTGTGAGATATGGTGCAACCAAATCAGCTGTTATAATTACAATATGTCTTTCTTTATGCCTACACTTAATGGGTGGCACTTGGGCTTTGGTTCCTGCTTAAGTGTTATATAAGAATTGTTTCATTCATTAAGTTGATTTGAATGGAAATTTGGACTTTGCCGAGTTGGGTTACGCCTCCTTGTAACCCAAGTGACTGATTTGAAGATATTCATATAGAATAGTGAAATCGAGGGTAAAATTAAAAAATAAAACAAAACAAAAAACAAACAAACAAACAAACAAAAAAGGAGGTAGATTGGGATATGCTTAACAAAATATTTCTCAAACAGAAGTCTTCATCTGTTGATTGTTCTAACCCTAATATGGAGGAAGAAATTTGTGATGATGGCTAGAAGGCAACTAACAATGAAGTTGGATGTCTGAATATGAAAAATGATAACATTGACAATCTAGGTAGCAATTATGACCTTGATCATGTGGAACCTATGAATATTGGCCCTTTGCCAAAGCTCTCCAAATCTTCGTTGCCTGATGTTGAACAGAGAGGTACCAAGTGGCTGAATGATGATGAAGAGTATAATGATACAAAAAAGAGTTGGACTGTCATCAACAGTGGCGATGAAGCTGATGCAGTTGAAAATAACATAGTTGGGAATACAAATGCATTAGATGATCGGTCTGAGATGAAAGAAACCTGTACCAATTGCTGATGATCTTCCTTCACAGCATTTGGATAAGAAATTTTGCTACACTATTTGGATAAAGTAGCACTTGAAATTCACAAACATCCTCTATTGAGAGTAATTATTTGTAGGGATTGCAATTCTTTCATTGTAGAAAAGAAACATATGAAGGATCTCCATCCTCATTGCTCTAAGTGTCATTATGCATGCCGTGAATTGGGTGACCTTCGAGAATGTTCCAAGAAAACTTTTCAACTTGTCCTATTGTGCAAAAAAGCACATAGTTATCAATAATGGAGGTGCATGGCACAAACTGGGTGACCTTCAGCAAAGTCGCTCATGATCTCGTGTTGGAAATTATTCCCTAGGGGCAAGTCATTGTTCTCCATTAAGTTATCACTTCATATGCATGTTTATGGTAATAACTATATCCCTGGATATATCTTATATATTATTCTAAATGTCCCTGGTTGGTCATCTATGCGGGACCAGTATGACTTTGATGAGGTATGGAGATACGAATCAAAGTCATGGGCACTTGTAAGAGTACAAGGTGCTGGATCGACCCACTATGAGAAAGCTGCATGGATTAAGTCATAAACTTATCTCATGTATAACCACGTCACAATGCCCTACGACCTGAGATCATCATGGATTCCTACATGATGAGTCACTGACCTTTGACCAAGTCAAAAGTCACCTTTGACTGAGTGATGATAAAGACTGGGATCGGGATTAGTGGTTTTCATGCGAAGGAATGTGAATTGTCAAGATAGAATTTGTCCCTCACATTTATAGAGAGATAATACTAGGCTCCTCAATGAGTGAGTCTAAAAAATGTATGGCCATACTGTGATGGAAAGGAGTTTCCATTTCACTTATTAAACTGCTCGAGAATTGAGAAAGTAATGGTCAAGAACAGGTAGTTGACATTATCCATGCCTCATCCTTGACCAAATTATCGCGTGACAAAATGGACGTGACATGGTAGTACAATAGGTAGTATCATGTCATCGATCCCCATGTGAATTGGGTAGTCGCAATGTCTTGCTAGAGGCCGCTTGCGACTTGTGGGCTGATACAGTCTTGGCCCACTGCCAATCTCATATGGGCCTGCATGGTCGCACACAAGAATAATCTAACACCGGTAAAAGTGTCCAGGTTCATTGAATCTCAGATTAATATGAAATTTAATGAATATTGAATTTAATCTGGGGTGAATATATATATATATAAATTCGAAAATAATATAATAATATTATTTAATGGAGATTATAATATTATTATATAATATTTGTTTTATATTTAATTTATTTGATAAATTAAATATTTAAAACAAATAGAGATATTGTATCTCATTTAATTTTCAAATAAAGATATCATTATCTATTTAATTTAAATTGAAATATTGTATCTCAGATTTAATTAAATAAATAGATATCATTTCTCGGATTTAATTTATGGAGATAAATTAAATTAGAAGGCTTTTAATTTGAATTAAATAAATACATTAGATTAAATCTATCAGATAGATTTAATTAATATATTTTTAATTCAAATTCGAAATTCGAATTTCAGATCTGGTTTTAATCCGATTAAATAAATACGTTACATTAGATCTAATAGATAAATTTAATTAATATTTATTTAATTCATATTTGAAATTTGAAATTCAAAATTAATAGGATTAATTTTGAATATAATACGCGGATGGGTTTAGAAAAACCTACGGGAGTTTTAGTCGAGCATATTATAGAAAGTTGCCAGAAACCCTAGACTGGAAAAATTGAGAGGGACGCACAAGAGGCGCTAGCACGCTGCCGTAGCCGTGTACGAGGATTGTTCGTGTGTATACCGATGGAGGAAGCCGATTCTACGAGTCGTCTTCTACTGATCGAGGAGGTAGCTCACTTGTTCAAGGAAGAACGAGACACGGACGAATTCTCCAAAGGTAATATTCGGACCCTAACTCTGATTTAAACGCACATGAGTGATCCTCGGAACGGGATTCGTAAGAAATTTTAATCTGCTACGTGTACGGATCCCAACAGTTTAAATTAGACTTTTTCGTGTGATCATATGTCTGATATATATGAAAAATCGAATCTTGAATGCTTTAATTACGATAGTTGTGTTATGTAACATCCCAAATTTTTGGGATTTTAAATTAGAAATGTTGTATGGAAAATTATTATTAGTTTTGGCTTGAGAAATTATAATATTAATTACTGAAAATATAAGGTTTATTTTCCTTGAGAATTTTAGGAAAAATAAATTCAATTAGGAATTTATTTCCTTACAATATGTGAATATAAAAATTATGGAATTAAGGCCTAGGGAAAATTAATTGGGAAGAAAAAAAAACCTTATATGACATTAAAGATTTATTTTAAGTGATAATTGCAATTAAATAAATAAAGAACATGGAATTAGTGAAATTATGGGATGATTTTTGGAATGGATCTCATATACTCACCTATCCCACAAGTTCATGCAACATTCTTCATGTTTTTTTTTTTTTTGCTACTGCTCCCGGTTCACCAGAGCTTTGCCCTGCCTAGTCCGGATCGAGGTTCTGTCGGGCGCATATGCAGGGACCTCTCCCAGGGGAATTTTCTACATCCACAAGGACTCAAACTCAAGACCCCTGCTTAAGCGACCCAAGTCCCTTCCACTTGAGCCAACTCCCACTGGTTAACATTCTTCATGTTATGAACAAAAGAAAATCACGTGGCCCCTTCCTGAACAATATTTCAATGTAATGTTCCATGGCTAAATGGAACAAGCAAGACACAATAATCCATTTGGCCCATTAATGCATTTAAACCATCAACACCCTCAAAAAAACACGCTGATACAGGGAACAAAAGAATAACAAAATGACACAGCCCATTTGTTTCATTCTTATTTATTCCATACAAACACAGCCCAACTACAACCTAAACCAACTCATTAGATAATTCTTTAGCCCATTACATATTAGTTGACCAACCCAACAAGCATCAGATGAGCAAAGTAAAATGAAAAAAAAACAAAAGGGAAACAGAAACAGCAGCATGAAATCACTGCGTGGTTTGCGCTGAAAGCAGATTCACGCCATGCTCCTTTCTTTTTGTCAGTACTTTCGGCCCATATGCTTAACAGAACCATTCCACCTCTCATTTCTATATTTATCAATTGCCCATTTTTTTTTATTCGACCATAACACGTCGAAACGCAGTTTTAAGCAAGTCACAGAGATCACACGAGATCCTACTCCATTATTTCTCCCATTCGGCGAAATGACAACCTAGTTCCAGGCTTCTCGAGACCCACACTGAGCATCCCCTGGATCATAGTTCATCCTCCTTGGACCAGTGTTTCTTCTTCCGGACTGGACCCTAATCCTCTTATTTAATCCCCATACACTTTGCCTTAGCCGAGAAGAAGCAAGAAAGAGAGGGAGCGTTGAGGCCGTGCGTGGGTGCTCTGTGTTGAAGCAGCCAACACCGAGAGAGAGTGAGAGTCGTGCAAGAGAGTGAAAGAGAGGGAGAGAGATCAGAAACACACCAAGTCATATGTTTTATATCAGCAAGACAGGGGTGCACTCTCAACAAAGATCCCATTCGAACTAGCTTAGGAAAAACCACAGGTAAATGTCGAGCTCTCTTCCTCCTTGCTTCTATAAACCACCAACGTAGGTTAGGGTACTAAACGTTACGATATATGTGTATAATTTGCTGCATGTAGGAATAAAGAGAAAGCCTACTCCTTGTATACATGTATATCTCTGGAACTAAAAAAAAAATGGTGTATATATATATACATGGTTACGTTGCACCTTTAAAAAAAAACGAAGAAGAAGCAGGAAACTTGTTTGGGTAGATTTCTCTGTACATGAATGGCTAATTTTGCTGAGATGCTGATATAGGTATATATATGACTTTAAATTTTCACAAGAGAAATAGAAAAAAAGAGAAGGGACGGAATATATATACATGTGTGTGAGTGCTGCATGAGAAGAGAATATACAGAATTTTAACCTTTATATATAGCCCCACGTTGCATCTGGAAGGGATAGAAAGAACTTGTTAACATGTTATCATGCATATACATGTAAGATGTCTTATATGATTAAAACTAGTCACGTGGTTTTAATGATTTGAAAAGAAATAAGGAACTTTGCTGTCAAAGTATATAAGATACATATAAATATTAAATGTTGCTGCATGAGTATATCACTGCTGTTATTTTTTTTTTTTACTATTCAAAACCTTGCTAATACATAATGGGAGCTTTTGAAATAAATGGACTAATGCATTAGTGAAGCAAAACCACTGTACATAATTTAGTTATGTGTGCGTTGAGTATATATAATGAATCAAAGTTTCCCTGTTGCATGTGTATGCACCACCACCTGGAGGTTATTTAGGTTATTGAAAGGTGTTGTATACATCCATAAGAGTTGAAAATAATGTTTAAATTTTTGTAACCTTGTGATTTTCTTTGTGAGGGAATTATTTGCAAAATGCATTTTTATAAATATTTAACTCAAACTACATGAAGCATATTTTATGTAGTATTAGTATTTATCAAAGGTTTTGAAGGAAACCATGAGAAACATTAAATTTATGTATTAAGTCATTTTTTTATGATGACTGGCATTTATTAAACTCCTAGTTTGAAGTGTTAGCATAACCTATGAGAGTTCAAAACAATTGTAGATAAATGATAAAAATAATGCATTAGTAAAATAAATAAGATAATAATAACAATAAAATAATAATAATCAATAAAATAAATAATTAATTAATAGAGTTATTAATTAATAAATAAAAAAGGGGTATTATTTTTAGTTAGGGAATTTTTAGGGATTAATTACTATTTTTAATCCTCTAAAAATTAATTCGCGTAGCTAGTTACTTGGTGACGCAAGAAGTGACTAATGACAATGATAAACGTTTATAGGCATACCCTAACACCTCAATTGATCCCAACACCTACCAGACAAGTTAAGGATTTAAGTTTGAGGTGGGTAACTGTTATTTTATTAGCTTGTATGTATGTGTTCCATGTATGACTGATCATGGTTGCTAGATAATTTGCATATGTGTATCCTAGCTATGGATTGTGGCTGCGTGTCCTAAGAATGGAGCTGCGTGTTCCATAAAGGTCTGCGGTCCTTGGCCGTTAACTATGGTTACGGTGCGACTTGTTTACTGTGAATTATTCTATGCTTATACATGTGTTATACTGTGATTTACATTTCATACCTGTATATGAGATTAATTGTTACCCCTGGGGTTTGTTCATTTGAACTCCAGACCGTATGAAAGAGACAGGTAGTGGTTCGGGATCAAGAGGCAAGATGCAGCTGTGAGGGTTACAGCAGATGGAATCTTTTGGAAAATAGGAGTAGTTAGACTGTACTTTAACGTTTATCATCTGTCTGTTTTGGATTACTGTATTAACATCCCACTATGGGATGGATTCGAATCGCGAAAAATTTATCCTCGTATTTTAAAACTAAGTTATTTTATGAAAGTTTTATTCCACAATTAAGTCGTTGAAATCATTTCGATGCCTGTGCGTTAGAACTCTGATAAATATAGGCGTGTAAAGTACGGGCGTTACACGTTAGGGTTTGAATCGTTCAAATTCACGGCTACATCCAAATCGCACGACAGTCACGTTCGCGTACATCGAAGACGCTCTGAATCGTTCAGAATTTTCGACCATGCTCGGACAACACCCCTTGGGGTTTGAAATTAAGTTTTATGAAACTCTCTCTCTAAAACAATGTAATGTTTTCAAAAGCTTTGGGAGCGCTGACCCCCACACCCCCTACAAGGGCGTTGCCCCTTGACCCTAAATCATGATATATATTAAATAAAGTAATATAGATTAGATAATTTTAATTATGAATAATATTTTATTTCATAATTGTATGATTTAAAATATGTTCTAATTTACCTTCCAAAGGTGACCGCCATAGGGACCGATTGATTGCTCGTAGCTGGAGAATTTAAATCATGATATATTATATAATATAATTTAAATGGGAGAGTTTAAATTATTTTATATTTATTATATAATATAATATTAAATTAGAGAATTTAAAACATGATACTATATTATATAATTACATAATATAAAATAAATTGGAGAATTTATTTTATTATGTGTATTATATAATAAAATATAAATTAGGAATAATATTTTATTTCATAAATGTATGAATTAAAATATGTTCATATTTACCTTTCAAAGTGTTGTTTGGGTATGGTAAACAATATGACTCTAGGTTAGATGAGCCACGTTGTGTCACATGTTTTAATTGTGTTTTGATTTGATCATTGCATGATTAAGTTAGACTCTATATGATATACAATCATGATTGCATTCATATAGGTAGAATTAATAGGATTAATTAGTTCATATATCCAATAATACCCTCTAAATAAAATCTTAAGTCACAATGTCGTCAATTAATGAATACTTGTCAAAACCTCGATCACCCATTTGTATGTTCCACCAAAGTGGATGCATCTGAGTAATCTTGGGGAGACAAGAGAGAGTAATGGTGATACTCTATGTTCATTGTTGTCTTGACTTAATTGAGATCATCAAAACGGTTTTAGATCTCAAGGCATTGGTTGGGATTAATATTAAACATGCTAGGTCATATGATGATCGAATCCCATAAAGATCTAAGAGTTACATGCGATGTAATTGGCAAAGGGTTGCTGATAAATCCCAATTTAATATATTTTATCACGCCTTATTCATTTATTTTGGGGACTATTTTAGGCTAATTTGGATTTATTAAACAATATTTGGATTGTTAGCCTATTTTAGGAAATAATATAAATCAGAATAAATTATGAGATTATTGGACTTAAATGTTCAATATTCTGATTGAAATCTTGTGATTGAGTAATATTTCTAAATATATGATAGATCACGATTTTATTCAATTCTGGCAGGATAAGAAAAAGCATATTGGAAGATCCTACGATGCAGAATTAACCTTGGAAGCTAAAAGAAGATCTAATGGTGGAATTTTGTTGGGCTTTTGGAATTTTAATTGGCTCAAATTGATACCCAAAAACCCTCTCTTTCTCCTATAAAAATAACCTAGCAGCTGCAAAAAGAATTCACGCTCTCGTTGGAGAGCCGCAAAAATTTCACACATTCAGAAAACGCAGAGACAGCCGCAGAGGGGAAAGACGCTACAGTTGGAGCAGCATTCATTATATCCATTACTATCCAAAAGCAACCTTGACTTTTTCATTCCTTCCATTCATGCACAAGCACAGTCACGCAAAGGAGTGGGTCCAAGCTTATATTCACTAATTCTTCCATTATGGCTATGACGGACTGCTTCGAAATTGAAGGAGGAGGCGTTTTCATGGAAGCTTAAGGTTCTTTAGGAGGCAACTTGGGAGGAGCATGGAGAAAGCTAGAGCCTAGGGTTTTACATTTGAAGACCACAAGGGAGTGTTTTTCCTTTTATCGAATTGTTTGAAGACTTTGAAATTATTTAGTTTTAGATAGTTTCGAATTGCTTTCTTGAGAACAATCTAGTTTTAGATTGTAAACATATCATTTATTTCAGATTTATTTGATAATTTGGATTTGAACATATTTGCTGGGATTTTTGTTTGCAAACCCTTTGGTTGTCAATTGATTTAATAATTGAGTTTTCATTATTAATTTGATTGTCAATTGGGTTTATCGATTTAATTGTTTAATTAGATTGATAAATTGTTTAGTTGTTTAATTAGACGATTGTGAACAAGATTCCAAAATTATTTAGAAATTAATTGTGACTAGGTTTTAATGAGTTTAATTAACTAGCACGTATTCCATTATAAGTTTTCTAATGGATTAGGTGTTATTGAACTTGAGGGTTTCCCATGTTTCAATTAGTTGATTAAAATCATTAATTCCAATCTTTCATTACCTCCTTTGGTCTAATTAATTGGTTTGGGCTAAGAAAGTTAACTCCATGCAATTCCTGAGTTGTCCCCTTCATCTTCATAATTTGGTTGATTTACTTTTATTTAACATTCTTTTTAAATTTTGATTATTTTTCTCAAAACAAAAACCCCCAAATTTGCATTCTCATCTAGATTAGTTCCATTCTCATATAGGTTTTAGAATCATTATCATCTTGCATTTAGTTTCATTTTATTGCATTTTTTATCACCTAAATTCAACCTAAAGAAAAACCCACAACTTGCTCCTTGGGAGAATGACCTAGGTTGACCCTATATTGCATAATTAATGAGAACCTAGTTTAATTGATTGCTTTAGTGATGAAAGCAAGCTCATCAGTTGCCTACCTAAATAACTTGATTTTAAGCGTCCTGCCAAAGTGGACTTAAGATTAAGCTAAATATGGATCTTAGCCCACTAATTATAATGAGGGTTATTAATTCAGTGGGAAGTTACTGATTAAACCTTGCATACCTTTTAACAGTAGAATCATGTAGAATAGTAACACCTCAACACCATCAATGCGATCAGTCCTTGAGAAGGACGAACTCGATGAGATAAACTTTCTTGACATGCTTAGGAACTTAACCATTGATCCTAAACACAAAAGAAAGGAGTATCTCATCGATCAACCTATTCCTGACGAGCCTACAGCTGATGATCCAAGATATCAGACTGATGCTTATATGAAGCATCAAGATGACTCTATGGATATAGGATGCCTGAAGCCTGCCACTATGGTTCCAAATCTCAATGGAGATCTAGAACATATGGAGGTGTCTGAGATGATTTATCATCCTATGGAAATGTTCCATCAACAGGCGACGCAAGAGAGGTATGAGACCACAAAGGCCTTATTCTCTTGCAAGATGGCTAAAGGTGAATCAGTTAGTCTTCATTTTGTTGAAAATGAAAGGCTATATTGATCACCTTGAGAGGCTTGGATTCCCCATATCCTAGGAGTTAGTTATAGATGTGATCTTGATCTCACTCCCAGGAAGTTATGGTAACTTTGTCATGGATTGCAACATGAACAATATGAAGGAATCAATTTTTGAATTGCATGAGATGCTCAAAACTGCTGAGTAGAGCCTTGAGAAAAGGCCCAGTTCTGTTTTGTCCGTTCAGAAAGGAAGGGGTATGAAACGAAAAGTCAAGAAGGCAAAACCTCCGAAGGATGGGGTCTGCTTCTTCTGCAATGAAATCGGTCATTGGAAGAGGAATTGCAAGCTCTATCAAGAAGATTTGGAAAAGGACAAGAAGGATAGCGGGGCTATCGCTTCAGGTATCTATGTCATAGATATTCAATTTTCTACTTCCTAGACATGGGTATTAGATACTACATGTGGATCTGACATTTGTATGTGCAAGGTCTCAAGGACAGTAGAAAATTGAAGAAGGGCGAAGTTGACCTACGAGCTAGAAACAAGTAAGAGTTGCTGCTTTAGCCGTAGGCACTTATGAAATAGTTCTGCCCAGTGGGCTTTTGTTTATTTTTGAACAATTGCTTTTATGTTCCTGCTTAGAGTAGTAACATTACTTTACGTTCTTATTTAGGAATCGTAAATGTTCAAATTTTCCATAATAACAATTTTATGCTCATGGTCATTTGCATTCTGGTCATTGTGTGCCTAATTAAGAACATCCTAATAATGAACGAATCTATGACATAACTACTAAAAGGTTCAAGTCAAATGAATTTGAATCCAACCTACCTATGGCATTATCGTCTAGGCCATATAAATGAGAAATGCATTTCAAAATTCCATCCAAGATGGATTTCTGAATTCATTTGATTTTGAATCATTTGATACATGTGAGTCTTATTTATTGGGAAAGATGACAAAGACATCTTTTACTGGACACAGTGAGAGGGCCACTGATTTATTGGGCCTCATACATACGGATGTGTGTGGACCAATGAATACATTATACATCTGCCAGAGGAGGTCATTTGTACTTCATTACTTTTATAGACGATTTCAGTAGATATGGCTATGTCTATCTAATGAAACATAAGTCTGAATCTTTTGAAATGTTCAAAATATTCCAAAATGAAGTGCAAAACTAACTTGGCAAAACAATTAAGGCACTTCGATCTGATCGGGGTGGTGGATATTTGAGCCAAGAGTTCATTGACCATCTTAGGAGTTGTGGGTCATCTCACAACTTACTCCTCCAGGAACACCTCAATGGAATGGTGTTTCTGAACGGAGGAATCAAACTCTATTAGATATGGTTCGATCTATGATGAGTCAAACAGATCTTCCATGTTCCTTTTTGGGGCCATGCCTTAGAAATAGCTGCGTTCACACTAAATCGTGTTCCGTCAAAGGCGGTTGAAAAGACACCATATGAGATATGGACTAGGAAGAAACCCAGCTTGTCATTTCTTAAGATTTGGGGATGTGAGGTTTATGTTAAACATCAAGCCTCTGATAAATTATCATCCAGATCCTCAAAATGCCTTTTTGTGGGGTATCTTAAGGAAACTAAAGGATACTATGTCTACAATCCCACCGATCACAAAGTGTTTGTTATTCGGAATGGTACCTTTTAGAAAAGAGTTTGTCTCTAAAAGAACTAGTGGGAGTAAAGTGAACCTCGAAGAAGTTCAAGAGTCACAGGATAATGTGGAACCACATATGGAAACCACAGAAGACTCACAACAAGTTGTTGAGCCTACTCAAGTAACACAAGGCCCACGAAGGTCCGATAGATCACGACTACAACCTCAGAGATATGGATTTTTTATTATTGGAAGTTATGATGTTTTGCTCATTGAGCAGTATGAGCCAATAACCTATCGAGACGTTATAATGGGACCAAACTCTGAAAAATGGCTTGATGCCATGAAGTCTAAAATGCAATCCATGTAGAACAATAAGGTATGGACCTTAGTCGATCCACCTGAAGGTGTAAAACCCGTTGGGTGCAAGTGGGTTTTCAAAGAGAAAACTGACATGGATGGCAAAGTAAATGTCTTCAAGGCACGGCTGGTTGCAAAAGGATTCACTCAAACTCATGGTGTGGACTATGATGAAACCTTTTCCCCAGTTGCAATGACCAAGTCAATCAGAATCCTTCTTGCCATTGCATCATATTATGACTATGAGATATGGCAGATGGATGTCAAAACGGCCTTCCTTAACGGGAAGCTGCTTGAGGATGTGTACATGACACAACCAGAGGGTTTTGTGCGTCCAGAGGACACTGGTAAAGTATGTAAGCTTCAAAGATCCATTTATGAATTGAAGCATGCATCTCAGAGCTAGAATCATCTTTTTGATGAAGTAGTCAAAGAGTTTGGATTCATTCAAAACATCGATGAACCTTGTGTTTACAAGAAGGTTAGTGGGAGTACAGTTGTATTTCTAGTGCTTTATGTCGATGACATCCTACTCATCGGGAATGACATTCCTACCTTGCAAAGTGTCAAGTCTTGGTTAGGAAAATCTTTCTCAATGAAAGATTTAGACGAAGCCACTTATATCCTTGGGATTAGGATCTATAGAGATAGATCCAAGAGGCTGATAGGCCTAAGTTAGAGCACATATATAGACAAGATACTGCATAGATTCAGTATGCAGGATTCCAAAAGGGGTAACATGCCCATGTCTCATGGCATCCATCTTAGTAAGGATCTGTGTCCTAATACACAAGATCAAAGAGACCGCATAAGTAAGATTCCATATGCCTCCGCCATTGGATCTATCATGTATGCTATGTTATGTACTCGACCGGATGTGTCATTTGCCTTGAGTATGACCAGCAGAGATCAACAAGATCCCGGTGAGGGTCACCGGACTGCTGTCAAGAATATCCTTAAATACTTAAGAAGGACTAAGGACTTATTCTTGGTATATGGTGGCTTGGAAGATGAGCTCTGTGTAACTGGTTACACAGATGCGATTTTCCAAAATGACCAAGATGATTCAAGATCGCAATCAGGATATGTATTCCTGTTGAATGGTGGTGTGGTGAGTAGGAAGAGCTCTAAGCAGAGCACTGTAGCTGATTCTGCAACGGAAGCTGAGAATATAGCAGCATCGGATGCAACTAAGGAAGCCATTTGGATAAGAAAGTTCATCATTGAACTGAAGGTGGTTCCTACCATCTCTGATCCAATAATCTTGTTCTGTGACAATAGCGGTGCTATTGCACGGACCAAGGAGCCTAGGTCACATTAAAGGACCAAGCATGTACTTAGGCAATTTCATCTTATCGGAGAAATCAGAGATAGAGGTGATATAAAAGTATGCAAAGTACCAAGAGAAGGCAATGTAGTTGATACTCTTTCTAAGCCGCTTGCACAAGCAAAACATGAGCGTCATGTTAGGGCAATGGGAATTAGAGTAATTAATGATTGCACCTAGTGCAAATGGGAGTCTGTTGGAAATTATGCCCTAGGAGCAAGTCATTGTTCTCCATTAAGTTATCACTTCATACGCATGTTTATGGTGATAACTATATCCCTGGATATATCTTATAGATTATCCTAAATGTCCCTGGTCGGTCATCTACGCGGGAGCGAAGAGGAGTTAAGACCAGTATGACTTTGATGAGGTATAGAGATACGAATCAAAGCCATGGGCACTTGTAAGAGTACAAGGTGCTGGACCGACCCACTATGAGAAAGCTGCATGGATTAAGTCATAAGCTTATGTCATGTATAACCGCGTCACAATGCCCTATGACTTGAGATCATCATGGATTCCTATATGATGAGTCACTGACCTTTGACCTAGTCAAAAGTCACCTTTGACCGGGTGATGATAAAGGCTGGGATCGGGATTAGTGGTTTTCATGCGGAGGAATGTGAATAGTCAAGATGGAATTTGTCCCTCACATTTGTAGAGAGATAATACTAGGCACCTCAATGAGTAAGTCTAAAAAATGTATGGTCATACTGTGATGGAAAGGAGTTTCCATTTCACTTATTAAACTGCTCGAGAATTGAGAAAGTAATGGTTAAGAATAGGAAGTTGACATTATCCATGCCTCATCCTTGACCAAATTATCGCGTGACAAAAGGGACGTGACATGGTTGTATGATAGGTAGTATCGTGTCATCGATCCCCATGTGAATTGGGTAGTCGCAATGTCTTGCTAGAGGCCGCTTGCGACTTGTGGGCTGATATAGTTTTGGTCCACTGCCAATCTCATATGGGCCTGCAGGGTCGCACACAAGAATAATCCAACACGGGTAAAAGTGTGCAGGTTTATTGAATATCAGATTAATCTGAGATTTAATGAATATTGAATTTAATCTGGGGTAAATATAAATATAAATATATATATATATATATATATATATAAATTCAAAAATAATATAATATTATTATTTAATGGAGATTATAATATTATTATATAATATTTGTTTTATATTTAATTTATTTGATAAATTAAATATCTAAAACAAATAGAGATATTGTATCTCATTTAATTTTCGAATAAAGATATCATTATCTATTTAATTTAAATTGAGATATTGTATCTCATATTTAATTAAATAAATAGATATCATTTCTCGGATTTAATTTATGGAGATAAATTAAATCAGAAGGCTTTTAATTTGAATTAAATAAATACATAGATTAAATCTATTAGATAGATTTAATTAATATATTTTTAATTCAAATTTGAAATTCGAATTTCAGATCTGGTTTTAATTGGATTAAATAAATACGTTACATTAGATCTAACAGATAGATTTAACTAATATTTATTTAATTCATATTTGAAATTTGAATGTATTATAGAAAGCCGCGAGAAACCCTAGACTGAAAAAATTGAGAGGGACGCACAAGAGGCACTAGCACGCTGCTGTAGCCGTGTACGAGGATTGTTCGTGTGGATTCTACGAGTCGTCTTCTACTGATTGAGGAGGTAGCCCACCTGTTCAAGGAAGAACGAGATGTGGACGAATTCTCCAAAGGTAATATTCGGACCCTAACTCTGATTTAAACGCACATGAGTGATCCTCAAAACGAGATTCATAAGAAATTTTAATCCATTGCTTGTACAGATCCCAACATCTCATTATGCGTACGCAAGAAAACGATGGTGATAACTACCCTGAGGTTAGTATGAATGGTTAGTTTCGAGAAATTTCATTTTGATCCCTAACCTATTTTACCATAAATTTCATTTGTTGGTTATGACACTTCCAACCCATCATTGAGAAAGTACAGTTAAATCCAGGTGGATCCATGTTATGTTTGGGACCTGGATAAACTGAAATTGAAGAACAGTTAAATCCTAGTGGATCCATGTTATGTTTGCGACCCGGATAAACTGAAAATGAAAGAATAGTTAAAACGTGTTTTCATGATCAGTTTGGAACCCAGAAAACTGAAAGTACAGTTAAATCAACGCTCCTTAATTGGACCCCGGATAAACTGAAAATTATACAATTAAATTCACGATCCTTAATTGGACCACGGTAAAACTGAAAATTATATAGTCAAATCCGCACCCCTTAATTGGACCTGAATAAATTGAAATTACACATATCACATGTGTTTCCTTCGAGTCATTGGTGCCCTGCCGAAATAGAAGAACATGGAACTCGGTTAAATTGACTTTATTGTAGTTAAAATCTGAGTTCCGTGTAGAGTTTTGTGGGAAATGAAAAGAAGGCAGAACTCAGTTAAATTGACTTCATTGCAGTTAAAATCCGAGTTTTGTGTAAAGTTTGTGGGAAAAGCGAAAAGGAGGAGTCCACCTCCAAAAACAGAAGAACGCGGAACTCGGTTACACTAATTGCAGTTAAAACCCAAGTCCCATGTAAAGTTTTTAAATCCAAGTTATACGGTTGAGATTGTGTTCCATGATTAAGTTTGGAACTCGGACAAATTGAGCGAGCAAATGCAAATATTACAATTACCGACCCTGTTCTGTGATTGGAAATATGTTGAATTAATTTTTGTCTCCTTTGGGGTGAATAAAACAATGAGCTTTTATTCAAAAATCATGAATCCCATCCAACAGCCTCAACTCTATTCCTAGAAGCGAATGCAGTAACTAATGAATCTTTTAGTAGCCAAGGACGTGGACATAAAGGTGGCTACAGCCATAGGCGTGCTTCAAATTGTGGTGGATCAAATTCTTGAAACCCAAAGTGGGGAAAGATTGATAAGAACTACAAAAGGGAAACTAGTGGAACTAGTGGGCATAACAAACATGTTGAAAATGCATGCTATCATTGTGGTGGTAAAGGTTATTGGTCCCATACCTGTCGTACACCAAGACACTTAGTTGAACTTTACCAAGAATCACTAAAAAATAATGGCAAGAGTCAAAGATTGAAGTAAATCATCTTGATAATTCCAAATTTGAAGATGTTAATTTTACTCATTTGAATATTGATAAGGCTGAGAATTCTGAGTTTGAAGATGTTGATTTTACTCATTTGAATGTTGCTAATTTCTTAGTATAAATTATCTCTTCCTATTTGGAACAATTATGTTTTAGTATGTTTAAACTTTCTTTTATCATATGTATTTTTTTTAATTATGTTTTATTTATTTTAATGTATCTTTTAATGTATCTTTGACCCAAAAAAAAAATGAAGAATGAATCTTATTAGCATCAATCTTGAAGATTTGTGTCTCGTTGATAGCATAACAATCCACACCATACTAAAATGATAAATATTTTTCTTAAAGGTAATGCAAGAAGCCAATGTTCAAACTATATCTAGTACTATAACTTTGATTGAAGGCTCCAGAAGAGCTAATATTTTGTTACTTGAAGGAACAAAATTATGTATTGGTAATGCTTTTTATTCTACTAATTCTAAGAGAAACTTATTAAGTTGTAAAGATATCCCTTGAAATGGATATCATATAGAAACAAAAACTAAAAATAATTAGGAATGTCTTGCTATCACAAATATAATTTTTGGTAGAAAATGAATATTAGAAAGTTTTCCTACCTTTTCTTTTGGTTTGTGTTATACATTTACAAGTACACTTGAAGCACATACTATTGTAAACCAGAAGTTTACCAATACAAACTAGAAGTTTACCAATGTAAACCAAAAGTTTATCAATGTAAAAAAACCAATAGTTTGCTAATGTAAACCAGAAGTTTATTGATGGATTTAATGTTTGGCATGACTAGTTAGGACATCTAGGGTTAACCATGATTCGACATATATGGTGTCCCCAGTAGGAAATCAATTTCTCCACAAAAGGGCCCAATTAAACCAAGTTGGATTTGAAAGTCGAATTTTGAATTTAAGTTTGAAATTCAAATTTGAATTTTAATTTAAGAGGTTAGATTATAAAGGATAATTTTAAATTATCTAATATATATATATATATATATATATATATATATATATATATATATTCAATAAAATTGGATGAAGGTAGGAGAAATAATAAATAAAGATTGAATTAAAAATGATTTTGAATTTTAGTTTAAGAGATGAATGTGATTCATCATCTTAAATTATTACTCAATCAATCAAGAAAAAAATATGATACATCATCTTAAATGATTGATTCAATCAATCAATCCAAATATGAATGTGACTTATCATCTTAAATTCAGTCAATCAAGCAAGTTATGAGTTTAATTCATTATGATTTGCATTTTCAAATTTAAGCTTGGATTGAGCCTTTCTTGTAAGTACTTAAATTAGAGTTAAACTCCTATAAAGTGCTAATTTTTGGGCGTCCCTTTTCTTGTACATTTTTCTAGGGAGAAAAACAAGACACCAATTTGATTGATGTGTGCCACCAATTCAAGAAAAAGGTAAGTTCTCAATCTTGTTCATCCTATTTTCAACCTAATTCCAAAAAATCACCATCTTCTTAAAAAGAGAAAAACCCAAGAAAATGAAGCCTTAACCTTGCCATTGCTTAGCAAGTATCCAAAGAGTGGGAGGTTTCAAGAGAAAGAGTTCTCATTGCAATAAAGGGATAGCCGTGTGGATCAACATTAGAGAACATCAACCACATTGAAGTCTTTGAGTGATCCAAAGTAATTATAATCTTCAACAGTCGTTTTATCAAGTAATCCTAATTTCCAATAGTTGTTTTAACAAGTAATCCTAAAACTTATGATTATCATAAATTTTTACGAGTTCCCATCAGTATCAAAAAGAGTTATGAATTAATGATTAATAACTAACGCAACGAGTTAAGGTTAATAATCCATGAAAACCGTAAGGAGTTATGGGTTTTCGCAATGATTAAACAGAATTTTTCATTTTTCAAGCTCATGAAATTTTGCATGAAAGTCATGCAATAGGCAAAATTAACCAACAAGTTCCATGGCTTATGTCATTACCATCACCCATATCATAAAGGTCTCGAGGCTTAAGACAGACCACTATATGTCAATCTTTATGTTTATCATTTCAATGTAGTATACTTTGTGTGCTTATGAGGCAAGTACATAGAGCTCATAATCTTCTGCTTCACCAGTGTGAATGAGACAGGAGAAATTCACTGGTACATTTGAAGATAGTTATTGAGAAAGACCCATGGTAATTTAATTTAATAATGTCAACAAGCATATCATAATAAGGGACACCACAGAACCACATGTCTTTGTCACTATTGATTGTAGAACCTCACATGCCAAAAGTGCCAAAAGTGCCAAAAGCTCTAGAATTTTGCGCAAGGAAGCCTTGATCACATGTGACAATGCAAAACTTAAAACTGTTGAAATTGCATGCTATAAATCTTGTTTCATAATCAACAGGAATCGTCATAGAGAAGTTGAAAATTATGTGAGTAGGATGTAACATCCCAAATTTTGGGATTTGAAATTTAGATTTTTATGGGAATTAATTATGTAATTTTGGCTTAAAATAATTATGAAATTAATTATTGAAGATGTAGGCTTATTTTTCCCTTAATTAGTTTATTTTGGGAAAAATGGTAAATTCGAGCATGGAGTAATTTAGGTTTATCTTTCCTTAATTTATTTGGGAAAACGAATAATTCAAGTAAGAAATAATTTGGACCTAAAAACTATAGAATCAATATTTTATGGCTTTGGAGAAATAAATTGATATAGAAAAAGTCCTTATATTAAATTAAGGGTTTATTTCCCATAATTAGTCAATAATTACAATTAAGAATCTTAAGGGAATCAAGTGGGATAATTGCTTTGTCTCACAATACATAAAACCCATAAAATACACACATCAGCCCATTATCATATTTAAACCCACCCTATATACCAACAACTTATGCCCAGCATGTGTTAATTTAAGAGACAACTATATATGTATGGGACAAGCAGAGGCTCGATGTTGTAAAACTCGGTGTGCAAATTTTACATGGGACGGTGTACCTAGACCATAAAAGTTGTGTGTTTAGCATGGTGTGGAATACTCACAAGTATGGTGATCTTGGACTATAGTATGTCCAAGAAAGTTGTGAGGCTGGTATAATATTTAAATTGTACCAGGTGGTAGTGGATATGCCGATGGCATAAAGGTGATTTTTTGGGCATTAAAGCCAAAATATCCAGTGCTACGACAATGGAATGAGCTAGAAGGTGGATTGTAACGGGGCAGAGAAGCCTGAGTAACCAAGTGCTTGGAGAATGGACCAGTGGGTCCTGTATGGTTGAGAACTATACCTGGGTACAGAATGGATAAGAATGTGGTATGATGAGTTGTGTGCTTAGTAAGTATGCATAGGTTCAAATTTCGAGGACGAAATTTAAATTAACGGGGGGAGAATTGTAACATCCCAAATTTTTGGATTTTAAAGTTTGAATAATATATGAAAATTAATTGTGAAATTATACCTAGAATAATTATTGGAAATTTAGGCTTATTTTTCCCTTAATTTATTTTTGGGAAAAAAATAATTCAAATAAGGAATAATTTATGCCTAAAATTATAGAAAGAATATAAGAGAATTAAATGGTGGAATTTGGCCAAATGATTAAACTAATTATTTGGAAGATTAGGAAATTATTTTCCATATAATATTTAAAAGTAAAAATTATGGAAAAAAATTTGCAAAAGATAAAATGTGGATAAAAGCTCAACATCTGGCAAATATATATATATAGATATATATGTATACGTGGGGTATATTTATGTGGGATATGTGTATATATATATCCATGTTCCTTTGTTGATCAATTTTCCCCAGCCCAAGAATAGCATTACCAAGACCTCCACTGCAACTTTTCCCCCATGAATGAAGATCAGACTATTGGGCTTCAAATTGGTTTTTAACTAAACTTAGGTTCATTTTCATATCCTTGGCCAAACCACAACACTCACCCCAACTCATTAAAATTGCAGCAACCCATTACCTCTTATTAAACAAATTAGTTTCCTCTTTTATTCCTGACTGCACATGATAGTTAAATATAGAGTAAATACCCTATTTGGTCCCTGAAAAAAATCACGGACCCCTTTTTGGTCCCTCAGTAAAAATAATTCATCCTGTAATCCCTGACCACATTTGGGACACTTCACTGCATGTGTCCTCTTCAACCTGAAAGGACTAATGTGGACGGTTTTTGGATTTTACAGGGATTACGAGATGAGTTATTTTTACTGAGGGACCAAAAAGGGGTCCGTGATTTTTCTGGGACCAAATAGGATATTTACTCTTAAATATAATAGCTAGCTAGATACACTCCTACTTCTCTAATAACCACTCAACTAGTGAAACACGTAATAGCAACAGGAACACGCAAGACAATCACAATGCGGTTTGCGGAAACAGCAGAAGGAAATCAGATCACGTCGTTTCCTCCAGCTTTCTACCAATACGAAAACACAGAGAAAAAGAGAGTCAACATGAGATCATACTTCTCGAGCCCCATGCGAAATACCCACTATGCATTTCCTTTTCAAACCATTAGTTTTTTTCCTCTCGGACCAGGCTCTTCACATATTATATGTTCAATGCTCCTTGTGTCTCCAAAACCAGCAACCAAGTCTGAGAGTTCGAGAAGCAAGAGAGAAAAAGGAGAGCTAATAGGAGAAGGAGAAAGAGAGCAGGTTGAGAGTGAGAACAAAAAACAGAGACGAAGAAGCTAAAGAACCACGCACACTCCACTGTGTGTTGTGAACTCAGCAGCGTATAACCATGCGAACAGAACCATCTCAACCCATTTCTTTATTTTCATCCACATCTACACAAAAACTCAGAACCAAGGACGAGAGACAGAAAACACAGTGAGAGTTTGACATATAGAGAGCGAGAATGAGAGCATGGGAGAGATGAAGAAAATGGGAGAGAGACCAAGAAAGAAGTTGCGATCAAGGGCAAGAACGTGGGCTGAGATGAGAGGAGAGGGCAGTGATCAAGAGCAACGAGAGAAAGAAAAACCAAACAAGAAGCACATAGTTGGAAGGAAAAAGGAGTCTAAACGCATGCAAGCTTGGCTTTCGGTTAAGGTGAACACTTTTCCATCTAGCTATTACATGTTGGGACTAAATGGAATCATAGAACGTTGAAACTCTGTTTTATCGAGTTGAAGCAGAGGCGAATGTATCAGTTGCTACAGTATTTTCGTAAATGAACAGTAGCACGTGTTATTGTAGCATTTGTTATGTTTTGTTGTTGTTTGGAGCACTGAATTTTAAGTAAGGCAAAACTAGGGTAAACAAACTCGTTTGAGCATGAAATTTTGTGGAGATTTAGTGCACATAATAAGGTTCAAAACAAGTCAAAAACCACCCAAAACGGACGTGTAGAATGAGAGATATGATTTTCCAAAGTTTAGCCAAAATCTGGAACGTTTTCTGCACTTTTGGTGAACAGTAATTTTCAAGATTGATTTTGAAATGTCAAACATTTGAGTTTGTCCTTGAAATGTTTACAGTAAACAGTAGACATCTCAAACTTTCCAACGAGCCAAAGAACACATAAAACGGAGGTCTATAACTTCAGTTATAATTTTTGGAAGTTAAGCGAAAAACCTGGACATTTCTGGTATGCTTTTGGAGCAAGGAATAGACGTGGCATCTCAGACCAATTTAGCCTTTGAGTATCTACATGAAATTTTCTAGATAAAAATTAGACACATAGAGGTTTAATTTGATAGGTAATTCGTTGAATTCCGATGAGTATTGAGGGAGATATGATTTTTCGAAGATTGGTCAAGAAATCTAGAAAATTCTGGACATTGTTTGTGTTTTTTTGAAAGTTGGAAATTTTCTCGGCCATAAAACATCTTGGTGACTTTAATTTATGAAAATAGACTTATCAAGGTTTAAGTAGAAATTGGAATCACTCCATTTGGAATTGTATAGGTTCAATTATGAATTTTCTAAATTCTTAGAAAAGTTAAAAGCTGAATTTTTGGTAACTCTTAAGTTAGTCACGCAAGTTGTTAATTTGCGCATAACCTTCAAAGTAAAGGTCTTTCTTTTGGATAACTTGTCTATTAAGGGTTATAAAGACTCTATAGTGATAAGGAAACCCTTCTTAACATTTTTTTTAAAGGACATGGCTATTAATAAAATAAATAAATAATAATAAATATTATTATTATTATTTATTAAAATGGGTATTATTAGTAAGGGGGTTTTTAGGGATTAATCCATTTTTAATCCTCTAAGAATGACTCACATAGTTAGTTGTTTTACGACACAAGTAGTGACTAATGACAATGATAAACGTTTATAGACATACTTTGACACCTCTTCTGATCCCAGCACATTCAGACGAGTTAAGGATCCAAGCTTGAGGTGGTTAAGTGTTATCTTATTACCTTGTGTGTATGTATTGCATGTATGACTGATCATGTTGCTAGATAATTTTGCATGTGCGTATCCTAGCTATGGATTGAGGCTGCGTGTCTCATAGGGCTGCGTGTCCTAAAGGGCTGCGGTCCTTGGCCGTTAACTGCGGTTCCGATGCGAATATTTATTGTGAATTATTCTATGCTGACACATGTGTTATACTGTCTTTTACATTTCAAATTTGCATATAAGATTAACTATTACCCCTGGGTTCATTCATTTGAACTCCAGACCACATGAAAGAGACAGGTAGTGGTTCAGGATTAAGAGGCAAGATGCCGCTGTAAGGGTTACAATGGATGGAACCTTTTGGAAAAATAGTATTAGATAGATTGTATTGTATTGTTTATCATTTGTTAATTTTTGGATTATTGTAGTAAGATATCCCTAAGGGATTGATTCAAATCGCGAAAAATTTATCCTCATATTTTCAAACGAAGTTATTTTATGAAAGATTTATTCCGCAATTAAGTCGTCCAAATCATTTCGATGCCTATTCGCTATAACTCTAATAAATAAAGGCGCATTTAGGGCGGACATTACATAGGAGGTTTGGTCCATAGCTATTTGGCATTTGGACCAATTTGGAAAATCCTTATGAACGCGTTTATCAACATCAACAGATGATTTTGCGTGGCTATGCAATTATCGCCTAACATGAATTTTGAATTCCTTATTGTCATATCTGTATATAGTCAATTAGAAAGCAATATTTTTGCAAATTAGGATGATAGAATCAAAGGTTACTGATTGTCTTACTGAATGTAAGGATCAACTTGACTACAATTTGTTAAGACATGCCTATGGGCTTGCAATTTCTCTTTAAAGGTAAGCTTGATGTACTTAAATCCATCGATTGGTTTTCCAATAGGAGGGAACAATAAGCCAGAGTGAGGGCAATCATCAACACAAGAAAGACATTTGTAAGATGTCTTAATGTCATCAAAATATCTTGAGTAAAACTTAGGTCTCATCCTAAATGCCATGCCATTGAACCCTTGGAGAAGCCCTATTTCTGACATATAATTTCAATTTGCCTAAGAATATGTAAGTTTAAGGACATGCAAGTTTAAGGACATGCTATTAAATTTTAAATTTAATAAAGTATGGAGTGTGTTTAAAGAAGATATAAAATTTCGTACCTCTTAATAGGATACATCCACCAATAATGAACTGGGCCACCAAGCTTTGCTTCTTCGATTAAGAGTATAGTGAGATGAACCATTTTAGTGGGAAAGGATGGTGGGAATATCATTTCCATATGACAAAGGGTTAGAATAATTCTCTCTTGTACCTGATCAAGTTTATCAATGCTCAAAACTTTTGCATACAACTTCCTGAAGAATGCACAAAGCTCCACTAATACCATAAACATATCTTGAGGGAGTTTACTCTTTATTTCCAACGGTAGGATCTGTTGCACCAGAAGATAGGCATCATGACTATTTAACATTGCTAGCTTTCGAGCCTAGTTGTCAAATCGTGTGGCACTGGAAATAATATTCTATATTAGATTTCTTATTGCTTTTGATGTCAAATCGCCAATTATACCCTTACATACATGGTTACGCTCGCATTTTTAATAAGATTCCAGCTAAAAACATACAAGTATTGTAATGTTCTTCTTCGAGTATGAATTTCTGCCCTTATCAAAGAAATTTCTTGTTACTTCTTGATTTCTATTGATGTGTGAAAGAGTTATTTTTGGGTCAACTATGTGTTTTTCTAGTGAATTTGTAAAAATGGTTAGTTTTTTGGAATTTTTTCCAATGTCTCTGTTTCTATAGTGTGACCAAATGTTAAGTTCTTAGCCCTGTTGGAACGAGAGTTTTGTAATTGTGTTTAATGATCCATTTTCTGCAATGAATGCTACATTATAATCCCCGTTCTTACCCATTTCTATTGGATTAAGAATTCTGTAATTGTGTTCGAATTGAGTGAAGTATTTAGATTAGAACTTCGATTTATTTTTGCTAAGAATAAAAGCTTACAAGAATTTTTGCTAAGAATTGATACACTTATGCCACTTAGAGATAGATGAGTAAAAGCATTTTCATCATGGTGGTTTATACTGATTATTAATTTCTTTATTTTGCTACCTAAAGTTCTCTTGATAAGTCTTTCCCATACTTTTCCAAAAGCATTTTATTGTTTGATTTCCTCCTTTTCCTTTTCGAAAATTTAAACTTCTTAATATCAAAAATACCAATATCAAGTTTAGCTTTATAAACAATTTCATGCACCCCTTTACCCATTATATATTCATCATGTAGATGTTCTGTAGCTTTTAGTAAGTTAATAATTATGAAATATGCCTCATCATTTGAAAATGAGTTGTATGTTAAGGTAATTAGATTTATATTATGGTGAGGTTGTTGGGTTTCTTATTCCATGAAAGAAGGAACAAATAATTTAATTATGAAATTTTTTGTTTTAGTATGGCCACACATCCATCAGCTTTATGGGGTTGTGCAACAAAAGTGAAGTGGCAATACCTGTTTAGGAACACAATAAGTATGAAAATTTGAAGGGTAAGAATCCCTTCATCGTTGTTGGACTCCTCTCTTTATGAGAAACCACCCTTTTTGCCCCCTTTACTTTCTTAACTACTAGATCATGATGTAATAATAAGTTTTTATTAGAAAATAAAGCTTCAAAACATTTGGTTTTTTCCACATGTTTGTTCTTTGAGGATATTAAAATGATATGAATTTAGTTGGCACACAACACAAATTACTCACAAAAGTTTTCTCAAAATCAATAAAAGTTTGTTGGTTAAACCATTGACGGTACGTCTTAATAAAGGTCAAGTAAGGGTATCTATGGATCAATAAAAAGTCAATATCTTAAGCAGAAAGTGACAAAGTAAAACAGTTGAAATCATTGAAAATTAAAAACACTAAGAAGTAAAAAGTTCAAGTTGAAAATTTGCAAAATCTGAATTCTAATCACATCAAAATTAACAGGGATTTAGATTTTTGTAAGTCTTTCTAGTATTGTGTTCCTAGTATTGTTAAGAAAATACTAATCTTCTAATTCTAGTGGAGAAAATAAAGGGGATTACAATACTTGAATTTACCACTATGTAAGACTTGAATTCATGGCATTTTGCACATTGGTACAAAAAACAGTGATAATATAATTCTAATAGAGAAAAAAAAGTGGATTACAATAAAATATTGGGCTTCTTGAAAATTTGAATGGTAAAAATCCCTTCATCATTGCTTTATGGCATGTTGCACAGCGGTAAATTTTCTTGTTCTAGAATTGTGATTTATGTCTTCTAATTCTTGGCCTTCGAAGGGGTTTACTAGTTTGAGATGGTCCAAAGAAGGTTTGACGTAATATATTTTCCATCTTGTAGTCATTAACGTTTGGTATGTCAATTGCCACAATTGAAGTCATGCATCGGCTATAAATTTTTTCTTGAGATGTTATTTTATAGCATTCATCAACATAATCATATACATTACACCATGGGTAAGTTTGATTACTACACAAGCATGTACACTCGGAATTGCTAACATTTTCCATTTTGCATAGCTACATTCATGTAAGCTAAGTTCAACCTCTAGGTCTCCATAAGCAGTATGGACACAAACCTTATTCCCTCCATAATATCCAGATTCATTTGTTCAATTTTCCCTACACTTTCCCTTACTTTTGACTTTGTTTTTGGACCTACACCATTTTTCCACTTACTCATTGTCATAGCTGGGGCATACATTTTCTTGGCCACCTTCTCTCGGTGTTTCATGGATCAGCTGGGCAATATTATGACTTCTCTCATTTACCATCTATGCATTGAATGATTCAGAAAGATTTGTTGTTATATTATTCCATCATTTAAATGGAAATCAGCTTAAAGCCCACCGATCAATGTCTACATGATTCGTAAGCCATTCAAATAGATGCGTAGAGAATTCTCTCATATCTTCCATAGCATCATTGAACTCATTTTCAAGCCTTGCATATGTGATATTATCAAGAAACTTTCGTGCTTCATCCTTGCTCAGGAACTTGTTCTTTGATTTCCTTTGTTTATTTTCATCAATTCCACTCTAAAGTTTTCCTTTATGTGTTGATAGCAAAATGCATGCCTCTCACAACCAAATATTGCTTGCACAACTCCTATTATAGCATTGTGATGGTATGGAACTATTGTAATCTTAATTGAACCTATTATCTGTTTAATCATGTATAAAAACCATATCCAGTCCTCTAATGTCTCCCCCTTCACAATAGCAATTGCAAATGGCAACAACTCATTATCTACATCATATGCAAAGGCTGACAGCAAGGTGCCCTTATTTGTTCTAGTATTACAAGAACCATCTATGTAGAATACATGTCTTGCCCTAACTACGAACCCATATATGCAAAAACCATATGCTATAAAAACATGCTCATCTATGTTATTTTCAGAAGTTACAAATTTAACAAATGTTGTTGGAGCAGTTTCCTTCAATCGTTGGCATAACCATGGTATAAGCATATAATGCTACTCTAGTCTACCCTTAATGTCTTAAAGTGATTTTAACTTAGCAATGTATGCCTGTTAATTTTACCACGGCAATTGTCTACATGGGACCTCACCTCCTTAACAATAATAGATTATGTAAGAGTTGCCTTAACATTGTGGTTCGCTTGAAGATTGTCCTATGCATGATGAACGTGCTGATTCTTTAAGTATGTCACACAGAGGTAACGAGTGGTCTTCCCCATTGCATTTATTGTTATCTTCCAAGGACACCCTCATTCTTATATTTCACATACATCATTTCCTTCCAATTCCTTAAAAATGTGTACTCAAAATTGTTAGCAATACTATACTTGTAGAGAACTTGCTTGAAAGCATCAGCATTTGCAAAGGTTTCCCATACTCCCAAAACCTTTTGTTCCCATTTCGATGAGTTCAACTCAGTCATAGGTATGGGCACACTTTATACTCTACAAGGTAAGCTACTAGGCCCTGCATTACCTTCATAAGTTAAGCAGTCGAGAATAAGACACATGTTCAAATTTCTTGGAGCTTGAGAGCTTTGTTTGAGGCAACCAACAATTGTCTCAATGCTGCATTACATAACTACACCTTATATTACCGCGTTAACAACAATACTATAACAAATAACAACATTTTTTTTTTTAAAAAAAAAAAGAACAACGAAATCACTTACATTTTCTGGATCATCAATTGTTTCTTGTAGATTGTCATTCCCTTTACATGCTATATACACATAGCCACTTCTTTCATTAAAGTAAAAAAAGTTTACAAGTTTAGTATCATGAACAAGATCTACTAAAGTCTTCTCATCATATATCACAGTGTATTTTATCTCACTATTATAACAATTAATGCTAATCCATGATTCTATCATTACTCTCAATTCTTCAAGTATCATTCCTTGTTGGATAGTTTTTACCCTAACACTACCCCATTATATTGAAATCTCCCTTCAATATTTTTCTCAAATTGTCTACCTACATGAAAGAAACACAATAGTTATTTTCCAGATGCTAATAGAAGCTATTTTTTGTGCTAACCTAAATCAAACAAGATAGCTTTCATTATCATGTATATTGTTTGCCATCATCATCACTTTATAAAATGCACATAGGATAACTAAGCTTTAAATCTTTATCATACCTTTACTAAAAATCACAACTTGGACTTGGTAGGAAAATGTTGTGATAATAAATGAAGTGGACAAGAAATTATCTAAAAATATTAACATTCATAGAATACTCATGAAGGAGAAAGAGCACCAGAAGAAATCTCTGATAAAGCCAAAAGCAACAAACCAATAAGCCAAAGAATTGGTTGATTTGTAGAATATCTTAGATGGATACCTCAAAATTTAAGATAACAAATTAAGGAAGTTATTAGGGGAATGTGATTTCTATCTCGACGATTTTGTCTTTCTTTCTTATGCTTTCATGTTTATTGGTTTTAAGGCTACCATGGCCAATACTAACCCCTTCAAATTTAACATGAGAGTATAATTGTATTGAGATAGGATATTCTTAATACATCTTTATCTTACTACCATTTCACTACCATTTTCTTATCGTTGGATCTTTATCTTACTTGATGGTTTTGTTACATCTGGCACAACCTTAAAGGAGTTTGTAGAAAAATATAATCAAGCAGTAGATGCTCGTTATGAGTCATTCAAAAAACAAGACTTTGAATCTAGGCACAAAAAAAGGCGTTTAACATTGAATATGCCATTGGAAGAGCATGCAGCTAAGGCCTATACACGTGCACTTTGCACAAAGTTTAGTGATGCATTTTCTCATAGTTTTCCTCTCTCTAAGGAGAAACTTGAGAATGATGGTGAGTGGGTTACCTATCGAGTTTTTAATAGGAAACAGACAGGTCATTATGCAACGATGAAGATGAAGTTGGAAAATAAAGAAGCTAGATGTTCTTGTCAATATTTTCAGTTCATGGGAATCCCATGTGAGCATATTGTTGCTATTTTTTTGGTTGAAAATGTTGAGCAGATCCCTGAACATATGATTTTGAAAAGATGGAGGAAGGAAGGAAATGATATAATTTGTACAAATAATGAGATTTGTCATTTTGATGGAGAATGACTCCTTCGTGGCTTTGATATATGCTCTAAATTTTCCAAACTTATTGATCTTGCAAATAGGTCCAATGAAGCAGCTAAATTCGCTTGTAATGGTCTTGATTCTCTCATTGAATCTTTAGAAAAATTTCCAAGACCTGATGATAGTATTGGTCTTGAGGATTTTGATTTACAATACTTGAATTCTCAAACTGAACTGTCATCTATGATGAGTTTAAAGGATCCCAATATTTCACAGACGAAAGGTCGAAAAAGGAAGTCACACAATATGTCACAAGGACGTATAACTCATAGTGGGATTGAAGAAGGATCAAAGAATACTAATATTTGTGGTAATTGCAAGAAACGAGGACATAATAAACGTACATGTACAGAGAAAATTTTACATTGACTCAAATTATGTTTTTTAGTATTTTGGGTTATATGACATTTGTTAGATGATTATTATTTAGTTCATTATTTCTAACTTGACTCAAATTATGATCATTGGATATTCATTTATATCATGTTTTGCCTAATTATTCTAGGTAGAAAATTGATAAGGTTTACATTCAAAACATGCTAAAAGCATAAGAAATAACACCTGCACCTACATACCGAAATACCATAAACCAATGCTCTCTGAGACTTTTTTGAGTAGGTATTGTGTGAAGGATAGTAAAACATGCCTCATATATTTATCCCATTTCTCATACAAATAGGAACTCACCCATTTTATGAAATTGATCATTGTTCCTATGGGGAAAGCACCTTACTAGTAGGAATTAAACAGATCGAGGGATTTAAAACAATACGCGTAGTTATTATTTACCTTTTTAAAATCTAATGTGCACTTTCCCATTAATTATTGGGGGAATTCGAAAACCTGACTTGATAATTAAGTTTATGCTCGTGGTTAGCATTTAGAAAGAGGAGAAATATTAGAGTGGTTGCCTAAGGCCCTGTCCTCTACTACCAGCTTACAATTTAGGCAAAGAGTGTAAATGAGACTGTTAATAAATCATAACAAATGGTTAATAAATTCAATAGTAGATGCATACTTGAAATGTTTGACTTTAAATTCCAATATATTACACCTTAGCAGCATAATGGTCCCCCCCCCCCAAAAAAAATAAATAAATAAATAAAGTAAATGAGTAAAATGTTTAAAATTGTCCTTCATTACTATTAATTTTATATAGTCACATAGAATATGACTCGAAGGGGGGAGAGCAAGTTCAAAGGAATTTATCACTCCCACTCTTAAAATTCTATGGCAAAAGGTTTGTCCATAAGTCACCCAATGTACAAGACAATCTTGCAAATGATATAGCATCATGAAGAACCCCAAGATTGTATGCTTCCTGCTCTGAAGCCTTGCGTTTGAGCCTGGACCCCAGTAGCATATAGCATTACAAGAGTGCTAGTATAGTCGTCTACAAGGTTCTCAAGAAACTCTATAGCAACAACAGAGACACCTCGTGAATCATCAACAATGAACCGAATCCCCTACAAAAGTAGACATTCGTAGATGGCTTTTAGACATTCAGACATGGTTTTCAGAACATCAAACCAAAACAACTTTGCTTCTCAAAACCTATTAGTTGCTCCAATAAAAACATACAAATATGAAGAGCTTCCAAACATCAATATATTATCATATCATCAAGCTGTGAAATCTATGATAAAGTCTGAACAAGAAAAACAAATGATCCTCGAAAGTTTTAATAGCCAATCATAAATAAAATCTAGATGGGGCTATGATATTGAAAGGACGGAATAGATTTTGAATTTTCAGGAATACCTTACTTCTGTTGACAAGGGACATTCAGAGGTAGCAGAAGCATTCAAAAAATTATGAATTGAGATGATTTATTAGACCGGAAAAAACATAATAGAAAGGGAAATTAAAACTTACAAAAAAGGAACTTACAGGGGAAAAAATCAGAATAGGTTTGATTGAATGAGGCTAATTTAGTTGCAGTAGGATTCTATTATCTTTTTATGTTCTATAAATGAAGAATTGCTTTCATCTAATAAAATAAGTTCAGGGAAAATTAAACCCTGAATTTTAAAAGGGTTAGTAATATAACTCCTATTCATTACTTCACTACAAGGATTAAAGATAATGAAGAGTATCCCACTGACATAAAAACACGGTCAAACACAAGAAAAGCTTCAAGAAATAGATACCTGCATATGGTCATACTCTTCAACAAAAAATCGAAGCCTCTCATTGATTCTTAAGAAAACATCTTGTAACACATGGAATAATTTAGACCCTATCTAAGTAAGGAAATTGGAAACAATGTCACTAACACAGATCAAACAATGAAAAGCAAATTTCTAGCAAAACTATTCATTTCTCCACCAGTCATCTATACCAACACCACCCCTTTGCATCTCCAAAATACCAGTTGCTGCAATGGATATGAAGAGGGCCATAAAGATTAGACTTGCATAATTGCTAATCTCAGGCACTAAAAATTTCCCAGTCAAAAGGCATATAGTTCGTAGAGTACAGTAAACAAGCAACAGAAGGGAAGTCCATGGATACACGACGAAATTAATATAAGAAAATCGCTCCAACTGATTTAACCCACCGCCATAGCCATACTAGATAGGGCAATGTTTGCTCATAAAAATCTCAACTGAACCAAGAGCCCATCGAAGAACTTGGTGTAGTCAATTTGAAAGGTTGATGGGAGCTGATCCCTTAAATGCAGGCTACTTTGAGATGCAATAAACAGATCTCCAACCGTGGCAGTGCATTTTAAATCCAGTCAAGATATCCTTCATGATAGAACCATATATCCAACCAACCTCTTTTGAAGGTGGAATATCACCTAGATGGGGGTGAATAGGTGATCCTCGAATTCTTTTTGCAGGATTCTTACAAAGTCAGCAGGATCAAAAACTAAAGAAACAAAAGAACAATAAAATGTGCACGAGAGGTTTATACTGGTTCGGTCTAAAATCACTGACCTATGTCCAGTCCCTAGAACACCTGGGATTTCACTATTTTTCAAGACAATCACACACTCTGTAAATGAAGGATGGTCTTCTCACTCTCAGACTCCACTCCCCCTTACAAGTTGTAATTGATACACCCTCTCTTAAGGTTCCACAACCTTAAGATTCAACTGATAATGTAATAAGTGTTTAAATACTCCTCACGAGTTGATAGAATAATGAACACTGAAGATTGAAATCAATGAAACAGTTGAAACAACAAAAGTATTAAACTTTGAATTGATTGCGCAGCGTTTTGGTAGGTGGCGAATTCAATGCTTCGGCTATTTATAGTTGTTGTCATTAATGACCGTTGGTGAAGCTCCTAAAGTAGCCGTTGAGAGACTTGAATGTGTCCATTAGACTGATGAAGCTTTCGTCGAGAAATTCGCCGATTTAATCTTCAGGTAGAATGTGTAGGGTTGACATTCTCTTTCATTCTTTTTGTTTTCCCGTTGTGAAATAGCATTCAATGTGCAGACGGAATTTCAGAGATGCTTTACGTTGATCAGAGTTGCTTTGCGTGTTTATCACCTTTTTAGGTAGCTGCATTTAATGCCTCTGACAGACGAGATTGTTTTATCAAAATTTGCTGGTAATCTTTGTCTAAATAATCTAAGACTCAAGAACAGATTGGTTAAAAGCATTTGGTAATCACAATAAGCATTAATCAGAAGAAGTAATAATTCATACAATAATTTGTGATTCTCAGAGTACGTTTATTTGAAAAACAGGAATGAACTTGCTCGAGTAATGACTCATGCTTGCTCGAGCAAGCTCCTCTGAATTGCTCAAAAAGTGCACTTGGTTGCTGGTGCTTGAGCAGGGAAAATTCCTTTGCTCGAGCATGATTTCAACATGCTCAGGCAAGCCTTTCATGAATCAGTTAAAAAGTGCCTCAAAGTCACTGATGCTCGAGCATGAGTTCTTGTCTGCTCGAGCATGAATTATATCATGCTTGGGCAAGCTCTATTCAAAGGTGAAGTAACGCGATGCTCGACCTTGCTCGAGCAACCTTTTGATTCCTTGCTTGAGCAAGGATTCTACTAAAGTTGAAAACACTAGTTGCTCGACTTTTGCTCGAGCAACCTTTTAAGCCTGCTCGAGCAACCTTTTAAGCCTGCTCGAGCATGGTGCTCAAGCATACTTTTATCTGATGCTCGAGTATGCATTGCCTTGCTGATCCTTTGCTTTGCTCGATGTTGCTCGAGCATGACTCCAAAATTCTTCATAGTGATTGACGATGCTTGGGCAACTTGTCATTTGTTGGAGTAAAATGATTCTTCTCATATGCACAATGTTGCTCGAGCAAGGCCATATAGTCTGCTCAAGCAAGGCTTCCTAAAACAAGATTAATTTAGCCTTGCATCTATTAATGCTCGAGCATACATAGTCCTATGCTCGAGTAAGCTTCTGTGAATTTCTCTTATTAGTTTAACTATGATTTTGGATCGTTTTAATTCAATATCTTAGAAATTGTGACCATCAAAACATAAAACTAACATTTTCCCCATTCAGTATAAATCAAGCACATGATTTAGGCCTTCATATAATACGTTGTACAAGGGGTTCCCAATATAAAAATCTCCATTAGTAAACCAAACAAAAAGGCAAATTAAAATCGTGATCAATATTTTCATCAAAAAAAAACGTGAACAATATGGCAGAAATAGTGAACAATATTAGCAAAAGCACGAACTGTTATGCTTTGAGTTGCTAGTCCTATTGAAATCGTATAGCTAATTAAAATTGAATAGCTAATTCAGATCTGCAAAAGCAAACAATATGCTAGAAATTGAAATCGTATAGGTAATTAAGATCTACAAAAGCAAAAGCAAACAATATGGCAGAAATTGAAATTGTATAGGTAATGGTAATTAAGACCTATGTTGCGTTCCGATCAACCGTTTGGGAGAAATCTTGAAAACCCTAAGAGGAAAAAACCCTAGTAGAGAGAGAGTGGGGCGGTGGAGAGAGGAAGAAGGGCGCGGAGGAGGGGGAGGGATGGTGGCGATGGTGGACACGTCCTGGCGGCGATGCGCTGGGTAACTGATCAGGAGAGTGGAAGAGGAAGGGAGAGAAATGTGAGGAAGGAAGAAGGTTTTAAGTAGGGTAAATCTGGACCGTTGAATCAAATAATAGATCCAACGATAAGAAAATGGTAGTGAAATGGTAGTAAGATAAAGAGGTAGTAAAAATATCCTATCTCAATTGTATTATCTATAAATATGCTCTTGTATCTTAACGTTTGAGTGAATTTTTTGCAAACGTTAAATTTTCATATTAAACTATTACATTTATATTAAAACACTATTTTTAAATGAATTTCAATAGAGGTTGTTCGACCTGTCCTACATACCCCTTTAATTACACATTATAAGCATTACTGTTCAATTACTTAGGGGTTAATTACTCATAGAAAACTTATCATATAGTTGAATAGGATTGGAACCTTTAGTTGCCAGTATTTACCTTATTTCCCTTGGAGCTGCGTTCGTGTTGATCACATTCTAAATATATTGAAAAGATTAAGATTCATATGAATATCAATCATAACAATCAATCACTCACATAAAATGCATACATTGAATATGGTAGACAACGATCAAACATACATACAATACATTCAACGTTCAGAGATAAACATGATATGCAACATTGACTATAATCATACCACAATGTTAGGTATTCAACTGGGCCTATGCCTTTCTCATAGGGATGCTTAATAGGTTTCGCGACCCAAGGACCTATTGGTTGACTAAACCTTACTGCCTATCTCATGTTCACAATACAAATAACACAATGATTCACACATGCATATAAAGGCATACATAGTACGCGTGAGAGAAAAGTTACTTCCTTGAATCCTTTCCACTCTTGATCTTCTTTCCAGTCTCTTGGGCGTCACAGGAAGATAACAAATCTTATAAATTAATAGTCACAGACAAATGAGTTATTACTTATCTAAGTTCTTCAATATCTTAAGATATTAGGGTTGGTTATCTTTAGTGTTAGTGTAGGCACTACAAAAGATGTGGTTAATTTACCTACACTAACATCATGTGCTCATCTTGGTTCTCAAAGTTAACTTTTATTACTATTTGCCCTAATATACTTACCCTTGGTCATCCATATTATTACAATTTGCCAAAGTGTTTGACCATACCTCTACCCTTAGATTTCACTCTTATTACCATTCAACCCAACAGATAGCACTTATGTCTACTCTTGCCAACCACACCTATTTACTGTTCAAGTCATTATCACATTTTTCCATCGCAACCTATACTGCTAGGTTTTTCACTTATCTTTAAAAAATCATAACTTAATCTACAAATGGTCCAATTGAGGTGGTTGCAAAGGTTGTATGACCCTTATTAGTTCTAGATTTAGGGAAAAACACAGTGTACACATGTCTTCTCTAGAAATGCCATATGCATACCTATATCGACACATTTTGCTTGACTATTCATCCCATACCTTGTGACAAAAGTTAGGTAGCATCTTTTTACAACCCAATGGCATCGTAAATGTATCTTGTACCCTTCTACACTGACACTTTAATCCTACTACCTCTGCATATTATCCCCTTCCTGGTTAGGCCAAACCACATAGTCCTCAAGAGTCTTTTTATCTCTTGACATTCTTGGGACTCTTCTCGAACTGGGTTTAGTCGTCTACCTAATAAAGGCTTATCCTCAAGTCTTTAAGCCCGAAATTCAGGATATTACATCAAATAAAGGCATTTATTAATTTGATCAAGACTAGAAAATACAAGCCTGAATGTCTTAATCTTTTTCATCTTTGCAGAATATCATCAGCCAAGAAGGAGGAAAAAGTGTGATTGAAGAATACTCGCGACAAAGAGCTCAGCCAGAATTTAGTGACAAGTCATATGCCCTTACCTCTAAGTTATATGCCTATATCAAACCACCTTCAGTTGAAGCATCTGGTAATGGCACTAAAAGTTATTTTGAGAAGATCTTAGATGGACAGAGATGATAATTGAGCGAGGATGCCTGCTATTTTGCTGCACTCTGATTCTTCTTGGGTTGTATTTTTTATTAATATAATTTGTCATAGAATCAAAGGCAATAAAAAAATCTCCATGGTGGTTGTTTGAACCTTAACGATGTTTACGAGATCATCTAATTATGTTGATCACAAAAATGTTGTATTAATATGCTATACTACCTTTAGTACATATATCAACTAAAAGAGATTAAGGAATGAAGATTTAACATTAGAACCAACTTACCGTAGCCTTCTATTCCAATTTTCTAACGGTGTTGAGACCTCCAATGAATTTTTTGTCATTAGTGTTCTTATGTAGCGTGTAAACAATATTCTTCTATTAATTTTGCTTTTTTTTTTAATAAGTAATGAACATAGAGATAATTTGGCTCAAATTTTGAATCCCTAATTATGTCACAAAACATAGTTAATAATTTGTTATGCTTAGTAATCCTAATTAAAATTTTGGTAATTTATGATATTTTTTCAGAACAATTTTGTAAAACAATTTTTTTAAAAAATTCAAAAAAAAAATCTTATGTTATTGAGATAGTATTCTTATCCTGTTTCTCTCAATATTTTTCAAGTTAAAACTTGTGGTAGGCTCAACTAGAAAGGTATTTTATGTTTGAGGTTATTATGGAGAATAGCCTATGGTTACATGCCTATTTTGTTTTTATTATTACTTTAGGGATTTTTTTGTTGAATGCATTATATTACATTTGAATATAAATGGAATGTTTATGTGAACCATCTTGATAGACAAACAGGAGTCAATGACTCATTTATCAACATTTATAGTTGACTTATTTTGAGATTACATAGTATTAAAGACCAAGGATGATCATTTATTTAACCTAGATTATAGTGCATGATTTATGGTTTTATGATTTACTGGCATAATAGACCGAGACTTTGCAACTTACAATCATGTGTGTTAGAGTGGACTAGAGGCTTATGCAAGGATCTCATTGAAATATGCAAGCAAAAACATAAAAAGTAAACATAAACATAAATATAAACATGTACATAAACATAAACATAAAATTAATTAATTGATGATTGTAGTTTGATCGAGTTTATATAGTTTAACCTGACTCAATCATTATACGTTTCTGTATATGAATTCAATGCATCCTTATTTATAAAAAAAACTTTAACTCCATGTTCTTTCAATTTCCCTTTTTCAGGTGTGCCTCTCTCGGTAGTCGTGAAACCCAAACCGGAGTCAGCCCGGCCTAGATTGGTGAGGTATAAAAAAATTGAAAAATAATTAATTTCTCATCAAATCAATCTAAATTTGACATACTATATATCATTTCAATATTTTGGATCAGTAGCAAACACAGAACCTCACAAACCGAAAAGCAAACCAAACCCTCAAGAATCCAAACCAAACTGAAGCACAACAGAAAACCAAAAGAAAAATCAAAACCAATATTCAAAAATAAGTAGAGCCGGCCACTAAGCAGAACCAACCAAAAACAGAGCAACCATGACAACTTCAGGAAAACCAAAAACTAATCCAAATCAAATCAATAAGACATTTAAAAGTGAAAAAATAAACATCAGAGCACTAGCAGAATGAAGAGCAGAGAACTAAACATAAAATAAAACATTCAAAAATAATAAACCTGAAGTTATGCAATGGAACGAAGCTCTACAAATCGAGATGAACGAAGCTCTTTCATTTGTCAAACAAAGGGAGAGTGAAGACTAAAGAGTCGAAGCGCAAAATGGCGGTCGCGGAATAGAGAGCATCGAGTAGTGTAACAGTGGGAAGAGTTGGAAATCATGCCTACTCATTTCAAATCTGATATGAATCATATTTAAAAAAAGAGAGAGAGAGAGAGTTGGAGGTAAATCAAATTTCAAAAAAAAAAAATTACAAACGACCTCGTTTGAAATTGATAGATTTTTTTTTTTTAAAAAAAAGGGTCTAACTCAATGACCCTTATAACTCGTCTGGGTCAACTCGGGATCACCGAGTCAGTCCAGTTCGATTTTACCCCTAATTCGGGTCGGTTTTCGGTCTGAACCGGTAGGTCCGGTTCAGTTTCACAAACCATAGTTGATTCTGATTTTGATTTAATTTATAAGATTTTTAACTATATATATATATATATATATATATATATATATATAGATATATATAGTATTTTTTGTTGTAAATAGCCTCTGGATGTGGTAGATAAAAAAATCCAGGCTTTCAAAAGTTGTTGTTAATATATGATTTTTCTGTTATTAATATAACATTTTTTGTTGTAAAGAGCCTCTTGACATGATAGATGAAAAAATCTAGGCATTAAAAAGTTATTGTAAATAATTTTTTTTTGTTGTTAATATCACATTATTCGTTGTAAAGAGCCTCTTGACGTGATCGATGAAAGAATCCAGGTTTTCAAAAGTTGTTGTTAATATATGATTTTTTTGGTTGTTAATATAACATTTTTTGTTGTAAATAGCCTCTGGATGTGAGCAATAAAAAAAAATCCAGGTTTTCAAATGTGGTTGGAACGTTTGAGCATAGATTTCAAGTTCAAACTTAACATTCCCGTTCGAACATTTGTAGACAGTCAGATAAACAAGGTAACTGTGGCTGGCAAGTTCGAGCTTAACTGTGGATATTTTTTTCTCAATTCTCACGTCCAGAGGCTATTTACAACAAAAAAAAAAATTCCATATTTACAATATAAAAAGCATATAATTACAACCACCTTGGAAAACCTGGCTTTTTTTCATTTCTCACATCCAGAGGCTATTCACAACAACAAATGCTATATTAACAACAGAAATTGTAAGAAATTCTATTCTTTGGGACCTATGCGTAATTTTTCCAAAAAAAATTGAAATTACAATTAGGTCCCAGTTTACAATGTTTTTAATTTCTATAATTTATGTACGCTAATACGCGGCGGACTTCCACTTGTTATGTTATTACTTAATGAAATAAGGTATTCGTTGGGACCTAATTGTAATTTCAATTTTTTTTGTTACAAGGTGTTCTCTTTTGTTTGTAACAATTTAAGATTGGTATTTTTGCCTTTTGGATAATTTTGTGCTTATGTGTGTTTTTGTTAGAAAATAAGTTTTTGTATATAAAAATGTTTCTATTGATCCTTTGGCAAATGATGCCATGGTTTTAAATTTTGTTTTGAAGTTCGTGGAATGTTATGTGTAATGGTTCAAAGACCTTACGAGGTTGAATTTACCATCAAAAGTAATTAATTCAAAATAAAAGGTAGAAATTTTGTTTTAAGCTATTGAAACTAACCAAGAATTCATTTTTTCAGTATCAAGAAGAGACAGTGAGGAAATACCCGTGTGAGAGAGAGAGTCCTTGAATGTGGTATGATGTGATCTCTTTTTTGTTTTTGAAAATGAAAATAAATATAATATTCACATGTTGTCATATATATGTACGAAAATATACTGATGGAGTAGGATAGTAATTATTGCACTTGAATACTGATGGAGTAGGTGATTGATCTGAAATATTGAACCAAAAAAAAATGAAAAAGGTTGATTTGAAATACAAAATTTGAACTTTGAGGGATACCACATATTATTATTTGATGAGTATAACTTTGCAGCAAACGTACATCGTAAACTCGAACTGTAATGAGAAAAATCTGATAATTTGTAAGCCAGAAGGTGTGTTATTTTTTTTTCAAAAGAAAAAAAGTAATATAATATTTCACATGTTAATATAAAATATTTTTATTATTATAATATAAATATTTTTACCTATGTTAATTAAATTATATTTTTTAATTAATACCGGTTTGACCCCGATCTGATTCCGGTTTGACCCACTGACCTTTAACCCAGTAACCCTCTCGGTTCAATGACCGGTCCGGTTTTGAGAACCTTGATAATTTCACCCTCACTCTCTTTTTGTTTTTGTTTTTTACATTTTTCCCTCATCTCTCTCACTGACTCAGTCTCAAGTCTCAACCTCCTCGACATGCCACGCCAGATCAGCCTTCAGAGATTAGTCTAATAGTCCATCACTCTTCCTCCGAGTCTCCAATGTGGTGACGTCCGACCAGCGACCACCGTCCGACCAACTTCATTCTTCTTCTCTGCATCGTTGTCAATTTCTCGCTCTTCAGACTTCACGTATTTTTTTTCCCTAACTATTGTGACAGAGCCCTGAAATCCTTGGTTACTGAATAGCCTTGTTGTAGAGGTGGAGCAGGAGAGGCTTGGTTACTGAATAGCCTTGTTGTGGGTGGAGGAGGAGAGACTTGCTAGGGAGTATTTTTTTCCTCCTGTTTGGATAAGAAGGAGCTATTGTTTTAGCATTAACTAAAATGAATATCTAGTCAACTTTTGCTGAGAAATTGTCTGGAAACTTCAAATTTGTTTTCCTCAATTAGATTTTTGAAGGAAAACCGAAAACCTCATCTATTATGTAATAGTTTGACAAAAAACTCCTGTCCTAAACAATAATTATTGGCGATGTTTTTATGGCCTCCCCATGCTGGATTTCATTCTAAAACCCTAGTTGCAGCACTAGCTTGTGTTCGATAAGCAAACCTCATCTGTTATGTAATAGTTTGACAAGCAAACCCTAGCTGCAGCATTGGCTTGTGTCCTAAACATATGATAAGTTGTGTATGAGATGTAACTAACTGAATTTTTTTAAACTGTTAATGTCTAAATATATTTAGTTTCACTTTTTTTGTGACTTTGTCTTCTCCATTACACTTGACAATATTCACCTCTTGTTTCCAAAGCGTCTTTCCAAGAAGGATGGCAGAAAGAGGAAAAAGCTTAGAGGAAGATTTGGAAGAGGAACCGAAGAGGAAAAAGACTTTTAGTCTACCTAGACTTCCTGACAAGAGAGAAATGCGTTTATTATGTTTCAGAAATATGCAAAGTGACGCAGCAAACATGCAAGAGTATGTCTTTAAAGACTTCCGGAGGAAGATTGATGCCATCAATCATAGAATTGATGGTATTAGTAGTGAATCAGGTTATTGTTCCAATAAGATGATCTGGAAGCGTAGAGAATTTGATATGTCGATTTCACATTTTCAGGCTAACCTGGAAACCATATCTCGTGACTCGAAAGACTATCTTGATTTGTATATGAAAGGACTTGAGGATTATGAGGAACTTTTAAACAAGAAAGAGAAGAGGTGTTAAGTCATGAAATCTGTTGATATATACTTCATGTTGAGAAACAAGAGTTATAAGTTTACTGATTTCTGAGTTGTTTTAATACACCTTCATTTTTTAGTAGCGTGGTGAAGTATGGCTGCCAATTCGCTGTTGCCTTACATTGATTAAAACAAAATAATGTTGTCAAGACAACTTTCATATGCTTATAACTTGTTGCTGTCATATAGCCTATGTGTTGTCATACACTGATTAAAAATGATGCTGCTAATATAGAATGATGTCTTATATTGATGAAAACAGAATTGTTAATGATGTTGCCAAAAAAGAATGATGTCTTTCAAAATGAATGTACGTTATTTTGCATTTTATTTATTAACACTAGTTTTCTGAACTAGACTTAATATTCTTTCTTTTGTATAATTTCATTAGTTGTGACAAGACCTAGGAAAGTCCAATTATGATTAATAGAATTCAAATAGTCTTACATCTCTAATTATATATAGTAGTCTTGATGTTGGTTTTGACTGGTCTGCTGTGAATATTAGATTTGTAGGGGCATGAATGATATGAGATGCATAATTTCTTCCATTCAAAAATTAAAATAAAGCCAGTTCTTTGTTGTTGTATGTTTATTTATATTGCTCCTTGTGTTGGGTTGATTTGTACTTGATCTCAATGTTCTTACATTGTGACAAGACCTAGGAAAGTCCAGTTATGATTAATAGAATTCAAATAGTCTTATATCTCTAATTATATATAGTAGTCTAGTTATTACATTGATGTTGATTTTGACTGGTTTGCTGTGAATATTAAATTTGTAGGGGCATGAATGATATGAGATATATAATTTTCGTAGATAGGATAATTACAGCAATTGTTCTTGAGGCTCTTGTTATTACATTGATGTTGATTTTGATTGGTCTGCTGTGAATATTCGGTCCCGATGACGAGCGAGAGTTCAAAATTTTGTGTACATATATTCATAGTTGCAAAACCAAACAAGGAAAAAACAAAATGAAATCATAGAAGAGTTTCATACGGGTTTGGTATGATTTTTACCTATGTCATCAATTGTGTAGTCATAAAATGGTACAATATTTAATGTCATCTACAGGTCAATATCATCGTGGCAACCTCAATAAGTTTCATATTCATAATTGCAAAATCAAACAAGGAAAAAACAAAATGAAATCCTAGAAGAGTTTCATATGGGTTTGGTATGATTTTTACCTATGTCATCAATTGTGTAGTCATAAAATGGTACAATATTTAATGTCGTCTGCAGGTCAATATCATCGTGGCAACCTCAATAAGTTTCATATTTGTGTGGAAAAACAAATATGAAATTTGGATCCGTCGGTGTATTTTAGGATCCTAGAAATTATTTTACTTGTAATTCATCCAATTGTCTTTTGAAAGCAATAATTTCTAGGATCCTATGCTATGAATGAAAACGGAAAAGAAAGGGTTTTCAAAAATCAGTCATGGATCTGAGTTAGAAAATTGTTCCTTGTGAGTTTTTATATATAAATTAATTCCTATGCTTGGCAATGCTGATTTTTGTTATTCTTAACATTGCTATGATTCAAGAGTAAACTCATGGGTAAGCTTAGAGCGATTAGAGGTGTTTATAAATTCCTTATGATTGACAATGTGGGTTTTTATATATAAATTAATTCATATTCTATGCATCTGTGGCGCCCACGCTCTTCAGTTGTAAAAGATGCTTGATATCTTGAACTCTAGCATAAATTGGAATCTGCCAAATAAGATTTAATCTTTCAAATTTCAAGTCATAAAATTTAAGTCAAGATTGAAGTGATAATTGCATGGTAAAATTATAGGTTTATCGCAAACACAAGCATATTCTTACTTCAAGAATATCCAGATCAATTGAGTATGTGATTATTCCCATTCTTAGAATAAATTGTAATTTTCTAGGTCAATTACTTGAGTATGTGATCATTTCCATTCTTGGAATAAATTGTAATTTTCGGAGTCAATGATGTTTCAATGATCTTCCATTTTTACTAATAATATACACAAGCAACCAAAACTTGCAAAGAAACAGATACAAACTAACAATTGCAAAGAAACAGATAAAAGCTACACCACCCAGTTGTATGATTCTGGTCTTTAAAATTGCAAAGAAACATTGTCAAACTAACAATAAAGCTTCCAAGAAATAAGGCCAATTTCCTTCTTTCTTTTTCCTTCTATCAAAACAAATACATCATATCATGCAATATATGCTGACTCATGATTAGGCCAACCAAACACTTGCTAATGTGAACGTATCCATGCACATTGTTTACCTGACTATCCATATACGTTTGAACTCGAAAGTTACGTTGGAACTCGAAAGTTAAGTTGCTAATGCGAACGTATCCATACACACTGTTTATCTGACTGTCTGTATACGTTCGAACAGGGAAGTTACGTTCGAACTCGGAAGCTAAGTTGCTAATGTGAACGTATCCATGCACATTGTTTATCTAACTGTCTGTATACGTTCCAACGGGGAAGTTACGTTCGAACTGGGCTCGAATGGCCCAATCACAGTTACATCTCTATCTCTCTCACGCTAAATTTAGACTACCTTGCCTTCCTGAGATTCTGTTGAAAAGTATAAAAATCAACAGAATATCGTATTACTTATGTGCATGGATTGGTATTTTTGGGTGCTTATGTGCTTTTCGGGTGGTGTTTACAAGACACCATAATAGTATTATAATACAAATAATATCAAAAAGTTGTTAATACAAATAATATCAAAAAAGTCCCTTGGGACTTCTGTGTAATTTGGTGATTTTAAGGGATTTTTTTGTAATTAATTTTGTTCCTTGGGACCTACATGTAATTGTCCCAACTTAAAAAGCTTACACGAAGGTATAGATGATGGTTTTGGACAAGAAATTGAAGAAAGCTAAAGAAGAAATAAGAAAAGTAAATATATATATAAGTGAAATTCATTCATAATCCTCAAGTTGTTTCATATGCAAATCAAGATAGTCTTTCCACGCATGAGACATGGTTCCAGGTTAGCCTCAAAATGTGAACACCTTGTAACCAAAAAAAAAAAAAAGAAATTACAATTAGGTCGCAACGAATATTGATAATTGAATATTTCATACACTACTTTTTGTCTCTTGATTAATAATTTAGGACTCGTTAGCTAATAAATAATGGCTTTTATATCTATTTAGGCTTTGGGCCTTTGATTTTGTTCTAGCCATTTTTAGTTGGTAAAATTCCAGTTTTACATTGCTTTGTTATTTTTACCATAACTCTTGAACCAGACATCGAATTTGCCTCATTTTTGTCTCATATTTCAGATGATTCGGAGAGCTACAATTGTTATGAAGACATGAAGGGCAATTTCGGACAAGAGGGTGGTCGATTTTGGAATCAAAGTTGATGTATTTTTGGATTTTATTTAAATTCAAATTTTGTAATTAAAGCCCTTTTTTTTATTCTTTTCCGTTTTGGGCCTGAATTGTGAATTGGAGCCCCATTTTCGTTTTTCCATTTTAGGTTAAGTGTGGCAGTAGCCACAAATAGATTTACATTCACGTTTTTTAGAATTTTGTGGATCAAAACAGAAGCTTTCAAATTCTCTGAAATGTTCTTCGCGTTCTTCGTCTGTTTTTCGTTTTTTCCAGTTATGTTCGGCTAAATGTTTGTGATTAACCCAACGTTGATGATTCCATGATTTATCCAGAGAGCTCGTGCTTAATCAGTAACGTTACTCGTTTCTGTTTTCATTTTATCGGATTCGATTTTTGAAAATAGTTCGAATATTAGTTTTAATATTCGGTTTGGTTCATCCCAAGGACTGAATTCGAACTAGTTTTCAATGTTGCTGTGCAATCACACAGTGAGACGCCTCTATTCTGACAGATGCTAGGCGATCGTCTAGTCGAGGGATTCTCTGGACAAACGCAGAGATTTCGGTTCGTCCAGAACCAAACGCGAGTTCGTTCATTTTTCGCTCAATGATGGAAGTTTCTGGAATCTAAATGTTGGGTTGATCGTCTTTAATCTGTTTCTGTTTAATCCATTATGTTTCTGCATTTCGTTCTGTTTCTGTTTAATTTTGTTTTTATTTCTGTTTGAATCAACAAAACCCCCCATTTTACCTATCTATTTCGTTGTTGCTTTTGATCAAACCCGCTGCGAATTCATCGGGGAAATGACCCAGGTTCCCTATTTCTACAAAATTGTTTTTGAACTTGGTTATTTTGGGAGATAGGGCAAATCTCTGTCAAAATATGGCGCCGCTGCCGGGGAATTTGCATCGGTTTGATTAGTAACTGTAGTGTAAATAGCATCGTTTCGGTAGTTTTGGTGGTTCGGGTGGCTGGACAGAAATTTTTCTAACCCAGACCACTCAACCCAGGTCTTATTCACAAGGAATTAGGCATTCTAAGTAAGAGTCACTTCCTTGGGAGGAAATGAGGTCTCACCTATTTTGCCCAAATTCCATCGTTTAGACCCTTTTTTACTGTTTTTTGGTCTCGGTAGGATATATCGGGTATTTTAGCAATTGTTTGACTTACTCCGATTGGGCTGATTTTTGGTGAGCTGAAGGAAAATGGTATTTAGCATAGGACACAGAGCTAAAGCACTGTGGTCTTGAGATATAAGCCAAATTCCATCGTTTAGACCACTTTTTCAATTTTTTTTTAAAGTTTTTTATTCCATTTTTGGGTTCCCCAATGGTCTAGGAATTACCCTGTCCAAGTCCCATAAATTTTAAAAATCATTTGATAGTGTTTCTGGACTTGTTTTGGTCAATTTCTACCATAGGTTCTTGTTTTCCTTGTGTTTGCTTTTGTGTGTCTTAGTGTTTTTCTACTTTTTACCACTTTTAGTGTGACATTTTCGTAATTCTGAGTTTCCAGTGGCATTTTCGTGATTTTGGATTTTCTGCAAATTCTGCCTTGTGATTTTCGTGATGCATTTTGTTTTCATAAAGCAATTCACACTAACCGAAAAAGAAAACATATATATATATATATATATACACACAGATATACAAATGCAGCGACACATTTAAAGGTTTTTCACAAAAATAAAGAGTGGCATGTAACAATTAATTCCTATCGTTCTAGGGATTAGGATTACTCGGTCTCCATTTTTGCTAATCTCCTAGAAGAATACTTTGATGTAGCGTAAGAATACAGGAAGTTGTAGAAGAGAAGAGGAGTATTAAGGGTTAGGTTAGGCCTCTATTTATAATTTAAAATTAGAGTTTAGCTATGAACTGGCTCTTTTACTATTGCCAACTCATTAATATGTTATATAACTATAACAATAACAATATTATTAAAGTTCTAAATTTTAATTATTATTATTATTAATACTAATCTGGGGTATTACATGTTGTTGATTTGGAAAACTCTCTTTTCAAAGCCATATGATTGTTATTTGTGGTCATTGGATTGTGATTGAGATTTGAGAAGTGAATTGTGAATGGTCTTGGAGAGTCTTCCCCAATAATAGTAAAAAAAAAAAAAAAGATATTTCATTGATATTTATCTCCATTGATTAGAAAAATATGGTATTGTAACTTAAGAAAAAAATTAAAAATAAATAAATAAATATAAGATGAATTAGAAATTTTTTTTTTATTTATAGTGATTAGGGTGTGCATGCCTACATGGCAACGCTCGCGGAATTATTAATTTTTTTAAATTTCTATTCCTAAGAATAAAAACGGATAGGAATAATGTTTGATATATTTGGTTTTTTTTTTTCTCGGGATGAATCGAATTATTTTTGGGTAGGGGAATAAAAAAAAGAAGCACAAAATGTCTACTTCTCTATTCCAAGGCACAAAATTAGAATCGTTTTTCTCTAAAAAAGAAAGAGAAAGAAAAACTAGACTCCTTCCTCCTTCAGCCTTCAAGCTTCTAACTTTGTAAGTTTTTTTTCTCCCTCCTCCTCTCTTCCCCTGGTTTTGCTTGTAAATTTGGAATCTTCAAAACGTGTTTCGGCTCTCTATCATAAGAAGGTGTTGTTCTCTATCTATGCTCCAAGTCGTGGCAATGGCATTAGGGCTAGTTGAGATTATGTTGCAAGAAGGTGTAGTTTCAGATTTTGCTTCAAATCTTCTAATTAGGTTTTCACGTTTACCAATCGCAATTCATCGATAATTCTTCAGTGCATTTTCTTACTCATCTAAATGTGTCTTTTTTCCATTTTCTTCAGTGTTTCGTTTAATTATCATTCAAAATCGGTGGATAGCATGCAGCTTTAGATTCCTAATGTTGAATGGAAATTTTGTTATTATTGTCAATTCTTTTATTGATTTTGACAATTTTCAAAATGAATTGGAGAAGGGATGGATAGAATAGCCCATCCATTTAAAATCTTTTACTATACGATTTTGGAAAACACCTCAAAGGTCATTATTATGTAAGTAAACATGTTTGGCGAATTAGGCCTAGATATGTTTTTCATTTTTTAATTTGTCTCCTTTCACTCGTTCCCTTTTTACCTTCCCTACTCTTCTGTCTTTTACAATACTTGGAAGGCGTTGTTCCATTCATCTGAACCTAAGTATGGGGCTTTGCCATTGTAAGGTGAGCATTAAAAAGATATCTATGAAAACCATAATTTTAAGAACTAATGGCTTTTGCACCTCTCTTTCAATTCTGATGATGAACTTAAGCTACATATTCTTCCTGTGGGTGTCATGAATTTAGAATGTGGCTTTGAATTATGAGTGCTAGAGCATTAAAGATGAGTTTACAAAACAAACCAGGCTTTTGATTACACACTTCATCAATTGAAAAACAAGATGAATAAACTTACACAAGAATATTTAGGTTTCAAGAAATTACTAAGCATATTTGGTTTTGGTTGGAACATTGTTTTGAAAACTGCTACAACTAACGATGCATCTTTATGGGATGTCCATATTAAGGTAACTTTTAACATAGTGCCTCATATGATTTATCATAAATTTGTTGATTTTTTTAAACAAAATTAGGTAAATCTTTTGTACAGGAGAATCCTCAATGGGAGAAATTTTAGAAGAATGGCCTTCCTTATTAGGAATAGTTAGTTGAGATATTTGGGGATGTCTATTCTAATCCTGCTACTACAAAAGTGAACGAGGATCCATACTCAATTGAGGCTGCAATGGATGTATTGAATGACATTATGGGATTGGAGAATGGAGCATACCGCAAAGTAGTTGATTGAATGGTTGAGAGCCAAGCATGGAGAGTAGCCTTTATAAAGGCTCCTCTTGAGAGGAGAGCTTCACTCATATAAATTTTTAAATGAATGAAATTATGTTGTATGTTATGTAGTACATAACTTTATTGTGATTGTGATTGCATGTTATGCTAACCTCTCATTGTGATTGCATGTTGTGCAGTAAATAACTTTATTAGGGATCATCAGATAGCAAACAAAAATCTAGCACATTATGCAAATCCCAACATGTCAACATCAACTCATACATCTGCAGCTGTATGAAATGTTGGCATTTTGGTTAAAATTTATTACAATTTATTATGTTATATAGTTGATGAAATTTGTAAACCAAAAAAAAAAAAAGATTTGCATTGTATTGGGTAATTCTAATTCTCGAAATAAAAATAAAATGTGTTAAAAAACATAATTCTAATTCTCGGAATGGAAAAAAATGTATTAACAAATGTAATTCTGATTCTCAGAACAAAAAAAATGTGTTAATAAATGTAATTCTGATTCTCGAAGTAAGAATAAAATGAGTTACAAATGTAATTCTGATTCTTAAAACTCTTCCAAGGCATAGAATCAAGAAAAAAATTGTTTCATCTAAAAAACAATGCTGGAGAGCAGAATGGTTTCCATGCACACCCTTAGAGTCCAAACTAACAATCATCATTAAGGAGGGAAAAAAAAACTCATTGATGGTGATTAAGTTTTATGTTAGTAAGCTTTAGTATACAAACAATATTAGAAAATAAAAAAAATGAAAAATGAAAAAATGCATTAATGATGCAAAACCCTAGGTGACACCTATATAAAGAGGAGCACAAGAGAAAGCAAGACAATAGGTGTATTTGGGTTGGAGTCATTTCTTAAATCCCACAAGACAAATTGCATTATCAACATAGTTTCATAGTTTTATATAATTAAAACACTTACAAATGTCATAAAAGTATCCACAACAAGAGGAAAGTGGTTACCTCTAGACAAAGCCAATCATTATCACATCACTCCTAATCCAAGAGCTCAAACACATGCCAAAATCAATCTACCACAATCAATTTACTATCCATTAATGACTTTTCAAAACTCCACTTTAATCAAAATTATAACTTATAATTTCATATAATTCAAAATATACAAATTTTAATAATAATATATTATTAAAATGAAAACTAAAAATGATAGTTTAGCCATATGAATTTTAGAAATTACAGTTTAGTCCTACGGATTTCAGAAATAACACAAATCCTAAACTTTTTAAATATAAAATTAATTTTAGATTTATACAAGTTGTCGATGGTTTCACGAAAATTATTTAATGAAATCCCAATCTATGGAAACACAAAAATCGAACCTAAATAGTGGCCTTGACATTGTCAATGGTTTCACTTCTATTGACCTCGAGATTGATACTCTTTCCGGCCAAAGTTTTCACGAAGATGGGAGAGTGAAGCAACCACGATGAGCTGGGGTTAATTTGGACGGACGGTGCGACGATAGGTGGAGGCGCGAGTGGATGAAAGTGTGCTAAGTAAATTAGACATTTAGACGAGAAAGAGGGACTGAATCATTGAAGTGGGCTAATTTGGAGCAGTTTTAATTGGGCCCGCAGGTTGGCCCTATCTTAGCCCCATAGAAGTGGGGGTTATTTTGGACTAGGGCCAAAAATAACCCTATCATGTGAGGGCTAAAGAGATGAGGGTTAAAGATGGGGCTTAACAAGCTGGCCCGCGGGGCTCAGCTCGTTTTGACAGCTCTATATACAACAACCAATTAACAAATCTAAACCAATTAAAATTAACTATTAATCATCCTCTACATCCCTATAGTCACATATTGTGAAAACTCAAAGCTTGCCTAAAAGTCTAACTGTTACACCTCCACCGACCTCGCCCTTCCGGGTGGCGGGTTAGTTACCTTGAATTATTAGGTCATTTAGCATGCATCAGAGTACGCGAAACAGAGCGCATGATCGGTTTGGACAAACTACTGTACTGATAAAAGTAGAAGCAACAAAAAATATAAATCCCCGGAGGGTTAAGGGTACAGTAATCCAAAAATAAACCCTAAGTATGTAATACAGTCACCCAAAAAGAGCGATACAAAAGACGGTAGGGCATCCCCTACTCTTCACCGCATCACCGGGTCCTACCTTCTCACAGAAAGTCTTTACTTATCAGTACGTTCCTCTGCAGCTGTGGAAGTGCCTGGAGTCCGTGATTCGGGCCCCAGAGTAACCGCCAGTACTCAAATACTAAATGTGTCAAGAGTATGTATGCTACCATGCAAACAGGAATATATTAACATGCCAAATACATACCATATATGCATCCAGATCATACCATAGTAAAGCACATACCACAATCCAAGAACCCGTACAGCTGCCTTACCAAGGCAAGCCTCGGACTCAACCCGTAGAGCCGCCCTTTCTAGGCTAGCCCCGGACTGATAACTCAACCCGTACAGCCGTCGACCAAAGCCGGCCTCGGACTGAACATCCCTAACGCTAGGAATCACATAATACTGTATGCATATTTGGCAATTCATATACAGGGAAAAACACACATGGCAAATACAAACATACAACAAAACACATAGAGATATTTGGGTAAAGCGGTTACTACCTGTTGTGATAGTTATTGTCCTTAATATTTAGTAGGCCCGTAGACTTTCCAAGGATTCCTTAAACCTATAAATCATTAAAATACACTTACTTAGTGTTCCAAAAATACCTCTTCATTTTAATTCTATTAAGAACCGCCTAGTCCACATAACTTTTCATTATAAACACCCTGAATTTATTACACCAAAATCCAACTCTTCCATCAATAGACTTGTTGACGAGGGAACAAGGCAAGAGAAAAAAAAGAAGTCCATCAATCATAATATGAAATCTCTTCAAAATTATTTTTCCAACTTCATGCTCATTATCATATCCAAAAATGTCCCTTCATTCGGTCAAACAGCAAGATAGTACAACACAACATTTTTTTTTCCTTTCTTTCATTCGGTGGCAAAATTGCAAGCAAGCAGGACAAAGTGACCAAACCGCTTGGAGATATATATATATCAAATCCTTTTTGCCTTTTTCACTAAATGATGAAACAACAACAAAGTAACGTTATATAACTTAAAGTCCACCACACTCTTAGGTTTCAATTTATTATCTAAGCTTCAATTTTATAACTCTCTTTTAGCTTCTAAGATTCCTTGACCCCAAACCAAATATATGCCTTCCAAAAATACTACCTGTGTTGAATAATGAACATGAGAAGTTTACCTCTTAACCAATTTGTTAAATCAGCTAGCTTTCACGGTACCTCCTCTTCTCCTAATTCTTGTTCATCTCCCACGTTCCTACTCTTTTCTTTGGTCTGCTTAAGCGGTGCTGCCCAAGTTGGCTAGGTGTCACGGCCATTCTCTTTCTCTCGTTCCCTTTCGATGCTTGGTGATTTTCTTTTGTCCGAATTGGCTAAGTCATAATGAATCTTATGATTTAATTATGTTGGCATGTCGGTTAGGCATAAGAAGCCAATTTCCAGACTTCAATTTCCTACTTTTTACATAATGCCATTTAGTTACAATCTAATGGAGCTGCTGGCCGAAATCAGAGAGTTCAAGAGTTACGGTTTCTTTTATTGGTTAAGAAATCATTGGATCATTTGCTAAGTATTCTTGTGTCGGTTCATGTTGTACGGAGCAAGCTGGTTAACTATTTAACATTGGAACTTCATCCTTTTTACTTAAATGCCATGCTTTCTATTAGTTGCAACTGCTTGTGTACCCAAAAACAAAATCAAACGAGGGCTGATTCGGCTTCATCTTTAAAAACATGTATCAAAATTAAATCCTTAATCCTATCTAAGGATTTCTCTTTCTCAATTGACTTCTTTAGGCCATAAAATAATGTCTCTAAAATTTCTAAACCAAAATTAATCCTTGATAATTATTCTCTAATTAATTTTCCTGTCCATAATTCCTAATAAATTTTTATGTAACCTTCTTCACATCCCCCTTGGATCGAATTTAATTCACAAAACCTAATAAAAATAAAATTCACTTAAGCAAATAAAATCCACACTGAGGCATATGAAAGATGGGGATGTTACACTAACTCTAAAATATTCTCTAATTAGCACAATATTACTGCTATAAGGAAGAGAAAATTCTTTAGAATCGTTTTCATGAAGGAAATTTTGTGATTAGAGGTGATTTTGAGTACCTTATTGATCTTTAAAGGAGAACCCTAACCCTTAAAATGCTAAACTTTGTGGCGCTTTCACCTCACCATCACTATTCCCATTTAATTGATGGGTGGGCGTTTGTATCAAAGATATACCTTGAGGTGGATGAGAGAAGTTCATAGTGGAGTGGAGATCGTAGTCTGGACGACACAAGCATCATGTACAATACCTTCCCATCCTTCCAACACAAAAGAAAAGCATATATCTCAATCATAAACGACCATGATATTCTGTGTTGAATATCCCTTTTTTCTTATATGTTTGTCGTATTTCGATTGGCCAACCATACACCTGATATGAGTTCCATCAATTGCTCCTATGCAATCCTTGAAATATGGGTGATGTCGTGGATCGTTACCTATTTTTGAGTGACACTGATGAAACTCTAGATCACGTGGTTTGATATTTTTTGTTGAAAGATTAACACAAGCTCTTAAAACCTTGTGAAAAATCCGACTAATAGTTTGCCTAAATGTTGAAATCTTTCCTGGATGATTCAATATCCTTGTCTATGTCCAACTATATATAGAAAAATGGCAATTATTTCTTCAACACCGATGTAGTGATTGTACCATAATCCATGTTCGCTTAATTTAGAACATAAGTAAACGAATACGTGTTTTTCCACTCGGAAATTTTCCTAGCATACTACATCATGGCCTTGCAAAATCTCCTACACCCATATTACCCCTGTTTGCTTACCAGTTCTATGTGGTTGTTTGCAAATATAAGGCATGAGATACTCAACCATCAAGTTACCAATCTGTGCATACTTTGTCATATGTTCATTTATAATAGGAATTTGTAGGGACCTTCTTTTTTCATGAGACAATCCTACTTCCTCTGTTCCGTTTGAAATAGCCTCATCACTCGAACTTGCCATAGCTAATGAAAAATGTGTGAAGGCTAAGAATTAACTGAATAAATACCAATTATGGTGTTGCAAGTAAAATCACATTATATAGCAAAACATGCTATCAATCATAAGTGCCATTAAATAAAGTTGCATCATAAAAGATACAAAAGTACTAATGTAAATTCATAGTTTATAATGAAAATTTATGGTTTGATGCTTCGAGCCAGCCTGCCAATGTAGGCTGTTGTAGGCATGCTCATGCAACCATTCCATCAAGGCACATTTATCTCCTTTTAGGCCAACAAACATGTTCTAAGGCATTCGGTACATCATCATATTATAACATCGCCTTTGAAAATCATTGTCACTGGTAATTTCTAGAATGGTATGTACTTAAGCTATAATGACTGTGCATTGCTTTTGTCGCTAAAGCAATCAATTAAATTAGGTCCTAATTAATTATATAGTTTAGAGTCAACCTAGGTCATTCTCCTAAGAAGCAAGCTGTGGGTTTTCTTTAAGTTGAATTTAGGTGATAAAGATTGCAATGAAATGAAACTAAACCAACTAAATGCAGGATGAAAATGACTCTAAAACCTATATGAGAATGAAACTAATCTTAGATGGGAATGCATTTATTTTTGGGGGGGGGGGGGGTTTGTTATGAGAGAATTATTAAATTTCTAAGAAGAAAATTGATTAAAAGCAAATCAAATAACAAGGATTTAATTCAGTTATGATGAAGGGGACAACTTAGGATTCGCATGGAGTTAACTTTCTTAGTTCAAATCAACTAATTAGACCAAAGGGATTAATGAAAGATTGGAATTAATGAATTTAATTACCTAATTAAAACATGGAAAACCCTCAAATTCAATAACGCTTTGTAATACCCCAGATTATTATTAATAATAATGATGATGATGATAACAACAATAATAATATAGTAATAATAAAATTTAATAATAATAATAATAATAACAACAACAACAACAACAACAACAACAACAATGTAGTACATAAAGATTTAGAATTTAATAATGTTTGTATTATTTTATAATTTATTAATTGGCAATAATTATAGTAATAATAAAAATTTAGAATTTAATTGTATTGTTTAAGAATTTATTAATTAGCGATAGTTAAAGAGCCCAGCCCATAGCTAAACCCTAGATTTTAATTATAAACTTAGGTCTAGCCGTCTAAAACTAGCAAATGCTCAATACTTTTCTCCTCTACTACTTTTTCTTCTCAAATCCTTTTTCCGTACTCTCATCAAATTAAAATTAGGTCACTAGAAAAACGGAGACCAGGTAATCCTAATCCTCATGAGTCTTAGGTTAGTTTTATATAAATTTTGACAGAGTTGTTATATATAAAATATATTATATGTAATTCTAATCCCTTAAACAATTTGATTTTCATGATAACCCTTAAAGGCGTTGTTGTGTTGTAGATTTATATGCCTTTCATTTTTTGGTATCTATGAGTGATTGATGCAAGCAATTGATCAATTTCCTGGTGCATACCTTCTTCCTGAACTCCTCGGCTTTCATATTGAATTAGATATAGATATCCTTTCCTTGATGTAACTGCTTCCCTGGTGCATGAATTAAATATACATGTATATTTTCCTTTGCTTCAGATGTCTAGGCCTTCGTGCATGAATCATCTATATTTCCATAAGACCTGTACACCTTCTTTTGGTGATTAAAACCCAAATTTGCCTTTCATATGCATCTGTGCATATTGTTTGTGCTCTAGGTGTGTCATTTTTTTTTATTATTATTTTTTTATTTTGGTGATTGAAATACATGTGTCTTTCATTAAAATAAATATAAATATAAACATATAAATATATATATTAAATACATGTACTCTTTAAATGTGTTGAAGTTAATAATCTCAGTTTTCTTTCTCTGCGTGGTTAATGTTGCATATTTCCGCACGTTGCTAATCTCCACAATAAGAGGGATTAAGTTATTTAGTTTTTAAATGTTTATTGTGTGCTGATTTTTTTTAATATTATTATAAGCACGCATGTGGTTAGCTATTTTTTGGGGAGTAGTGGAGTCATTTTAATATACTTTATCGTGTCTGTTGGGTAGTGATATTAGTGATCCTAGACATTAGCTATGATCCTAGATTTTAGCTAGATTAACTACAATGCACAATGCAATGTTTATATATTATTCATTATTTATCAATAAAGTAAGCATATTAATTTTAATGTTAATGCTAGCTGTGTCTGATGCTATATTATTTGATATTTTCTTTTTCTTTATATAATATCTCCTACACAATAAAATAAGATATGAACAGATTTTACATCAAAATATCCTTATATCCTATATTTAATTAAAATAATAGAAAAATATATAAAGCATAAGTAAATAATAGAAATAATTTAGGAGTTTATTATGCGTGTATTTTAAATAACTTAACAGTGGGAGGATAACTTTGGGATGGTACCTCCCAAAGTGATGAACACACTTAGGCTTTATGCCTCCAATATATATTTTGATGTGAACCGATAGTATCCGTTCTTCCCAAAGTGGTGTCTGGTAGGTTTTTGGAACACTAGTAGCAACTTTGGGAAGAGGTGTGCACACTAGGAAGAGAATGTTTTATGGCCAAATTTGATGATCTGTGACTGGCAGTTTTTCGGGTCACAGGGTAGACTAGTAGGATATCTAGGTCTACTATGGTTCTCTTCTCACTAATTAAATTGAATAAAGAATAATAAAATTGTTTTCTTGAATGTGTGTGTGTGTGTGTGTGTATAGAATATGTTTTTTTATTACTAAATATTTTGTTCTCGCTACATTATCTTTGTTTTATTAGGATTACTAGCAATTGCTTATGTTTGTGTTCATGGGCTGCGATGATCCTTCGGGGGAGCAGAATTTCAGTGAAACAAGTGCCAAGGGTTGGGGCTAGTAGTGAGAAGTGAGGAAGATCATTCAATATTCTAGCTAGTTTTTTTTTTCTTTTTATTTTATTTTCTTTGTTTTGAATAAAACACACCTATTTAAGTTCTGATTTATGATTAATGTAATAAGTGTAGCCTTGCACTTGTCCCAATACAATTGCAGCGGTAACGCTTCTCAAACTTAGTTATATTGAATTACAATAATGTTCATAAAGATTATTACAATTTTATGTTATTAGATTAGTTAGAAATTTGGGGGTGTTACACACTTAATCCACTAGAAAACTCATAATGGAATGAGCGCTAGTTAATTAAATCCATTAAAACCAGTTAAAATAGTTCCTAGATAGTTTTGGGAATTATGTTCACAATTGCCTAATTAAACAACTAGACAATTAACCAACCTAATTAAACAACCAAGAGGATAAACCTAAATTGACAATTAAATCAATAATGAAAACTCAATTATTAATATAATTGACAATAAAACGGTTTGCAAGCAAAAATTTCAGTAATTATCTTAGTACAATTTAAATCCAAATTATCAATTTAATTAGAATTAAATTATATATTTACAATCTAAAACTAGATTGTTCTCAAGAAAACAATTCAAAAAACTAAATAATTTTAAAGTCTTCAAACAAATCGATAAAAGGAAAAACACTCTCATGTAGTCTTCAAGTGCAAGCTCCTAGGCTCTACCTTCTACCACACTCCTCCCAAGTTGCCTCCTAAATAAGCTTAAGCTTCCATGACAACGCTTGTTTCTCCAAACATTAGACAAGTCGCCACCATCAAAAGGATCTGTGAAGTATTGGGTTGTGGTTTTTAAATGACCATGGGACTCGTATGAAGAAACAATAATAATTGAGTATAATGATGCCAATTCTCCAACACGATGGTTTCAATGAGTGGAAGAATGAGAGGAATTGTTGAATGAATGGAGCAATGAATCAACGTTTGCATCTTTCCTCAGGGTGCATCTGCGGTTGTGTGAATATTTTGCGGCTCTCCTCCCCACTGTGCGTCTAGGTTAGGTTAATTAATAATAGGAAGAGAGGGTTTTGGGTACCAACTTAAGCTCATTAAAATATGAGAAGCCCAATAAAATTCTACCATTAGATTTCCTTTTAGCTTCCCTGAAAAATTTTGCACCATAAGATTTTCTAATGTGATAAAATAGTGATCTATCATATATTAAAAAATATTATTTAATTACAAGATAACGATTAGGATATTAATAATTTAAGCCCAATAATCTCATAATTAATTTATATTTATATTATTTCCTAAAATTAGCTAACAATTCAAATATTATCTAATATATCCAAATTAGCCTAAAATAATCCCCAAAATAAATGAATAAGGCAGGATAAAATATATAAAAATTGGGATTTATCAATGACACTCATTCGATCATCTTCGTTAGAGATCTTTTTAAGGGCATCTATGCTATCCTTAGATGCTTCAGCTATCACACTAACAGAATCAGCTAGTTGTTTATGGGATGGACGTTTTTCCTTTTTTGATCCATTTTCCCCTTTACCCCTCTTTCTCTTCCCAATGCTTGCTAAATTGTTAGGTGCACTAGGTTGGGTGTTGGATGTAAAGTTCATGCCTTCTAAATCTGAGGGCACCTGTACACTACCTCTAATATTAGAACCTTGAAGCTCTTCCTAACTATCACCTAAGCCTTCTTCTAGGTCCATCTTCAGTCAGTACACATCATCTTCATCATCACCAAGTGACATTCGGTAAGTTGATAATGGACATAACATTTTCTCTCCCAATGCTAGAACATCCTTGAATATTATTTGCAATACTCTAGCAAACTTCATACCTTTATACCTATATTTTCCATACGCCTTTTCAAAGGCTTTGGATTTATGTATCATAAGATACACTTATCTGAATCTAGACTTATCATCAGTAAAGGTCACGAAGTAGGAGTATCCTCCTCTAGCCTGAGTAGACATAAGCCTACAAACATCCAAATGAATGAGTTCCAACAACTCACTGGCTTCTCAAGCTTGGTCTTTATCATCTTACTAGCCAAACAAGATTCACAAGGTCCATAGGATTCAAAATCCATGGAACCTAAATAACCATCATGATAGAATTTAGATAACTTTGTCTCATTTATGTGTCCCAACCTACAGTGCCAAAGAAAAGATATATTACCTAATCTTGGTTTCTTAACTTGAATGTTAAGAAGTTCACTATTCAATTCTAAATCTAAAACATATAATGCATTTTCCCGAGATGCACAAGCATAAATAATATAATTCATAATGACAAAAAACTTGCCATTCTTTATTATAAAATTAAAATCAGATTGTTCTAAATGGGAAATGAAAATATTTCGGAAATAGAATGAATATAAAGACAATTTTTCAAACGTAAAGAAAAGCCCGTAGGAAACTTGAGGTCCACATCCCCTATAGCTAATGTAGCAACTCTTGCTCTATTCCCTACATGGAGATTCATCTCATTTCTCTTCAACTTCCTAGGATTTTGTAGTACCTACAATGATTTACAGATGTGAGAACCACAACAGGTATCTAATACCCACAAAGCTAAATCAACATTTGAAAAATTAATTTCTATAGTGAACACACCAGAGGCAAAAGCATCATCATGCTTCTTTCCCTTGAGGCTTGTAAGATATAATAGGCATTTCCTCTTCCAATGTCCTTCCTTTTGACAATGGAAGCATAGAACAGTGTCTTCAGGTTTCCCTTTTCCCCCTTGCCTTTCTTCTTTTTAGGGTTGGCTTTGGGCTTGAGTTTGTTTGTCACCACTGACTTACCCTTGCCCTTAGCCTTAGAAGGCCTACCAATCAGAAGAGCTTGGTTTCTGTTTTTCTTTAACAGCACCCTCTGTAATGGTCAGTAGACTCAACAACTCAAAGAGTGTTGACTCTACCTTATTCATATAATAATTGACCACGAAGCCCTTATATGATTGTAGCAAGGACTATAAAACTAAGTCAATACTTAGCTCATGGTTCATGATAAAACCCAGAGAAGAAAGCTTCTCTATCAGTCCAATCATTTTGAGGATGTGCATTCCAACTAACATGCCTTCAACCATCTTACAGCCAAACAAGTCCTTAGAGGTCTTGAAGTGCTTAGCCCTCTATTGCTTGTTGTAAAGCTCTTGCAAATGCCAGATAGTGGAGAGAGCATCTATATGCTCATGTTGACATTGAAGTTCCGCAGACATAGACATAAGCAATATACATACTGCCATCTCATTGTCGGCTAGGTGTTGTCTATAGGATTCCCTGTCAAACTAATCATACCCATCTTGCCCTTCTGTAGGGGTAACAGGAATATGAGAATCTAAAATATTTGCTATTTTCTTAGAAGATAAAACTATATTTACATTTCGATACCAGTCCTTAAAGTTAAGACTAGTTTATTTGTTAGCATCCAAAATAGAGTGTAAATTAGCATTCCCATTCATGGCTTAAATGCTGGAAAAAAAAAGGACCCATAAGTATTTCGTGAACCATATGAGACCTTTTCAAACGTATGTGGCCCTCCTACTATTTTCTCTAGAATCAATAACCTTCAGATATTGATTTTAGGATTATCCCTCACAAGGATATCCGTAGTGGGCTAAAAGAATGATTGGAATGATTTGTTTTCGGCTGAGCCAATAAAACAAACTTATCAAATAGGTTGATTTGATCATTAACGTCTGCATGTCGTCTCTTAGATCATTAGGTTAACAACACCTTGTCATTTAGTGTCATATCATTATGTAACAACCTGGCATCTTTGCCCTAAATGTATAGACCCAATTGAGCCTGCAGACTATACATCTGTTCTAGCACAAACCATCATCCTAAATGTCATACACTTCGAATAGCACCTTACCGTTCAAAATAAATAGGTTTTAGTTGAGCTAGAGAGCACTGGCATGTCAAAGGATTTTCAAGCACCAACGATGATGGAAGGTAAACCAATTCATTAGATAATTTTAGGAGGGTTTTTTTCAATTTCATCCTAAATTACTAAGTAATAAAATAACTAGCATTTACTTAATTTCTAAGCTAGAGTAGATTTTATCTTGCTTGCATAATTTAGACATAGATATAAAACAACTATTACATGGTTTAATTTTTAAACGGCTTGTATCTATCATGCATGTTAGTTGTTTGGTGATTGTGTTTATTATTATCATGCATACTAGTAATAAAACTATGCATAATAATGATACATAATATATTTCCATTGTGGATGATCATGGTGCCTTCCGATTATCCATCCAAAACATCTTCATGTTCAAATGATCTCTTGGTAAAGTCTTCTTGTATAGGTTCACGATCTAAAATTTTACATTCTTTTTCCTATTACAATTTTCTATGTAATATTTAAAGTAGGACAAAACAATTTCATTAACCAAAAATAAGAAAATAAAAATTAAATAGGGACAAAACAATCTCATTTTTCAAAAGAAATAAATTTTAAATAAAAAATTTAAATTATTCATTCGAGGCACTATGACCTGTTGTAAATTATGTCATATGGGCAAGTCATTGCACTTTAAACGTTAATGTCATTTAAAGTATTTTCCATTTCGTTATCATTTCATTTGCATATTTATAGTGATAATTGTATCCTTAGATATATCTTATAGATTATCCTAAATGTCCCTGATCGATCATCTATACGGAGCAAAGATGAAATAAGACCAGTATGACTTTGATGATGTATGGAGATACGAATCAAAGTCATAGGCAATTGTAAGAGTACAAGGTGCTGGACCGACCCACTATGAGGAAGCTGCAAGGATTTAGTCATAAGCTTTTCTCACGTATAACTGCGTCACAATGCCCTTTGACCTGAGATCATCATAGATTCCTACATGATGAGTCGCTGATCTTTGACCTAGCCAAAAGTCACCTTTGACTAGGTGATGATAAAGGCTTTAATCGGGATCTGTGGTTTTCATGGAGAGGAATGTGAATGGTCGAGAAGGAATTTGTCCTCACATTTGTAAAGAGATAATACTGGGTCCCTCGATGAGTGAGTTTGAGAAATATATGGTCACACTACGGTAGAAAGGAGTTTCCATTTCAATTGTTAGACTACTAAGAATCGAGAAAGTAATGGTTAAGAATAGAAAGTTGACATTATTCATACCTCATCATTGACCAAATTATCGCGTGACAAAAGGGACGTGACATGGTTGTATGATAAGTAGTATTGTATCATCTGTCCCCATATGAATTGCGAAGTCACAATGTCTTGCTAGAGACCGCTTGCGACTTGTGGGTTGGTGCAGTATTAGCCCGCTGCCAATCTCATGTGGGCTTACAAGGTTACACACAAGAATAACCTAACATGAGCAATAGTGTCCAGATTCATTGAATCTTAGATATGTTTAAGATTTAATGAATATTGTATTTAAGATTTAATCTCATAGATGATGTTGTTAATTTAACAACTCTATTTATGGTTAACAACTTTTAAAAATTTTCCTGACATATGACTTTTTTAAAAAACTTTTTTGGGATTTTGTTGGTGCTTTGGGACCTGGATTTACCCTTCATGTTTATTCCAATCTAGTCTGGCCCATTAAGCTTTGGACATAGTTGACCCAATATTAGCCGAATAGAGTTAAGCACTTAGGGCCTATAAAACTATCCGACGAAGAATCTGATGGGCACTGTCCTTTTTTTATCTGGGGTCCTTGAGAAATTCGATTTTTTGGACCGTGTGCTCAGTTCATTGTACGAATTGTAATGGTAATTTAAGTTTAATTTTTAAATTTAATTTTCTATACCGAACCGGTCCGTTGGGGACATCCACTAGATGTCGAACTGCACGAACCGGACCTTTCTCTCTATAAAACATCTCACTCGCAACAGTTCTCGTTGAACTCCGAACTCCGAAAGGGTGGACTTAGAGGTATCACTACGTGAATTTGGGCAATTATTTTTGATCGTTTTCGTTTTTGATAATCGTCCCTTTCTTGTGTGATCTCATCGCTGAAGTCTTGATTTGGTGTTGGTAATTTCGTTTTGTCGTGCTTTTCCTTTGTTGACCTCTGTTTGTGATTTCTTGGACGGGAGTAGAAACCGAAGTGACGAGGAATTGTTTTCTTTTCTGATTGTTGTCTTAGTTTATTATGATAATTTCTTTAACGGGTTCGATTTGAATTAGTCTATGGATTTTTCTTTTTAATATGAAATCGTCGTGAAATGCCCAGGGAAAACATGGAAACTAGGAGTGGACCTGTTGTAGCCAGCTTCTTCATATTCTTGTGCTTGTTACCTACTATATTTTGTGCTTCTGGTGATGGATTGATGAGATTCGGACTGAAAAAGTGGAAACTTGATCAGAACCAACTTGCTGCTCATCTAGAACCTAAGGATGGACTGTCTTTGAGAGGCGGCGTTAAGAATTATCAGCTTCATTGGAAATTAGGTTACAGAGAAGATGCTGATATTGTGCCCCTTAAGAATTACCTGGATGCTCAATATTTTGGTGAGATTGGCATTGGCAGTCCTCCACAGAAGTTCAAAGTAATATTTGACACGGGGAGTTCCAATTTATGGGTTCCTTCATCTAAATGTTATTTTTCGGTAAGGCCCTATTCAATCAAAGATATTCATCTGAATACTTATCATACGTTATATAATTGAACAGAATGGCTTCATTGCATCTTGATGCAGGTTGCTTGCTATTTTCACTCTAAGTACAAGTCGGGGCATTCAAGTACCTATAAGAAGAATGGTATGTTTCTAGTTTTCATTCATGTTTATTTGAATTTACGTATTACTATTGTTGTTGTTTTGGTTGGTGCTTTAAAAAATTTGATATCAATTCCAATTAGCATGTGCTCTTGAAGTTGTGGCTGTTATCAACTTGTTCTTAATCCAGCATGATTTTATATTTCCAATTTTCCGTTGACCTAATTGTTCATCTTTGAGACGTCCACATATAGGCTTCCAAAAATATGATTATCACCATTATCCTTGATGCCTAAATTCCTTGTAATGGAAGATAAATTGGTATCTTGCAGGTAAACCTGCTGCCATACGTTATGGAACTGGTGCTATTTCTGGATTCTTTAGTGAAGACAGTGTGAAACTTGGTGACCTTGTGGTGGAGAATCAGGTATTGATTTTAAGATGTTGGTTACATAACATGCCTAGGTGCTGGAAATCTTGGTGTTTGATTTTTCTTCTGGGATACTTTCCAGGAGTTTATTGAGGCAACCAAGGAGCCTAGTTTAACATTTCTCGTTGCTAAGTTTGATGGCATACTTGGACTTGGATTTCAAGAGATATCTGTGGGAAATGCAGTACCTGTCTGGTATGATTACTTGGCATTAAAGTAACAATCTGGTGTTGTTGCAGATGTTCTATGTTAATTATAATGACCTTAATTCCCACAGAGATATCTGTGGAAAATGCAGTACCTGTCTGGTATGATTACTTGGCATTAAAGTAATGATCCGGTGTTTTTGCAGATGTTTTATGTTAATTATAATGACCTTAATTTACGAGGTCGATGATGTTTGTAAGATAGGTTACATATTTCAGTTTGAGATTTATAACTAGATCTTCTTCAGGTATAACATGGTTAAACAAGGTCTTGTAAATGAACCTGTGTTCTCTTTTTGGCTTAACCGTAATGCTGATCAAGAAGAAGGAGGTGAAATTGTTTTTGGTGGAATGGACCCTAATCATTTTAAGGGTGAGCACACATATGTACCAGTGACTAGAAAGGGGTATTGGCAGGTTGTGTTTCTGTCTTCCATCCTAGATATATATCATTTCATGGCTATATCCAGTCATTTTCATCTTCTAAATTCATTTTCCCTTTGATCTTTTTGGCAGTTTGATATGGGTGATGTATTGATTGGTGGTAAATCATCAGGTAAGAAAACTAGAAAGTTTCAATCTTTCTCACTTTATTTTATGCACATAAGACCATATCTTTCTCTCAGAACCTTTTAGTTGATATAACACTGATTATGTTCCATGTTCAGGATATTGTGCTGGTGGCTGTTCAGCAATTGCTGATTCTGGAACCTCTTTGTTGGCTGGTCCTACGGTCTCTCTCTCTCAACTTTTGTGGGTGTTTTGTGTGAGAAAAAATTTTGTCTGGAGCATGATATTTTATTGCTGTGTTGAGGCCCCTGAGTCATGCTGAAGATTAATTTGATGTTGACGATACTTACAAAAGGATTCATTTGTCAGTTCATATCATTTCCAAGAGTCTTGGCCATGTTGTATAATGTTATTCCCTTTGCTGCAGACTATTATTACTGAAGTCAATCATGCAATTGGGGCCACAGGAGTTGTGAGTCAGGAGTGCAAGGCTTTAGTTTCACAATATGGAGAAACTATAATAGAGAGGATTCTGGCCAAGGTATTTGGTTTCTGAGTCTGACATCTACTATTTACATTAGTGAGTGGGTTTTGACATCTGCCTTTATGTTAATTTATGTTGTCCCCACATGATGTTTATGTTAGTTAATGAGTCTTATATAAATTGCTAGAGTTACAATTTTTTAAATGCAGGATCAACCAGAGAAAATATGCTCAGAAATTGGTTTATGCACTTTTGATGGTGTGCGAGGTGTAAGGTTGGACTCTTTCTTTCTTATTATTTTGGAATTGAATGACATTACACATCACCACCACTACCATCATTATCTTCATATATTTGCATTACGAAACATGTATTTTCTTATATCCACCTCAACATTCTCATCTCTGCTACCCCAACTTTATGCTTTTAATTTTCCTTTAAAGTCCAACATTCACTTCCGTGTAGCATTGCTAGTCTTGTGGCATCTTTATTTAACTTCTCTTCAAGTTTATTAGGTACATTTCAATTACAAATAACACTAGTAGCCTTTCTCCATTTGCACCAATTAGCTTGTATTTTATGTGTAACATCCCCTTTGGTTTACCCACCCTTTTGTATAATTGATCCCAAATATTTAAACTTTGTCATTTGTGAAATGATTTAATCCCCATTTTAACCTCCAAGTCACTTTTAACTTGCCTTTTATCAAAATTGCAGTGCATATATCTTGTCATAGTAGCCCTTTGACTCCAAATAATCATTTTTAAAGATGTAATTCTATCCTCAGTCCTTTTAACTCTCACTACATTCTTCTTCCACTCTTCATCAATGATGATACCAACAACATTTCTTGTACCTACTTTCCTCATGTACCACAGTTTGAAATATGCAATTTCACTAGATTTTTCTCCAATCCATTTAGTTTCCTGAAGGCGCTAGATGATGTTAATATTTATCTTTTTCATAACTCCCACTACCTCCATAGATTTTCAAAACAAGGTCCTATGCTCCAAGTGCCAAATCTAATCATGCTTTCATGGACTGACTCCATTGGACACAACGTGATGTTAAACTTGTCATGAATAATTTTTATTAACATCTGCTCTCTTTCATAATCAGCATGGGCATCGATAGTGTTGTTGATGAGAGTGCTGGAAGGAGCAATGGTGGTTTACGTGATGCCATGTGCTCCACTTGTGAGATGGCTGTGGTATGGATGCAAAACCAGCTTAGGGATAACCAAACCCAGGAGCGTATACTTAACTATGTCAATGAGGTGAGTGATCATTCCACCTAGTCTTGTTGGCCTCACGTAGATCATATGCTTGATCTTGTGCTAAATGTTACCTGTCATTGTAGCTTTGTGAACGACTTCCTAGTCCAATGGGTGAATCGTCAGTTGACTGTAACAGTTTGGCATCGATGCCTAATGTTTCCTTCACAATTGGAGGGAAGATATTTGAACTCACTCCTGAACAGGTATAAATTAGTGCAGCGATTTTCAATTCTGTTCTGTATATTTCTTTCTGCAAAGAAATTGTGTCTTAGAACCTTGGTTTCCCTGATTTTGGGGTTACGGGTGGGGAACTCTGCAAATAGAAGACCAAACAATTGGCCTCCCTCTTTGTGAAAAGAGAAGCTAAACTGAACCCGAAGGATGTCAGGCGTGATTATATACCCTCAAAGAATACTCTACATTGGATAGTTGTTGTCAAGTTTGGCTGTAGGACTAGGAGACATAACCTGTTAGGAGCCATCTATATGAAGGGTTCAGTCAAACTGTGCCTTGCTTGGTTTTAATTGTTCTTTAGGTCCTGTTACTTGGTTTCTTGCTGCTTAGTCAATTTCTCAAGCATGCATCTTGTTATTGTCCTGCTAATAGTGATATTCTTTTGAATATGGAAATATGGATTTGCTAAAACTCAGCACAATATCTCCTCTCATTTTCTTTTTATTGGTCTCTGAAAATCAGTATGTCCTCAAAGTTGGTGAAGGAGACATAGCTCAGTGCGTGAGTGGATTTATAGCCATGGATGTCCCACCCCCACGTGGACCTCTTTGGTATGTGCCCTCCAATCAGTTCCCAGTTATTATTAGTTCAATATTGAGTTTTAACACAATTACCATTTGATAAGTGGAAAGTCCTTGGCTAATGATCGTTCTTCTATTATGCTATGCAGGATCCTGGGTGATGTTTTTATGGGTACATACCATACAGTATTTGACTATGGCAATCTGAGAATTGGGTTTGCAGAAGCTGCCTAAGTGGGTCTTTTACACATCTCAGTTTCTTGCCAGTTCTTATTCTCATCTAAGAGATTTCTCTTTTGTATAAATTATGGATTATAACACTGAGAAACTCGTCCTGCATGACCTCTTCATCTAGTCTTTATGATACTACCACTATCTAAGAAAAGTAGTCACGTTACTATCATAGCAAACACAAGGCAGATCCCTGTGTTTATTGTGTGCCTTGTAAACTGTTGTGTATGTATTATCTGTGATTATGTAAGCATAGGGAACCTAAAACGAAAATAATGGTAAAAAGGTGGTTTTAAGCCTGTATTGTATCAAGTCGCTTCTGATTTATGTAGTTGAATATTTGAAGTGTAGTAGCATGATTAGTGTGTTAAGTTCGTTCTTCAGTGTATGAAAAACTGAATTATAATGGTTTCAAGCAAGGTTTTCATAGCCAGACCGGACAAGATCGGACAGTATCACGGTCACAAATGCAGCTTGGATTTTGTCTTTAGGTTTCGGACGCGGCTCAGGTCCTCTTCCCTTATGGTCCGTTGTTGTCCTCTTCTCCCAATATTGTGACGTTTTGGCGCAAAATAGGTAAGGTGATGCCTTTTTTTTTTTTGGAACTACTAACAGGTATTAAAAAATATTTTAGGATACTTATTGGTACTAAAAAACCTAAAAAATTTTTTAGGATAAATCTAAAATAATTTTTCAAGATCATAAAATATTTTTTTTAGTACTAGCCAGTATCCCCAGTCATTGAGCCGAGATCCGAAATCGTTTTATAAAAACCAGATGGGTCAACATAAAATGATTAGAAAATAATAGAACAACACAAACATATACAAAATATTTACCCCTCGTTTTTGGGTTCAGCTGGTGTGGGGGTTGGTCTTCCTCATCTTAAGGGAGGGGGTTCGATTCCTGCTTTGGTCAAGGTGCTGGGGGAGGCATCAGACATCTTATGGGTTTAGGAAGCAGTGATAGCGCTGGTAGAAGTGGAGGCATGTGTACTCTAGCCAATATCCCCTGTGGACTAGGCTCCATGAGCCCTATCTTTAGACTGTGAGTAAGCCCAACCCTTCCTAAAATTTATGTATAAAAAATAATAATAATAAAATATATACAAAATATTTTAACTATGTTTTCTAACTTGACTTTCATCCTTATAATTTTATTATAAATAATAAGTTATATTAAAATTAATATTATATCTAGTTCTAAATATAATATAAAGTTTATAATATAATATGTACTATAATTTTTTTTCATATATTTAAATCCGGAGTATATGATATAATAACACATAATATATATTATGGTTAAATAATTTATTAAACTTTCTAAATTTAAAAAAAACAATCAATTGGCTCTTATTATAATAAAAATAGGAGGGGGTAATTTATGCAAACAATAATAAATAAAGTCATATTTTTTGTTAGTACAAGATTTTCAGTTTTTTTCCTTTTATATTTCTGTTTTCCACCTTTTCCCTCTTACCTCCGTTTTCCCTACAAAATGACAAATGGATTGAAAGCCTAATGGAGGAGATGGCCTGGGGTATAGACGTATAGTTGATTAAAAAAAAAAAAAAACATTATTATTATTATTTTTTATCAGAAGCATGAAAAGAATGAATAAAATAAAAAAGTAAATGACAGGAACATGTTTTTTTAAAAAAAAAAAACATAAAATAGGATGTATATAGGCCTCAAATTATAAAGAGTATGAAAATTTTCATCCTCCTTATGTAATACTTCTCTTACTTAATATAGGATATAGTTGTTCTCCGATTTTTAATATAAAACATAGTTTATTATTTTTTAAATAGATTAAAGAAGTTAAATAAGTTAGTTAATCATAGCACATATCATATATCATTTGATTATAGATCAGTTTATAAATTAAAAAAAATTGTATAAAAAAAGATAAATATCAATATTTTAGAGTAATTTATTTAGCTTCCTTAATTTCTTCAAAAAACTTAACTCTGTCTTATATGAGGGACGAGAAGATTATTACTAATGACCTAGTAACTTATGAGTAGCAGAAAGTTTTCTTATAGGTGAAAAATTCCAAATTTAATCCTACTTATAATTTCAAAATTTCCTGGCTCTTTAATTAAAATAAATAAACGGGATATTTTTTTGGATTATATTTTTCAAAAACTCCTTACCCTTCTCTGTCATTTGTGACTTTGGGGTCAACTCTCAAGTCCCAACTATAAGGTGTAACATCTTGAATAAGCCACAAAAGAAAATTAAAATCTTGAAACAACAAGTGAAGTCAAGTCGTTTGAGACTTTTGTGGATTGCCATATTGCTTCATTCTATTTGCTTTTGGGGAAAATTAAAATCTTAAGGGCCTACTTATTTGTGTATCATCATCATTGGGCATTAGCTTTTTCACGACGGTGAGGGCGTTTCCTGTTCCCTTTCACTTCTTTTTCCTTCCTTTTTTTCTCTCCATAAATAATTTGAAGAGTAAATACCCTTTCTAGTTCCTAACAAAAATCACGACCCCATTTTGGTTCCTTACAAAAAAACGACCCTTATTCGTCCTTTTCATGGACTAAAAAAGACCTTTTAAAAATTTGTGAGGGATCAAAATGTGAACTGATTGATCCTTATTTGTCCTTTTTATGGATTAAAAATGACCTTTTTTTTTTGTAAGGGATTAAAATAAGGATCGCGTTTTTTGGCAGGACCATAAAGGATATTTACTCTAATTTAAAAGTGGAATGAAAGTTTCTAATGATAAATTATCAACGGCATCTAAGGGGCTATTTGGTACAAGGGATTTGGACAGGAGGGTGGGGTATTTCTTATAAGTTAGATTTTAAGAAATTAGAGAAGTATGGTTAAAAAATTTTAATTAATTTATCTTACTCTTTTATTTTATATCTTCTATATTTTATAATTTATAACTCCACTTTTGCAAATTTTATAAATTAACTCATAAAAATTTTTCCTCTCCTCCCTTCCAATCAAACTCCCTCATACCAAGCAGCCGCTGTTCAGCCAACAACTTTACTTATTTATTTAATATTTCTTATCAACAACTTTACTTATTTATTATTGTGCTTTAATTTCTTTATATTTTCCTTTACAAAGAAATTTCCAAGCTCTTTCTGTTGTGGCAGACAGCGTTCTTTATGCGCACTCCACCATAGCATTCAAATTAGCAAATGCTTACTCCATCCAAAATTTAGCAACTAAATCACTAATTTGCTACTTTTTTCGCCTTTAATAATAAGAGATTATTTAAATTAATTATTTATATTAAATGTGTCTTAATTATTTTTTGAAGTATCCTCTTTAATCATTTATATTGAAAACTATCCTTGACAGAAATTCTATTAATATGTGTAATCAATGGGGGGAAAGTTTATGAATATAAATTTTAAGAGACAATGTGGATTGAGGCACTCCTTTTATCCTAAATATAGGATCTAGTTAAGGAGTTATGTTAACCTTGTTTTTAAATATAAAAACTCAATCCATTTTAATTATTTCTAATATATATTTATCATTTTTCTCAAACTAATTTATGTAGCATATAAAGTGATACTCCTCTGGTTTTAAATACAAAACATAGTTTGTAATGCAAATTATACGACAAATGATATCCTATAGTTAGGACGAGAGGTAATATATAATTTGAAGTTAAACAAAGATATTTTAGGGGAATCAAGTCCCATTTGATATAATTAAGGAATTTATTTTCCCTCCTTAATCTACCTATATTAGTTAAATAGTTCTAAACCAGATGAGTATTATATTTAATTAGGATAAAAACAAACCATAATACTAGCTCTTATATTTAAAATCAGGAAAAATAATAATTCATACAACGAAGCTTTAGAGGATTATACAACATACATGTTTTGGAGTCACTAATATCTCAACTCTCCTTATTACTCCTTGTAATAGATTAACCTACTAATTTTTTTTAATTATTATATTTTATATAAAATTAAAGAAACTTGGATATTTTACTGTGTTTAATTGCAAGAGATTATTTAGTTGGGAGATTTTTTTAGTTTATTAAGAAATTTTAAAGCGAGGATGCTTACAAAAATATATGATCTAGATAAAAAATCTTAGGCTAAAGTATATTTTAAATTATTTAAGTTTACACGAGATATACCTTTAGCCTCTTAATTTTATAAAGCATATTTTTGGTCTATAATTCAAAAATATTAATGTTGTTAACAGAAAACAATGACGTAACAAAGTCATATGATAACTATGTAATTAAGAGAAATTCTTACATGAATTAGGAGCACCACATCCTCCATCTTCTTACCAATAAAAATATAACACAAGCTGACAACAGTGGTGGAGGATTGAATCTTCAACCATATCACTCTTTCTTAATGCCACTTTTCTCAACAATGACCATGGAGGACTGTTGCTGGATTGGAAATTAACACATTCCCTTTGACTACTTGTCACTGTTTTTTCACCTTTTCCTTGAAAAAATATAGTTAAAACAATAAAATTCATAATTAAAAAAAAAAAAAACTTCAGTAGAAAGGAAAAGATCAAAAGCCATAAAAGCAAATCACAATCCACAAAAGAGCAGCAATGGAGAGGGTTACAGTAAATTGAATAAAAAATTATATATTATTATTGTTATTATTATTAAAAGATGAAATATCTTTACTAAGAGTATTGATGGGCACGAGTAATGGTAATAGAAATGGGGTCCTCCTAAATCGCAACCCCCAGCCAGAGAGCATAAGGGGGGAATAAAAACATAGATATAATATTCAGATTAAAAAAAAGTAAGGTGAAGGAAAGAAAAAGCACTTTGCTTTTTGAATAAAAATAAATGAAGAGTTTAGTGAATAGATAAAGTCCACCCATAATTTTAAAGGTTTTGGGACTCTGTTTTTCAAAAGTTAAAGGACAAAAAAATTCATATGTTTAAGATTATTAAGGACCAGAATTATTATTATTATTTGTTAGTTCTCTATGTGTTTTGATGATTACTAACAATTGTAAACAATGTAGAGATGTTTGTGATCAAGATTAGAGTGATTTAAACTTGTCATTTTCAAGCAAAAACACTCTGTCTACGACAAACTCGAGCCTATTATGTACAGACTCGAGTTTGTCTTTAACAGAGGGTGTAAACTTGCCTGTTTAATCCTCAAACTCAAGACTGAACCAAAAGTTTGAACTTAAAAGTTTTTCCAAAGTTTTCAAAGACTTTGTGTGAACTCGAGTTTACATTTGCAAACTCGAGTTTACCAGTGGCAGAGAGGTTTCTAACTTGTAAACACTTTCAAACTTAACACATATTTCCTCAAACCTCAAGTTTGCAACTTCCAAAGAAAATCTTTCATAGTTTACATAACCTGTAAACTCGAGCTTGTTATGACAAACTCGAGTTCATCTCTGGCGGGAAGAATTTTTCAAATTAAGAGATTTTCACAAACTCTGCACTGTTTTATTCAGAGTAAAGTTTTCCAGCTTGAAATATTTCAAGAGTTTACAAAACATGTAAACTCGAGTTCATCATTGTAAACTTGAGTTTACACTTGGCAGAGAGCTTTCAAGGTTTTTTCAACCAAAGTAAACCTAAGACTTAGTTCACAAACCTCCAGTTTACTTCAGGTCAAAAACATTCAAAGTTTTTCTAAGTTGAACAAACTTGAGCCTAAGATTTCAAACTCGAGTTTAAATCTTACAGAGAGTAAAGAACTTTTCAACTTGAGAAAACTCTAGAGTTTGCCCTAAGAACCTTAGGTTTGCGCTTTTAAAAGATTTAACCAAGTTTTGATTTAAATCATGTCAAACCTGAGCCTAACATTGCAAACTCGAGTTTAAACCTTACAGAGAGTAAAGAACTTTTCAACTTGAGAAAACTCTAGAGTTTGCACTGGAAACCTCAGGTTTGTCTTTTGAAAGCTAAAACTAAGTTTTGTCTCGAATAGTGTCAAACTCGAGCCTGTCACTAATAGACTTGAGTTTGCCTCTTAGTCACAAACTCTCCAGTACTCAAAATCGCGACATTCCTTTCTGGAAGAAGAAAACTCGAGTTCAGACTTGCAAACTCGAGTTCAAATCAACCCGAGAGCAATGTGATTTTTCAATGAGTTAAAAACCTCAGGTTTTGATTGCAAACCTCCAGTTTATATGTTTTGAACTTGAAATGCTTTTACTAACTGAAGCTCTAAACTCAAGTTCACAAGAACTAAACTCGAGTTCACAGCGGTGATTTAGAATTTCAAATCTGACGATCTTGAAAAACATTCTTGTTTGATCTTGATACTTACAAATATTATTCTCTGATGTTCCTAGCTATGTTTAATGACTTTGTTAGTGAATTTCAGATGATTTAAAGAATGTTTATTGAAGGGTTAAGGAAAAAATCAAAAAGCAGTTCAGAACATTAAATGCTATGTCTAGAAAGTTGCACCTTTTTGGCTAATCCATCTGCACACGATTACAAAGCATTTAAGAATGATTTCTACAACAAGCAACTACTTCTCCAATGGATTAATCCAGAGGAAGTCAACTCTAAACACTTGGACAACTGGATTAAGTGGAGATTAGAGAGAAAAGAAGGCTTAAACCACTTGCTAACCTCAGAAGACTTCTTCCAACTATTGTATTGAAGATGCAATAGTCATTTAATGCTTCCTGAGTATAAATAAAGTTGCATTCAAGTCTTCACAACAACTGAAAACGCATTACATTCAAGTCTTCATTTATAATCTTCAGTTTTCACTTGTATAGTATCTTCTGATACGAAGAGCTTCAGTGTTTATCAATATCTGCTCTTAGAGAGAGTTTATTTCTGAAAATCATTTATTGTAAAGAATCACAAGTCGAGGGGACTTGGTGATTGGGAGTTCATTGATTACAACTTGTAAGGGGGAGTGAGTTCTAGTGAGAGAATCACTTCTTGAGTGCAGAGTGTGTAATCCTTGATATAGTGGAAAATCCCAGAAAGTCTGGGGACTGGATGTAGGTCAAGTTGTTAGGACCAAACCAGTATAAATTTCTGTGTCTAGCTATTCTTTCCCTTACTCTGTTCATCTCTGTTTTTAGTGCTTCAAAACATAGCATTTGCTGAAAATTTTAAGAACACCCAATTTACCCCCTCTTGGGTATTTAAGCTCCACTTTCATTATTATTATTTTTCAGGAGTATATAACATACACACACATAGTATTTGATTTATTTTCAGATCTCACATGTTATTCAGGAAAATTTTACTTAGTTCTCGTGGAAGTAATTTAATTTCAATTAGTTCCTAAAAGATTTAAAATTCACTACACTCTTTTAGATCAAAATGAAATTAAGTTTTGTCGATAAAAAAACAATAATGCCCTTGATTTATTTTTTCATAAAAGTATTTACAAGATAAATAAGGACATTTGCAAGACAAAAAATGGAATTCAAAAAATAAATAAAGAGCATTATTGTCTTTTCACCCACAAACCTTTATTTCATTTTGACCTAAGGGAGTGCAGTGAAATTTCAGAATCTTCTAGAGTTTGACCGAAATAAAATTCCTTTCATATGGGCTAAGTAAAATTTTTCCAATAATGTGAAAGGCCAGTCTATATACTCAAAAATGAAGTCATAATAATCAGTTAAAAGAGACCTATAATTGACAACATACGAGCTGAAGCAACCAATATCAAGATGTGGATGCTCGAGGTGTTGCATCTAATTGAGGTTGAATCCCTTTGCAACAACCATGAGAGTGTGGAAGTAGTGATTTGAGGAATGCTACAACCTCCATTATTCCTAATCATAATATCACTCTCTTTTAGTGTCATGAGCATCCAAAAATACCTGCATTACTGATGATGTTGTTATGAAGTTTTGTGAATATAGTATTATTACCACTTAACTGTGTATCATAGTTTGGGTCTTTGCTGATGCTCAAGTTTAAAATAACGAGTGGGATTCAATTCAGTAAATTGGGTCATCACTGGAGTTGTGACCCATAATAACAGTACAATCTTTAGAAGAATCCATATAACGAATTTGAATCTTCTTTCTATCACAATCATCTTTCTCCTTTTCCTATCAAAATTTCTAGATTAAAAAAATGAATGGTTTAAATGTTCTTATAAATGATTATTATATTATTACTTAAATATAAATAAATAAATGTAACAATTAAAATTTGATTTGGGTAGTTCATATCTACAATATAAACAAATCTTAATTTATATATAAAATATCATAATGATAACTTTATAACATATTTCATCTCAACCATCTTTTTTTTTTTTATCTAATGATAGAAAAGGGATTCTGAAAAAAAAAAGGAGAAAAAATATTCTAAGATGGTCCAAATCCAGATCTTACATGTTAACGACTCTATCTAGTGAAATAGGATTTATTGTTGTTGTTTTAAATTATTGCTTGCATCATAAAACTAATTAAAGAACAACTTAATCCTTCTTAATTTAGGTTCTTGTTTGCATTTCTCCTATAATAATTTTCGACTGAAAGATGATCATATACAAAAAGGGGGAGTCAGCCAATTTGCAGGTCATTGACTAGTAGCTAGTCAAAGAAATGCATTTTATTTTAATAGTCTTAAATTCAATATTTGTAAATGAATCGAGGTGATTAATGAATAAGCATTCTACATTCCAATGAGATAGGTAGCTTAGTAAGGAAAATTGTTTCTCTAGTTGTTTTGTTTATTGCAATGGCACAGTAAGATTAACAATTTGAACATTATAAAGTGGCGCAGAAGCCCCACACACGTGAATTAAATATTACAAAAAAGAAGCAGCAACAGTAATATATCATAATGCACAGTCTAAATAAACAAGACAAATTTAAATTAATAATAATTTGCGACCTGCGAAATTTAAATGATAATTAAAAAAAATTTTGAGTCTGAATAGTCGACAGTGAAATCATAATCCAGATGACGAGCCCTAGACCTTCTAACATGATAGCCGAACATACGACATCCATCATATTGGACAAAGAAATGATAAAGACCACGAGGTTCAATGAAAGCGGATGGCGGAATGTGGAGGGAGAATGTTGTAACTAAGGACCCGTTTGTTACAAAGAATTGGTGGAGAGGGAAAGGAAAGGAAAGGAATGGAAAAGAAAGGAAAGGAAGATTTGAAAGATGAGAGAAGATGGTTTGAGTTGTTTGGTAGGAAGAAAATGAAGAGGTGGTAGTTGGTAAAGAATTAGGAAATGTCTATTTTATTCTCAAAAGAAATTAATTCAAAATAAAAAAGAAAAATATTTTTTTGCTAAAATATATTTTTTTAAAAAATATATTCTTGTTAAGTTCGAACTCGTGAAAAAAAAAATATCACCCAGTTCAAACTTTCCCATCAAGTTCAAACTTTTCCACTCAGTTCGAACTTCCTGCCAAGTTTGAATTTTAGGGGTAAATCTGTCAAGTTCAAACTTTTCTAGGAAGATTACAGCTTTCCTTCCATTTTCGGATGGAAAGCATCTTCCCTCAAATAAGGGAAGATGAGTACTCACTGAAAGATGCTGACTGGACTTTCTCTCTACCAAACACCCAAAATCCATGGGAAGGTTGGGATCTTCCCTTTTCCTCCCCACCAATTCTTTGTAACAAACGGGTCCTAAGCGAAGTTTGCAAGAAGCGCGAGAGAGTGAGAGTGAAAGTGATTTGAGGATTGAATCACTCTTTCTTAATTTCAGGTTCGTCAACAATGACAAACCATTGATGCTGTTGGGAATTCTTATGAATATTGTAGCATTACTACTCATTAACTCTTGATTCTCTTCTTCTTCTCCTCCTCCTCCTTCTCTAGCTTCCATTGATGTGTGATGATGATGATCATTAATCATTTCTCTTGTCAATGGCCCCACCTCATGCCTTTCTCCTCCTCTACCACCCCTCCTCACCTTCATTCTAACTCCAAAAAACTTAGGACCCCAGTGATTACAGTCATAGTCATAACGTTGCCTGAAATCATGCCCATACTCAATTGGACCCTCTAACAATCCAACTTCCCTCACACATGGAAATAAATATCTCAATTTTGCTATCTTTGCCAATGGCATTTCCACATGTTTGAATCCAACACCACATATAATGTCGCCACATACCAACACTTTCATTCTCACTTTATTCCATAAACTTTTGTTAAGATCCAAATAATTGTAGGCCATTACTAACCCTGACCTTGTCCCTTGCATGATTCCCCCAATGTTTATTTGCCTTGGCCCATCTTGAAATACCAATAACCTGGCAAGATTACTTAGGACTGTTGAAGAATGGATTTTATCTAATTTCATACAACCATCAACATTCACATGTTCAATCTTAGGGACAAGAGAGAGATTTGGGAGTGCATTTAGATGTTTTGAATTCTCTAGAATGATATCCTTTAGATTAGGAAAATGCTGAAAAAACAAAGCACTGTTAAATAAATTGCATAACTATATGTATGCACAATTTAAAAATAATAAGTCAATGCATTTAGATAAGAATCGAATTTCCTGCAAAAAGTACAACTAAAATATATTTAACCATCAATTTAAAGATAGTAAAGAAAATATTTGCATTGCCAATTATTTGGTCAATGTTTGATGTCAAAAATGATACATACCTGATTTTCATTCCAAAGTTGTCGGATATTACTACGAGGCATGATAAGCTCAATAAGATTCTCAGAGCAAAAATGTAGTGACACATGTGGAAATGGATATTCTTCCCAAATAAAGAACCTCAATTCTTCATGAAGATAATCCAAATCGTCACAAATAGTCAACTTTGAAGGATTTCTGTTATCCAACTTGAGAACTTTAAGGAATATTAAATTATGAATCTTCCGAAAATTACTAACACTCCATGTAGTCCTCCTTATCTTGCTCAAGTCCAACGACAAGCATCAAATTGCCTCTATTCCCTAGTAATAGAAAATCAATGGAAACGCAATTATTATTGCCATAAAAAGTGACCAAAAATAGGGTTAAATGTCTAATTTGCCTTGGAAGTTTTGCTAAGGGGGCGCTCAGCACTCGGAAGTTTCTTTGGTACCAAATTTGCCTTAGAAGTATTCAAAAGGTACCAAATTTGCCCCGGAAGTTTGAAAAAGGTAGCAAATTTGCCCCTCCGTTAATTTTAACCGTTAAGTTTAACTGAGTGTACACGTGGCATGCCACCTCATGACACGTGGCATGTCACCTCATCAACCTAATAAGAATTAAGTATCATTTTTGCCCTGGAAGTTTTCATTAAGGAGCAATTTTGCCCCGGAAGTTTTCACTCAAGAGCAATTTTGCCCCGAAAGTTTACAAAAGTAGCAATTTTGCCCTTCTTTCTCTTAATATTAAATTTGACTATTAAATCAGTCAAAGACCACACATGTCATGCCTTGAAAAGGTCGAACTTGGAGTCAGAGAAGGAGATCCTTGAAATTTTGAGCTCAAGGTGGCCAGAATTTGTGAAGCTGAACTGGTCACAGGAAGCATCACTTATGATCTAAGCAAATGATCAGTCTGTACTGTAGATTGGAGCTTGATACCCAAGAGGGGGGGTGAATTGGGTATCTACAACTTTTTGAAACTTGTTCTGTTTTTAAATACTTAAAACAGAGCAGAACAGAGGAGATAAGGGAGGAAAGCTTGACACACAACAATTTATACTGGTTCGGTCCTTTTTCTGACCTACATCCAGTCCCCAAGCCTCACTTGGGATTTTCAATCCACTAACTCAACAATTGATTACACACTCTGTACTAAGAGCTGTTCTCTCACTAGAACACACTCCCCCTTACAAGTTGTAATCAATACACCCAAAATCACCAAGTCCCCTGACTTGTGATTCTCACAATCAATGAATGATTTTACAAGTAATAACTCTCTCACAGAGTGGATAAGATAATCACTGAAGCACTAATGTCAAAATGACATGATACAAGAGAAAGCTAATACACAATAAATGAACTTAGTAGTTTTTCGTTCAGAGTTGGTGTATCTACTTGTGAAGATGTTAATGAACTCTATTTATAGTTAGAGAACATTAAATGACCGTTGTAGCTTGAATCAGACCGTTGGAGAAGTTGCCCAAGTGTTCTGAAGTGGTTTTTGGGGTCTTCTCTCTCTTGTTTTCTCCTAATCTAGTTGGCCAAGTCATCAAGGCTGACTTTCTGCGAATTAATCCGTTGGAGAGGAGTTTTCTTGTTTCAGCTAACATCCTTAAATGCTTTGAGTGTGTGTGCAGAAGGATTTGGGCAGAAGGAGTAACTTTCTGAGCTTTGCAATAAATGCTCTGAGTTACTTTATGCTTTATGCTCTAACCTCTCACCAAATATTCTTTAATGCTCTGAAATCCATTAATAAAGACGTTAACCATAGCAGGGAATATCAGAGAATAATATTGGAAGAGAATAGGATCAAATAACATTGATTTCTGAAATGCCCAAATTCAAATTTCCTGAACCGGCGACACGAACTCGAGTTCAGTTCTTACAGGCTCGAGTTCGTTGCTTCAGTGTTCAAAATTATGTGAGTTCAAAAGCTGTGAACCTGAGGTTTGTCTTCTAAACCTGAGGTTCTCATGACATTGAAAAACTGAAATGCTCTCGGGTTGAAATGAACTCGAGTTCATTTATGTCAGGCTCGAGTTCGAGACACTTTTGAGCAAACTTCGTTTTAGCTTGAAAGAACAAACCTGAGGTTTGCAAGGCAAACTCTAGAGTTTAAAAACATTTTGAAAAGATCTTTGCTCTCGGTAACTTTTAGACTCGAGTTCAAACTGTTTAGGCTCGAGTTCGAGTGTTTTGAAAAAACTTTTGGAAGCTCTCGGCCAAAACTAGGCTCGAGTTTGAAGATGCTAGGCTCAAGTTCATTGACAAATCTTTTCTTAATAGAACAGTGCTTTGTTTGAAAAACTTGACCCGCCAGAGATGAACTCAAGTTCGCCATAACAGGCTCGAGTTCATGCTCTTGAAAACCTTTTGAAAAACTCTCAAACTTGAGGTTTGAAGAGAGCAAGTGTGAGGTTTAACATATTTTCACAGTTCAAAAACTCTCTGGAAAGGATGAACTCGAGTTTGACATTGGTAGGCTCGAGTTCATGTGAACTTTACCAAAGTTTGATTTTAAACTTCAGGTTTAGTCTCGAGTTTGCAAATTAGTTTGACAAGTCTGTGCTCTCTGTCAAATCCAGGCTCGAGTTTGGTTTTGACAGAATGAGAAATATAAGTTTAAATCATCCAAAACTTTGTCAAATCTTTTCAATATTGTTTACACTTGTTAGTAATCATCAAAACATACTGAGAACTAACATGTAAAAACGTAAATATTATCACTATTGATTTTTTTTACTGAACCAATTTTTGGAACAATTTATTTCTCGTTTTGCGTTTCATTTGCTTAGATCATAAGTGATGCTTCCTCTGGGTTTTGCGACAGAACTTCAATTCCTGTGACCAGTTCGGCTTCACAAATTCTGGTCGTCTTGAGCTCAACATGTCAAGGATCTCATTCTTTGACTCCAAGTTTGACCTTTTCAAGACATGACATGTGTGGTCTTTGAGTGATTTAATAGTTAAATTTAATATTGGGAGAGAGAAGTGCAAAATTGCTACTTTTGTAAACTTCCGGGGCAAAATTGCTCCTCAATGAAAACTTCTGGGGCAAAATTGCTCCTTAATGAAAACTTCCAGAGCAAAAATGATACTTTTTGATTGATGAACATATGCTAAGGTGGCATGCCACGTGTAATGACGTGGCATTTTAACGATCTATGTAGACTTCCATTACGTTTGGGTAAATTTGATACCTTTTTAATACTTCCAGGGCAAATTTGGTACCAAAAAAACTTCCGGGTGCTGAGCGCCTCCTTATCAAAACTTTCTGGGTAAATTTGGTATTTAACCCCCAAAAATATTGTAGTGCAATCAAATATATCTCATCTTTATTTATAAATTAATTAATTACCTCCATGCAAGCGTAGGTCTTTAATTAAATAACTATAAAAGCAAATATCCATTTAAAACACTGGGCATGCTAAAACTTCTAATTAGAAAAAAGAATGAACTAAACCCGAAAGAGAGCCCAATTAAAAGACATCAAACATTGATGTCATTTAATGGCTAAGAAGCCTGAAACCATTTAGACCATGTTACAGCCCTCGCTTTAACATTTGATTTGCTTTCAACTTCCAAGTAATTTGTACTTCTAATAATATTAACTTCTTTACTATTGTAAAAGCATGCACGTGTTGGAAATTATGCCCTAGGGGCAAGCCATTGTTCTCCATTAAGTTATCATTTCATACGCATGTTTATGGTGATAACTATATCCCTGGATATATCTTATAGATTATCCTAAATGTCCCTGGTCGGTCATCTACGCGGGAGCGAAGATGAGTTAAGACCAGTATGACTTTGATGAGGTATGGAGATACGAATCAAAGTCATGGGCACTTGTAAGAGTACAAGGTGCTAGACCGACCCACTATGAGAAAGCTGCATGGATTAAGTCATAAGTTTATCTCATGTATAATCGCGTCACAACGCCCTATGACCTGAGACCATCATGGATTCCTAATGATGAGTCACTGGTCTTTGACCTAGTCAAAAGTCACCTTTGACCGGGTGATGATAAAGGCTGGGATCGGGATCAGTGGTTTTCATGCAGAGGAATGTGAATGGTCAAGATGGAATTTGTCCCTCACATTTGTAGAGAGATAATACTGGGCCCCTCGATGAGTGAGTCTAAGAAATGTATGGCCATACTGTGATTGGAAATGAGTTTCCATTTCACTTATTAGACTGCTCGAGAATTGAGAAAGTAATGGTCAAGAAAAGGAAGTTGACATTATCCATGCCTCATCCTTGACCGAATTATCGCGTGACAAAAGGGACGTGACATGGTTATACGATAGGTAGTATCGTGTCATCGATCCTCATGTGAATTGGGTAGTCGCAATGTCTTGCTAGAGGCCGCTTGCGACTTGAGGGCTGATACAGTCTTGGCCCACTGCCAATCTCATATGGGTCTGCAGGGTCGCACACAAGAATAATCCAACACGGGTAAAAGTGTCCAGATTCATTGAATCTCATATTAATCTGAGATTAAATGAATACTAAATTTAATCTAGGATAAATATATATATATATATATATATATATTAAATTCGAAAATAATATAATAATATTATTTAATGGAGATTATAATATTATTATATGATATTTGTTTTATATTTAATTTATCGGATAAATTAAATATCTAAAACAAATAGAGATATTATATCTCATTTGATTTTCGCATAAAGATATCATTATCTATTTAATTTAAATTGAGATATTGTATCTCAAATTTAATTAAATAGATAGATATCATTTCTCGGATTTAATTTATAGAGATAAATTAAATCAGAAGGCTTTTAATTTGAATTAAATAAATACATTAGATTAAATCTATTAGATAGATTTAATTAATATTTTTTTAATTAAAATTCAAAATTAATGGGGATTAATTTTGAATATAATATGCCGATGGGTTTAAAAAAACCTACAGGACTTTTAGTCGAGCGTATTAGAAAGCCGCGAGAAACCCTAGAGCGAAAAAGAGAGAGACGCACAAGAGGCGCTAGCACGCTATCGTAGCCGTGTTCGGGGATTGTTCGTGTGGATACCAGTAGAGGAAGCCGATTCTAAGAGTCGTCTTCTACTGATCGAGAAGGTAGCCCACCAGTTCAAAGAGAACGAGACGCGGACGAATTCACTACAGTTTGAATTTTCTTGATCGCCATAAGAAAATGTGCACAAAGGGTTTGTGTAGATTCTTGATCTACTAATTCGCTAAAATCAAAGGAAAACCTCCGGCTCCGGATGATTCCGAGTTCTCTATAAGGTATGATTCGGGTTCCCTAACCTTGATTTAAACGCACCTAAGTGATCCTCGGGACGGGATTCGTAAAAAATTTTAATCCGCTGCGTGTCTGGATCCCAACAGTGGCATCAGAGCCAACTCAACGTGCGTTTAAATTGGGTTTCTGTACATGCTATTATATGTGATATATATGCAAGAATCTAAATCTTTGTATGCAAGAATCTTAATCTTTGTATGCAAGAAACTGAATCTTTGTATCAAGAAATCAAATCTTGAATGCTTTAATTTGAAAATTCGCGTTAGGTTTTCAGACAGGTCTCTAGAATGGTGCCTGGGTACAGTTCTGAATTGTTCAGAGCGCACGATATTCGGAATCGTCCGTCACGTTCGTGCGCATCGAAGACGTTCTGAATCATTCAGAATTTTCGATCATGCTCAGACAACGCCCCTGGGGGTTTGAAATTAAGTTTTATGAAACTCTCTTTCTAAAAGAATATGATGTTTTCAAAAGCTCTGGAGGCGCTCCTGCTAACCGGCTAGCGGGACCACCGTAGGGACCGGCTGATTGTTTGTAGCACGAGAAATGAAATTGTTTGTAGTGTGAGAATTTAAATCTATAAGATTAGAGAAGTTTATCATGAGTAATATTTTATTTCATAAATGTATGAATTAAAGTATGTTCATAACCTTACAAAGTGTTGTTTGGGTATGGTGAACAACATGGCTCTAGATTTTACTAGTGTTGTAAATTTAAATACGTGTTTTCTCTTATTATTTAGAGAAGTCCTCTCATTGGCTTGAGGGGACTACAAGTTAGATGAGCTATGTTGTTCACGAGTTTTAATTATATTTTGATATGATCACTGCATGATTAATTTAGATTCTATATGAGATATACAATAATGATTGTATTCATATAGGTAGAATTAATAAAGACAAATTAAATCGGCAAGCTTTTATTTTAGATTAAAATAAATAGATCAGATTAGATCTGTTGCACAGATTTAATTAATATTATTTTAAATCTAAAATTTGAGTTCAAGATTAATTGAGATTAATTTTGAATATTTTAATACGGCCAATTAGGGTTTTAGAAATCCTATAAGATATAGATCTAGTCGTATTAAAATGAAGCGACAGCCGCAAGTCTCAATAATTTAATCATAATGATTTATTTCATATTTGTATGAATTAACATATGTTATGATTAATTTAGAGTTTTAATTATGATTTGATTAGATCACTTATAATTAATTTAGAATTAAATGAATAGGATTAATTTGATTATATCCAATAATACCCTCTAAATAAAATCTTAAGTCACAATGCCATTAATAAATGAATACTTGTTAAAACCTCGATCACCCATTTGTATGTTCCACCAAAGTGGATGCATTTGAGTAATCTTGGGGAGACAAGAGAGAGTAATGGTGATACTCTACATTCATTATTGTCTTGACTTAATTGAGATTATCAAAACGGTTTTGGATCTCAAGGCATTAGATGAGATTAAACATGCTAGGTCATATGATGATCGAATCCCATAAAGATCTAAGAGTTACATATGATGTAATTGGCAAAGAAGTTGCCTACCTTAATAACTTGATTTTAAGCGTCCTGCCATAGCGGACTTAAGATTAAGCTAAATATGGATCTTAACCCACTAATTATAATGAGGGTTATTAATTCAATGGGAGATTACTGATTAAACTTTGCATATCTTTTAAATTGTAGAATCATGTAGAATAGTAACACCTCAACACCATCAATGCGATCAGTCCTTGAGAAGGACGAACTCGATGAGATGAACTTTCTTGACATGCTTGGGAACTTAACCATTGATCCTAAACACGAAAGAAAGGAGTATCTCATCGATCAACCCATTCCTGACGAGCCTACAGCTGATGATCCAAGAGATTAGACTGATGCTTATAGAAGCATCAGGATGACTCTATGGATAAAGGATGCCTAAAGCCTGCCACTGTGGTTCCAGACCTCGATGGAGATCTAGAACACATGGAGGTGTCTGAGATGATTTATCATCCTATGGAAATGTTCCAACAGCAGGTAAGTCAAGAGAGGTATGAAACCACAAAGGCCTTATTCTCTTGCAAGATGGCTGAAAGTGAATCAGTTAGTCTTCATTTTGTTGAAAATGAAAGGCTACATTGATCACCTTGAAAGGCTTGGATTCCCTATATCCCAGGAGTTAGCTACAGATGTGATCTTGATCTCACTCCCAAAAAGTTATGATGACTTTGTCATGGATTACAACATGAACAATATGGAGGAATCGATTTCTGAACTGCATGGGATGCTCAAAACTGCTGAGCAGAGCCTTGAGAGGATGCCCAGTACTGTTTTGTTCGTTCAGAGAGGAAGGGGTATGAAACGGAAAGCCAAGAAGGCAAAACCTTCGAAGGAAGGGTTCTGCTTCTTCTGCAATGAAATCGGTCATTGGAAGAAGAATCGCACACTCTGCCTCGAAGATCTGAAAAGAACAAGAAGGATAGCGGGCTATCGCTTCAGGTATTTATGTCATAGACATTCGCTTTTCTACTTCCTCAAACATGGGTATTAGATACTACATGTGGTTCACGCATTTGTATAAATGTTTAGGATCTCAAGGATAGTAGAAAATTGAATGGACATCTGTGACATAAAGGATCAAGTCAAAAGATTTGAGTCCTACCTTCCTATGGCATTGTTGTCTAGGCCATATAAATGAGAAACACATTTCGAAACTCCATTACAGATGGATTTCTGAAGTCATTTGATTTTGAATCATTTGATACATGTGATTCTTGTTTATTGGGAAAGATGACAAAGGCACCTTTTACTAGACACAGTGAAAGAGCCACCGATTTATTGGGCCTCATACATACTGATGTGTGTGGACCAATGAATACATCTGCCAGAGGAGGTCGTTTGCACTTCATTACATTTATAGACAATTTCAGGAGATATTTGTATATCTGTCTGATGAAACATAAAGTTTGAAACTTTTGAAATGTTCAAAATGTTTCAAAATGAAGCGCAAAACCAACTTGGCAAAACAATTAAGGCACTTCAATCTGATCGAGGCGGTAAATATTTGAGCCAAGAGTTCATTGACCATCTTAGGAGTTGTGGGATTATCTCACAACTTACTCCTCCAGGAACACCTCAATGGAATGATGTTTCTGAACAGAGGAATTGAACTCTATTAGATATGGTTTGATCTATGATGAGTCAAACAGATCTTTCATCTTCCTTTTGGGGCCATGCCCTAGAAACAGCTATGTTCACACTAAAGAGTGTTTCATCAAAGGCAATTGAAAAGACACCATATGAGATATGGACTGGGAAGAAACCCAGTTTGTCATTTCTTAAGATTTGAGGATGTGAGGTTTATGTTAAACAACAAGCCTCTGATAAATTATCATCTAGATCCTCAAAATGCCTTTTTGTGGGGTATCCTAAGGAAACTAAAGGATATTATGTCTACAGTCCCATCGATTGCAAAGTATTTGTTATTCGGATTGGTATATTTTTTAAAAGAGTTTATCTATGAAAGAGCCAGTGGGAGTAAGGTGAACCTCGAAGAAGTTCGAGAGTCACAGGACAATGTAGAACCATAGATGGAAACCGGAGAAGACTCACAACAAGTTGTTGAGCCTACTCAAGTAACACAAGGCCCACGAAAGTCCGATAGATCACGGCTACAGCCTTAGAGATATGGATTTCTGATTACTGGAAGTCATGATGTTTTGCTCATTGAGCAGAATGAGCCAACGACCTATCGAGACGCCGTAGTGGGACCAAACTCCGAAAAATGGCTGGATGCCATGAAGTCTGAAATGCAATCCATGTACAACAATAAGGTATGGACCTTAGTCGATCCACCTGAAGGTGTAAAAACCGTTGGGTGAAAGTGGGTTTTCAAAGAGAAAACTGACATGGATGGCAAAGTAAATATCTTCAAGGCACGACTGGTTACAAAAGGATTCACTCAAACTCATGGTATAGACTATGATGAAACCTTTTCGCCGGTTGCAATGGCCAAATCAATCAGAATCCTTCTTACCATTGCATCATATTATGACTATGAGATATGACAGATGGACGTCAAAACTGCCTTCCTTAACGAAAAGCTGCTTGAGGATATGTACATGACACAACCTGAGGGTTTTGTGCGTCCAGAGGACTCTAGTAAAGTTTGCAAGCTTCAAAGATCCATTTATGGATTGAAGCAGGCATCTCGGAGCTGGAATCATTGTTTTGATGAAGTAGTCAAAGAGTTTGGCTTCATTCAAAACATGGGTGAACCTTGTGTTTACAAGGAGGTTAGTGGGAGCACATTTGTATTTCTAGTGCTTTATGTTGATGACATCCTACTCATTGGGAATGACATTCCTACATTGCAGAGTGTCAAGTCTTGGTTAGGAAAGTCTTTCTCAATGAAAGATTTAGGCGAAGCCACTTATATCCTTGAGATAAAGATCTAAGAGATAGATCCAAGAGGCCGATAGGCCTAAGTCAGAGCACATACAAAGACAAGATACTGCATAGGTTCAGCATGCAGGATTCTAAAAGGGGTAACATACCCATGTCTCATGGCATCCATCTCAGTAAGGATCTGTGTCCTAGTATACAAGATCAAAGAGACCGCATGAGTAAGATTCCATATGCCTCCGCCATTGGATCTATCATGTATGTCATGTTATGTACTCAACCGGATGTGTCATTTGCCTTGAGTATGACCAGCAGATATCAACAAGATCCCGGTGAGGGTCATTGGACTGCTGTCAAGAATATCCTTAAGTACTTAAGAAGGACTAAGGACTTATTCTTGGTATATGGTGGCTTGGAGGATGAGCTCTGTGTAACTGGTTACACAGATGTGAGTTTCCAAACTGACCAAGATGATTCAAGATCGTAATCAGGATATGTATTCCTGTTGAATGGTGGTGCGGTAAGCTGGAAGAGCTCTAAGTAGAGCACCGTAGCTTATTCTGCAACGGAAGCTGAGTATATAACAACATAGGATGCAGCTGAGGAGGCCGTTTGGATCAGAAAGTTCATCACTGAACTAGGGGGTGGTTCCTACCATCTCAGATCCAATAGTCTTGTTCTGTGACAATAACGACGTTATTGCGCAGACCAAGGAGCCTAGGTCACATTAAAGGACCAAGCATGTACTCAGGCAATTTCTCGGAGAAATCAGAGATAGAGGTGATATAAAAGTATGCAAAGTACCAGAAGAAGACAATGTAGTTGATCCTCTTACTAAGCCGCTTGCACAAGCAAAACATGATCATCATGTTAGGGCAATGGGAATTAGAGTAATTAATGATTGCACCTAGTGCAAGTGGGAGTCTGTAGGAAATTATGCCCTAGGGGCAAGCCATTGTTCTCCATTAAGTTATCATTTCATACGCATGTTTATGGTGATAACTATATCCCTGGATATATCTCATAGATTATCCTAAATGTCCATGGTCGGTCATCTACGCGGGAGCGAAGATGAGTTAAAACCAGTATGACTTTGATGAGGTATGGAGATACGAATCAAAGTCATGGGCACTTGTAAGAGTACAAGGTACTGGACCAACCCACTATGAGAAAGCTGCATGGATTAAGTCATAAGCTTATCTCATGTATAACCGCATCACAACGCCCTATGACCTGAGATCATCATGGATTCCTACATGATGAGTCACTGGTCTTTGACCTAGTCAAAAGTCACCTTTGACCGGGTGATGATAAAGGCTAGGATCGAGATCAGTGGTTTTCATGCGGAGGAATGTGAATGATCAAGATGGAATTTGTCCCTCACATTTGTAGAGAGATAATACTGGGCCCCTCGATGAGTGAGTCTAAGAAATGTATGGCCATACTGTGATTGGAAAGGAGTTTCCATTTCACTTATCAGACTGCTCGAGAATCGAGAAAGTAATGGTCAAGAAAAGAAAGTTGACATTATCCATGCCTCATCCTTGACCGAATTATCGCATGACAAAAGGGACGTGACATGGTTATACGATAGGTAGTATCGTGTCATCGATCCCCATGTGAATTGGGTAGTCGCGATGTCTTGCTAGAGGTCGCTTGCAACTTGTGGGCTGATACAATCTTGGCCCACTGCCAATCTCATATGGCCCTGCAGGGTCGTACACAAGAATAATCCAACACGGGTAAAAGTGTCCAGATTCATTGAATCTCAGATTAATCTGAGATTAAATGAATACTGAATTTAATCTAGGATAAATATATATATATATATATATATATATATATATATATATATATATATTAAATTCGAAAATAATATAATAATATTATTTAATGGAGATTATAATATTATTATATGATATTTGTTTTATATTTAATTTATCGAATAAATTAAATATCTAAAACAAATAGAGATATTATATCTCATTTGATTTTCGAATAAAGATATCATTATCTATTTAATTTAAATTGAGATATTGTATCTCAAATTTAATTAAATAGATAGATATCATTTCTCGGATTTAATTTATAGAGATAAATTAAATCAGAAGGCTTTTAATTTGAATTAAATAAATACATTAGATTAAATCTATTAGATAGATTTAATTAATATTTTTTTTAATTAAAATTCGAAATTCAAAAATTAATGGGGATTAATTTTGAATATAATATGCCGATGGGTTTAAAAAAAACCTACGGGACTTTTAGTTGAGCGTATTAGAAAGCCGCGAGAAACCCTAGAGCGAAAAAGAGAGAGACGCACAAGAGGCGCTAGCACGCTACCTTAGCCGTGTTCGGGGATTGTTCGTGTGGATACCAGTAGAGGAAGCCGATTCTAAGAGTTGTCTTCTGCTGATCGAGAAGGTAGCCCACCAGTTCAAAGAGAACGAGACGCGGACGAATTCACTACAGTTTGAATTTTCTTGATCGCCATGAGAAAATGTGCGCAAAGGGTTTGTGTAGATTCTTGATCTACTAGTTCGCTAAAATCAAAGGAAAACCTCCGGCTCCGGATGATTCCGAGTTCTCTATAAGGTATGATTCGGGTTCCCTAACCTTAATTTAAACGCACCTGAGTGATCCTCGGGACGGGATTCGTAGAAAATTTTAATCCGCTGCGTGTCCGGATCCCAACAGCACGTGCGTGCTTCTCACAATAGTCCTAATTCATATTTTCAGTTTAGGTAGATGAATACATTAAATTACACCCCAATGCAACTTTAGCACATTTAAATCAAGAAAGAGTTTCTTATAGGAATAATCAAATTATAGAAAATAAAATAAAGGAACTCCATAATATATCCTAATACTTACCACCAAAGACATAAATAACATGAAGACAAACAAATATCATTAGGAATTAATCTGACAATTAAGATGATAAAGAAAATAAGACAAAATAATAATAGTAAACAGGATAAATCATCACCTTGTCACGGATGAAAAATTCATAAATGTCCTCGTGCCTCCATAGTCGAATAGGAGTTTTAGGACTAGAGAATAACTGCCATCTAGCAATTTCAAGGCCCATTTTCATTACAAGATTGTGCATCTCAATACCATGAGTATGATCGAATGAAATGAGGGATTTCTCTCTCAGAATACTAATTTCAATATCCACAGAAGAGCCATGTATTTGTCTTATCAAGTTCATAGAAATACAAACTCCCTCCTTGACTAAGAACGCCAAGTCAAGAAACACATTCTGCTGTTTGTCATCAAGTCCATCAAAACTCAACTTCAAAACATCAACTATGTCCAATGGCAGACCCAGGATGTAATGTTTGTGGGTGCACAATTAATAGTGGGATTCGGGGGAAATTTTTTTTAAGGAGGATAAAAGGCAACCCACACCTTTGTAAAATTTAGGATCAGAAATTGGGTTCAATTGAAAAGTATTTTCGAGAAAATCAATTTAAATAGAACAATATACTCTAATCCCATGGCATACAAATACTCAGATGTTACACAATCAAATTCCAAAGCAACATGCAAGCAAAAATTATTATGATTTCTCATATGTGATAAGATATTAAAAATAGATAAGAAAGTTGTCCATGCATGAATTTGAACACAAGATCTGCTGTGGGACTAGTGAAATTACCACCACACCACCTAGACAACTTATTGCAAAGTCCCTTCAAAAAAAAAATTATCTCCTTCAAACTTATGGGTGCACTTGCACCCACAAAAACATGAGTAGGTCCGCCACTGACTATGTCCTCGGGTGGAGCTTCATTTAGTTTCTCCAAAGCACTTTCCCACTCTACTTTTCCTCTGCCATAAAGAAAGCAACCCAACACTACTAAGGCTAATGGATTTCCCTGACAATATTTCACTACTAATTTTGATAACTCCATGTAATCTTTAGATGGCTCATGTTGCTTGAACGCTTTCAAACTAAAGAGATAAAAGGCATCATCAAAATCCAAATTTGAAATATGTTTGTGTTGAAGCCTCCTTTTTACAAAATTGGATTTTATATCGTAGATGTTGATGTCCCCATCTTTTAATAATTCTTTGAGACAATTTCTCTGTAACTCATCCGAACTAATCCTTGATAATTGCTCTCTGACATTTTCAACAAAGGAGAGAGAATCAAATTGAGCTTTCAACTCTTGAAAGAGAGCCTTAGCAAGTGTGGTCTTACCAGAACCACCCATACCCCATATTCCCACAATCTGAGCCTTAGTCAGAAGTTTTTCAATGTTTCCAATATGACAAGAAATGCCAACCAATCTTTCAAGTTGAGATGATGAATTAAATTCAACTTGCTCAAAATGTCTTTGGCAATCTCCTCGACAAATTGGGATTCAGGTCTAACACAAATGTCAATCAAAAGAAAAGACATAATTAACAGAGGTAGAAAATTAAAAATAAAAGTAAAAATAAAAACAACAATGCTAGATTAATTCAATAAATCCCTAAAGTTAACAATAAAGGGGCATTTTTTAAGCTACCTGGTACTATTGCAATGAAGGAACACTTTATGTCTAGGAATTTAGCCTTTTATGTGCACATTATGATGATTTTATTGAATCATGAAGGAACACTTTGTGACATGAGCCAAGTGGGAGAATGTAAAATATTTGTGTCTCATGTATAAATAAGTGTTATTTTGATTTAATAAGAGAAGAGCAAAAAGGTAATTTGGTTTGGGAGTTATTATAATTTATAAAAGGGCGACTGTTGATAGGCACAATTCTCAGAAAGCAAAAGGCGCGTACGTTCAGAAAAGAGAAATATATAGAACGTAAAAGGCCTTCAGAGTTTACCGTGAAGTTGTATCCCATTCCTATCATAAGAAGATACAAGCAGAGAGAAGGTCAAGACTATGAGAAAAGTTTTCCATTGCTAAAGTTTTTCTGCAATCATGGATAAAGGATAGTATGCATTATTCTATTAATTATGTGAAAGCATGATATCCTAAGATCCTTTAGATTGTGTTCTTATATGAGAATATATGATTTAGAGAACACAGATTATTGTCTAACATGTGGTATCAGAGCCTGTGTTTAGGAATTCATATTTTCCATATATGATTATAAAGGAATTTCTGATTATGAAAAGTTAGGGTTTTTTATGCTCTATGTTTTTCCTTTTTCTATGGTATAATCAGATGATGATTTGATTATTGAATTCATTGTTTTTGGATAACGATATGCTTTAAGAATATATGCAAATTGATAATATTAATTTGGTTTTATTATTGCAATTTGAATTATGGATAAAGCATAAACCTTTCCGCTGTGTATGTGTTCAAATATCATATTTGAATTTGTCATTCCTCTTTCTTAATTAATATATGAAAGGAGAAATTGGTGAAGATTTTTTTATAATAAAGTGATAAAGAACAATATGAAACGTTGTGAAAATTGATGAACATTTCTGCGTTTCTTCTTCGGCTGTGTTGTCTTTAGTTTTTGAAATTGGGTCTTGAAAAAAAAAATATTTTTAGGCCACAAAATAGGTTTTATTGCATAGATTTCGAAAAAACTAAGAGATAGACATCAAGAACAGGGAAAAATGATGCCGGAAACGCCGGGTATGGCGGAAAGACGAGTCACGTCCGAAGGATCCAAACCATGGCTCCATCCGGGTCTGTCAAACCCAGCTGGAGGTTAGGGAAAACCTAAACGGTGAGTTTTGGTTTTTTTTTTTTTTTTAAAAAAAACTGAATAGAAATGGTTCCAATAGGATTTGAACACAGGACTCATGTGTGGTAAGCGACCTGATGGTTGGCGCTCTGCCAGAACAGCCACGTGCTCCTATGTTCTCAATGGAATGCATGGTTTTATTTTTAATTAAGTGGCAATTTGAAGTTGGGCGTAGACTTTATTTGGGCAGAAGCATTTATAGGCCTTTAGAGCCTAATAAGGTAGTGGGGGGTTAAATGAATGTTTTTCCCCCCTTTCTGAGCTCTAATTTTTGGTTTGGACTGATGGGCCACTGTATTTTGGGCTTGCATCAGAATTATAAAATAAAAGAAAATAAAAGGGTTTTTTGGGTCCAACTGTACATTTTATTTATTTTGGGGCCAAAGTTTTTTTTTTTTTATGGAATGGGCTGTATGTTTTTTTTCCCCTTGGGCCTAATTTAATTTGTTTTGAGCCAAGTAGAGACTCTAATTTTGGATCATTTAGTAACATATTGTTGATGGCTTAGAAAATGAATAAATTATTTTTGTTAAAGTCTATATGTGTTGATCTAAAATTAAATTACTTAGACGTTGTGAATAGAAATTGTAAGAATGTTAAATATTTAAGTTTTGGAATTAAGTATGGTGAATTTGTTAGTTGCCAAAGTGACCAAATTATTATGAATTATTTTAATTCTAATTATTAATGTGATATTTCAAATTATCCATAATCTTGATGCTATGTAATTATGTTTGTGTTGTGGGTAAATTGTAGTTTATTATTCTAGGGCGGTTAGGGATCAACCCAAAGGTTGGTTATTTGTTCTTATAATAGTTAAACAGAAATGTTTGTATTATCCATATACTTATAGTTTTATTTAGACATCCAAAGATGATAAATTTCTCTAGTTGGGATATGCATCACCACCAAATTATATGAAATTTTTATAGCATCATTATAGTTAAATGTTGTATATTAGTGGGTCCCCAAAGGTGAACATTGATATGCATTAAATGAATTATATCTGAATTTGTGAAGCATGTTAGTGTGACTCAAAGCATTAATGTTTTCAATTTTATTTTATTTTATTCCTTGAAGTATCTGTTGCCACACATTCGTGTAAATGGAGCTGTATACCCAAGAGGGGGGGTGAATTGGGTATACTTAAAATTTTTCAGCTATTGCTCTGTTTTGAGCAAGTAAAAACAGATAAGAACAGAGATGAAGAGAAGAAAAGCTTAGACACCAAGATTTATACTGGTTCAGTCTTATCCTTGACCTACGTCCAGTCCCCAAGCCTCACTTAGGATTTTCAATTCACTAAACTCTTTCAACTTGATTACACACTCTGCACTCAAGAGTAGTTCTCTCTCTAAAACTCACTCCCCCTTACAAGTTGTAATCAAATATCCCAACCACCAAGTTCCCTGACTTGTGGTTCTTTACAATCAATAAGCAATAAGAATAACTCTCTCAAAAGAGTAGATAATGATACACACTGAAGCACAAGTATCACGAGATACAATACAGATAAAAAAAACTGAAAGAATTGAATGAACACTTAATGAATTTCGCTCTCAGTTATTGTTGGTTGTTGAGAAGCCTTGAATGCACTCTATTTATACTTAGAGAGCATTAATTGATTGTTGTAAGATGAATCCAACCGTTGTAGGTGATTAGTGATAATCTTGGTCAGCTTCTCTCTCTAATCTCCAACTAATCCAGGTGTTTAATTGGTCTGAGGTGTCTCTCTATGGATTTGCCCATTGGAGAAGAGTTTACTTGTAGTAGTAATCATTCTTTACCGTTGTGAAGGCGTGCTCAGGTGGATTAGCCAAAAAGAGGCTAATTTTCTGAAGTGCATTAAATGCTCTGAACACTTTATGCTTTTTGCCTTTGACCTCCATTAATCTTCTTCTATGTTAACTGAAATTCACTCAACAAACTGGTTAAACATAGCTGGGAACATAAGTGAATGATAAATGGAAGCAATAAGATCAAATGAGAGTGTTTCACAAATTCGTGTAATTTGAAAACCAGTTTCAGCGTCCAATACTCGAGTATGTTCTTCAATACTCGAGTATGTCACTATGTACTTGTTTCAATACTTGAGTATCCAAATTGATACTCGAGTATACTGCTTCCAGAGGCAAAACATCATGACTTGTACTTGAAAGCAAGGTCAATACTCGAGTATGTAAGTCCATACTCAAGTTTTGAACTGTTTAATGTGAAAATTTGTTTAAGTTCAAAACCTCAATACTTGAGTATTCATTCCAATACTTGAGTATCCAAATTATTGACAAATGGATAACCTCTCTGTATGGCCAATACTCGAGGATGCAGACCAATACTCGAGTATTGATTCAATATCAAAATTTGTGAAGTTTTTCCATGTCAATACTTGAGTATTCATAAACAGATGTTTAGTTGAAAAACTTTGTAAGAGCCCAATACTCGAGTATGTGAAACCTATACTCGAGTTTCCATCAGTTATAAAAGTTTGAAGGCTCTCTGTAAGGCCAATACTCGAGTATACAATTGCCATACTCGAGTATTCACTCAAGGTGAAAAATTGTCTGCTCTCTGTAAGTCCTATACTCGAGTATACAAGTCCCATACTCGAGTATTCACCTAAGGTGAAAACTTGTTTGCTCTCTGTAAGTTCAATACTCGAGTATAGCTTCCTATACTTGAGTATTGACTCAGCTTGAAAAACTTGAATACTCTCTGGAAGTCCAATACTCGAGTATGCAAGTCCTATACTCGAGTATGCACTTAAGTTCAAAACTTGATTGCTCTCTGTAACTCCAATACTCGAGTATTGCTTCCAATACTTGAGAATTGCTTTGTAAAATGCATTTGAGCAATCCACTATCAACTCAATACTCGAGTATACCATCCTATACTCGAGTTTCCAATTGACAGATGATTTTTAGCAAGTTTGGAAACTTCAAAACAAGTTTACAATTGTTGATTATCATCAAAACACATAGAGAACTAACAATTCGCTATTCTCAACTATTGCAATTTTTAATGGACTAAACTTCTTTGAATGAAAGGAGCAAATTCAATTTTACCTTGGGGTAATGGATTTGGATTTAGCTCTTAGAGATGAGAAACCCAGTGCTATTACTGATGACAGTACTGAGGGTGAAAGAGACCATTTTAAGAATTGGGAAAGATCCAATAGATTGAATTTGATGTACATGCGAATGAGCATTGCAAGCAACATTAAGTCAACTCTTCCACAATCTGAAAGTGCATGAGCATGTTATTGAAATGACAAATATTGCAACAAGACTAAAGTCATTGGGAATGGAAGTGGATAAAAATTTCCTGGTGCAATTCATATTGAACTCATTACCATCTGAGTATGGTCCTTTCCAAATGAACTATAATACCATGAAAGACAAATGGAATGTGCATGAATTGCATAGTATGCTAGTTTAAGAGAAAACCAGAATTAAGAACCAAGGAAATCATTCCATTAATTTTGTGAAACATCAAGGAGCTAAAAAGAAACGTGGTAAGAAACATAAGAAGAAAGGAAGAGGACCATTAAAGATCAATGGGGACTCCTCTTCTCAAATCCGCAAGAAGGAACATGATGGAAAAGGATGTCATTTATGTGGTAAGTTTGGACACTTTAAGAAAGACTGTCCGAAACGTAAGGCTTGGTTCAAAAAGAAAGGTAAGCCTAGTGCTTATGTATGTCTTGAATCAAACCTAGCTGAAGTTCCTTATAATACTTGGTGGATTGATTCTGGAGGTACAACTCATGTTTCTAATATGATGGAAGGATTTCTTACGACCTAGACCACAAAGCCAAATGAAAAGTATGTCCTTATGGGCAATAGAGTGAAAGTTCTGGTGGAAGTTGTTAGGACGTATCGTTTGATTCTTGACAGTGGATATCATTTGGACTTATATGAAACTCTTTATGTACCTAGTATGTCTAGGAATTTAGTTTCTGTTTCCAAACTTGATAAAGCTGGATATTTTTCTAATTTTGGTAGTGGTTGTTTCAGTTTGTACAAGCACAATCATTTGATTGGTAATGGTATTTTATGTGATGGATTATATAAATTATGTCTTGACAATCTATATGCTAAAACGCTTATGACTTTGCATCATAATGTTGGCACTAAACGTGCTTTAATAAATGAACGTTCTGCTTTCTTGTGGCATAAACGTTTAGGACACATTTCTAAAGAAAGAATGAAAAGATTGGTAAAGAATGAAATCCTTCCGGATTTAGATTTTACTGATCTGAATGTAAACAAACAAAACACACAAAGAAAGGAGCCACAAGGAGCACTCAGCTTCTTGAAATTATACACACTGATATATGTGATCCTTTTGATGTTAACGCTTTCAATAAAGAAATATACTTTATCACCTTTATTGATGATTTCTCACGTTATGGTTATATCTATTTGTTATATGGTAAATCTCAAGCTGTAAATGCTTTAGAGATTTACATTGATGAAGTTGAAAGACAATTAGATAGAAAGGTGAAAATTGTCAGGTCTGATAGGGGTGGTGAGCATTATGGAAGATATGATGAAAATGGACAACATCCAGGCCCATTTGCTAAATTTCTTGAAAAGCGTGGTATTTATGCTCAATACACAATGCCAGGTACACCACAACAGAACGGTGTATCAGAAAGGCGTAATAGAACCTTGTTGGATATGGTTAGAAGTATGTTAAGTAACTCTTCTTTACCTATTTCGTTGTGGACTTAAAGACTGCTATGTATCTATTAAATAGGGTTCCTAGTAAGGCAATTCCAAAAACTCCTTTTGAGTTATGGACTGGAAGGAAACCTAGTTTAAGGCACCTGCATGTTTGGGGTTGCCAAGCAGAACTTAAACACTATAACCCACAAGAAAAGAAACTGGATGCAAGAACAATCAGTGGTTATTTCATTGGTTATCCAGAAAAATTGAAAGGGTATAGATTTTACTGTCCTAATCATACCATAAGGATTCTTGAAACTGGAAATGTTAGGTTCATTGAGGATGGTGAAGTTAGTGGGAGTGAAACACCACGTAAAATGGACATTCAAGAAGTTAGAGTACAAGTTCCACCAACTTGTGTCTCTAGTAAAGTTGTTGTTCCATTAACTTGTGTTTCTAGTAAAGTTGTTGTTCCTCGTGTTATTGAACCAATTAATAATCATGGACAACAACAAATACATGATCCCATTAATCATAATGAAAATATTGTCAATGAACCAAATGAACCAATTATAGAAGAACCGCAACAAATAGTAGTAAGAAGATCTCAGTGGGAAAAGAGATCCTCTATTTCTAATGATTATATGGTATATCTACAAGAGTCTGATTTTGACTTAGGTATTCAAGATGATCCAGTTACTTTTTCACAAGCCATGAATAATGAAAATGGTGACAAGTGGTTAGATGCCATGAAAGATGAGTTGAAATCTATAAAACAAAATGATGTTTGGGATCTTGTTGAGTTACCAGAAGGATGTAAGAGAGTTGGTTGTAAGTGGGTCTTTAAGAACAAACGTGACTCTCATGGTAACTTAGAACGTTACAAGGCTAGATTAGTTGCAAAGGGATTTACTCAAAAAGATGGCATTGACTATAAAGAAACCTTTTCACCAATTTCTAAAAAAGATCCTCTAAGAATCATTATGCCATTAGTGGCTCATTATGATTTAGAGTTACGCCAGATGGATGTGAAAACGACCTTTCTAAATGGAAATTTGGATGAAGATGTGTACATGGACTAACCATGGGGTTCATAGAAAAGGAAAGGAGCACATGGTGTGCAAATTAAAGAAATCAATATATGGACTTAAACAAGCTTCAAGACAATGATACCTTAAGTTCAATGATACTGTTGTTTCCTTTGGATTTAAAGAAAACACTGTGGATCAGTATATATATCTGAAGGTCAGTGGGAGCAAGTTTATATTACTGGTCTTGTATGTTGATGATATCTTGCTTGCAACTAATGATCTTGGTCTTTTAAATGAGACTGAGAAATTTCTCTCTAGTAGCTTTGAAATAAAAGATATGGGTGAGGCAGCTTATGTGATTGGGATAGAAATATTCCGTGATAGATCAAAAGGGTTGTTAGGCTTGTCTCAAAAAGCATACATTAATAAAGTTTTGGAGAGATTTCGAATGGAAAATTGCTCATCATCTCCGGTTCCAATTCAGAAAGGAGATAAGTTTAGTCTCATGCAATGTCCTAAAAATGAATTGGAACGAAAAGAAATGGAAGCAATTCCGTATGCATCATTAGTTGGGAGTTTCATGTATGCTCAGACTTGTACTGGACTAGATATTAGCTTTGCAGTTGGAATGTTGGGAAGATACCAGAGTAATCCTGGTATGGATCATTGGAAAGCTGCAAAGAAGGTTCTGAGATATTTACAAGGAACTAAAGGTCACATGCTTACTTATAGGAGGTCTAGCAACCTTGAAGTGTTTGGGTACACAGATTCAGATTTTGCAGGATTTGTGGATACAAGAAAATTCACTTGTGGTTACTTATATCTTTTAGCTGGAGGAGCTATATCATGGAAAAGTGCGAAGCAGTCGGTGATTGCTACATCCACTATGGAAGCTGAATTTGTGGCATGCTTTAAGGCCATGATTCAGGCTAAATGGCTACGGAATTTTATTTCAGGGCTTGGATTGGTCGACAGTATTGAAAGGCCGCTGAAAATTTATTGTGATAATTCCACAGCAATCTTCTTTTCTAAAAACGACAAGTATTCAAAGGGTGCTAAGCATATGGAGTTGAAATACTTTGCCGTTAAAGAAGAGGTTCAGAAACATAGAGTGCCTATAGAACATGTTAGCACTGATCGTATGATAGCTGATCCCTTGACGAAGGGATTACTGCCCAAGGTGTTTACTGGTCATTTGTATAGTATGAGTATTATGTCAGCTAATGAATGATGGATCATTATTGTAATTATTGATTATTGACACTTTGAATTCAATTATGTATAAGTTTCTGAAAGTCGCCTTGTTTTTTCAAAAATATTTTGTTTGCATGCATGCATAAATGATTATTTTGAAAAACAGGATTTGTCCCTAATGAAGACATTATAGTATTGTTTTGGGACATTATGTTTACTTCCATTAAATTATCATGTTAGGAAGAAGAACTAATATAGTGGTACATGGAAGGAAGTATGCCGATTTGATAGCATATAACCGCCATATTAGTTTTTCCGCAATCATGGATAAAGGTTAGTATGCATTATTCTATTAATTATGTGAAAGTATGATATCTTAAGATCCTTTAGATTGTGTTCTTGTATGAGAATATATGATTTAGAAAACACAAATTATTGTCTAACAGTCAAGTCATGCCCTTTGCTTTAGCAAGTCCATGTAATTGTACCAAGTCCCTTTGCTTTAATGTAATAAAGAGACCATCCCCAAATATTTTGAAAGTGGGACGAAGTTGCCGAGGATGAAGGCAACTAGTTAAGTCTACCCAACATGGGTTAAGGTGTAAAAATATATATGTGCTTTGGTTAGAGAAGCACCCAGTTGTAAGTACTTTTTTAGGTACAAAAGTAACTATATGATTACAAATTAGATGCAAAAATATAGTTTGACCAGTAAGTTTGACTTTGACTGCTGACTGGACGATGACGTGGCTTTGAAAGTGCAAAAATACACATGTAGTTTGGCCAAAATAACATCGAACATCAAGTGCTTTTTTTCGTTTTTTTAATTTTATTTTATTATTTTGATTCTTATTAATAATTATTAAATAAAAATTTTAAATATTAACTAAATAAAAATTCATTATTTTTTAATTAATAATAATAATAATAAAATAAATGTATAATATAAAATGAATCTTAATACTTAATACTTAATAATATTAACTTAATACGTTCTGTACACTTTTTTTTTCTCCTAGCTTTTGTTTGGCAAGCTGCTGTAAGTTTTGGATGAGATCCTTAATTTAAATACTAATAATGTCCTAGCAAAATTTAGAATTTATTCAAAGATTCGAACATTTTAATAATCTTAATTTATAATATCAAATAAGTTTTACAGTGTGAATTCTTTCATGTATACTTTTTGTTTACACGATAGTGATATCCTTTGTTTCTCTTTTCATTTTTTAGATTTTATCTAACAATCCAGGACGTAATCTGGGAAATGAAGAATAAAAAATCACATTTTTTTATTCTTTTGTTTTCTGTGTTTTTCTTACTTGTGCTTGATTTTGAAATATTCTTATTATCTATTTTTAATATAGAAATATAAATTATAAAAATATTTCTAAATTTATTAAATTCAATATAGAAATATATTAAACATATAAATTAGAAATATAAATGAAACATAAATAAATTAGAAATCAATATTTATATTTTATTGTCAATATTTCAAAAATGAAAAAGAAATAAACAAATAATTATATTCTATTTATATTAATTATAGTATATTACAATAATAATAATATTAATAAAAAATTCAAAAAAGAAAAGAAACAAGAGAAGGGAAAAGCATCAAAGTACTAATTTTTTAAAATGTATCTGATTAAAGCATATTAGAAACATTTTGCCAAAGTAATGCAGTTAATGGCGTAAGGGGGTTTACGCCACTAGTGGCATAAAAGAGGTACATGCCACTGACACAAAAGTGTCAAAAATGTTCACGCCACTAGGTGGCGTGAACAAATGAATCAAACGCCACTCAATTGTGGCGTCTGATTCCATATATAAAAATAAATAAATTAATTAAAATTAAATATAATAATAATAAATAATAAAAAAGTGAAATAATTTAAAGTTCTACTTCATTTAATTTGGAGTCAAAAGAAATAAAGCATAGAGTTGAAATAACTCACTAAGAACGCCTTTTAAAAGAGTACGCGGTATAATTTGATTATAACAACAGATCTCAATACAAGGGGATCTATATATTTATTATATACCAAATATTTGTATAACAACAATATTGATTTTGATGTATAACAAACACTTTTACACGATACACTTTTTTTTATACAGATCCCAAAATTAATACGGTTGTTATACAAATATTTGGTGTATAACAAATATATAGATCCCCCTGTATTAGGATCTATTGTTATAATCAAACTATACCTCGTAATCTTTTAAAAGGTGTTCTTAGTGAGTTATTTCAGCTCCATGCTTTCTTTCTTTTGACTTCAAACTAAATGAAGTAGAGCTTTAAATTATTCCACTTTTTTTTATCATTTATCATTATTATATATTATTATTATATTTAATTTTAATTTAATTTAATTTTTTTTAATGGAATCAGATGCCAAAATTGAGTGGCGTCTGATTCATTTCCTCATGCCACCTAATGGCGTGAACAGTGGCGTGAACCTTTGTGTCAGTGGTGTGAACCCCTTTTATGCCACTAGTGGCGTGAACCCCCTTACGTGACTAACGATATTATTTTGGTAAAATGTTTCCAATATGCTTTTATCATGTGCTTTTTTTGGGGGGGGGTAAAAAATTAGTACTTTGGTGCCTCTCCCAACAAAGGGAACAAAAGAAAGCTAATCCAGTCGGCGAAAAAAGTCAAACTAACGACCAAATAGTATTTTTACACCTAAAAAAAATCACTTCATGTTGGGCACTCTTTTGACCAAACCACATGTGTATTTGTGCACCTTTGAAAGCCACATCATCACCTATTCAGCTAAAAAAAAAAAGTTAAACTTAACTGTCAAATGGTATTTTTGCATCTAATTTGTAACCACATAGTCACTTTTACATCTAAAAAAAGCACTTACTACTGGACGCTCATTTGACCAAAGCACATGTATATTTTTACACCTTAACCCTTATTTATTTTGAAACAAGTTATAGTCAATAAAACTGCACATGTTGAAGGTGTGTTATTGTTAGTCTTTATTTTTTTTCTTTTTCAAGGAAACTTCCAGGGTTTAGCTATTGTAGCAGACATGTTTTTTTTCTCTCAATTATTTTGAAACAAGTTATAGTCAATAAAACTGCACATGTTCTTTATACGCACCACACTATAGCCTCCAAAAATATTCCCCATAGAATTAGGCTCTCTTGAGTTTTAACCATTGAAAAAAGAATCCGACTAACACTACAGAAAGAAACAAGCAGAATTTTTCAGAGATTTCTGATTTCTCTATTGTTCTCAAAAGAGTTTTTTTAAGAATAGTTTTTGTGCATCTGAAAAATATGGAGTAGTTGAAAAGAAAGAAAGACTGAAGCTGAACAGAAATAGAATCACTCCTCTAACAAGCAAAGGTCTCCAAAAATGGCAGCTTCAGTATTTGCAGAGACTTGCTTTCTCTTCATAATACAAGTCAAGTCAAGTTGTCCCACGTCCTCGTTTCTGGCTTTAGATTGCCGTGTTGTTGACTTCCTTCATAGTATTTGCTCCGAACCGTCCCTTCACCCTTATAATTTTATTATAAATAAGTTAATCTACCTGTTTTGAAATGCAAAATATTTTATAGTACTCATTTTTTATATTTTTTCTTACACTAATTTTTTATATTACATTTCATAATATAATTATAATTTTAATAAATAGTGTCAACTAACAAATCAATTGGCCAAAAGAAACTAATATGATTCAACATTTTTTATATTTAAATTTTATTCATAAAAAGTGATATTTAATTAAAATATTTTTTTTCATCTTGTTATATATTTTGTGAATTTGTTAATTTTTTTATAATGAAATTGGATTAAGGCCCCTTATCTGTTTAATAATGTAGTTAATTTTTCTTTATGTTTTGCTATAACTAGTACGTTGTAATATTTTTATTTATTATTAATATCTTTTTTATTTATAATTAAAAAATAATAAATTTGATTAGGGATTATTCATATTTTAATCATTATATATTTATATAAAATATTATAATTTAATTATTACATCATGGGCTCAATTGGACGGGCCAACCAATCTGATTGTTCGAACCATAGCCTGTTGGTCTTTCCAGCGTGACGTTCGGTCCAACTTTTAAAACATTACTTGGAAGTAATAATTTATCTGTTAAGCTCTGCTGAATTGTATTGTAACTTAGGTAAAACATTCTAGTAAAATCACGTGACAAAGTATTTCAAAATGTCAGTTTTACTTGCCATTGAGATTATATATGCATGTCATATTTTTACCATGCTCAAGAGTTATAACGTGTTGTAATTATAACAATTTTGAATATAGAAAATAAAATATTTATACTACCTACTTCAATAAATTTCTTATTATGACTATAGTATTAAACTATTAATGAGCACAGTGCGTAAGGTGGATTATTACATTATGCTTTACTTGTAAATAGATGGGTTTTTGTAGTTTTAATAATCTTGTAGATCATCATTATCATTTCATTTCACAAAATATAATTCTCTCAATTACTTAAATTGTTAAAAGTATTAAATCAAGTAATCATTAAATAAAATATTTTTACCTGTGTTATAATTTTTGTAACTTAATATTATCACTATTATAATACCTACTATAACCATTTTAATTTGGCAAAATTTCTTTTCGGTGTCAAAGGAATAAGAAATGTCAAAAAAGTCTAAAGGGAAATTCAGATGTCAGAAAAGTCTTATTAACAACTTCATATGTGGGATTAACAACTCTATCTGTGATATTAACAACTCTTTGGAACTTTTCTGATATTTGAATTTCTCTTAGGACGTTTTTAACATTTTTTTGATCCCTTGAGACCTGAAAGGAATTTTCCCTTTTAATTTTAATTTTCTACGTTTATGGTTGAAAAGTTTGGTGCCATCTTAATTATTGACTGATTTTATGACTAAAAAAAGTTACCAAGTTTTTATCATTTGGTTTGTTTACGTAAAAAAATTATTGCGTTTTTTTTTTTTTTTGCCCTCGTCTTAATTGTTTTATCATTTTAATTATGTTCGCCCCTTAAGCTACATTTCAAAATGGACTTTTCCATATTGAAATTCATATAAAATAAATCTTAAATTTATATGAATTTCGAGATGGAATGTCATGTTTTATATCATCACTGTTATTGTTTTTATAAACAAATCATAAATTACATTATAAAACAATCATATTTTACACAATAGCAAGGGCACATTTTTACTACGTTCCACACATTTATTTGTTTGTCTTCCATATCGGTAAATTAAGAGCTGAAATAATCATACTTTATGGGGCAACATCACATGTGTATTTAATTTATTCAAGTAGCGATTAATTAACAAACTTGAAGTAATATAAAATTAGTTATAATTAGTTTTAGTTTTTTCTTTTTCTTTTTCAGTTAATTAACCTTTGGCTTCTTTGTTTCTTCTGACCTTTTGCTCTTGGGTTGTTCATGACTGTGGTTCAATATCTTCTCTAGTTCCAAGCTTTTCTTCAGGGTAGTAATCTCCCTTACATAGTAATGAAGTCTGTCTATCATCAGCCCAAGGAATAGAGAGAACCCTGCAAAATAAAATCAATTTTCACAACAATTTTTTTTCCCATTTACAAAATATATTTGAGAGAAAATCAATTTTATTTCACTTGATCCAACTGCTGTTACTTGTACAAATTTATTTGCAGAAAGAGTAGTTTATATGAGTTGTTTTCATGGGAAGAGTGCATGAATTTCTTTTTTAATTTTGTAATACAAATTTGTGGGCAAGTAATATATAGAAGTTGTCTTTGGCCACATTTTTTTTTTTTTTTTGTGGAAGTAGATGAATTTTGTTTTTAAATTTTAAAGCATATGATAAAAGTATAGTATCCTGACTCACTTTTGAATTTTGATTATAAAGGCGGCCATGTTAATTTTGATAACTTGACCAAAAAAGTTTACATAAAAAATGAAATAGTTAAGGTGAAAAATACCATTGAACTATACCCGAAAAGGTGGCATGGTGCACAAAACTCCTATCTGAAAGGGTGTGTAGAGTCAAATATACGCAACCTTATCACTACAAGTGAACAGGTTGTTTTCAATATTTAAACCCTCAACATTTTAGTCACATGACAATAACATTTACTATTGCTCCAAGGGTTACCCTCTCCATGTACTCATACCCAATACTACATAAAAACACCTATAAACATTTATTGGACCAATATTTTTGCTTTGGCTTTTAAAGTAGTTGAGCTTTTGCACCAATAAAAAATTGTGATTATATATATAATACATGAGTATCCTTACACCTTAACGAAAAATGAGAAGTAAAATATGCAAACCTCTCATGAGCTTTCATCAAACTGCACAAATATACTTTTTAAAATTTTGTAAAGAACCGTATATAAGTTTTAGGCCAAAATACGTCATACAATCCTTAATATATGAATTAAATAACTAATTTATTTACAAATATTGAGTGAATTAGTTAAGTTAGGTATTTTTAAAAAATTATGTTGATTTTTTTAAAATACTTTTTTAAAACCATTCGTCTTGGAAGTATCCCAATTGAACCCGCTTAAAACCTTATTGCTACATTTTTTAGGTTTCGAACTACTTATTTTTTAGGGGGAAATACAGGAAAACGAAACAGAGGCATTTGTTTACCCATAAGAGAAGCTTCCAAGAGACGTTGAGCTATGAGAACTTCATCGGTTTGGCTATGAACGCCGGTTTCGTGAACGCGCTTTTGAATGTTGGTTAACGTAAAAAGCGTGGAGCCAAACACCACAAGCATGGTTGCGGCCACCGTCTTGCTCACCAACGGGCCTCTTCCCTGCTTCAATAAGTCAAGCCCCTTCACCACCATTTTCCTTATCGGACTCCCAAACGACATCGACATGACCAACACCATTTCCACCATCACAAGACCAAACAAAGGCTGTATCATCTTTTTTGCACCAGATAATGTACCTCAACTGTGTCAGTTACTCGTATAATATATGTATGACGAAGAAGGAGGAGAACGAGGAGAGATTGTGAAAGGTTAAGTCTTCTCAATATGTTCATACATATAGAATTATGTTTTTTCTTCCTTTTATTTTTTTGTCTTCTTTTTAGGTTGACAAAGAATAATATTCTGTGCTTTACGTGAGCTCGTGAGGCAGAGATTCTGGGGAGGTTGCTGCAACACGTCTGAAGAGAATCCATGTGTTGCCCCCTAGTTAAAGGTAATTGCCATGAACACGAGGGTGATTATGTCTATTTACATTATCATAATTAAGTACTTCATTCCGGTCCTAATTATAAGACAATATTTGGGATTTTGTTTTTGTTTTAATTATAAGACAATATTCTATTTTTTTGTTAATTTCTTTCTAAAATACCCCTATTGATATAAATGAGGGATTATGTAAAATTAATAAGATTATTGAAGTACAAAATTTATATAAGAGCATTTTAAAAAAAATAAGTAAAATTAACTATTTTAACCTCTATCCTTAATTCCTCTAAAATCGATTAAATATGGCCTATAATAAGGACCGGAGGGAGTAAAAAGTAGAAGAAAAGGTCTTTTTTATCAATATGCATCATGGAGTAGAACAATTTACCTTAAATTTTATACTTTAAAAATTATTAACCAACATGCTACATTTAAAATCGTTGACCAAAATAAGTAAATAACTGAGTTAGACTTTGTATACAAATTATTCACGCGAACAATAAAATTTTCACTGGGCATAGAAAAGAAATGTCTCCATTGATCCCTCTATTTAATCTATCCACCATTAGTTCAAGTCTTGATGGTTGAGATTTATTTTATTTATTATGATAGATTTTTATCATATCTAATGTTGTGATAATATTTTCATATAGTATTAAATTACAACTATTAAAACTTGATTGAATGATGAATACATTAAATGAAGAAGAAATAGACATATATATCAATAGAGACATTCTATTGCCTAAGGGGGGAAATATCTAATTTTAATTTTAATAAAAAAAGTATATAGTTTTTTATGTGAAAGGGAGAGAGAGTGCGCGAGAGATGGGAGAGAGAAAATAAAATAAAAGGATGCATCTTGTATACCCATATTCCCTCTCCTCTTTTTGTAAAATCTTAATTCTCCCCCCCCCCCCCCCCTTGCTTCATGTGGCCTTCTCTCCTTCTCTCTCCTCCATCTCTCATAACTCTCATATTTTCGTTTTCCTTTTCAATTTAGATGTTTTCATCTAGGGCAAAATTTTTTAAAAGAATGAAATTTCCAGTTTATTTTATTTTATTTTTTAAAATTTTACATGTGAATTTACTGTTAAATTTGATTTAAAATTTTATAATTGATTTGTTGAGCTTAAATTTTAATTTTAATTTATTTTTAACTAAGTCATTTTATTTCTATGTCTCATCGATATAATTTAATACTTGCTCCCTTCCTATATATAAGAGATAGATAAGGGATTCATAAGGATTAAGGTCTTATATTAAAGACTGAAGTAAACATCTTATCTAGTTCTTACATTTTAAATTTAAGGTAATATTAAAGTGAATACCTTATCTAACTCTTATATTTAGGACTGAAGGTGTTATTAAATTATTAAGAAGACTTATATAATTAAAATGATTTAATTAAAAAATAGAATAAAAATTTAAGCTAAAGAAAATCAATTATAAAATTTTAAAGTAAATAAACATATAAGGTTTCAAAAATGAAAATAAAATTTATTTCAAATTTCATTCTTTCAAAAAATCTACCCTAGCTAGATGAAAACATCCAAAAGAAAAGAAAAACAAAAATGCATGAGTTGTGATAGAAGGAGGAGAGATTGAAGGAGAGAAGGGTCACAAAGTAGAAAAAAGGAGAGAGATAGGTTTTATAGAAAGGTTCCCACCCCGCGCAGGGTGGTTATGGAGATACAATATGCATCCCTCCCCCTCTCCCTTTCATCACAAAAAATAAAAATAAAATCGTAAACCAAGTGAACAATTTTACTTTTATTATGAATATATTAAATTATGTGGACTCTTATCTTTCCATGTTCTGTCCCAATTAATGAAAATCATTTGGGTGTATTATATTATATTATATTATATATATATATATATATATATATATATATATATATAGGGTTAAAGAGCTAATTTGTTATGGAAGTTTTGCTAAGGGAGCATCCAGCACCCGGAAGTTTTTTGGGTACTAAATTTGTCTCGGAAATATGAAAAAGGTAGCAAATTCGCCCTAGAAGTATGAAAAAAGTAGCAAATTTGCCCCTCCGTTAATTTTGACCGTTAAGTTTGACTGTGTGTACACGTGGCATGCCACCTCATTAACCCGAATAAGAGTTAAGTATCATTTTTGCCCCGAAAATTTTCACTGAAAGCAATTTTGCCTCGAAAGTTTTCACTAAGGAGCAATTTTACTCTAGAAGTTTACAAAACATATCAATTTTGCCCTTCTTTCCCACATATTAAATCTGACTATTAAATCAGTCAAAGACCACACATGTCATGTCTTGAAAAGGTCGAACTTGGAGTCAGAGAAGGAGATCCTTGAGATGTTGAGCTCAAGGCAGCCAGAATTTGTGAAGTCGAACTGCTAACAGGAAGCATCACTTATGATCTAAGCAAATGATCAATCTATACAAACGTAAATAGTATCATTATTGATTTGTTTTACTTAAACCATTTTTTGGAACAATTCATTTCTCGTTTTGTGTTTCATTTGCTTAAATCATAAGTGATGTTTCCTCTAGGTTTTGTGACATACCTTTCAGTCCCTGTGAGCAGTTCGGCTTCACAAATTCTGGCCGCCTTGAACTCAACATCTCAAGGATTTCTTTCTCTGACTCCAAATTCGACTTTTCAAAGCATGACATGTATGGTCTTTGATTGATTTAATAGTCAGATTTAATATTGAGAGAAAGAAGGGCAAAATTGCTACTTTTGTAAACTTCCGGGGCAAAATTGCTCCTTGGTGAAAACTTCCGGGGCAAAATTGCTCTCAGTGAAAACTTCAGGGCAAAAATGATACTTAACTCTTATTTGGGTTGATGAGGTGGCATGCCACGTGTCATGAGGTGGCATGCCACGTGTACACTCAGTCAAACTTAACGGTCAACATTAACGGAGGGGCAAATTTAATTTGCTACCTTTTTCATACTTCCGAGGCAAATTTGACACCCAAAAAACTTCTAGGTGCTGGACGCTCCCTTAGCAAAACTTCCATTGCAAATTAAGTCTTTAACCCTATATATATATATATATATATATATATATATATATAGACATGTAGGCGGCACATCTTTGCCACCCATTGGCCCACAATTGGGAATTGGTAAAGCAAATTGTATGCGTGTTAGTTTGCCGGATACATACCATTTGCATCCATTAAATGCTTGTATGTGTGTGCTGGGCATATCCAATTTGTATTGCAAGCATTAAATGAGGCGTGTGCTTGTTGGGCTATAAATAGCCACACCCACAACACCCAAGTACCATGATATATTTCCGAAGTGAGTGAGGAGAAGTGTGAAAAAGTATTGTAAACAATAAATTAATGAGAATTACTCCTAGATTTCTCTTGATTTTCTCTTGCTCTTTTATCCTATATTTCTTTTAGTTTTATAACACGTTATCAGCACTAGAGCTCTAATGAAGATATGATTTTCTTATCATCTTTTTAATGATTTCATTATATGTTCATTGTATCTATCTGGGATGATATTTGCCACTCTAGGGAATTAAAGAGATACTTTTACCGTTTTCCATGGTTAAAATTGGAGACTATTATTATTCCTTTTATATTATGTTGTTGTTTATAATTTATATTGGTTGCAATGTTTTATTGATGTCTTGCATTATCATTTCTTCTCCTAGTGATGAACTAAGTCTTGGTGAGGACTACCTTCGTTCTTAGTTCATTTCTTTTGTTATTCTTTAGCACGTTTAATTTTCAATAAATAAAGTAGGATAATTTGTATTCTGTACAATTTCTTTTATATTATTAATATTGTTATTTTGTATGGCCAAAAGCTATATACACCTTTGATTTCTTATTCTGAAATTATATGATCAGAATTCATATCACTTTAATTTCTTATTTATGGCCAGAAGCCATATAAATTTAATTTCTCATTATGAGAACTAAATGGCCCGAAGCCATAAAATTTTTAATTTTTATTATAATAACTTACTTATTGTCTTTGTGAATTTCTTGTTAGTATCATTGGTATTTCTATATTAATAATTCTTGTTTATTTCTTTAATTAGTCTGAACCATGTCAAACCTTCCAAAACTCGAATTTGTGGCTCTTGATATTACCGGAAAGAAATATTTATCTTGGATGTTGGATGCAGAAATCTATTTAAATGCCCATAGTCTGGAAGACACAATTAAAAAAGGGAATCAAACATCTAATCAAGATAAAGTCAAATCTATAATTTTTCTACGCCGCCATTTGTATGAAGGTTTAAAAATGGAATATTTGACAATAAAAGACCCACTTGTTCTTTAGAACAATTTAAAAGAAAGATATGACTATCAGAAGATGGTCATCCTCCCGAAAGCTCGTTATGACTAGGTATATTTGTGTTTGCAAGATTTTAAAATTGTGAGCAAGTATAACTCAGCCATGTTCAGAATTACTTCTCAATTAAAATTATGTGGAGAGAATGTTACTGATGAAGATATGTTAGAAAAATACATTCTCCACATTTCATGCATCCAATTTCTTATCTCCTTGTGGCTGAACAAAACAATGAACTTTTATTGAAGAATCATGAATCTCGTCCAACAGGCTCAACTCCATTCCCAAAAGCGAATGCAGTAACTAATGAATCTTTTAGTGCCCGAGGACGTGAATGTAAAGGTGGCTATAGCGGTGGTCCAAATCGTGGTGGATCAAATTTGAAAAGACCCTTTCTCACAAAAAAAAAAAAACAATTAACCATAATTATAGAAAACCCCTTTTTCTTTTCAATACACACACCTTGGGGGTCCAAGGCACAAATTTTGCCCACAAACCCACTACAGGAGATTCATAACTCAGGGCACAATTATCGAACAGGAGATTTTATAGCCTACAAGTCATACAACACGATCCCCACAACAAAAGGTCTTCACAAAACAAGGTTCGCACAAAATAGGAAAGTGGATCCACTATAATTTGATAGTATATAAAATAAGGCCTTCGGATAATCAATAGTCATCCAAAAGTGGTTAATGTAGTATTTCAAAAATATGAGGACCCTATGACGGTAATATATAAATCAATACAACACTAATACCAAAAGGAGGCCTACAAGTTTTATGACGTCTATGCCTCTGGCTGCTTCCTTTGTCTTCTAGTAAAGTTAGAGGTCTCGCCTAAAAAAATTAATAATGACGGGGTGAGACATAAAATCTCCATAACCGAAATTAATTTATCAAATATACAGGAAAGGATTGCAAGTTAGAGAAGCAGGTTTATTATCGTAATTTAAATATCTATAATAATTAAATAATACATAATAATTAACAACATTTAAAACCATCAATACTCATCCATCCTACTTCTCCTTATATCATCTGGATGTGGTACAGCCTATCAGTGCTAGTATACCCGGCCAAGGTTAGCTAGTCATTTCAAGAATACTGTCCCCTTCTCATGTCACCACCAATATACTGTAACAGGGAGGTGTCTGCCCAAAACACTTAACTCAAATTCTGGGCCAGGAATAAGAGAGTCGATGGGTACAATTTCACCCTTAATCTCTTCCACATAACCCAACATATCCCACAACAAAAGAAATAATATAATACTAAACTTTTCAATAACATTTTATTAAATTATTCTTCCATATACATCATCTCACAACAAACATTATAACCATCACAACAATAACAATCCCAATAATAATAATCACTTAAGTACATAGATTGATTTGAGCAAAAAAAAAAAAAAAAGTACATAGATTGAAAAATACACTGCTTCACTGAATTAATTTCATTTTCAAACATACACATAATTTTTCAAAACACATACAAGTAGTATATATGAAAGTAAGACTTAGAAAAACACCTCACAGTTCAAAACAAGCACATAAAATAAATTAACCCCGGTTACCTCAATTCCAAGCTCAACCTTAGCCCCAAGAACACAACCTGCACAATTACCGCTTACAAGAATGCTCTATATACATTATTACAATTAAAACTTATAATTTCCTATAACTAAAAAAAATACAAATTCTAATAATAATAATAATCACTATTATTTATTTTTATTATTATTATTATTATAATTATTTTTCCACAATTAGTTTAAAATCTCATAGGCTATCCTAACACTTTAAATTAGGAATTTAATAAATGCTCACACCATGTAAAATATGCTTCACTATATTATTTTGTAAATAATATTATAAGTGCAATAATATAGGAATTAGTTAAATTAGATCTATTATATAGGAGTTTATAAATACTAACAACATAAAAATACATTTTATTATGATATATACACACACATATTCTTTTAATACACTAATATGTCTGTGTGTATCATACAAGCAAAACAAACTATATATATATATATATATAACGATGTGAGAGCCTCATTGGTGGGAGATCTGTAAGTACCTCTGTAAGTGCTCTTTGAGCCTGGAGGCAAACCCTAACCCTGGTGGAGTACCAGTGTCTATTCCCACCTAAACTTTTTTGTATTAAAAAAAAACGATATATATATATATACTCCTTAACACATTTTCAAAGTTTCAAAAGTAATAACTCACACGCATATTAAGCATTATATATATGTGTGTAGTTTGACACCTTTTCAAAGTTTCAAAAGCAATAGCTTACACGCACAGTACACAATTGGGTTTGTGTTTAGCTATATATATATATATATATATATATATATATATATATATAATATATATATATATATATAAACAGCCACCCATTCCTTTGATTTCCATATGTAGTGACAGGTACAAATATATATATGTTAGCAAAGTTTCCCTTCCTTCTTTTCCATGTACATCGTTGTGCATTTATACATATACACTCAATCTACAGCAACTAAAAGCTTCTAACCACAATGATACACACACACCCATATATATATATATATATATATATATTAAACCTCCTCTGTTTCATCTTCCAAAAACAGAGATTTACAAGCAGCAACTAAAACTTATTTCCAACGGTCTAATATTCCCACATTTCATTGGTAATTAATGGAAGCAAAGAGGAAAGGAAAGTTTACACTCACCTCTGTTTCGGAGACGCTGAGCAGAGCGAGGAAATGACTAAACTCTCACTCTTTCTCCAACCTCGGTTTCTCTCCTTCTTAGACTCTCTCTCACTCTTGGTTAAGGCAACGTGATTGGTTGATAGTTCAAGAGCAATTGTTATATAAGGACCCAAGGGACCGGTTCAACGCAAGAGTGGAACAAACTGAAGGGTATTTGAGGTGGGTGAAGCTCGAGGAGTATGGTCTTGTAATCTCTGGCTGCCATATCTGATTGCATGCTGCGTCATGGCCGAATGGCGTGAGATTCAGAAACGGATTTGTTGTGATCTCTTAGTTGATCTTTTGTTGTTACGTGTTTGGCCGAGAGTTTGACTGCGTGATCAGTTTTTGCTGATATAGACTAAATGGATACTAGAAAATAGGAATATATATATTTAATGCCTTCTCCAATTGTCACGGGGCTGAAGTAAAGAAAATGGAATGAGCTTAGTGATTAATAGCATATGGGCCAAATGGAATTGTGAAGGAGTGTTAGGCTATAGGAAATGAGTAATGGATAAATGGAATAATGTGTTTAATGGGTAGGTAATGGGTTGACTGTGAGGCCCAATAAAATTATCTCACTTGATCCTTTAAGACTCATTTACAAGTATTTGATAATTATTAAAATTTAATCCTTAATTCTATTTAAGGATTTTCTTTCTCGATTAAATTTCTTTTTGCCTTAAAATATCAATTCCATAATTTTTTTTAGGCCTAAATTATTCCTTACTTGGAATTATTCTTTTTCCCAAAATAAATTAATTAAGGGAAAAATAAGCCTAAATTTCTAATAATTAATTTCATAATTATACTTAAATCCTAATTGTAAAATGAGGATGTTACAAAATTCCTGCCTAAAGTGGGGAAAGATTGATAAAAACCACAAAAGGAAAACTAGTGGATGTAACAGACATGCTGAAAATTTATGTTATCGTTGTGGTAGCAAGGGTCATTAGCCTTGTATGTCCCTTGGAATTGATCTTGGACATCATGTAGCACATGTTCATGTTGGAAATTATGCCCTAGGGGCAAGTCATTGTACCTTAGATATTTATGCTATTTAAGGTATTCTCTTTAAGTTATCATTTTCGTTCGCATGTTTGTATTGATAACTGCATCCTTGGATATATTTTATAGATTATCCTAAATGTCCTTGGTCGGTCATCTACGCGGGAGCGAAGATGAAACAAGACCAGTATGACTTTGATGAGGTATGGAGATACGAATCAAAGTCATGGACACTTTTAAGAGTACAAGGTGCTGGACCCACCCACTATGAGAAAGCTGCATGGATTAAATCATAAGCTTATCTCATGTATAACCGCGTCACAACGCCCTATGATTTGAGATCATCATGGATTCCTACATGTTGAGTCACTGATCTTTGACCTAGTCAAAAGTCACCTTTGACCGGGTGATAATAAAGGCTGGGATCGGGATCAGTGGTTTTCATGCGGAGGAATGTGAATGGTCAAGATGGAATGTGTCCCTCACATTTGTAGAGTGATAATACTGGGCCCCTCGATGAATGAGTCTAAGAAATGTATGGTCATACTGTGATGAAAAAGAGTTTCCATTTCACTTATTAGACTACTCGAAAATCGAGAAAGTAGTGGTCAAGAACAGGAAGTTGACACAATCCATGCCTCATCCTTGACCAAATTATCGCGTGACAAAAGGGACATGACATGGTTGTACGATAGGTAGTATCGTGTCATTGATCCCCATGTGAATTGGGTAGTCACAATGTCTTGCTAGAGGCCGCTTGCGACTTGTGGGCTAGTACAGTATTGGCCCACTGCCAATCTCATATGGGCCTGCAGGGTCGCACACAAGAATAACCCAATACGAGCAAAAGTGTCAAGGTTCATTGAATTTCAGATTAATCTGAGATTTAATGAATGTTGAATTTAATCTTGGGTAAATATATATATGTGAATATATATATATATATATATATATATTACATTCGAAAATAATATAATAATATTATTTAATGGAGATTATAATATTATTATTATATAATATTTGTTTTGGATTTAATTTATTTGATAAATTAAATATCTAAAACAACTAGAGATATTGTATCTTATTTAATTTTCGAATAAAGATATCATTATTTATTTAATTTAAATTTAGATATTGTATCTCAAATTTAATTAAATAGATAGATATCGTTTCTCGGATTTAATTTATAGAGATAAATTAAATCAGAAGGCTTTTAAATTTGGATTAAATAAATAGATTAGATTAAATCTATCAGATATATTTAATTAATATATTTTTTAATATAGATTCAAAATTCGAATTTCAGATCTGGCTTTTAATACGGATTAAATAAATATTATTAGTTTAAATCTTTGTTTCTAAGTTTGCGTTAGGGTTTCAGTTGGTTCTCTAACATGGTGCCACGGCCGTTTCATCCAGTTCTGAATTGTTCAGGACGTCGAACGATTAGGCTGAATCATTGATCCACTCGAACCTAGGTCACGTTTTTGAAACATTTGGAAACTCGATCGCGCTGGGGACGTTTGGAAATACGATCACACTGGGGTCGATCATGTTCGAAGACGTCATCATGTCTGCTCATGTTGATCACATTCTGAAAGGTTCGAACGTTGATCACACATCGGACACTGGAGACGTTCAGACGTTCATGATGGCGGATGAAAGAACGACCTGTAACGTTCACGTATCGATCAAATTCTGAAACGTTCAGAGACGATGATCATACTCGACGTGGATTAAAGGCTGAGTCGAACACTTTTGGATTCGCGAGGATGTTAGGGTTCATCCTTCAACGTTGTTTTTCTGGGCTGTCCAGATTTGACGATGGTCGTGTGAGACATGACCGCATGCGGACGTTCAAACTAACACGCTAAGGACGACCTTCTTCATCCACGCGAATGCCATGTTTAAACGACGCCTTTTGGGGTTAATTTTTTTTTTTAAATGAAAGGCTGATTGTCGTAACGCGAGTAATTAAAATCATGATAGATATTAAAAGAGTAATATAAATTAGAGAATTTTTATCATGAATAATATTTTATTTCATAATTGTATGAATTAAGATATTTCCTAATTTACCTTTCAAAGTGTTGTTTGGGTATGGTGAACAACATGACTCTAGATTTAAATTTAAATATGGCTAGCGAGCCATGCCTCTCTCTAAATATTCTTGATGTACATTCTTTTCTCATCTCACTCCCCTCGTATGTGAAACGAGGTTTCCTAACTCTATATTTTCTTTTATTATTTAGAGAAGTCCCCTCATTAGCTTGAGAGGACTATAGGTTAGATGGGCCATGTTGTGTCACAAGTTTCAATCATGTTTTGATGTGATCATTGCATGATTAAGTTAGACTCTATATGAGATACAATCATGACTGCATTCATATAGGTAGAATTAATAGGATTAATTAGTTCACATATCCAATAATACCCTCTAAATAAAATCTTAAGTCACAATGCCGTCAATTAATGAATACTTGTCAAAACCTCAATCACCCATTTGTATGTTCCACCAAAGTGGATGCATCTGAGTAATCTTGGTGAGACAAGAGAGAGTAATGGTGATACTCTATATTCATTATTGTCTTGACTTAATTGAGATCATCAAAATGGTTTTGGATCTCAAGGCATTGGATGAGATTAAACATGCTAGGTCATATGATGATCGAATCCCATAAAGATCTAAGAGTTACATGTGATGTAATTGGCAAAGAGGTTGCTTGCCTAAATAACTTATTTTTAAGCGTCTTGCCAAAGCGGACTTAAATTTAAGCCAAATATGGATCTTAGCCCACTAATTATAATGAGGGTTGTTAATTTAGTGGGAGATTATTAACTAACTTTGCATATCTTTTAAATTGTATAATCATGTCGGATGCTAACATTGCAACAATACCACTGTGATCAATCCTTGAGAAGGAAAAATTGAATGGGACAAACTTTCTTGACTGGTTTAGAAACTTGAGAATTGTTCTCAAGCGGGAAAGAAAGGCTTATGTCCTTGATCAACCCATTCCTGAGGAGTCTGTAGCCAATGCTCCAAGAGCTCAAAAAGATGCTTACACAAAGCATATTAATGACTCTGTGGATGTAGGATGCTTGATGCTTGCCACCATGGTTCCAGAGCTCCAAAGAGATTTGGAACATGTGGAGGCTTTTGAGATGATTGCTCATCTCAAGGAAATGTTCCAGCAACAAGCAAGGTAAGAGAGGTATGAGACTACTAAGGTCTTACATTCCTACAAGATGGCTGAAGGTGCATCAGTTAGCCCTCATGTTTTGAAGATGAAATGCTACATTGATCACCTTGAGAAACTGGGATTTCCCATGAGTCCGGAGTTAGCTACAGATATGATCTTGAACTCACTCCCAGACAGTTATGACCAGTTTGTCATGAACTATAACATGAACAACATGGAGAAATCAATTTTTGAACTGCACGGGATGCTCAAAACAGCTGAGCAGAGCATTAAGAAAAAGCCCAGCACTGTTTTGATGGTTCAGAAAGGAAAGGGTATGAAAAAGAAAGGCAAGGGCAAGAGATGGGGTAAAGGCTCAGCTGGTAAGACCAATGAGTCAAACAAGCTCGAATCTAAGCCTGCAGCCAAGAAGGCAAAGCCTCTGAAGAATGGGGTCTGCTATTTCTACAATGAACCGGGTCATTGGAAAAGGAATTGCAAACTCTATCAAGAAGGTCTGAAAAAGAATAAGAAGGATAGCGAGGCTATCGCTTCAGGTATCTATGTCATAGATGTTCATTTTTCTACTTCTTCTACATGGGTATTAGATACTGCATGTGGATCTCACATTTGTACAAATGTGCAGGGTCTCAAGGAAATTAGAAGATTGAAGAAGGGCGAAGTTGACCTACGGGTTGGAAACCAAGCAAAAGTTGCTGCTTTAGCTGTAGGCACTTATGAACTAGTTCTGCCCAATGGGTTTTTGTTATTGTTGAACAATTGCTTTTATGTTCCTACTTTGAGTAGTAACATTATTTCACTTTCTTATTTGAATAAGGAAGGTTCCACTTCCATTACTAGGAACCGTAAATGTTTAATTTATTATAATGATGTTTTTTATGCTCATGGAGATTTGCATGCTGGTCATTATGTATTAAATTTAGAACATCCTAATAATGGACAAATCTATGACATAACTACTAAAAGGTTCAAGTCGAATGACTTGAATCCAATCTACCTATGACATTGTCGTTTAGGTCATATAAATGAGAAACGCATTTCGAAACTCTATCAAGATGGATTTCTGAATTCATTTGATTTTGAATCATTTGATACATGCGAGTCTTGTTTATTGGGGAAGATGACAAAGGCTCCTTTTACTGGACACGGTGAGAGGGCCACTGATTTATTGGGCCTCATACATACTGATGTATGTAGACCAATGAATACATCTGTCAGAGGAGGTCATTTGTACTTCATTACATTCATAGACGATTTTAGTAGATATGGTTATATCTATCTAATGAAACATAAGTCTGAATCTTTTGAAATGTTCAAAATATTCCAGAATGAAGTGCAAAACCAACTTGGCAAAACAATTAAGGCATTTCGATCTGATCAAGGTGGTAAATATTTGAGCCAAGAGTTCATTGGCCATCTTAGGAGTTGTGGGATCATCTCACAGCTTACTCCTCCAGGAACACCTCAATGGAATGGTGTTTCTGAACGGAGGAATCGAATTATATTAGATATGGTTCGATCTATGATAAGTCAAACAGACCTTCCACCTTCTTTTTAGGGCCATGCCCTAGAAACAGCTGCGTTCACACTAAGTCGTGTTCCGTCAAAGGCAGTTGAAAAGACACCATATGAGATATGAACTAGGAAGAAACCCAGTTTGTCATTTCTTAAGATTTGGGGATGTGAGGTTTATGTTAAACAACAGGCCTCTAATAAATTATCATCTAGATCCTCAAAATGCCTTTTTCTGGGATATCCTAAGGAAACTAAAGGATATTACATTTACAATCCCACCGATCACAAAGTGTTTGTCATTCGGAATGGTACTTTTCTAGAAAAAGAGTTTATCTCTAAAAGAACCAGTGGGAGCATTCATGAAAGAGTTAATGAGTGGTGTACTATTTTCTTTAATTAGGTTTTTGTCCCACTGTGTTTTTCCTAGTTAAAGTTTTTAATAAGGCATATTCATAATGGACATCTGAGAGGGAGTGTTATGAATATATTAAATTATGTGGATATCCATTGACTCTTATCTTTCCACGTTCTGTCCCATTTCATGAAAATCATTTGGGTTTATTATATATATATATATATATATATATATATATAATACACCCAAATGATGGGCATGTAAGCGGCACATCTTTGCCGCCCACTGGCCCACAATTGAAAATTGGGAAAGCAAATTGTATGCATGTTAGTCTGCTGGATGCATACCATTTGCATCCATTAAATGCCTCTACGTGTGTGCTGGGCATATCCAATTTGTATTGCATGCATAAAAAGAGGCATGTGCTTGTTGGGCTATAAATAGCCACACCCACAACACCCAGGTACTGTAATATATTTCCAAAGTAAGTGAGGAAAAGTGTAGAAAATTATTGTAAACAAGAAGTTAATGAGAATCGCTCCCAAATTTCTCGTTTGATTTTCTCTTGCTCTTTTCTCTTTTTTTTTTTTAGTTTTATAACAACTTTTTTATTAAAAAAATATATATGTTTCCTTGAAAATCTTTCTTAACGTGAACTATTTTCGTACAAATTCTAACTTGTACTTCAAATGAAAGATATCTTTGAAAATCTAAACTCCTTCTCTAGAAAAATAACTTTTGGGTAGTATTTTGGTAAATACTTCCAACCCTATAGTATTTAGGCAGCTTTTTTTTTTTTTGGGTAGTGTTTTGATAAAAATGACTACAATACAACCTCTTGAATGTAAATATGTTTTCCTAGGGTTTTTTTATTATTATTATTATTATCAATATGCTACCTATAGTTAAAAAGTTTTACTCAAATGATACACTTTGAAAAGTATTTACCAATATTACTTTTGTTTTATTAAAAAAATATATATTTGCTCCGGTGTATTGAAAATCATTCTTGGGGTGAATGATTTGCGCACAAATTCCAACTCTTCTTCATATAAACGATTTATAAATTACCTAGAGAGAAATTAATTTTTGTTTGTCAATTTTGTCAAAGTAATAAATGCTTGGTGGAAGGGCAGCCACGACCTCCAAACCAAATATCAGATGATAATATCAACAACAAAAAAATGTGGCTCCTTATATTTTTCTCCCTCACTCAAAAGCTTATTTAATATAGGTAAAATGGAAAAATAACCTTTCGATTTAAGATACATTTAATAAGTTAAATAGCATTTCTTGGTTCTGATAAATTAATTTAAGTGACTTGATGATGTAGACTGGAGGGAATCTTATGGAAAGATTACCTTTTATCAATGACAATTAAATTTAAAGGAAATATATTGCATAAGTTAAATAAATATATGGATATAATCTATAAATATTTTATATTTATTTAATTCATTTTATATATTTCCTTTTAAATATAATTATCATGACAAAAAGTAATCTTCCTAAAAATCTACTAATACTGTTATACTCCCCCTAATCCACATCATAAGACACTTCAATTAATTCATCAAAACTAAGGTTCTGAAACCTAGACCAGCCATTGAATCGATTGAGATATTGGGTCAAGGGTCAGTGAGTCAGGTCTAGAGTTAGGTCGATATTAATTTTAAAAATATAATTTAATTAGAGTAGGTAGAGATATTCATATTTTATTAATAAAAAGATGAACCATGACATTGCAGAATTAGAAAAGAATAAAGGGACAAGTGGTAGCAAGAGGAATATTTGATGTTGCAATGTGATTTCCACCATTCTAATGTGACATTGAAAAAACATCCAACTGCAGCTCACTACCTCTCTTGGGTTCTTATTACTTGACACGTGGATTAGGATGGAAATTGGATGAAGGAGAATCAATGTTCACTTCTAGCTTCTTTCCTCGTAGATTAATCATAGTCAAACAAAAGGTTCATATTCACTTTCTTCTTTTTTCAGCTCACTACCAAACCCTACCTTCCCACCCATTCTCTTCATTTTCCTTTATGGGTTTTTAATAGGACTCAAAATTTAATAAGTCCAATTAGAGCTGTCAAAACGGGCCACCCCGGCCCGTTAGGTCCTAGCCCGCATATTAAGCAGCCCGCACGGGTCAAATAAATGCATCAGCAGTCGCGTGAATGGAAGGGGCATATATACCAAAATGAAAATGTCATTTCTAACCTGCATGCAGACGAGTGGGAAGCATGGCTCAAGGGCATATTTGAGATTGAAAAATATTATTTTTATTTTATTTTGGTTACCCTTAGACATGTTGCACCCTAAGCTGAATTGAAGGGAGGGAATCGTCTTTTTAATTCCTAGTCTTGATATTGGGAAGATATTTCCTACCCTTTATGTCAACTTTCCGGAGTTTGATTTAATAAAAAGGGTGTCGGTTGCAGGAAAAAATTTATAGATATTGATGGAACTTTGGATCAGTTTTAATTAGTCCCGCGGTTAGCCCTATCTCAGCCCAAAAAGAGTGAGGGTTACTTTGGGCTAGGGCAAAAAATAACCCCATTATATGAGGGCTAAAGATGGGGCTTAACGGGCTGACCCGTGGGGTTCAATCCGTTTTGACAGCTCTAAGTCTAATGTAGCACTTTTTGGCAGTTTGAAGATCGTCAAGTTTTATGGTGGCTCTGCGATTCAGTTTTCCAATGTCGGACAAGTCATGTACGAGAAACTCATCAAGCTTCTAGAAGGTAAATCAAGAAAATTAGTCTCTTTCTCAACTTACTTTGCAATTTCCATGCCTTTGGAGGAAGAGAATAGTCTAGCTTTTGTTGAAATCAGAGGGAGAGGGTTTCGTTGAAGTCTATGGGCCTCTATTTCCATCTTTCTCAATTTCTTTCTTCACTACCTTAGGCGACTTTTGTTTTTTTAAAAGGGGGAAAAAAAAAAGAAGAAAAACAATGATGACGACTCTGTGACTCAACCAACTTGGTGATCAGGTATCAATCAAGTGATCCTGAGTGACACTCGAGTGCATGTTCATCATCTTCAAAAATCAACATCTCAATAAATTTGATAAAATTTCATGAACATTCTGATTAATGCTATAATCACTTATAATACTTATAAATGTTACTAATCTCATTTTTATATAATTTTTAGGTGATTAAACTAAGGATTAATTTCAAATTCAAGAAAAGCGAAAATCTTTCAGAAGCATTAAATGTGTAGCAAAAAGAAAGCCAACAGAAACATTGAATCTCATTAACTGCTACAATTACTCTCTAATGAACATATTTGAGTTCTCATAACGGTCATTAATGACAATCTACCTATAAATTCAAAAGCATTCAAGAAAAAGTATAAACAAAGCCAACAACAAACATTATGTAAGTGCTCTATCATTATGTAGGTCAAAGATTTGGACCAAGCCAATAGAACTATTGTGTGATGATAACTCTTCAACTATATCTTATTTTCTTTATAGTTTGTATCAAATTTATTTATTTATTTTTTTTTTAATCATCCAATTCACCTCTTGGGTGAAAGTTTAGTTAAAACAAATAGTTCCTAGGTCATGGCATTACATATGTGAACATGAATGACAAATGACATATGCTAGTAAGAGCAACCTTAATGAGAGCATACAACTAGGCTCACCCTCTTACAACTTCTCTACATCCCTACTTAGATCGCACCTAAAAGAAAAATATAGCAGCAATAAGATCCAAAGATCTTACTAACCATTGGTTAGTCTAAAATATACATGTGAACTGAGATCAAGAACATATGGTTCTTAAATCATGTTTAACTGACAATAATTTATTCATATTATTTTTTACATAAAACCTTTCACAAACTAGTTCTTAATTTACTTACCAAAACCCCCTCCCAAATAGGTTCAAAAACTATTGAACATCATAATTCCTTTTCTAAATATCTTTCACAAGAGATTTCGCAAAAATATGTCTCAACCTTGCTATGAAAAATAATTATCTAGAAGATTTATCATATTCAAGTCATAAATCTTGTTAATAACATATGACAAGCAAATGACTTGTGCGCATACCATCTTTATTTCCCCCGATCAGCCTTATGACAGTTGACTTGACTGGAGCCACAACTAACAAATCATATATCCATTTAACTAGAATACACAATACTCAAAATCATGAGGCCTCACCTAGCCAAGATCCTTATCTCGTCATGGTTTGAATTATTGTTGCCCTCCTTTTACAAAACCAAGGAGATGTCACTGTCCATCAAACCCACTTTAATTCCTGGCAAAAGGAAAAACACTAGAGACGGTGCCCTAAGAATCACCATTCACTGTACATCGAGTAGTGGCATATAACATGATGCTTATATACACAATAACTCGTATCACCACTCCACATCCATCCATGTGCATCAAGTACAAGTAATCACAATTATAGCATGTATATACAAGTTCCAAATCATGAGTATGGTTCCAAACATGATTTATCAAATAGTACATCCTCTCAATCATCATTAAGATAACAAATAGCATCATCTAAAATATATATCATCATTTCTAAACCATTTTGTAACAAACAATATTTCCATCATAACACACAAGCATCCTTAAATAGATTTCAAAATACATAATCATGGGTTCTAATACACACAAGCATACGTGAATAGTTTTCAATCTCATTAATATAAGTTTAGTCAAATAAACAATTCCAAATCAAACCCTCCATAGGTTACCTCCGCTCTAAACTTATTTTTATCAAAACTTGAATGTTTCCAATTTGCAAATAGCAAATAATTCAACTTCAACTTACACCATTGTTATACAATTCCTCATCAATTAAATTGTCAAACAAATAATTGATTTAATTGTATTGACTTCAAGTCTCCAACTTTGCCTTTAACTTCCAAATATCACTTTTAATAACTAAATCTTCAATCTAATGTCAAATCATATCTTTTCCGAATCAAAGTATCCCATTCGAACTAATAATTAACCTATAATTACTCAAATAGATCAAAATCCCTAATTTCTCCAATTTAAGGGTTCCAACCAAATACCCATTTTCATTTTACAGGCTTTAATAGCAGTCTAAACTAATTAAACCTCAATTCTACTTTCAATAAACATAACCCAACCTTGAAGCTCAAGTTTAATAAGTCAAACTATTATATCCGATCATAACATTTCTCTAACATTCAAACCCTAACCCTAAATCTCTCAAATAGTATAATATGCTAAACCAATTAAATATATATATTTATTCGCCTCTACAAGCTTATAGTCTCATTTGTTGAAACTCAACACTTGTTTCAGGCCCTAACATTCAAACTTGCTCTACTCCCAACAATATTTATACTTTTAGAAAGCTTTCAATGACTAAAAAGATATTTGTGAAATAAGTATTGTGGGTAGAAGAATTTTTTAGCATAAGATAGAGCTCAAAACCTTTTTTTTTTTTTTTGATACAGCCAGTGGAGGGGAGGGGGAGACAGGGCTCGAACCCTGGACAAGGGGAAAGGCCAACTCCTAAGGCTGGCCCTAGTGCCATCGCACTACGAAGCGCTTGGCAGAGCTCAAAACTATTTTAAAGCAACGTTAATTGAGGAATAGTGCTCCTCACGAGAAAGAAGTAGACGCCAAAGAAGTGAAAATGACGTGTGGTTCTGGTGTTTAAGAGTATGGAAAATTCTTTTCAAGTCTCAAGGGACTAAAAAAATGTTAAAAAAGTCCCAATGGAAATTCAGATGCCGGAAATAACAAAGTGCTCAAAAAGGAAGCAAAGGCACACAGAGTTTTTTTGCTAACAGCCTTCCTCAAAAGAAATAAATGTCACAAAATTCAAATGTTGAATTGAAAACAATAGTGAGGGTAAAGATTCACTTAATCCTTATCCCAATAAATAAATAATAATAATGATAATAAAATATTTCATCACAATCTTTCAATCAATATAATCACTCAATATCAATTTTGGTGGGAACGACAATCGTCCCACCAACATACTATTCCATATACTGTATGGCATAATCTTCTAGCTCATGGTGAGGAATAACCATCCAACCTATATTTATATTTCTATCCAATTCACATGCCAAATATCAATATAAATCGTGATGAGGAATAGCTGGTTCACCCATATATATCCACACACAGGCACACATAAACATTCTCACTATTGTTCCTCCATAAAAATAAATTATTCATTATTTTTTCAAAACATAAAGAAGATTTGAAATCAAATTAATTAATCAAAAAAGAGGTTGAAAGAAGGTAAATTTAAAAAATAAATAATAATAAATCTAATACTTTGAAAACAATGTCAAAAAAACAAGACAAAAATAAGAAAATATATAAACATTAATTTATTATAAAAAGTACAAGAAAGTGGGAGATAAAAGTATGAATTGAAATATCCACACTAACAAATGCCATCACGATAATTATGTCAAAGAAATTATAAAGTTCTCAAACAAAATGAATACGAAAGATGTATTTAGAAGTATTTAGAAATATCCACACTAACAAATACCTGGTGATGTATCGTAGCTACTAGCTAGCTAGACACAGATAAAAGAAGATGCAGTAATGCTTTGATTGTGAAACTTCAAAATCGTATTATATCTGAAGGTAGAATTAAAGAGGGCTGATGTAAAAGGAATGGAAGGAAAGGAGGGTGTACAAAGAAGGACTTGGCTTCTATCGGATGCAAATAACGTCCGCTGCAGTCTTTTGCGGAAAAAACGGTGCCGTTTTGGCACTTTGCTGATTTATTTGTTTTTTTTTGAAAAAATGTTTCAGGTACTGACTGGTAACGACTGACTAGCATTAAAAAGTAACTTTAAAATACTGACTGGTATTAAAAAATATCTTATAATCTCTTGAAAAGCTACTTCATGATCTTAAAAAAATATTTTATAATCTTGAAAAAATATTTTAGGATCTTGAAAAATATCCTACAGTATATTTTAATACCAGTACCCTAAAATATTTTTTCAAGGTATTTTATTCTGAAGTATTTTTTTAGTACCCTTTAGTACTCTAAAATATTTTTTAAAGATCCTAAAATAATTTTTTAATATTTTGACGTATTTTTTAAGTACCAGTTACTATCCTGAAATATATTTTTAATACCAGTTAGTACCTAAAACATTTTTTCAAAAAAAAAAAAAAAGCATCAGCAAAGCACCAAAACGGCAACGTTTTTCCGCAAAGGACCACAGCGGACGTTAACTGCACCGGATAGAAGCCAAATCCTACAAAGAAGTGATGAAGAGTTTTGAAGCTACCCTGTAGAAGCTCTGGCTACATGCAATGGCGGAGTCAGGACCGAAATTTTTTTTTAAGGAAAGTTTTAAATGTATTAAGATTGCATCGTTGACATTTTCTGGAAGAAAAAAAGTTTTGACAAGATTAGGGAACATGTTGTAACCTATAAGCTAGCTCATCTCAATGCTTCGTCTATCGAAACCTATAAAATTGTATCTTTTTTCATACCAGGACACTAAGCAACTGAAGCTATGATTTCCAATTTCAAAACAACTCGACCACAAGAAATCAAAGAATGAAGAATTATAATAACTAGAAGGTGAGGAAGCAAACCAAAATGCTAGCTTCGTCTTCAATTCATCACTAGAAGCACCCTAATTGTGCCTTTATAGAGAAAATGAACCTGATAAACAAAAAGAAAAGAGAAGACAGAAAATATATACAAATAAGACTCATTATCATGCTTTCACCATAGAGCAAAGGAATAAGATAATTATTTGGCACAAAGAAACATCAGCAGCCACTGTTCCTCTATTTTAACCATTAAAATAGTTGCTAGACATCTAAAGAGGTACAGCAACCTTCATTGAATTTTCATTTAGAAGAACCATCAAATTAAATAAAATCAATTCCTAGCCTCAATAAACAGCCTTGGCCGTGGCACACATAGACACATATAAATCATTTGTTCTGTGCCTAATGGTTCCTTGTTGTATACAGAATCCTCTTTGAGCTCATTGCTTTAACTATAGTCAACAAAAATTCATTTCTCCACACATAATGCTAGCCGATTTTCGGGGAGAAGAAAGAAGTATAAACTTAAATACCATCCTTCTAAAACACCAATTAAAATAGTTCTATTGTTTCTTCCACAAAGAAACCGAACATACACCTCTTGACAGCATCATTCAAAGGTTTTGAAAATCTTACATTGAAGAGCAAAACTGAATTACTATCTCACGGATCATCCAATCCTGATTTAGATATTCAAAATTTAGGATTATTTAGCAACAACTTTGAGTCAGTTTTCAGCCTATCAACAACTCAACTTAAAAAGCAAATATCATCCTCCTTAATTCTGAATTTTTAGTCTTAACCATCGCATAAAAATTCTCAAACATACTCATATAATCTTAACAGAGTTTCAATAACTAAAAATTCATACATTCGAACCCATGGATTGCAAGAATCATACATGTATATAACTCTTACGCAATCTATCTATTTCATCAATTTAAACCTTTCTGTGAGATTTTTCACAAAAGGAAACGAACATAACGCCTCTATACAAAAAGGGCAGATTCCAAAAATCATCTCTCCTAAACCCAAGGGGGGGGGGGTTTCCAAAAAAAGGAATTGGAGCGATGGGAAGAGGGAATTTGATTCTGATTTGAGAGGAAAAGGAACAAGTCGAGGCTGTACATTACATTTACAGGATAGGAGAGACACAGATCTACGGAAATTGGTAAAATCGAAGTAGAAAAGGAGAGACAAACCGCAATCGCTCGTCGCTCGATCTGGTTTGAAATCGCTGGAGTTGGAGGAAGGAACAAAGGTGGATGAAGAACCGGAGTTGGAGCCTTGGAGGAAGGAAGAGAGCTGGACGAAGCACAGTGCACAGACGGGAGAGAGAGTGAGAGGTGGAGATCGATGAAAATGGCCAAAAAAGACGGGAGAGTGAGTGAGAGTTGGAGATCGATGAAAATGGCCAAAAAAAAAAAACGAATAAAAGGAAGAAATGAGAGCTATGGAATAAAAGGATATAGGCTATGGAGAACTAACCAACTGAACAACCAGATCTATTGTAATAGAATTCCTTCACAAAATATATATATATTTTAAATTTTTTATGGATTCACTTTCCCCCATAAACATTAGGGTACCTCCGTCCCTAGCTGCATGAATAAGCGATTGATCTCCTATTAAGTTTAGGTTTTTAGGATTTTGTAGATATTTGAACCTAAAAGTCTTCATCATCATCTTCGTATCATTGTTGTTGTTATTATATTATTATTAAGAAATGCTTTTAGAATTAAAATAAAACTTTTAGATAACTTCATAAGATAACTTCTGATATGATAATCTTCTAACTTTTAGGAATGACTTTCTTTTTCTATGTTTCTACCTCCATCAACACACTAAACCTTCGTTACCGTTAGGTTAAAAATAGAAGAGGTCCTTGTAGTGGTTTGACAAATTTAATAGAAATAGCATTTTAGGGCTTTTTTTTTTTTTTTTTTTTTGCTCAGGACATTTTAGGGCCCTTTTGAAATGATACTTTTGCACTTAAAATTTGTTTATGGTGTCACTAGCTCTTTTTGAAGAAGAGAAAGGATATTTTTGCTACTTTATCCTAACTTTATTTGGTCAAAAGTTTGACCGAAGGTTCAACAAAGAGAAATTTAAAGAAAGTGGCTTTTTCGGACCATTTTAGAATCATCATAGGTATTTTTACATTTGAAATTTGTTTGTGGTGTCAATAGCTCTTCTAGGAAAAGATAAAGGGTATTTTTGCTCTGTTACCCTATTATATTTGATTGGAAAAATATGTTTTTGATATATACTTTTAGTCATTTAAGAAACTAAAAATAAATAAATTTCAATAAATATGATGAAAAATCAATTATAAATTTTATAATCTCAAAATTAATGAAATTTTTAATGTATTAGAATTTTAAAAAATTATAATTAATTTTCTGTTGTACAAAATTTTTTTGACGCACACATATTGGTTTAAATGATTCCAATGTTAAAAGAAGAGCATTGAGGTAAAAAAAAATTCAAAAGTAAAACTTAACAGTTAACTATTAGTTTGAGTGGATAAAAATAAAATCTTAAAATATAAAAGAAGTTTGTATAACATGCATTTTTAATTTTAAGGTAGGTTTATATTTGTTTTTAAAGTAGAGGGGGGTTTGTGCAATTAAGATAAAGTAGAGGGGTTGTTATAGTATTTTTACTCTAAATTAAATGAGGGATATTGCAATATAACAATGATACCAAATAATATCCATGAGACACTATTTGACAACTCGTGTATCCAAAACAATATATCTAATGAAATTTATATGATAATGACACTTAAGTGATAATACAAAAGGATTTAGTTGAAGATATGAAAAATGTAGAAAATCCTAAATAAAATATAAACTCCAAAGAAAAGAAGTAATGGACTCAAAATGATTCTAAATGGACTGGTCTTCTTTGGCAAGGGGTAAAGAACGGATTGGTCTTCAAGTATTGTATTTTTTGTAAATTCAAACAAGTCACATTTTAGCGCTTCATCAATCGATAATTGTTTTTTTTTAAAAAAAAAAAATACAAGTTTAAATATTAGAAAATCCACTTATTAGTAAAGGCAAAAACTATATAAGATCATACTTTTTAATGTCTGTTTAGTGTATATTAGACAAGGTTATACATATTATACTTGTTAATGTTACTTGATCATTCAGTTCTCCCCGCGCACACGTGTGGGAGTCAAGTTCTCTCTACTGAGCGTGAGAGTGACTGAGGGTCGGAGGTACGGCGGAAGGTCGGCGACGGTGCACGGAGGTTCGGAAGGGTGATTGGAGTTCCTTGATTGGAAGGTGCGTTTGTTCAGATTCGTCGTCTCCATGGATGACGGCCAAATTTCCTCGCCGATCATTTGGAAGAAGGTGAAGGTTGAGACTATTCTGATTGGGAAGGTTTTATCAAGCAGATCTTACTCGCGGTCTGCAATTGAAGCTATTCTACAGAAAGCCTGGAATCTTCAGGTTGGTTTAGAAGTCATCGAGGTCTCAGTTAATGCGTTTTTGTTTCGATTCTCTGAATGCGATGAGTATAACAGAATTCTACGAGGTCATCCTTGGTTCATTAATGGCAGCCTGCTCAACCTTATGGAGAGATCAAAATTCAGATCGTGTGAAGAATTTGAATTCAGTCGTTGCCCTATCTGGATTCAAATGCACAATGTACCGATGGAAGCATGGTGCCTAGATAACGCTATTACGATCGGAGGTCACGTTGGAGAAGTAGTGCTAGCGGAGGATCCACAGTATAATGGCAGGTATCTTCGTAATTTTTTAAGAGCTAGAGTTGTGCTTGATCTGCGTAAGCCTTTAGCATACGGTTTCTGGCTCCCTAAGCCGGATGGAAGTAGAGACTGGATAGCAATTCGTTATGAAAAGCTTCAGAACTTCTATTATGCTTGTGGTAAAATCGGTCATGATATTCGTAATTGTCGTTCTGAGCGTCTGATGTCAATAGCTAATCCTACTGAACCAAGGTTTGGGCCGTGGATTACTACGAATGCGTGTCGTGTATGGGAGGAGGTCCTTGTGGTGGTGCGTTCGGATTGGGAGGAAGCTGCCTATTATAAAAAGAAAAAAGATGAGGCAGATCTTAGAAGGACGAAGGAGTTTAAGCATAAGGGAGATAAAGAAGCTGCTGTAGAGGAGGATGACCTGTTTTTCATTAAGGTGCGAAATCCTCCAGGGGGAGAACGAAATAAGGAAGCTGTTAGAAGCATGGTGGGGAGGAATGAGGGGGTTAAAGTGAGTGAAATTATGAACAAAATCCTTACGGATGTTAACAGCAGGAAGCGGCCTATGCCACCAGCAGATGAAGATAGGATAAGAGTGGTTGAGGGATTCAAGGCACCTAGTGAAGCTGGGGAGGTGGCTGAGGAAGGACTTCTCGGGCATACTGAGGTGTTAAATGACTGTCAGTTGAAGGCTTCGGAGGTTGATTTGGCGCAGCCGATGAATGGGCAAGAGGTGAACCCGCTAGCAATGGTTGTATATGATGGAGAAACCTTAAATGAGGTCATTGGTGGATTAAATAAACTTGGCTTGAAGAGGAATGCAGAGGTGGAGCTGTTGCCTTTGACGCTCAAAAGGAGGAAAATCATTAGGGATAATCCATGTTCTCCCAAAGCTGTAATCTCCAACTATGCAGCAAGCTTAAAGAGGGTTAAAACACGAATGAGGAAAGCTACAAAGAGGATGAAGAGAGATGAGAAGGAGAATTTGCTAGAGGGCGTACTAAGCCCAGATGAAGGCATGGAGGATTCACTGGATACTAGACCTCTGGGATCTGAGTTTGTCTTCAAAGCTAAGAGGGGTAGGAGGAAGAAGACTGTGTCTGAAGGTGCTGGTGGCTGGCCTTTAACAGCCACCAAGCAGCCATGAAACTACTTTCATGGAACTGTCAAGGCCTAGGAAGAGCCTTGACAGTCAAGAATTTACGGGACATGGTGAAAAAGTTCCGTCCCTCTATAATCTTCTTAATGGAAACCAAGATAAGCTCAGTGAAGGGTAAGAAAATTAGAGAAAAATGTGGATTTGATCAGGAATTGTATGTGGATCCGTTAGGCCTTTCGGGAGGGCTGTCGGTGTGGTGGCATAGTGCTGTTTCAGTGTCGGTACTGTATAAATCAAAGAATATTATTCACACTGTGATTGAGTCTGACTGTTTGGATGTACCTAAGTTTGTTTCTTTTGTTTATGGGCCTCCTAAGGAGCGGGATAGACGCTTGGTGTGGAATTCAATGCAAATGTTGGGGTCTGGTATTAATGAAGCTTGGCTGGTAGTGGGAGACTTCAATGATCTCTTGTCCCAAAGTGAGAAAGAGGGTGGAAATCCAAGATCTATTAGGAAGATCATCAACTTCCAAGGCTTGCTATCAGATTGCAGCCTCATAGACCTTGAGTTAAAGGGGTCTCAGTTCACCTGGTACAATAAAAGAGGGGGGGATATTATTAGAGAAAGGTTGGACCGTGCCCTGGGAAATGTAGAATTCAGGGAAACGTTCTATCATACGGTGGTCTTTCATGTGGATCCGATAGGCTCTGATCACCATGCCCTGTTGGTCGATTGCTGCTATCATGATGTTAAATCGCCTAAACCTTTCAAGTTTGAGGCAATCTGGACCCAACATGAGGAATTTTTACAAACTGTGGAGAAGGGCTGGGGTGATGTTGTAGGGGTGGCTGATGACAAAATCCTGGATTTAATTCGTAGACTTGATTCTTGCAGGAGGAAGCTGATGGTGTGGAGTAAGAGGGAGTTTCCCAACTTCAGGAAAATAATTGAGCAGCTAAGGAAAAGCTTGGGCAGCTGTTATGATGGGGCCTTCACTGAAGCAAAGATGCTGGAAGCTGAGCGTCTAGTGTGCCAGATTGAGGAGACTTGGGATAAAGAAGAGTCTTATTGGTGGCAAAGGTCAAGAATAGCATGGTTGAACTGTGGGGACAGAAATACGAAGTTTTTTCATGCTAGTGTTATTCAAAGAAGACAGCGAAATAAAATTCTGAGGCTGAAAGGTGATAATGGAGTCTGGTTAGAGGAGAGGGAACGGATTAATAAAACTTTCAGTGACTTCTATAGGGGATTATTCAGCTCGGTTGGTGCAAGACCCATGGATCAAGCTCTGGCGTATGTGGAAAAGGTAGTCACTGTGGATGATAATACAGAGTTGCTGAAACCTATTACAAATCTGGAGATTGAGGAAGCTGTTTTTCAACTGAACTCCAATAAAGCACCTGGTCCTGATGGCTTCTCAGCCCTTTTCTACCAATCGGCTTGGAAGGAAGTAAATAAGGAAGTATGTGCCATGGTTCAAGAGTTTTTTGGTGGCAACGTTGTTTTGAAGGGGATTAATTCCACGGATATTGTGTTGATTCCTAAAATTGATAAGCCTGAAGGAGTCCATCATTTCAGACCCATTGGTTTATGCAATGTATCCTACAAGATCATTGCGAAAATCATGACAACTAGGATGAGGAATCTAATGTGTAAAATCATCTCGCCTAATCAAAGAGCCTTCATCGCTGGACGAATGATCCAGGACAACATTTTAATCACCCATGAGGCTTTTCACTACCTAAAGAACAAGAAAACAGGGAAGAAATGGGAGTTGGCCCTAAAGATTGATATGAACAAGGCTTATGACCGTGTGGAGTGGGATTTTCTGGTTGAAGTGATGTTGAAGATGGGATTTTGCAGCGAATGGGTAGGCTGGATTAAGCAATGCATTTCATCCGTGGACTTTAATTTGAAGGTGGATGGACATAATGTGGAATCCTTTACTCCGGAGCGTGGTGCTAGGCAAGGCGACCCGTTGTCACCGTATATGTTCATTATTGCATCCGAGGTATTGTCTCTTATGCTTCAGTATCACATTGATAGGAAGGAACTGAAAGGAGTGAAACTTGCTAGTAGAGCTCCTGTTTTATCACACTGCTTCTTTGCTGATGATGCCATTTTATTTCTGAATGCTGATGAAATGAATTGTAAAGTGCTGAAAATGATCTTAGATGTCTATTGTAAGGCCTCGGGACAGGCAATTAATCTAGAGAAGTCAAATTTATTTTTCTCTTCTAACACTCCTGTGAGAATTAAGCAAAGAATCTCTGCATGCCTTGGAATTAAATTCTCAGATCAGTCAAGGAATTATTTGGGTCTGCCTATAATATGGGGGCGGTCAAAAGCGGCTGCTTTGGCTTGTGTGCGAGATAAGATTGGGTTGAAGTTGCTAGGATGGAAACAGAAATTACTTACCTTTGCTGGTAGGGAGATCTTGATTAAAGCAGTGGCCAACTCAATCCCCACCTACCCTATGTCCTGTTTTCTGTTCCCTAAGAAAACTTGCATGGAAATTGATCGGTTGGTCTCCAATTTTTGGTGGGGACAAAAGGGTGATGAGGGAACTATTCATTGGAAAAGTTGGAAACGGCTAGCCACAAGAAAGAGCGAGGGGGGGATGGGCTTTCGGGATCTTCTTTGCTTCAACAAGGCGCTTTTGGCCAAGACTGCATGGCGGCTGCTTGATCAGCCTAGGGATCCATGGTGCAGAATTTTGAAGGGCATTTACTTCCCAAGAGGGAGTTTTCTTACAACCAGAAAAGGGAGGCATGCGTCTTGGGGCTGGGCAAGTTTATTAGAAGGCAGAGATTTATTATTGAAGGAGCTTTGTTGGAAGGTTGGGGATGGTAAATCTATCAACATCTGGTCAGACCAGTGGATTTTGGGCTTGCCAGGTCGTAAGCTCCAACAAGGGTCTGATCTGGAGGATGGTGACAGAAGCAGGGTGGCTGATCTCATTGTTAATGGCCGATGGAACCTCAATTCCATTGCCACCAGAATCAGCCCTGAAGAGCGTGAGTTGATACTAAAAATTCCAATTTCCCCTACTGCAGGTGCTGACCAGGTGGTGTGACTAGCTAGTAGAGATGGTTGTTATACAGTCAAAACAGGTTATTCAGTAGCAAGAGGTAACATGGAGGGCGAAAAAGTTAAAGATCCAGGCATGTCTTTTTCGGTACCCAAATCTCTGTGGAAGAGCATCTGGAAGGTTATGGCTCCTCCTAAAGTTCAGCACTTTCTTTGGCGATTAGGATCAGGTGCTATAGCTACGAAGGATGCTCTCTTCAAACGTAAGTGTTCACCATCTCCTATTTGCCCTATCTGTTTAACTGATAGAGAAACCATAGAACATCTACTATTTTTATGCCACTGGACTAAAAAATGCTGGTTTGGAAGTGCTTTGGGTCTTAAATTCAGCAAGTGGTCCATGAAGAGATATGAGGAGTGGCTTTGTGACATGCTTCATGGGAAGGAAATTTTAGATGATTATGGTAAATCTCTGTTTGCACTGACTTGCTGGTGGATATGGAAAATGAGGTGCAATTGGGTTTTCAGAAATGAAGTACCTGATGCTGCAAAATTGGTTAAGCTGGTGAGCATGCAGGTTGAAGAGTTCTGGAGGTCAAAGGCCAAGGTGGGGGGAGATTCTTCTAGGAAAATATATGAAGAGGTTGCTGTGAGAGATATAAAGTGGGAGGCACCCCCTACTATGTCAATTAAATTCAACATTGATGGTTCATTTAGGGAGGCATCAGGTGGCGCGGGGATTGGTATTGTATGTAGAGATCATAATGGAATTTTTGTTGGTGGGTTGGGCAAGGCTGTGAAGTCAGAATCTGGTTTTATGTCTGAATGTCTTGCCTTGAAAGAGGCTTTATTGCACAGGAATAAATTTCAGAATCATAAGGTGATAATAGAAACTGATTGTGATTCTTTGTATAGATTGATTAGGAAGAAATCAGTAGTTGGCTGTGATTGGCAGTGCAGGGATTTATTGACTGAGATCCTTGGGTTGTTGGAGAACATGGTGGACGTGTCTTTTTCCCTTGTGTCCAAACAAGGTAATAAAGTTGCTGACAGTTTAGCAACTGATGCCGCAAGGTTGATGCATCAGCTTTCATGGCTGAATAGTGCTCCATCTTCCTTAAGCAAGTTTTTACTCCATGACTCCAATCCATCCATGGAAATCTGTGTTGATAGGAATAAAGCAAAGGACAGGGAGGGTGTGGGCTGACAGTTGAATGTCGTTGCTCAGTAGCTGATATTTGATAGTTTTGCTGTTTTGCTGGTTTGTTACAGTTTGGTTTTGTTCTTCAATATATGTAGTTTCATTCTTTCCTTTTGTGAGCTGCGTGTTAGGTTGAACTGTTAGGTGTTTTTGAGAGTTTCTTGACTACGGCTATTAGTGCATGTAATTCTTGTTTTGTTATTAATAAAATTGACTTTTTCGGGCAAAAAAAAAATGTTACTTGATCATTCAATGGTAGATTGTGATGCTAAATTATGTGCAACTTAAGACCACACCTCAATGGCTGTTTGCATCACTAAGGGCTTGTTTGGTATGAGAGAAGGATAGAGAAAGTGAGCAGAAAAGGAAAAAAATTTAAAATTGATTTTAAAAAAAAGAGAGAAAATGGGTTTAAAAGTTTTTAATTGACTTTAAATTTTTTTTTATCTTACATTTTCTCTTTATTAACTTTTTGTAACCCCACTAAGGGCTTGTTTGGTATGAGAGAAGGATAGAGAAAGTGAGCAGAAAAGGAAAAAAATTTAAAATTGATTTTAAAAAAAAGAGAGAAAATGGGTTTAAAAGTTTTTAATTGACTTTAAATTTTTTTTTATCTTACATTTTCTCTTTATTAACTTTTTGTAACCCCACTTCTCTTTTTTTTTTTTTTTTAAATCAACTCAAAAAAATTTTTCTTCTCCTCCAAATCCTTCATATCAAACAGACCCAAAATGATGTGAAGTAGGGAAACTCTGCTTAAGAATTTATAGACTTTTACTTTATTACCTGCCCGAGCAACTAACGAATGAATTCTCTTTTTCACCCTCCACTTGTTTACTTTTCCTTTACCCTTCTCCACTCTTCATCACCGTTGATCAAAATTTGGGAAACTTTGCTCAATAACATATAAACTTTTACGTCAAAAGAATTATCTTTTTTACATTTTTCCTTTTTTATTTCTTCTTCACCCTCTCCTCTACTCTTCAACACCACCGTTACATCAAACTTTCAATGGTCCAGTTTAACATTTTATTAAAAAATATTATTCCCTCCGGTTTTAATTATAAGACCTAATTGACTTTTTTCAAAGAGATCAAGGAAGCTAATTAAATTACTTTAAAGTATTTTTATTTTTATTTTTTGAATTAATATATAATATAAGGATATATAACATATGAAATGATTAAATAACTTATTTAGCTTTCTTTATCTCTCCAAAGAAAGTCAACTAGGTCTTATAATTAGGACCGAGGTAGTATTATAATTTTAAATAAAAAAATTGATATATAAATTTAAAGGGATAGGATATTGTCACTACCAATTTTATGTTACTACCATTCTTTTACCGTTGGATCAGAATCAGGGGCGGAAGCACGTTATGGCCTGCTAGTGCCATGGCCCCAGCTGGCTTTCTAAAATTTTTTAAAGTATATGAATTAATTATATGATATTTTATTTTGGCCACTAATTTGGCCCCAGCTAATTTTTTATTAAGGTCCCAACTTGTCTTCTAAAATATCTTAAAATATATGTATTTATTATATGATATTTTATCTCCCTCATTTCATTTCATTTCTTTTTCTTTTTTCCTTGGTTTCTATCCTTCCACACGTGAGTCTGACAAGGATTCGATTTTTCTATTCGATTTTTCTTCTCTCCCACGTTTGCTTATAGTTGCCTTCTCTGACTCCTCAGTGGCTCAGTCCTCTAACGGTCATGGTCACGGCTCTCCACTCCAGTACTCCACCGTCAGTCTCCCTCTTCCTCCGACGAGGTCCAATGTCCGACGAGGCGATGACCAGTGGCGGAACACCAGCGACGACCAGTGCTCTACTCTCCATCTCCTCAGTCTCCGACGGCGACGAGCTTGGCGAGTACCAATGGCGGAACCTTTCGAAGAAGTGAAGAACACCTTCGAGCTTCAGTTCTGCCATTGCGACCGCCGACCAGGACACCAGGTATTTGGTTATTTCACTTATTTGAATGCCATTATGATGCCAACTTTGATTCTTTGAAAGGCTTCATTCCAGCAATTTTTAATTTCTATAATTCTATTTCGATTTTGTTGTATGTTTGGGTGATAAAAATGTTCTGGATTGGTGATAATTCCTGAAAATTTTTTGGCCCAGGCTAAAAAAATTTGCTGGTTCCGCCACTGATCAGAATCTTATTTACATTTATCATTTCTCTCTCTTATTGAGATTTTAATCCAACGGTGAAAAAATGATAGTAACTTGGTAGTGACATAAAATTGATAGTGACAATATCCTTTCCCAAATTTAAATTGCTAAATTTTCATCATAATAGATCGCAACTGATGTGGAAAAAAGAAAACAACTTTACTTTATAATAATGGTCTTCATAAATGAGCGGTTCATATTAAATTTGACCAATTTTTTTTATCTATTTATATCTATAACTATAACAATATCCATTTTCATAAATGTTAATAATTAAGATTTTAATCCAATAGTGATACTAATAGATGAGGGCGAATGCGGGGTAAAGAAGTGGAAGGGTAAGGGAGTGGATCATTTCCCACGCACGGACCCCGGGTTTCAAGTTAGTATCTCCATTACAAACAAATATATTCTGAACCGTTAGATAGTACAAACGGACAAGATTACGGCTGTAGAGAGGCTGGAGGGACACGGCGCTGGAGAGGATCAGCATGCATTTACTCGCTTCACTTGAGTTCGGAGACGGGGCTGTCATTTGTGAGGGCTACAGTAGTTCAAAGGCTTTGAGAAGGTTTAAGACTGCGACTGGCGGTGAGCAATATGGCTTGGATGCAGCGAATCATTAGGACAAATTTGGTGTCAACATTATCTCCTTCTTCACCTTATTCCCCTAGATTCTTCTCCAAATCCACTCCATACATCGGTAATGCTTCCTTTCTTTCCCTGCCAGTTTATCTCCATGTTTCATTTTCATTCACTATTTGATTTACCCAAGACAAATAATCAGATAATTTTGGTAATTATACAAGAGGCCCTGGGGATGCGTAAATTTTAGATTCGTGATAGCTTGTCTGTTCAAAATCTGATATATATTTTTTTTTCTTTTTTTAATCTCTTGCACCACATAGCGTTAGTCTGCCATTCATTTGTATAAATGGGGATGAGGGTTTCATTGTTTTCTTGTTGAGTTTGTAGTACTTGAAATAATAGTGTTTTAAGCCTTTCCCAGGATTTGCTATTCTAGAATTAAATAAATGACCATGCTTCTTCGGTCTTAAAGTGTCCTCACGTAGTTGAGCAAAAAAAAAAAAAAAGTGTCCTCACGTATGGATGAGTGTAATTGTTTGATAAGTGACAGACCTATTGGATAGATAATAATGTTGTTTTAATGCTTGCTGCTGCAGCAAAGGTTGGAATCCCTGAGTTTCTAAATGGAATAGGGAATGGAGTTGAATCCCATGTTGCTAAGCTTGAAACAGAAATCAGTGACTTCCAGAAGCTTCTTGTCTGTCGTACCCTCAAGCTCAAGAAGCTGGGCATTCCTTGCAAACATGTAATCCCAATCAAATCTTTGCTTGCTTTCTTTTCTTGGTGATACAAGAACATTCTATCATTTGCAAAAGCACCTATGCATATGCCTTACTATTCATGCATATATGTCATGTCATGTCAATGACCGATGTCTTGTGCCTATAAGATATTTCTAAAATTATTGAGAATTTCTCTTAATACGTTTGTCGCTAAACTTTCATTATTGTCTGTATTTTTTGTACAAATTTATGAATTTATCCTATATTTTGTTTCTGTTAGTTAGATCCTTTATTTTTTTCCTTTGGCCAGTGTCATTATTGAAATCTTAATATTTTTGTTCTCCCATCGAATGCCATTTAATTTGGACAGTTCAGCTTCTTGTGAACTTGATCCTTTATGTCTAGCTCCTTTTTATATGTAAATTGTCTTAGAATCTGTTAGCTTCGTCTTTTTTACTTTTTCTTTTCTTTTCTTTTCTTTTTTTTTTTTGGTATAGAATCAATACTTACCCAATTTTCCTAGCAACTATGCCACTATCACCTTCCTAATCTCCCTTGACGACATTTGTTATACTGCAAAATCATTTCCCCGGTATATTGCTGGTACCATTTGATGGTATGATTATGCCCTGGAGCTATGCTTCATGTATTTTTTGTTTTCCTTTTCACATCAGCACTTTATTGGATTATAGATGAATAAACAACTGGAATCTGGATTTTATCTTTATTGATGTCAACTGTTATTTTGGTCCGCTGCAAAAAAATAGTTGAAAATCTCACTTGTGCAGCATATTCTACATTGTATTCCTATTTTGCAAGTCATTTACTTACTGTCGATTGGAAGGAAGTTGCTGATAACTCCCTTGTATGTAAGTTGAACTGACTTAAGTTTTCAAGCAATTGATTCTGCCTAGCATTTAGTAGAGCTCTTGGTTTTACATAAGTAAAATGTTCTTCCTCAAGGTACTATATAGCATTTACCTTTATTGACTTTGTCATTGATAGAATACCGCGTTTGTTTTAATATGGTTATCTAACTAGGTTAGATTCAATTCAAGTATTATTAGGCTCAATTGAAGGTGACTCTCTCAAAAGGCATTTTCTGCATTACATGACTTGAACTTGAGACGTCGTGTTTAAGAGGCCAAAGCCCGTTCCACTAAGGCCAATGTCTGTTACCATGACTTATATACACTAGAAAGAAGAGAAAATTTGGAGGGAACAGTGATGGTTCTGTTATAAAGAATAGCTTCCATGCTATGTCGTCAATGATCTTTGGGTTAATTTATATGTCAATTTCTCTTGAGGATGTGGTGTTAATTTCCTAACAGTTAGTAAGCTCAGATGTCATTGTAATATATATGTACTGAACTGATTATTAGGGAACCGATCTGAGCTACTAGGATTATTACTCAGACCTTCAATGGGAGATTAGATTCTCTCTGTAGCTTTTTTCTGTTAAATTATTCAAACCTATTTGAAGAGCAGTAACTACCTAGCTAGTTAAACACGCTGCAGGGATATGACCATTTTATCTTTGGTAGGATCGGAGGTTTTGTGATGTTTCCACTATCTTGTTTTAGTAAGATGCCTTTTAATTGATATTCTTTTTGGATCATGAGACATTTAAATATGTGTGGGCCTATACACTCTTGTAACTACTAGTTTCTGGTTTGCAGAGGAAGTTAATATTGAAATATGCACACAAGTACAGGCTGGGATTATGGAGGCCACGAGCTGAACTGATCAAATCATAATCAGTTTCTTAATGTCTTTTCCTTGTCAAACCTGGAGTTCCCGGTGCGCCAATATGTGATTGCTGGATTTTGCATCTTCTGATACTACCCAACTTCTTCATCCCATTCCGATCTTGTGGATAATTTTTCGTATCTGCACCAATGAAACAAGATCTAATTAACCATCTTTGTAATTGTATGATTTTTTTTTTTTTTTTTTCTGGGGGGGGGGGGGGGGGGGGGTTCAAATGGGAGACTCAAGGATTGCAAGATTCTGTAATGCTTCATTCATTTATTCCGTGATAGCTATGATAAAATTCAGTGGATGCTCTTTAATTTTGCAGTCATATGCATCCCTTCCTAATTGTTCCATGATTGATCAGATCTAGTAACTTGATATAGTTGAATTATGAAAGCGTGAAGAGAATATGATTGTGTCATTAGCATATTTTATTGTTAACTAGAGAATACCGGACCCCTAATATATGTTAAATTTTAATTCAAATGTCAAACTTCTTTGAGTTGCTTGCTTGGGTATGTTTGGATTAACTTTTGGAAAATGACTTTTACGATTTACAATGTAAGTGTGAGAGAAAAGTTGTCCCAGCTTGTAGAAACTACGGTTTCAAAGTTATCCAAATAAAATAAGATTTTTTTAAAAAAAAAAAAAGGGGGAGGGGGGATTATAGTGAAGGGTGATTCGTCATCATCATTATTTTGCTAATGGGGTCGCAGCGGCCAACATTTTACACGTTTATTACAAACTTCAATTCCCTTTCAGAATGACAAAGAACGAAGTAATATCGACAAGTTAAACTTCAATCAACTTTGACACACAAAATATAAGAACGAGATGTATACATATCCATCTATACACAAACACGTATATCATTATGCTTAATCAATTTCAGTGAAAAAAGAATATTCAGGTGATGATCCAGTGTGTTTGGAGCCCTAATTGAATATGAAAAAGTGTCTTGGTGCTTTTAGGAAATTTTGAGATGTTTGGATCAGATTTTGCCCCATCTAACTTATGAGCCAAAATTTTCTTAAAATGTTAAGCTAAGATGAAGGTGCCTAGTTTGTTTAGATTAGCGGTACTAGAAATGTCTTTTCTTCAATATGTGTTTTGCAAATTTAAATTAGGGTAAAAATCATATAGAGTAACGTGATTTATGTGATTTATGTTTCGATTAGCGTTGAAAGAAGTGGTTTCTTTTTAATTAATACATGTTTAAATAATTATTTTGAAATGCAAGGTTATAAATATAAAAGAAATTTGAGGTAAGAGATAGAGAACAAGAGCAAGAGAGAAAGATGAGAGTAATTCTCATTCATTTGTGTGTATAATTACAATACTTGTACAAGGCCTCTACTTATATGCCTTCAAGAGTCTTACACCAAAAGTCACAATTAATAAAAACGACTTGGAGAGCAACTTGGTGAATTGGCTTGGATATGAGTCAATAGACATTCACATAATTAATATTCATAACACTCCTCATTAGATGTCTATTATGAATGTGCCTCACTATAAACATTTATAGGAAAACACAGTGAGATAAACCCTAAATAGGGGGGGGGGGGGAGTACAACATGTATCGACTCCCCCTCATGACAACGTCAGTTGAGATCTTTGAGTCTCCAATGACCAATGTCATAGACAAGATTTTCAAAGATTGTAATTGGAAGTGACTTAGTGAATAAATCTGTTAGATTTTCACTTGAACAGATTTGTTGGATATCTATTTCACCATCCTTTTGAAGGTCACGACTGAAGAAAAATTTTGGTGGAATATGCTTCATTTTATTGCCTTTGATATTTTCTTCTTTAAGTTGGGTAATACATGCAATATTATCCTTATATAAGACATTGGGGTCATTTTTCCTAAAGATAATTAAACCACAATTGATACATATGTGATGTATCACTGACCTTAACCATACACATTCTCACTTGTTTCATGTATCGCTAGAATTTCTGCATGGTTAGATAATGTGGTTGATATAGTTTGTTTCATAGATCGCCATGACATAGCTGCACCTCTACATGTAAATAGATAGCTTGTTTGTGATTTATCATCATGTGGATCAGACAAAAATGCAACATCTGCTTGACCAATCTATTCATGCTTGGATACTGTTGAGTAGGATAACCACATGTCCATAGTGCCTCTGAGGTAACGAAGAATGTGCTTCACTCTATTCCAATGTTTTTGTAATGGTGAAGAACTATATCTTGCTAACAAGCTAATAATAAATGATATATCAGGTTTTTTGTGATTAGTGTAATTTCTTGAATTTTGGGCCTGGAAACTTAACGATAAGCCTATATCACGTGGATGACTAAGCCTAGTTCAAAAAGTGTGACATCCCAAATTTTGGAATCAGAAGGATCAGAGTGAAAAGGGATTTCCCTTAATGCTAGCAGATTAGGGCTTTTGGAGGGTAGTCAGTTTATGACATACTTTTGATTAAGCAAATGATATCCAATGAATATGAAACTTTCCAGATTTTAAGTATACATGATAGTATTTAATTTGATATGTCATATAGGTCAAATGGACTTATACATAATGAGTTATGAATTTTTGAAGTTAGGTATTAAATCTGAAATGTTTTCTAGACCAATGTGTAATGATTGATGATTTTAGAACAGATTACATGTGTTTGACCATGGGAGGAGTTAGACTTATAATGGTCACATAGCCCTTGGAATCACTGTAATTGGATATGAGTACATGAAGATATGAATTTTTAAAGTTGATTGAAAATTCTACTAGTTGGACTCTTGTACGAAAATGAGTCTTGTAGAAGGGTAAAACGGTCAAATGAGATTAGTAAGGTGTGTATCTCACATAGGGTGTCACCTCACCTCCTCTTAACTTGCTTTCCATGCCACATGACTTGCTCTCCAAGCCATTCCCTTAGCTTATTCAAGAAGCCACCTTTCTTTTTCTTCGCCTTGTCCAATAAACCTTTGACCCTCTTTATTTTATTTCTCTCATTTGGTCACTTACGCCATGTCGGCCAGGATAGAGAAAAGATAGGATGAGATTGAAATAAAAGAGAAAGAGAGAGATGGAGAAGGAAAGAGGAGGAGAGGAGGAGCCTGAAGCCGACCTTTCTAGCTTCCAAGGTCTTCTCTAATGTTGTTCCTCTCGGTGAGCAACACTTCTACAGTTTCAAATTCTTTATTAGAGGTGTTTGATGCCGTTTACAAGGTGGAGGTACCACTGAAATCAAGAACTGCCTATGAAATCGAGTAGAGGTACATGCAAGCTCTAATTTGAGCCGTATATCATGATGTTTTCCTAAATTGTTTTGTGCCCTGATTTTTGGCCAACCTTATTTTGGTATAAAGAAGTATGATTTTGCTAGTTTCGATGCTTCCAATGAGTTCATAATGAAAAATTGTGCGGAACAAAGGTGAGAAACTGATCTTAGAAGCATCAATAGAGACAACGAAATTTCTGGCAAAAAAACCCCAATGTTTCGGCTTGACCAGGGTACAAGGAAGGGATGTGATTTTTTTTTTTTTTGGTCTCCAATGGATTTATTGGGCAAAATTGTGTGAGAATAGGTTGTTGATATGATTTAAGAAGGGTTGGATTGAAAACCCAAAGAATGAAGTTAATATAATAATGCTACCAGATTCATTTTTTGGAAGCAATCTGTGTGTATCGTGCTTTTGACCAACCAAATGATGTCCAATGGTGATGAAACTATGCAAGATTTAAGCATACATCCTAATATTTAATTTGATCGGTAAGATATGAATCGTTAAAGTTTAGGCACTGAAACTAGATTGAATTTTCGACAGTTTGGTTATTTGGTGATTCCAAGAATGTTCTACATTCAGTTGGCTAGGGCATTGTTTTTCCCTTAATCTGAACTTAGTAAAGGTCGGTTAGCCTCTAGAACCACCTTAATTGGGTCTGTGTGGATTTAGTTATGATTTTTTAAAGATAAGTGAAAAACAACCGAATCCATCATCCACCCGTTTTTTTTTATTTCGGGGTACGGTCATAAAACCCCCAAGGGGCCATAATCACCAACGCAATAATCTAAAAAACAAACAGCCCCCACCCAAAAACAAGCGGGCCCTCCCCAAGTTCACAGGTACAAAAAAGCACTAAACTTGCCCAGCCTCAACCTCAAATTTTGAAACGCACTTGGGGAAAGAGTTTCCCTTTCTTCACGGATTCACTGTCCTGGTTCCTTGCACAATAATTATTTAACTCACTGTAGCTCCCATCTTAATGTGGCTATCATTTCCCATTCCATTGCAGTTATTTAGCAGGGATTCAATGTGCTTGATTTCCTTTGGAATTGATGCTGTAAGGACCTGAGGGACAATTCCATTATCAGTTATTGTTCATATAAGAGAGCACGCAACCCAAAAAGAATATATGATATACCACCTCTAGTCCATAATACAAGACATATATGCTAAACAACTACTTTGTAGATACTAAGATAATAAGTTAGTTATTTATAACAAATATTTATTGATTTTCCTAAAATACCCTCTTTAATCATGTGCATTAAAACTACATTGATAAAAACTCTATATTTGGAATCAATAAGGATATTTTGAAGAAAAAATTATACACTTGACAATGGATTAATATCTTACATTTAAAATCAAAATATATATCTTATCTAGTTCTTATATTTAAATTTAGAGGGAGTGCTAATGTTGAGCCACAATTTGTTAAAATTATAAGATGCATAAAGCATGTTAGAGTTGACCAAAAAAAATAAAGCATGTTAGAGACTGACATACTTTACTGTGACTCCATAGTCATAAAAGAAATGTAGACGTAAATCTATGAGCCTGGTTCAACCGCATTGCATACCTCCAATGTTAATCATGATTGCATTATCAGGATCAGAATATTTGGTTACTTTTTAGCATGGTAATAGAATTTACCATGGTAATCCTCATTCATACCTCCCCCCATTCACTCATTACCACCCCATTGTATGGTTGAAAAAGTCCAGTTTACCCTTTAGCTTCATTTATCTTTGTTTCACTTGTCTCATTTCACATCACACTATGCCACGACCACCACCACCACTACCTCCTCCACTGTCGTCGTGGCCACCCTTGCTCCCGCCACCTCCACCTCCACCTCCACCTCCACTATTGCCTCTGCAACCGCCACAACCTCCTCCTCCACTGCCACCACATCCACCATTGCCATATCACCACCACTACCTCCACCACCACCGCGGTTGCCACCGCCACCACGTGCTGCTGCCGCCACCACTACCACCTCCTCCACTATTGAAGCTGTCAGCACTAGCCATCAACACTGCCACATCACTGTTACTGTCACCTCCACCACCACAACCATTGACATCAAACGATCCTCAGCGAGATAGAGTAATGATTATTATGAGGCAACGCAATGGCTCTTAACTATTTTTTATACAAAGATTATATTAAGGGTAAAATATACTTTGTGTGATATATTAATTTTCAATAATTATTAAAAAAATAACTCATTGCACATTGCTTAAAAATCAAACCAAACACTAGTCATGTAGTTAATATTGCATTGCACATCAAGGTGTAACGGGATGGAAACAAACGGGGCCCTATATCATTTTACAAATACCACTTGCTTGGATTAAAACTAAAATACAAATAGTACAGAAAAACATAATAAATGCTAAATTTAATAAATATTATCTTAGTTAAAAGCTAATTAGAAGATTTTTTTTTTGCTCGAAAGCTAATTAGAAGATTTGACTTCAATTTATTGTGAAAGAAAAAGAAATCCCGGTAGATTATTCTAATGCTCTAAATAACTGGAGTCACATCTCCTCTAGCGGTCATAAATCTGATAGTTTAATTTCCATTTTTTAAAACAAAAAATTAATGTAAAGAGATTACCTCATAACCTGTTTCCGTGATGAGAACCTCATCCTCAATTCTTATCCCAATGCCTCGATACCTGCACCACACATTCTCCAAACATTAGAAACCAAAATCAGAACATTGGTGTCAAGATTGAAGACAATTTCTTGAGTTTATAAAACAAATCACGTGACGTTGGGATTAACTAATGTTGTGAAGCCAGTGACCATGTGATAAAACAAGCAGAATAGCGAAAATAAGAACAAAAAATGCAATAAATCGGGTACAAAATTTTGTGCGAAGGGAAAGAATGTATGAACACAATAAATCAGTAAAACTTCTAAGAATCAAGACAATGAAAATGCTAAAAAATTATTAACTCCAACTGATTGATGTTGGCCTCTTGGTACATGCCAGATTCCAAATAAGGAAAAACATAACAGGATAATTTATTTTTTAAAGCTGGTATAAGAGGAGCAAGTCAAGAACAACACCAATTAACAAGACAGGTAAACCAATAGAATTTCAATAGTAGAGAAACTTTTAAAGCTCAATCTCGCATGCATGAATTTTCATGTTTTGTACAGACAGATATACCAAAAGAAATTCGCTAGAGGAGTATGAATATGTAACAATTTAATTTTAAAGTATGAATCTGAGATCAGCAAGTACCTCTCGGGACCATCAAAATGAGATGGGATGTATACTCCTGGTTCAATAGTTATGACCTGCACAAAATAAATAATAAAAAAGGACAAGCTGTTAACTAATATGTGAACAAATAATCTCAATCACCATGGCTATAGAAAGCCAACGATAGAACTCCTACATGGTCGCCATGTTCTTATATAAGGAAAGGGAAAAAATTCTCATTTTCAGCCAGAAAAATACCCCAGGGTTTAATTTTTCGAGGCTTCCTTCAGTTATATGTAAATGTGCAATATGCTCTAGAAGACCTTGATTATCAAATACTTTTAAACATACTAGTTGAAAATATCAGTTACTCCTGGCGCATCCAATTATCTATGGACAAGCTATATAAAGTTCTAGTGGTTGATCTTATCTCAAATTTAGAGAAAGGAACGCAAGAAGAAAAAGATCAACAGTGAGGCGGACAACTTACAACACCTGGCTTCAGAGGACAGTCATAGTTAATCCTTGAACAATCATGAATATCCATTCCTAAGTAGTGACCTGGACAAATAAAAGACGAACAAACACATCCAGTCTGTATTTATCATTTCAAACTAGCCTAAAATTTTGGAGAGCCAACATATAATTCTTCTCAATCTCAGTTCGCAAAAAGATAAACCAAGTTGTATTTCAAGGGATAAATAAACCTATAGAAGTAGGGTTCAGTGTATGGTAGGCACGGCTTGGAACCCCTCTCAAAATTCCAATCTCCTTGAGTCCTTTCTGAAGCATTTCAACCTAAGTAACCAGACATTTCAAAAGAAAGAGTAACTAAGGTAAACAAGATTCAGGGCTGAAGCAGTTAGTTGAATAAGCAGCAAAATCAAGTGAAGAAAAAGCAAAGATGCCACTCAAAAACAGACATATCTGGCAAAAGAGATATACTAAAGTCGCCATCACACTAATGATTGTTGCTGATTATGCAAAATAGTGTGATGGGCTAAACACTCGTAAGATTGCAGTCATCATCCATTGGGTTTACTGCCTCCAACAATATGACATAAAAAAATTCAAAATACTTTCTCCTTTTATGTTAATTCAAAATACAAGATGAAAATGACACTTGAAATTGTTATAAATTTTTACTTTGGTTTTTTGGTCCTTGAGGGTAAAAAAATCTAGAGTAAAAAAGCTTAAACAATGGGAATTGCTACAAATCTCCTTTCAGTTAATCAATGTACATTCTATCACGTCAGAGTTCTTAAATACTACAATGGTTTAGGAGATTTACTTTAGCACATACCTTGTATCTAAGCAATTTATCATTACACACAAAAGATAAAATCACTAAACAGTTTTCTTTTAAATCCATCCATGAATTGGCAATAAACAGCAGCAAAATAACAAATAACATGGCTTCTAATAATAATGGCTAACAAATAAGGAAAAGTTGCAATAATGAAGGTACCGAATGATCATGTATTTGCTGAATACTAGCACCAGGTTTACAAAGTTCCACACACTGCTTGTTTGTTTCCAATATAAGCTCATAGAGCTCTTCCTGAAACACATAAAAAGACATGATATTTGACCTGAAAGATAATTTTAACCAGTAGACTTGGACAAAAGATGCTATTAGACTAGCTTGGCATTAAGGCATGTGTTGCATGGGTAGCTTTCATATCAATATTCACTAGGCATGAACAAAATATGGACTAAGCAGTTTCATATATCATAATCATATACAAGCATAAACAGAGAAAAAATTCCCATGCATACAATCATCAACTAAGGTAGGGACAGGCTTTGGCGCCACTAGATCCATAAGCAGACAGGAACATTGGGAGTCAATTCCAAAGTGATTTCCATTAAATATGCAGGTGCACGAACAAGATATTCAAAAATTATCTTACAACTTAATAAAGTTTCATAGTTTCAAATTTAACAATGCTCATATTGGTCACTTGACCTATTTAGAAAGTCAACCCTTTTTATTGCCTGCTCACATGAATCTCCATATACATTGACAACCCCCTCTAGCAATAAATGAGAGATTCATACAGGTGTATGTATATTAAGTAAAAAAGTAGGCAAACTTCATTCATCTCATCAGCTTTCTTTGAATAAATATGGAAGCTCTTCTTCACCAACAGGCCAACCGCGTACAAAGCTTATTTCAAGTCCTGAAGCAGAGAATGTACTCAACCAATTGCAAGCACCCAATTACCAAATCAGTTTAAAGGTCTCCTCAAAATTTTCCTTTTTTTGCTCCGATAGTTTTAACTGCTATCAAGAAAAAAGTAAAATTGAAGGAAAAAAATAACTGCAGTTAATCTGCCTACCCCCTCAATATCTCAGCCCCCAGTCCTTGTGCCATTATCTTATTGAATACAGGATGGGATCATTCTGATCCTCAAATGACTTCAAGATCACACCAGCATGAAGCTTAAGGTAGCAAAGGCTAAGCCTTGAGAAGAAAACTTAACACAGTTGCCATCACAAGAAATTTATATTAGCTGAATAATGCCTGAAGTGAGGAACTGAACTTAAAGGTCTCTTAACACTTTAAATGAAGCTATAAACACTCGTTGATATATTTAACATTTTGAAAATCAGAGCACAAGCACACCAGATAAAAATCTAGTTAAAGATTGACAATGACAGTTCTCATAATTTAATCCTGTTAATTAGGGCTTCCATAGGCAATAATCATTTTGATGGTCTCAAATTGATGCCAGAACAAGACCACCAATCCCTGAAATGGCTACTAGAGAGGCAAAAAATCATGTGAAAAAAGACAGGGTTGCATAAATATTAAATAATAAATCAAACTTTTCAAGAACTTCCTATGATGATAAAGAAAATAAGATAAACATTTTGCGCCGCTGCAAAAAATAGAATTGATTAAAAAAATTGATTATTCTAACCTTGGCAGAAGAAAAGCTACCACAAGGTGGCCAAGTTCGGGTAAGATCACTGGTATATCCATGCAACTCACAACCAACATCCATCAAAACAAGATCACCATCTTCAATCTGCCAGAGATATGGTTCAGATTCAAAACCAAGAAAAATCCACAAACCAGGTGATCTCATTGAGAAAGTAACTGACTTTTTGATCATTCCTAGAATAATGTATAACACTTCCGTTAGGTCCACCACCAACCACAGGATTGAACCTGGAAAATAATCGTAGAAAATGAATTATACAGTCATGAACATAAATCAAACATGAAATATTGCAATTTAAAGGTCAAATTGTAGAAAAATAAGATGCTTACGCCATTCGCTGAGCACCTCTCATTTTGCATTCATATTCAACCTTTGCAGCCAGCATACCTTCAAAAGGGTACATCTTCGAGTGCAACATTGTCAACAGAAGTGCCTACTCAACAAAAAGATATTAAGAATATACCATCACAGCTTCACAACGATATGTAACATAAAAAATTACCATTAGTTAATAGAATACATAATATTATGAAGTGGTTGAACATTGACATCCAAGAATCCTCAAGTTGCTTATAATATAGGCATGAAAATGTAGTTGCATATAGCGCATTCATCTGCTATAGTTTAAAGTACCTGGCATGCAATTGATGCAGATTCCTTCATTAACTTGATCTCAGCAGGTGACTTTATCCACCGTAGCTGATGGGTATAAATAGATAGATCCTTTACATTGTTAGAAAATAATAGCTCTTGGAAGGCTTCCAGTTTCGTATATGCTGGAATTGCAGTCTGAACATTGTGAAACAATTTTGAGGATCCTCTTAACATATCTGGAAGAATCTGAGCCCATCACCTAAATATGTTAACAAAAATATATTTTTGAAGAATCAAAAATAACTGTTTGACCTAGGAGACAAAAATATATCATGAAACAATAAATGGACATTCAAGTTAAGTACAAGCAAAATGGAGGGTGGCATATCACGTTCTGGAGCCTTAAATTACAGGCACATAAGATATTCTTCCTAACTCATACCAAGCTGTACTGGAACTCTGATAATCAAATCTCTATACTGACAAGCATAATACTTTCCACATTGATATCAAAGAGACACTTGATATTTATTACCTATTTATATCAGTATAAAAAATTATGTTTAGCTAGTAGAAATGTGGCAACACTGAATGCAAGTGCAAGCATACTTTAAAAATGGAAACTAATTGGTGTACAGGTCACAAAAGATGGCTAGACATCATCTATCGAACATAAAATCAATTGAACCTTTTAATTTTTAATTTTCAATGACACACGACTTACCTCATGCAATTTCCTCATAGGATATGCCACATCAGCCTTGAACGTGTCTAGTGCTGCATCAACTCCAGCTATTTGCCCTTGCCAAATTACATCCTACATAATAGATTCTAAAATAACTTTACATTCAAGATTAAGAGCTTTGTCATTCTATAATTGCAAAAGAAACTGCAAGAGGAAAATCACACAGGGTGTTACAAAGTTGTCCGAAAATCACATACTATTCACACCAGCAATTAAAATTGTCCAAGCCCCCTAACAACCAATTACCATAACTACCTTAGAAATATATTACCATGATATCATAGCACAGAGGAAAACCACGTGCATAATGGAATATCAGTATGCATTCTAAATTGATGAATAACTGAAAAGGTTATGTAAATTTCTAAAGATGAGATATCACTAAAGATGACATATTAGTAGTTAGATTAAAAAAAAAAAAAAATCATTATTTAAAAACAAAACAACTGAAAAGGGTTACATGCAATTTTTTATAATATAACAAAACAATTTACATAATACAATTGAGAAAAACTTGAAATTAATCACAGAAGTTTATTGCAGAGCAGATTACAGTAGAAATTATGAAGAGAGCTTTAATTAAAGGTGACAAACACACATGAGACTTAGCTTCAGGCATGAACATGCATAGACCACACTCATGACCTAAAACTGCCACACCGCCTGGTTGTTGGCAGCCTGTGATATATAAATAGTCAGCATCTTGTCGAAATGTATAAGGCACAACATCAGTCATCATCTTTACAGGGGCAGCTGAAATGATGGCCAAACTCTTCTCAGGAAGAAGCTGCAACAACTTTTTTCTCCTTAGGATGTATTCCTCTGCAGTTATGCCAGGTGTGATCTCTCCATCTTTCAGTAACTGCAAGGTAACATAGTGAATGCAATGCTAATTAATTTTAACAAATGAGTATGAATGTTAGTATTTGTCCACCTTAGGAAGATTCTATTTATGTATATATTACTTTGCAAATAAAAAAACAAAGAAAGAAATACTACGTAATAGCACCTGCGGATGAGATGCAGGAGTTGGCTGTCCAACATCAACAACATTTGCAGTGCAATATGAACGAGGACCTGGAACTTGTAAGCCAAACTTGAAATTGCCAAGAAGTTAGTTAGTTGAATGAAACACCAAATTCTTCCACTATATCCGATGGGGAAAACAAAACAAAGCGTCATACACATAAAAGCACTAACAGCAAAGGATTAAAAGACTGGAAAAAAGACGAGCAGATTTCAAGAGGCTAGAAAAAGCAGATGAATGCCACAAAAAAAAAAGGGGGGGGGGGGGGGGACTAAATTTAAAGAAATAAAAGCACAAAATGTCATCCAGATAAGTATCTGGCAGCCAGTGATTTTACAGCACCAATGAAATAGAACAAGAGTTACAATGAAGAGGGAGGAGGAAGAAAATGGTTTTAGAGGTACCTCTTTGAACAAAGCCCTCTTTTATAGTATTCTTGCAGCTAAACTACACCGTATTTTGGATTCTCAGCCACTGGCAATCCCATATTTACCTTGTAAACTAATAGAAAAAATTCCCTCTCTTACAGGTCGACAATGCCTAGTAGCTGACTTTTTTTTGTTCTGCTTTATAATTTATAATTTAATACAACCGATATATATTTGATTTGAAGCATTCATCCTTAAAATGAACTGTTTGATAGGTGAATAAGAATTAAACAAAAAAAACAAAACAAAAAGTGACCAATCATCAAATGAAATATGTAAAAGGCTACCCTCATAAATAATATAGCTCCTTTTATATCTCTTGTAAATTTTTAATTTTAAAAATATTTTCTGCAGTCTAATAAAATGACATAAAAACATGTAAAGAAATATTAAGGAAATAAAAATAACATTATAGAAAGTCTAATAAAATGTATAGAAAAAAATACTTGAAAAATAAAAAAGTTACCAGACATATAAAAGGAGCTATGTTATTTATGACTATAGCATTTTACATATTTCATTAGGGTTAGGGGATGGCAATAGACCCATCCAGGCTTTGCCCAAATAGGTCTAAGCTTGTAATAGGGGACTAAAGCTTCAGCCTAAAAGCATGCTATTTTTCTGGCTCAGGCCTAAGCCCACGTTAGACCTAGTCAAGCTTGAGGCCATTTTAAACATCTTACATGTCAGGCCTTGAAAGCCATAAGTAGGCTTTAAACCAACAAATGTAGGCTTTAGGTAGGCTTCAAGGCTACATGTTTACAAATTGAGGCTATTTAAGCCTACACGTAATTGAAATTAAAAAAAAATAAAATAAAAAAACTGATTTTTATAACAAAAGAAGACTTTACTTAACTCACACAAGAAAATCCCACATGTAATTGAAATAGAATCTGCAAAATTGAAGGTTCAGTAGCTCTTAAGAATCCCACAAAAGAAGGCATCACTTGACTAACACACGAGATGGCAGTGACTTTGCAAAACTGAAAGACACAACTCAGAAATTTTAAATTCCATTAAGCTGTAATTGACAGTTTTTCTTACTACAACAAGCACAGTCGATGTTTAAAATGGTAAGATATTTAACTTGAAAGTAGAGGCTTAACTAGATATACGATCATATGCAGCTCAATTTTGATAATTTGGTCCCCATGGAAGTAAGTTGTTATCTAAGCAAATGAACCACATATAATCACATTACAAAATTGCACACTGAGGCAAGTTGCAATTATTAATTTACACCACCAACTAATAACTAAGAGATACATATATTACAACACAAAAAGGTTACCCATTCTTGTTATGTAAAAATGGGCCTCTCTTAGTAAAACTAAGAGTTGTTATTCATAAGCAAGCATGCAGAAAGATGCATGGGTTTGAAAAACAGACTAGTTGTTTCAGCTAGATGATTGGTGAACAAATTAGCTTTCTAGTACTCTCAAGTAGTTTTCTTCCAGTCCACTCAAGCCAAATGAACCAGGGATTCACAGAACTGACCAGTTTAGTGGAAATACCTGGACTTAATAATGAATAGGAATCAGCAGCAAAGTACCACCACTAGGTTTGAACCACAGCAATGGTTCTTGCATTTGAAGTTGGCAACCATTAAGTCAAGTTTGTAGTTGTGTTACATATGTAAAACGAGTCTATGTTATATAACTTTCTTTCATTAATTATTAATTGCTAAAAATTCAGGGAAACTGGACGATTACTCAGACATGCCCTAGCGTGTGTGTATGTGAGAGAGAGAGAGAGAGAGAGAATATTATAGTTTAATGAGTTGGAAGAAATAGGCTAGAGATATTAAAAAAAAAAAAAAACATAGTTTCCTTGCATATTCAAGCAATTCAAATTGAAAGATAAATGAAGCTTACAAGTACAGAAGCTGTGAGTGGAGGTGTCAACCCAATGTCAAACAGAGTCAGATTAGCTATCCCCGATCAAAGAAGTAAACTCAAAAATCATCCAACCAAAAGAAGCTTCGAAGTTTTTACACAAATGCCAAATTCTAAATAAATGAAAAGCTGCGGGAAATCTTCTGCAGTCAGAACCCAGTGCCTCCACTCAATTTAACAAATCTCAAATGTCAACCCTTATTCCTTGTTTAAAATTAAAACTCCCCAAAAATTAGAATTCATTTAAAAGAAAACTTCAAGCAGCAAATCTTAAATTTTTGCTTTTCCTTGTAGTTTTAGAAATAGCAGTGTTGAGCTCGAGTTTCATTTAAGCAGAAAAACCAACTGAAGAACCACAGAAATAACCCAACCATAATCACTGTAGGTCTTCCTATTTTTCAGGTTAAGGTTAATATTACAGTAACACCACTACAAAATCCATGAGAGAGAGGCTTGTAGATTAAACAATGCATCACAAGAGCAATACACTCATTTCTTGTCAATCAGCTTTATGATGACATAATGTTGTTCACAGTACCAAAACCCAAAAGCCACACTAATTATAGCTAACAGAGACTTTTCTTAAGCTAGACTTCAGAAAACTGAAAACCAACCTGAAATTGTGTCTGAACAAGGTAAGAACCCAGCTTCTTAGCCGAAGAGTGTTCCTGCTGACTCCTGGTCGAAAGCGACAGTGACTTAATAAACGTCAAGAACGCCCCACCGGTCCTCGCGGTGGTGCTCCGCATCGCCGATGCAATCAATGGGTCACTAAACGTCAACTGATAAGCCAAACCCTAACGTACTCTTCCCCAACCACTTCACGAAGTACGTGGCGTGAGATAAAGGGATGGAACGGAGCAGCAGCGGTGCGGGAAAGAGGACAATGCGCGGAGAACTACGTGACAAACGGAAAAGGCAATGTGAGGAAGAGGATGGGTGAACGTACCCGAACGTGAGTTCCGAGAATACCTGTTTGCTACGTAGCACAAGTGGGAATGGGGAGGGAGGGGGAGATGAGTAATTCACTTTTATTTTTATGTCCAATTTTTTTTAAACTTAACCAACCTAAAGCTGGCAATCAGGGCCGGCCCGTGAAGGACAAGGCCTAACAAGACCGTCCCTCCAGAGCCTGAAGTAAGAAAAACATTTGTTTTTTAAAATCTGGTCCAAGAACACCGGGGTCAAGGCTAGGGCCGGCCCACAGGGCCCAGAAATTATTACTCCAAATTTTAATTATTTTTCCTTCGTTTTTTTCAAAGAAATATAATTAGTAAATTACAACATAAATCATCTAACAAATAAACACAGTCACTAATTCATAATCAAAAGCAAACTATGTTCACAAATAACTCATATAAAACATACGAAGCAAACTAATAACTACTAAGCGACATTAGTACAATGACTATTGTTGTCGTCATCTTCGCCACCATCATCAATTTCAACGACATTTGATTGTTATTCACTTTGAGTAATAAGCTTTGATTCATGAGTAAGAATATCATGAATTTCTTCTCTAGCTTCATGAACACATCTATAATATTTATCTACAACAAATAATAAATGAAATCATAAAATTAGAGTATAATTATTATGTATTTGTACTTAAATGGATAAATAACTCTATAAAAAATAAAAAATACATATAAATTATTGAATGATCCAACTTCAACAAGTGTTCAACTTTAAAAAGTAAAGAATAAAAAAATTGAAGGGGCCGATGGGCTGGCCCGTAGCCCTCTAGGGCTGGCCCGTGTAAGCCCTTGGCTCTCTAAGGCCAAACATCACCTCACTCCTCCAATTTTTAAGCCCGACCCTTAAAGGGTCAGGGTTTAAACAGGTCGGCCCGATGTGTCCAGCCCGTTTTGTCGGCTCTAAGCCAACCCAGCCGATCCCATTAAAATTAAAAATTGATGGAACCAAAATTTCCACTTCCACATGAACACGCTTTTTAAATATTTTTACCTTTCATAAAATATTTATTTTTAAAAAAGTAAGAAAATAGGATTAAGTTTAAATTTATGTTATACAATAGCGGGAGAATATTTTAGACAAATTTAAATTTGGTAAAAGAATTTTTTAGACAAATTTGAACTTAAGAAGAGAGGATATTTTAGGAATTTAAATGCTTCGGTTTACTGGCAAGGAGTCAAGGTTAGACCTCTAAAAAATAGTGATTGCTAGGTAGGCTGGAGCAAGGCTTGACCTATTATTGTAGGCTTCAGGAATGAGTCTACCACTCATAACCAATACACCATGTTTTGTAACGTTGATCTAACTAGAAAGATGTCATAGGCATATGGAAGGAGTAAAGTTAGCATTAGAAGTATCGGACACAGAAGCTTCGATAGACTATAGTGGTGGGTTAACTGAATAGCGTTGTAATTAATAGCTATGCTATAGCATTACGGAAGCTGTGCAGTATAGGTGCTGTATCAATGGGTAAAGCAACTGGGGGATTGTGATACTTAAGGGTGATTCCAAGTTCAACCTAACTTCTTACTGATATTTTCTTATGACTATGATACTCTGTTTACTTTTGTTTATTAGCATAATCACAAAAACCTCTCAACCCAATCATATTTACTTTTTGTTTGCACAATTATCATAGCAACCGAGCGCCACTTCCTGGTATCTCAGTCTCTATGGGACGATACTCTACTTACACTTTATTACTTGTTTGATTGGTTCACTTGCCATAAGGAAATCGACCAACAAGTTTTTGGTGCCGTTCCTGGGGACTGTAGATACCCTTAGTGACGATGCCCTCTTGCTTAAAAGTTGTTATTTATCTGAGAAAGCTCACTCATTCTCTGTTCTTGATTTTCAGGTACATTCTGTAGTGCATGCGCAACTCGCCTTCAACCAACCTGCCTTATGATCCAGAAATCGAACGCACTTATAAGCAGAGGCGCAGAAAGCAGAAGCAAAGAAGTCAACCTTTTGACTCAGCAAGCATGGCAGATATGCCTGTCAACCATGAGCAAGATCGACGAGAGCCAATAGTAAGAAATAGGGACAATCAGATCCCTCCACCTCCAAATCCAAATGTCAACAAGGCCATTATGGAATTCGAGATTTCAAATCTAAACAAATTGAATTCTGCTATCACACCACCAACCTTAAATTCTGGACACTTTGAAATCAAGGGTGTCATGATTCAGATAATGAATACAGTCGGACAATTTGGAGGACTCCCATCTAAAGATCCGCACTTACATCTAAAGGCCTTCATGGAGGTGTGTGACTCATTCGTCATTCCAGGAGTCATGGCCGATGTCGTCCGGATTAAATTATTTTCATTCTCGCTTAGGGACAAGTCTTGAACGTGGCTCAACAACTTACCAGCCAACTCAATCACCTCTTGGAATGATTTGGGGAGCAAGTTCTTGCTAAAATTTTTCCCACCTACTAAGAACTCTCAACTCAAAGGAGACATCACCAACTTTCAACAAAAGTTTGGAGAATTTACCTATGAAGCCTGGGACAAATTCAAAAACCTCCTCAGAAGATGCCCACAGCACGGACTGTGCGAATGGGTTCAGTTAGAAACATTTTACAGAGGTCTCGATGGACAAACGCGATCAATTGTTGACGCCTCATCTGGAGGGTCCATCCCAATGAAGTCTTATGAAGAAGCCCATGGTTTATTGGAGCGCATGGCTATGAATAGCCATCAATGGCAAGCAGACAGAGCTACTTCCTCCCGAACTTTTGCTGGAATACATGGGTTGGATTAGGGTTGAGCAAGTTGTCCAGCGGTCCGGGTAACCCGACCCAGTCTGACCCGGTCTGGTCCGGTCCGCTGGAAAACAAATCAGTCTGAGACCAGCTTGAGCAGACCGGACCAGACTGATCTGCTCGGGCTGGACCAGACCTCGAGCCAGGGGATCAAGTCACCTGGTCTGGTCCAGTCTGGCCCGACTAATTATTAATTTTTTTTTTATTTTTTTTCCGTCAATTATTGTATTAAAGGAACTTCAATGATGTAGTTTTTTTTAATTCTTGTTGAATGTTGTTGGAGATTGTTATGGATTTAATTTTATGGTTAGGTTTTAAATCCCAAACAGGCCTTGAACTTTGAAAAAAAAAAGAAAAAAAAATAACAAGGGGTCCTGGACTGCCTGGACTGGTCCGGGCAGTCCCCCCTTGTCCAGTCCAGTCCAGCCTGAGCTTGGGCTGGTACTGGACTGGACAGGACCTCGGGCTGATTTTTCCAGCCCGAGGTAATACCTGGACCAGACCTCGGGTAGGGGCCAGACCCGGTCTGGTCTGGTCCATGATCAACCCTAGGTTGGATGCTATGACAGCTCTCACAGCTCAAGTATCATCTCTGACTAATATGGTGAAAGGACTGACCCTTCCATCAAGCAACATTTCACCGCACCCATCTCAGGTAGCTTGTATGCACTATGGCGGAGAGCATCCTTATTCTCAGTGATCTGCCAACCCAGAATCGGTTAACTTCGTCAACAACTTTAACAGGGGTAATAACAGCAACAATCCATACTCTAATACATACAATCCTGGATGGAGGCAGCATCCCAATTTTTCATGGAATTATTAAGGTTAACAAGTAGCGAGACAACCATCAGGCCCACAATACCCGAACAGAACATCAAACCCACTAGGGTTTACCCAGCAAGCAAGGCAGCAAGGCGGTGATTCTGAACCGCAACACTCCATGATGACCCTTCTGAAGGAATATATGACGAAGAATGATGTAATCATTCAAAATCAGCAGGTAACCTTGAGAAACCTTGAAAACCAAGCGGGACAACTAGCTACTGCCCTCAACAATAGACCCTCAGGATCTCTGCCAAGTGACACTGAAGTCTCCAGAATCCAGGGAAAAGAGGAAGTCAAGTTAATAGAGCTCAGAAGCAACAAGAGTCTAGAACCCATAAAATTAATCAAGCCACATATGGTTGTTGCTGACTCGATATTTGAGAAATCAAAGGAAGGGCAAGAAAATACTGAACAACTCCTTGAAGACGAGCAGAGGCAACCAAGGATATCACAACCTAGACATGATACCAACGCCGTGACATTGCCTTCTACTGCCGCACTAAACGATCATGTGCAACACCTAACAAGGAATGCCACTGCGTCATCACAGTGTAACCATGATCTCGGGTCTTCAAAGATGCTAAAGCAATCCTCGTCTTTCCCCCAAAGACTTCAGAAGCAAGGGCAAGAGAAACAATTTAAGAAATTCCTTGACATGCTACGACAATTGCACATTAATATCCCTCTAGTGGAAGCTCTGGAGCAAATGCTTATCTATGTGAAATTTATGAAGGAGATTCTGGCCAAAAAGAGGAGACTAGAAGAATTTGTGTTGGTTCTTAGTGTTTTGATGATTACAAATTCTAAGTTCTTGTATTGAGTCATATGTGTTTAAATCATGGTTTGCTCGAGCAACTTTATAAACTTGCTCGAGCATCATTGGGGTCTCTAGAAAAGAAGAAGTGATGCTTGATCAATCATGCTCGAGTAGCACATTGATCCTACTCGAGTAGCATAAAGGCAGAAGCAAAATAATGATCGTCAATAAGTCTTGCTCGAGCAGAGCAAATTGCTTGCTCAAGCACCATGCTCGAGCAGGAGGAAAACCATGTTCGAGCAACATGCGTCCATTACTCTATTCTCGCCTTTAATCAACTTGTGCCCGAGCATGATAAATCCATGCTCGAGCACCATGCTCGAGCAAGGGCAAAAGTCTGCTCGAGCAGCATCTCTGATGCTTTGAATTCTAGCCCCTGTCTATGTTTTGCTCGAGCAAGCATGATGACATGCTCTAGCATCAGCGAATCAGATCGCTCCACAACTGTTTTAATGAAGCTTGCCTGAGCATGATTTGTTCATGATGCTCGAGCAGGCGAAGATCCTTGCTCGAGCATAAGCTATGTTGATATGTTTTTATCTAATTCAAGAAAAGCTTTAAATGAGCATGATAAAATCATGCTCGAGCACCATGCTCGAGCAAAGACATTTCCATGCTCGAGCATCAGTGCAGAAATCATTTTACCCACATGATCAAGAGAAGCTTGCTCGAGCAAGCTTGGATTGTTACTCGAGCATAGCCATCTCTGTTTTTCAAATCACCGTCTTCTGAAAAACTTGAATCATCGAATGCAATTTCATCTTTTCTGATTATTACTTATTATTATTGTCAGATGCTTTTAACAAGTTTGCTTGTGAGTTTCAGATTGTTTAAACATAGATTAACAATAGTTTTGAATTAAGCACATCGCGTGTCAAAAGCATTAAATTCAGCTACCTAAACTGATGATAATCTTGGAAACCAATACTCTGATCGAAGTAAAGCTACCTATGATGTTCCGACTGCACATTAAATGTTGTTTCTCAACGGGCAAAACAAAAGGAATGAAGAGGATGTCGCTTCTGCAAATTCCACTTGGAATATTCAGACGGCGAAACTCTTAACGAAGCTTCATCTGTCTAACGGACACATTCAAGACTCTTAACGGCTATTTCACAAGCTTCACCAACGGTCATTAATTACAACATCTATAAATAGCCGAATCATTGAATTCGCCACTGACCAAAACGTTGTGCATTCAATTCGAACTTATTGCTAATTGCTGTTTCAACTGTTTCATTAATATCTACGGATATTTTCTTGTACTTCAGTGTTCACCTGTTATCTACTCGTGAGGAGTTATTAAACACTTATTCATTTCATTTAGATATTAAATCTTAAGGTTAAGGAACTTTAAGTATGGGTGTATCAATTACAACTTGTAAAGGGAGTGAATCCGAGAGTGAAAGGATCTTCCTTTGTTTACAAAGTGTGTAATTGTTCGTGTGTTTAAAGAGTTAGTAGAAATCCCAAGGTGTGCTTGGGGATTGGATGTAGGTCGAAGAGTTAGACCGAACCAGTATAAATCGTTTTATGTCTCATCTCACTCTCTATCTCTATTTAAGTGTAATTGTGCGAAAATTTTTAGACCACCTATTCACCCCCCTCTAGGTAATATTTCATCTTCAATTTGAGACGGTAGGATTAACCCAGGATTGCAGTTCTATGCTAACAAATCGGTTATGGCCGAAATTAAAAGACCCTAGCAGTTTCACCATAACATGTGCAATTGGACCTCAATATTCAGGGAAAGCCCTGTGTGACCTAGATGCCGGCATTAATCTCATGCCTATGTCTATTTTCAAAAGATTAGCAGTTGGGGAGGCTAGACCGACAACAGTTACGCTGAAACTAGCCGATTGCTCCATTGTTCTACCTAAAGGAAAAATCGAAGATGTCCTAGTAAAGGTGGATAAGTTCATCTTCCCTATGGATTTCATTATCCTTGACTTCGAAGCAGATCGCGAAGTCCCAATTCTCCTGGGAAGACCTTTCATGGCAACTGGGTGAACGCTGATCGATGTGAAAAAAGGAGAACTTACTATGTGGGTGAATGACGATTAGGTCACCTTCTCAATCCTAAAAACTGAGAGATTCGAAGACCTAGCAGAGAAATACTTAACCTCTAAAGATGACGGCAAAGGCAGCGAAAAAACAAGTAGCCCCCTACCACACCTCAGCATTAAACTACTATGGCAAAGTCTGGCTAAAGACTTTAAAGCAAGCTCTACTGGGAGGTAGCCCAGGGCCACATGTTAATTTACTGTTTCGGAGATTAGAGGATTTGCCAGCAGAAAGCTTAAAAGGACCCATGGGAGTAGTGAAGAGAAGCTATAGCAATCCACCAGAACCGGGCATGAACAAGATGGAATTAAAGATGGGTCGCAAAGGATTGTGCCCAATGAAGTTGAGTGTAAATTCAAAAACAAATTGGGAACCGCCCTTAAGCACCCCAAGCATCTACAGCACCCTGAAACTTTCAGACGGATTGCACGCACTCACTGAATATTAGTACCCACGGTCATTTATCTCTGCCCTTACTAAATCAAACGACAGTTTGCGGCATAAACGCTCGCGCTCCTGCACTGTCTGCTAGTTACAATATTTCCCTTCTCATTCCAACTCCAAATTTCTTCAATGGCACACACCAAGGTTTTTGAACAAAAAGCACCCATTGAATCCCCAGACACTATGCCATTTGCCACCCAAGAAGCCGAATCTCGTTTTCACTCCCTAAAAGCAGACAAAACCCTAGCACCAAAACAAGGATTCGATGACGATTCATTTGAGCAAGGCGCTTACCTTTAATGTGTTACAAGAATCATATGCCAGCACAAGTGGGAAAAGTTCTGCAACTACCCTGCCGAAGTGGTAACCCCCCTTGTTTTTGAATTTGGTGCAAATTATCCGGGAGGTTTCCCTTATTTCATAACCATCTGGGGAAACAGCGTACAATGCAGCGCAAGCGCAATCCACAAGGTATTCGACCTAGATCCCACAGGCGATGAATATAATGAGCTCCTTCATCAAGGGGAAAACCCTGAAGTCCTTGCTAGCGTGGTTGCCCGACTCTGTGTGCCGAACAAGGAATGACAAATTTCCAAGGAAGGGTCATACAATTTGAAATGTAGCCGTCTGAGACCTGAAGCACGTATCTGGTTCCACTTCCTCTGTTACCGCCTCATGCTCACATTGCACACCTAAACCATCTCTCGAGAATGCGCGTTCCTGCTCTATTGCCTTTTAGAAGGCAAACAAATTGATGTTGACACACTCATTTACCGAGAGCTATTTGAGTTACTGAAGCACACTACTGGAAACCTCTAGTTCCCTATGTGTTTTGATGATAGTCAACAATTGTAAACACACTTTGGAGTTTTATCTTTGGTAAAAACTTACTGTCAAAGACAAACTCGAGTATTGTTATCAATACTCGAGTATTGACTTGACAGAGAGCTGCTCAAATCCATTTCACAATGCAATACTCAAGTATTGGATACTATACTCGAGTATTGGACCTTACAGAGAGCACTCCAAGTTTTCACCCTGAGACAAACTCGAGTATTGGATACTATACTTGAGTATTGGAATTTACAAAGAGCACTCCAACTTTTCACCCGGAGACAATACTCAAGTATTGATATGAATACTCGAGTATTGAACACACACAGAGAATTTCAACATTGACTTAAGTTCTCAATACTCAAGTATTCGATTGAATACTCGAGCATTGGTCATACAAAGAGTCATCAAAGTTTTACACCTTATGAAAACTCAAGTATTGGTTTTGCATACTCAAGTATTGACTTAATATCGTTTTATCAAAGTTTTTCAAATTCCTTGAATACTCAAATATTCATTTGAAAACTCAAGTATTGACTTGGGAAAGACTCCACAAAGTTTTTAAATGAATGCATACTCGAGTATTGAGTAGGAAACTTGAGTATTGGGCATACAGAGAGCTTTTCCCTTTGTCAATGATTTGGATACTCAAGTATTGAGATTATGAACTTAAACTTATTTTCTCACTAAAAGTTCAAAACTCGAGTATGGATTTGTATACTCGAGTATTGTCCTAAGGTCCAAAGTTCAAGTCTTGATGATTCCTCTCTGGAAGATGAATACTCAAGTATCAAGATGGATACTCAAGTATTGAGTTAAGTGCACAGTGACAAACTCGAGTATTGATGAACATACTCGAGTATTGAACGTTAAACTTGAAAATCAAATCTGATGAATTTTTGGAACCATTTTATTTGATCTTAATACTTCCTCTTATTACTCTTCAATATTCTTAGCTATGTTTAATCACTTTATTTGTGAGTTTTAGACAGATTAACAAAGGATAATTGAGAGTTGGAACAAAAGCAAAAAGGTGGTTCAGAACATTAAATGCACTACTCAGAAAGTTGCATAAACATGGCTAATTCTTCTACACACGGTTGCAAAGCATTAAAGAATGTTTTCTACATCAAGAAACTTCATCTTCAACGGATTAATTCGCAGAAGAACAAAACAGATTACTTGGCCAGCTCGATTAAGCTGAGTTTAGAGAGAGAAGATGCCTAAGCTACTTGCTAAACACCTGAAAACTTCTCTCAACAGTAATATTGAAGATGCAACAGTCAATTAATGCTTCCTGAGTATAAATAGGACAACATTCAAGTCTCTACAACAACCACAACATCTGAAAATGTATAAGCATTCAAGTTCTTCAACTATATTTCAGTTTTCACTTGTATTTTGTCTTTTGACATTATAAGCTTCAGTGTTTATCAACATCTACTCTTAGAGAGAGCTTTCTTTGATTGTTAATCATTTATTGTAAAGAACCACAAGTCAAGGAACTTGGTGGTTGGGTTCATTGATTACAACTTGTAAGGGGGAGTGAGTTCTAGTGAGAGAATCACTTCTTAAGTGCAGAGTGTGTAATCATTGATATAGTGGAAAATCCCAGAGAGTCTGAGGACTGGATGTAGGTCAATTTGTTAGGACTGAACCAGTATAAATCCTTGTGTCCAGCTATCTCTTCCTTACTCTGTTCACCCCTGATTTTATTGTTTAAAAACAGAGCACCTATCAAAAATTTTGATAATACCCAATTCACCCCCCTCTTGGGTATTTAGCTCCATTTACACCTTGCACTTATCACCGAGCTCAGCTGGAATGCTGGGGTAATCTTTGATGCCAACGAGGAAAAAGCCGATCTCCTACAAACTCTTGTTGTGGCAGCTGTGCAGCACATTTTGCAAAAATGTAAACCGCGGTCACTCAACCCAACCTCGCCAATCCCTCTGTCGAACCTCCTGCTGACACAACCTTGATTTCTGTAGCTGCCTTCCATGCTTTGGTTGCCTAGGTTACCACCTTCCAACGATCAGTGAGCACACTGCTTCTTCAGCAGGAGATGTGGTGGCAATATGTGGGGGAGAGGGATCGCAACCTCGCTACAAATATCAAGACAAATGCCCAAAAGTACACTCCACTGCCGGCTTTCCTTGAAACAACTTTTGATAGGCACAATTCAGCCGTCGGTCCACCACAATAGGAACCAACAAGCTCGCGGAAGCCCTCAAGAAGGCGAGCCCACCAGCACACACTCCGTCGACACTGAGGATGAAGAAGTGTCAAATTCTCATGGACCTTCCACAAGAAAAGGTTGAGTAAGATGAGGTGTTTCTTTTCTTTCTGGTACTAGACTCTTTCTCTGTTTAGTTATTTTAATTTGGATATGTTTTCTTTTTACCTATTTGAAGGTGGAGCTAAATCATCAAGAGGGGGGTGAATTGGGGATTTTAAAAACTTTTGAAATTTGCTCTGTTTTTTAACAATAAAAATAGAGATGAACATAGTAGAAAGTGTTAAATATGATTAGTTTTGATGATGTCTAATATAGATGTCTTTATAAGAGCAAAAAGTTTTAATGATATATTTATCTCCTACATTGACTAACTACTATGTTTAATGTAGATTAGTTCAAGTTGAATTATAGATCAAGAAGGAGATAAGAGATTATAAAAAAAAAAAAAAAAAAATATCAAGTTCAAGAAGAAGAAGAAATATTAAAGAAAGAAGAACTTGCAGAGGTTGTCAAGGAAGCAAGATATCATTCTAAGTTAAATGATGAAGAATGATCAAGTTGGGAGATGGAAGAAGAAAGAATTTCTGAATGGAATGAAGATATAATTATTCAAGTTCTTATGTTGAAGCTAGAAGCCTCCAAGATCATATGGAAGTTGGAATGACTTAATCCAGAGTTAAAACAAGCAAAAATGAGGTTCTGGATGAGCAAACTCGAGTCTCCAAATATTAAACTTGAGTTTACCACCCTGCTGCAATATTTTGCCTCTCTGACATGAACAAACTCGAGTTTAGGACCCCAAACTCGAGTTTAGGACCTCAAACTCGAGAAAGAAATCACAAACTCGAGCCTATAAGTGCAAACTCGAGCCTATAAGTGTCTTCAGCATTTCTGGTGTCTCTGGACTAGGCAAACTCGAGCCTATAAGTGTCTTCAGCATTTCTGGTGTCTCTGGACTAAGCAAACTCGAGCCTATAAGTGCAAACTCGAGTTCACAGCAGTCATCAGCACTTCAGCTCCATTCTGTTTCACGTTTAGCTCGGGCGAGGTCTGGTAATTCGACAATATCTCCCAAACTAGAGATCGGATTGAGGTGAAACCAGTGGCATATGAAACTAGACTCCCAATGCGTCATTTTGATATAAAATTCAAACCAAAAGGAGTTAATATCAAGGAGCTATGAGTTTTCCAATTTGCCACAAGAATCAACGTTACAGTCCAGACCCACCTTCGGTATTTTGGGTATATCTCACAAACGACAAATCCGATTGAGCTAAAATTAGTGGCATATGAAAGTAGACTCATAGAGCTTTCCATCAAGCTTTGAACGGACTAAAACGGAGTTCAGAACAGGGAGATATGGCCTTCAAAAGTTGACAAAGTTGCAAACTCGAACCAGGCCAAGTCAAAAGCAACCAAGTCACAGTACAACTTACAAACTCAAGTTCATCAGTCACAAACTCGAGCTCGAGAGATCCAGAGAAGAAATGAACATTTGGAAAAAGCCAAACTCGAGCCTATAAGTGAACAAACTCGAGTTTAGCTCAGACAAAGAGCAATGTGACTTTTCAATGAGTTGAGAACCTCAGGTTTAGATTGCAAACCTCAGGTTTAAATCAACCTGAGAGCATTACAGTTTTTAAAATAATGAAAACCTCAGGTTTAGAATGAAAACCTCCGGTTTGATGCTTTGGACTTAAATAATCTTCTCACATACCAAAGTCCAAACTCGAGCCTAGATAAACAAACCTCAGGTTTGCATTGCTGATTCAGAATTTCAAATCTGACGAATTTGCAATGCCTTCTTGTTTGATCTTAATACTTCCTATGATTAATCTCTGATGTTCCTAGATATGTTTAACTACTTTATTGGTGAGTTTCAGATGATTAAAATGAAGGATTAGAAGCAAATCTTCAAAATATTAGATTTGTGTCAGAACATCAAAAGCTGTGCAAAAGTTCTAACGGCTATATTTCTTTATCCAACAGTCATTGAATCTTCTCAACGGTCATATATTGATCTCTACCTATAAATAGAAGATAGATTCAAGCAGAAAAACACGGAGAAACAAGCTTACATCTTCAATATGTTGATACTCTGATTTTTACATCATTTACACTCTGTTTTTCATGTCTAGACAACTTAGAGAGTGAGATGATCAATATTGTTCTTCAGTGTTCACTTATTCACTTCTGTGAGAGAAGATTTATTGTAATCATTCAATTCTTCTGAGAGTTACTCAAGATTGGGTGATCTTGAGTGGGAAACACATTGTGTTGATTACAACTTGTAAGGGGGAGTGAATCCTAGAGAGAGGATTACTTCGAGTACAGAGTGTGTAATCAAGCGGTGTGTTGATTACAGTTTGTAAGGGGGAGGGAATCCTAGTGAGAGGGTTACTTCAATTATAGAACATGTAATCAAGTTGAAAGAAGATAGTGAATTGAAAATCCCAAGTGAGGCTTGGGGACTGGACGTAGGTCAAGGATTGGGCCGAACCAGTACAAATCAGTTTGCACATTCTCTTCCCTTATCTCTTATATTTCCAGCGTATATGTTTGAATGTGTATACATATTTAAATGTGTGCTTATTGCCTTATAAACTGATTTCAGTGAGTTACGAAAAGATTTTCAAAGTTCCTAAATTTTTATACTTCACCCAATTCACCCCCCTCTTGGGTTCAGCGGGTTCTTACAGAAAGGAGAAGAGCAAGACACAAGAATTTATACTGGTTCATCCAACCTCTTGACCTACGTCCAGTCCCAGACTCTCTAGGATTTTCACTATCTCAATTGATTACACACTCTGTACTCAAGAGTAATTCTCTCACTAGAACGTATTCCCCCTTACAAGTTGCAATCAATGAACACAATCACCAAGTCCCCAAACTTGTGATTTTTTACAATAAATGATTTACAATCAAATAACTCTCTCTAAGATTATATAAGAATAAATACTGAAGCTCAATGTATCAAAAGATACTATACAGATGAAAACTGAAAGAGTAGGTGTGAAACTTGAATGCAATTCGTTTTCAGCAGATGTGTTAGTTGAGAAGACTTGAATGCAGCTATATTTATATCAAGAGAGCATTAAATGACTGTTATAATCTTCAATATAACCGTTGCCTTCATTAGACAAGGATTAAGTTAAGCTTTGGTCTTCTTCTCTCTCTAATCTTCACTTAATCCAACTATACAGAAGTTCAATGTTGACTTCTTGAAAATTAATCTGTTGGAATAGCAACTACTGGATGTGGAAAGCAATCTTTAATCCTTTATTAACGTGTGAAGAAGGATTATCCAAAAGTATGCAAGCTTTCTGGGTTTTGCATTTAATGTGCTAACGCCACTTTTGCTTTTGCTTTAAACCTTCATTTAATATCCTTTAAATCTTTTGAAACTCACTAACAAAGTGGTTAATAATAACTAGGAATATCAATGAATAATAATAATAAGTATTAAGATCAAATAAGAAGGTTTCGCAAATTCGTCAAATTCAAATTTCAAACTCTGCGATGAAAACTCGAGTTTGTTTATCAAAACTCGAGTTTTGGACTTTTGACATGTTAAATCGATTTTAGTCTAAAACATCAAAACTGGAGTTTGTAAGTGGAGCCTAAATACCCAAGAGGGGGGTGAATTGGGTATTCTTAAAGTTTTCAACAAGTGCTCTGTTTTTCAACACTAAAAATAGAGATGAACAAAGTAAGGGAAGAATAGCTTGGATACAGAGATTTATACTGGTTCGGTCTCAACAACTTGACCTACATCCAGTCCCCAGACTCTCTGGGATTTTCCACTAACTCAATGATTACACACTCTGCACTTAAGAAGTGATTCTCTCACTAGAACTCACTCCCCTTACAAGTTGTAATCAATGAACCCAACCACCAAGTCCCCTGACTTGTGGTTCTTTACAATAAATGATTTACAATTAGAAACTCTCACTAAGAGCGGATAATGATAATCACTGAAGCTCTTTGTATCAAAGGATACTACACAAGTGAAAACTAATGAAAATAAATGAACACTTGAATGCAAATACGTTTTTAGCAGTTGTAGTTGTTGTGAAGACTTGAATGCATCTCTATTTATACTTAGGAAGCATTAATTGACCGTTGCATCTTCAATATTACTGTTAAGAGAAGTCTTCAGGTGTTAGAAAGTGGTTTTGGCACTTTCTCTCTCTAGTTTACTCTTAATCCAGTTGGCCAAGTCATCATAGTTGACTCTTTGTGAATTAATCCGTTAGAGAAGAGGTTGCTTGTTGTAGAAATCAATCTTTAATGCTTTGCAACTATGTACATATGGATTGTCCAAAAGGGTGTAACTTTCTGGACATAGCATTTATTGTTCTGAACCCCTTTTTGCTTTTTTGCTCTAACCCTTCAATAAACATTCTTTAAACATCTAAAATTCGCTAATAAAGTCATTAAACATAGCTAGGAATATCAGAGAATAATATTGTAAAGTATTAAGATCAAACAAGAATGTTTTCTCAAATCGTCAGATTTGAATTTTTGAGATAGTGACATGAACTCGAGTTTGGTTCTTGCAAGCTCGAGTTCAGAGCTTCAGTTGTTAAGAATGATTCAAGTTCAAATCAAGCAAACTGGAGGTTTGAAAACAAAACCTCAGGTTTTTAATACATTGAAACGTCACATTGCTCTCGGGTTGATTTGAACTCGAGTTTACAAATCTGAGCTCGAGTTCCTTTCTTCCAGAGAGGAATGTCGCGATTTTGTGTTCTGGAAAGTTTGTGAAAATGGAACAAACTCGAGTCCATTAGTGATAGGTTGAGTTTGACACTGTTTAAGTCAAAACTTAGTTATAGCTTTCAAAGGTCAAACCTGAGGTTTGAAGTGCAAACTCTAGAGTTTTCTCTAGTTGAAAAGTTCTTTACTCTCTGTAAGCTTTGAACTCAAGTTTGCAATGTTAGGCTCAAGTTCGACACTATTTAAGCTAACACTTACTTCAACCTTTCAAAGCTCAAACCTGAGGTTTGCAAAGTAAACTCTAGAGTTTTCTTAAGTTGAAATACGCTTTGCTCTCTGTAACTTTTAGGCTCGAGTTTGTTCAATTTTGAAAAACTCTGAATGTTTTTGACCTGAGGTAAACTGGAGGTTTGTAAAACATGTCTCAGGTTTACTTTGGTTGAAAGACTCTGAGAACTCTCAGTCAAAAGTAGGCTCGAGTTTGCAATAGTGAACTCGAGTTTACTTGTTCTGTAAACTCTTGAGATTTTTCAAAACTGGAAAACTTTACTCTAAATAAAACAGTGCAGAGTTTGTAAAAATCTTTATGTTTGAAAAGTTCTTCCCGCCAGAAATGAACTCTAGTTTGTCATAACAGGCTCGAGTTCACAGGTTATGTAAACTATGAAAGATTTTCTCTGGAGGTTGCAAACTTGAGATTTGAAAGAGGAGGTGTTGAGTTCAAAGGTATTTTTTAAAGCTAAATCCTCTCTGCCATTGGTGAACTCGAGTTTGAGAATGTGAACTCGAATTCATGCAAACTCTTGAAAAACTCTTAAGTTCAAACTTTAGGCTTAGTCACGAGTTTGAAAATTAAAGTGGCAAGATTACATCCTCTGTCAAAGGCAAACTCGAGTTTGCTCATAATAGGCTCGAGTTTGTCACAGATAGATTGAAAATGACAAGTTTAAAATCACTTGATTCTTTATCAAAACATCTCCATATTGTTTACAATTTGTTAATAATCATCAAAACACATAGAGAACTAACAGAGTTTTCATCCAAAACTAGCGGTTTTCAAAACATTGAAAAAGAGCAAAGCTCTCGGCTTGGCTAAAACTCGAGTTTCCACTTAAGTATGAAAACTTGAAGAATTTGCGCCAAGTCAAAACTGGAGGTTTTCATGGAAATTGGCAGTTTTCAAAATCTAAGTAAATCATGAACGCTCTCTGCCAGGTTGAAACTCGAGTTTTCATTCAATCATGAAAACTTTGAGAAAAACTGAGCTAAGTCAAAAACTGGAGGTTTTCTTGAAAACTGGTGGTTTCAAAAACTAGCTAAAACATGAATGCTCTCTGCCAATTCAAAACTCAAGTTTCCAAATCAAAACTCGAGTTTTCCTAAATCTTAGGAAAACTTAGAAAACTCATGTTAAACTTAAAACTGGCGGTTTTGAAACAAAACTGGAGGTTTTCATAAGTTCAAAACTTTGGAGACTCTCTGTATGACTGAAACTTGAGTTTCCAAATGCAAACTCGAGTTTTGAATTTTTCAGAAAATGTTGAGAAGTCTCTGTATGGTGAAAACTAGAGTTTTCTCTAGAAACCGACGGTTTTGCTTAGATCAGTGAAATTGAGTTGCTCTCGAGTTTTAAAACCGAAACTCGAGTTTTCCTTTGATAGTAAGTTTTTCAACTTACCAAAGAAAAACTGCACACTTTGTTTACAATTGTCAGTTATCATCAAAACACATAGAGAACTAACACTATTGCCTAGCAGCAAGATGTTGCTTTAAAAAAAATAAAAATAAAAAAATTGGTAGGATGTTTTGGTCATGTCATCTCTACCTCCCTTTTGCTTCACCGTTGCAATTGGGGCATTACATCGTTCAAGTGTGTGTGGGGGGGGGGGGGGGAATAAGTGGTTTAATCTGTGATTTGCTACTGCTGTTTCCATGTGTGTGTGATCCTAATTACCCTAAATTTAGCTTTTGCACAAACTGAAAACTGAATTTTTTTTTCCTAAATTTGCATGATGAAGCATGAATAGGATTATGAATGTCTGTATGATGAAGTATAGCATGATTGCCTAAGGAAATTGAACCTTTAAACTTGGGAAATTGACAGTGCTAGCTAATATGATGCGGGGTGAAGTGGAAGTGAGAAAGTTTAGAGAGAAGAACCTACAATAGAAGGATTTATTTGAGCCTAATTGTTTTATTCTAGTGTGCATGTTTGCTTGCCCATGAATGATCCTTGATTTGTCTTAGTTCTTCGATAAAATGTTTAGCATCGAAGTTTGAAATTCATAGGATAAAGGCATTCATGTCATACCCTTCATTCCCATACACAACCCATTTATCATCATTCCCATTTTGCTACCCCATTGAGCTTACATGATAGTGCTATAATAGAACTAGTTAGAAAGACAAGTGTGAAGAAAATGCTAGGACAGAGTGCTCCACAAATGCTGCAAAAAGAGTTGTTGTTTTGCCCTTTGCTTAAAGTGGCAGTTTGGCTTAAAGAGAGAGAGAGAAGAAAACAAGAAAACAAGAAAGAAAGAAAAAGAATAAAGAGTAGCAAGAAATACAAAGTTAAAAAGGGAGGCATTCTGATACAGTCAAAAAGACTTGTCTAAATATCCTTCTATAGCACTACCATCACTTCTCAACTCAAACTCATCTATCCATACCATAATAACCCAAGAAGTCCTTTGGAAGAATGGAGACTCAGATGTTAAGTAGTGTTAACTCTTAGAAATTGACAACATTCTAGCACATTTTCTCTCTCCTTTTATCTATTTTTGGTTCAAAATGTGCATAGAAATGAAGTTATAGAGGAAAATGTGCACATCAAAGTATAAGACAAATATCAAAGAAATTCTTGTTATATCCTATAGAGTTTGTGATTTAATTGAGAATTGATAATTCCTCCCTCTTTTGTAGGAAGGTGGAGACAACTTTTGAAGCTCTATAAGAACCAAGAAACAAGGAAAGAAAGAAAGGATGTGAAGCAGTGCAAAATTAGAAGAACCTGTACAACTAGCCACAGCAAGTAGCTCTCTGTGTCACTAGCCGTGGCCAGTCGACAACTGGTCGCAGCCAGTCGTGAAAAAATATTGAAAGTATAGCTGCGCATTTTTTCATTTCAGAAACAGAAAAACCCTATTTAACCCAAATGGAAGGGCCGAAAAACACACTCTTGACCTAAGGAAACAAGTGGGCACACAAGGGAAGAGCTTGGGAGAGAGATTTGGAACATTTTGGAGGCTTGGGTACTCTTAAGAGAGATTTTGGGGATTTCACCTTGGTTCTTCCTCTTTTCTTCTCTTTTCTTCCTAGTTTCTTCATGTATTTAGTTTCTTTGCTTAGACTCTCTTTGTATTTGAACATGAGTAGCTAAACCTTTCATTCTAGGGTTCTTTTGACCCTTTGTATGGATTAATACTTGGAGTTTCCTCTCTTTTGGTAGATAAATATACACATATATTGATTTCAACCTTGTCTTAATGCTTCTAAGTGATTGGTCTCCATTTAGATGATTTATTCACATAAGTTTTGACTCGAGAGATCTAATCTAGGTGTAGAACTTGATTGAAATCATGCTTGTCTTGAAGTTTACTTGATAAATGGATGGTTTGTTGGTAAAATAGAGATATATTTACTAACTTTGCATTGTCACATTAGGGTTGTTGCTTAATTATTGATTCTTACTAATTGTAGAAAGAGATTGTGCATTTTAGTGAGAAGAGAAACTTGATATTGACTTGAGAGAGCGTTTCAAGTGTTTTTGAACCCTAGACTAACACATGTATGTATTGAAATGCTACTAGAGAGGAAGTTAATCAAGTTTTATGAAATGCAAAAAAGGGAAAAAGAATCCTAGGCTCCATTATTCTTGAAGTCAAAAGTCATTTGCCTTTATTAATTTTTCGTTTTAGAAAAAGTCTTTAAAAATTCTCATTCCACGTCAAAACTTTGTTCTTGCTCAACTTGATTGAATTCACTAAGCCTCTTGCTTGACCAATTTGTTAAACAAATCCTCGTGGGAACGATACTTTACTAATCACTTTATTACTTGTGAAACTCGTACACTTGTGAGGCAAACAAGTAGCAATCTTAGAACTTTGACAACGCTATGGAACTCTAGGTTAGCATGACAAGAGAGAAAGCTAAAATCCTCTGGGTAAGAGAGTGTAAACATTGAACTTGAGAGCCTCTTGACGCTTCTTCACCGAAGCAATACCGTGTATCGTGATACGCTAGTACTGGGCAGTGGGATTGCCAAATAGGGGACGAGAACTGAAAGCAGTTGTGTAAACAGAGTTAATACAGATAGGAATGCTACGACTATGAGTTTTTGATTCACTTTACCTTATTTTGCCCAAGAGTGCAAAAAGCTAAGTGTGAGGGTATTTGATGAGCACAATTTATGCCATGTTTTCCCTATATTTTATGACTGAATTTTATGGCAAATACAAGCTTAACTGAAATCAATCCAAGTAAAAAGGCATTAATTCATGAATATATGGAACTGAAGGATAAAAAGCAATCACATCCTAAAACATGTGCTAAAAGAAGAACAAGTTACAAGGTTTTATGAGAAGAACATGTAGCAAAGCTAATACTATGCTATAACATTCTGGCAGCATAACAAAGTGCAATACAAGGCATTACCAAAGCTATAGCAAAGTAAACGACGCAATGCTATGCGGCATATGTTCTAATCTTTTGTCAAGATTATTTCAAGAAATAATGCGAAGGTCAAGAAAAGATAGGTAGATTGCTGATGTAATGGAATAGAAGATGCAGATGATTGAAACTAAAAGATTTGAAGAATCCTGAAGGATCAGCTGAATCAATCTACGGTGATTCGGAGATACAATGGATCACGACAGATTTGGAAAGTTGAGCTCGCTGGAACTTGCGCCGCAAGAAAACCTGATTATATAAGGAAACAACAAGCCAACCCTAAAGGAGAGTCGTGTAGAGCCTAAACGAGATTTACACATTCGGCCAGACTTGAAAGAAGAGAGAGAGAGAGATTTCCCGAGGCACGAGAACTCCAAGAGAACCTAGCATCCTTCCTTGTAGTATGGCAGAGAGAAGAAGACGTGGAGTGGTGACGTGACAGGGCTTTTTCCACGCCGTCGGAACTTCGTCAAGCTTTCTGTTTTCTTTTACTTTAATCTTTTGATCATGGGTCATCTTGTTGTTATCTATTTTATGTGCCCCTCATCAGTCATTAACTAAATTTCCTAAGGCTGAACGAGGATGAATCTTTAAGTTTTGAATGAACCTAGTTGCAAATTCTTAATTTAATTGATTCAGTTTGCTTATCAGTGATTTAATTACCTTGTCGATTAGCGGAAGCTAAGGGCGAGATCTGTGGCCTCAGCTTACTGGCAAGGAGTTGAAGTTAGGCCTCTGAGAAACAGTGATTGCTAGGCAGGTTGGTGCAAGGCTTGACCTATTATTGTAGGCTTCAGGAATGGGTCTACCGCTCATAACCAATACACCCTATTTTGTAACATTGATCTAATTAGAAAATTGTCATAGGCATATGGAAGGAGTAAAGTTAGCATTAGAAGTATCGGATGCAGAAGCTTCGATAGACTATAGTGGTGGGTTAACTAAATAGCGTTGTAGTTAGTAGCTATGTTGTAGCATTGCGGAAGCTGTGTAGTATAGGTGCTATAACAATGGGTAAAGCAACTGGGGGATTGAGATACTTAAGGGTGATTCCAAGTTCAATTTAACTTCTTACTGATATCTTCTTACGATTACGATACTCTGCTTACTTTTGTTTATTAGCATAATCACAAAAACCTCTCAATCCAATCATATTTACTCTCTGTTTGCACAACTATCATAGCAACCGAGTGCCACTTCCTGGTATCTCAGTCTTTATGGTGCGATACTCTACTTACACTTTATCACTTGTTCGATTGGTTCATTTGCTATAAGGAAATCAACCAACGGGTGCCCTCTTGCATCACACCACCATCACTGTTGAGAAAATCGGACCTTGGGATAGAGATTGAACGAGGAAAAGAGAGATAGGAGGGTTGATGACTTTAACACCACCACCGTCTTCCTCCATACCAATGCCGCCACTTTTAGATTAGACCTTCGGCTTTCTCAAACAAGGGGCTTTTTTGTCCTATGAAATGTCTCTCTCGGGAAGATTTTCAAATCTCGCCACTTTCTGAAGGATTTCATCTTTCCACATTTAAGGGAACTAAGCCACAACGGGAAGTCACTTTACCGGAACCTTTGGGCACCAAACATGTTTTTTGACTAGGAATGTTGTCATCTTCCCTCTCCCTTGCCCGACTTCCATGTAACATACACAGCTTAAGTTCCTTTCCCTCCTCAAATCTTCCATATACCAAACCAACCCTTACAGATTAATGAATCACTTAGGGAAGAGGCACATTGCTGTTAAAATTTATCGATTGGTTTATAGATCTTAATTTTAATTTTTCTAATTTAATTTTATGAAGAACGAATAAGCGTCACTAGCTGGTAATACCTCCAAAAATGACTCTCTGTAAATGGGTTTCACATAAGTTGCATATTCATTTTGTGCACCTTATGTGTTTATCCCTCTAATTTTAGGGTAAGCATATTTTTTATTTGTTTATATTAAATTATATGCTGCATTCTGAAATATTTTTTACACATATTTTCTCAAATTAACTAAATTCCAGGATACTGGTGTTACAGGAAAAATTCATCAATGAATGGAATCTCTTTGTAGAATGATGGAACAACAAGTGAAATCATTTGAGAGATTAAGAAAGGAAATTGAGCAGCAAGAACAAATGTTGAAAATGAATTTTCAACAAAATCCTTCTCTCATGATCACACATGCACAAGAAATGAAGCAAGTACAAAAGCACATTGAAGAGTCTTCTCTCCCATTTGGTAATGATCCTATCCTTATAGAGGTAGACTCTCCTACTACTTTGATTAATGAAGCAATTCATGATTTGAGTGATAATGAGGTGGACGAGGAAATCATTGTTGAATCCCCTCAATTGTTTGGAAATGTAATTGCTCAACCAATTGGCCTTAGTAGTAGTGATTTAACTGTACTTGTTGATGAGTGTGTTCCTATTTCTTCATGTGATGCTTTAACTGATGAAAATGCTTCTCTTCATAGTACTAGTAATGATTGTGATAAATTGAATGACATATTCTCATGCTGTTGTGAAGAATATCAAATATGTGTAGATTGTTATCATGAAAAATGTCATTTACTTGTTGAGCTTCAAAAGAAAGCATTGAGTGAAGTGGTTGATTCTACCATTGATCATAATGCACCCTCTTGTACTATTGATGATAGTAAGCATGGATGCCAATGTTGTTGATGATGTTCTTGCTCAATGGTATGTTGATTATCCTGATTTTGCATGTACGAGTAATTCTGCCAATTGTGCATGTTCTGATAATGAATGATGCCCTATTTGCACTGAGATTAATGCTGCATTATTTGGTGATTCTGACGTACTTAGTGATTTTGCATTACTTGTGGATTCTGTTGTTGATGTGAGTGAGAAAGATCATAGCCTAGAATACCAAATGCATAAAATTCCCATTGGATTAGCTCCTTGTAGTCTTGTTGGTGACAAAGATTCTGAAATTTTGATTGATAAAATCCTGCATGTTAATGAATCTTTCCAATAAGTACTTTCTTGTGATTTTCCACCTGATTTAGAAAAACAAGCTAATTGTTTTGAATCTTTAAATATTCCAAGTGGTGATGATTTGAAAAATTCTCTTCATTCTTCCATCTCTTGTGATTGCAACGATGATGTGGTGTACTCCAACACTAAGTTGGATTCCACACCTTCCATTTTGCAAACACAAGAGAATGTTCACGATATGATTGGTTGCTTGACTCCTACTGATGGGAGTATCATTGATTTCCTTGGATGTGATAGTTACTTGGAGAGTTTGGAACTTAACATGTCTTTCATTCACTCAAAATCTCTCCATGTTTCTATTTTTGGATGGGATACTGCTATTTGGTTGTCTTATTTGCAGGCACATTATTGGAAAGGTTGTCGATGGAACCAACATCCACCGTACATTCTTTGACCTCTTCCAATAGATCGTGAGCCACCTCCACCAAGGAAATTCAATGCGGGAGAAGATGTTTCAAGGGAAAAATTCATGATTCTCATCAAAGATGAGAACTTCTTCTTCAATCGACTCAAGATACTCTAACAAAGGTTGTCTCTTTCCTTACTTATTTTCTTCCTAATTCATATGATTACTTGGGCTTAATTGTTGTATGAGGAAGATAAGTGTGGGGGAGGGACACAATTCAATAGAAAAGTAGAAATAATGTAGTTTAGTTGGTTAAAAAAAAAAAGTTTTTATGAATAACACGCTCTCTTTCTATAATTGCTCTACCTATTGTGAACCTTGACATCTTGGTTTTGATGGATCCTTCTTTTTGAGGCTGAATTTTTGGACTCTTGGATTATATTTCTTGGTAGTTAATTTTGGGATGCTAGTTGCATGATTTGGTATCAACCTTTGTGAGATTTTGGGCCTGCATGAATGGAATTCATCTTTTACCATTCTTTCTTTCATGTGTGCATCTGCTCATTATTTGTGTTCTCTAGAACTTGCTCCTTTTCTTTTTTAAGCTAATTTTTCATTTACATGCATAAGTATGATAGAAGCTTGTTTTCTTTCTTTCATTTTCCTACTTTGGCCAAATAGCCTTTCCCTTATATTATATTTCCTTTGCTAGCCCCTTTGTGCCTTCTTGACTCATTCTTTTTTAAGCCACATTACAAGCCTAAGCGTAAAACCATTTTATCCCGCACCTTGGAAATTTATTGAGCATTGGTTTCACCTTAATTTTATGCTTAAGTGTGGGGGTTGCCCAGGTGTGCAACATTTTAAGTGTGGGGGGAGTATTTGATTGTGTATCATTCATCATTTGGCATTGATTTTGGTCATTGTTATTCTTTAAAAAAAAAAAGCAAAAAAAAAAGTACAAAAAATAAAAAAAAAATAGAAAAGAAAGAGAGATAAAAAAAAAAGAAAAGAAAAGAAAGAAAGAAAGAAAGAGAGAGAGCAATGTAAAGAAGGAGAAATAAAAAGAAATGTTATTGAAGTGATTTGCTATTATTAACTGATGTTCTTTGAATTTCTTGGAGCTTAGCCTATCATATCCATACTTATTCACACCTATACCCTAGCCCCATTACAACATTCAATAACAAGCTCTCTTGATTTATGCATGCATGTGTTATAAGTAGTGGAGAAGTAGAAATTGAGCAAGCCTATGGTAGGACCATTTTCTTGAGTAGAATTTGAGTGATACAGTTATTTATCCTATACACTTGAGAGATTGATTGAGGGCATCCTTGAGAGACCATCTTGTGTGATTAGCATCATTGATTGAGATTGTCATGCTTTATAATTTGAGATGAAAGAAATTTAGTCTTGATTGGTTGATCTTGAGAAGCTTTGTGACCTTCGTTCAATTTTTGAAGTTTGGCAATTGTTAGAAATAAGTTTTTCTTTTAATTTTGCCCAGGAGTGCAAAAGGATAAGTGTGGGGGAATTTGATAATTGAATATTAGTACACTTATTTGTATCTCTTGGTGAATAAATTTAGGATTATTTAGTTAATAAATAATGGATTTTATTACTTAATCAAGCTTTGAGCTTTTAATTTGATTGAATTCATTTTTATAATTAAATTCCAGATTTACAATGATTTAGTATTTCCGCCATAACTTTTGATCTAGATATCCGATTAACCTGATTCTTCTTTCCTTTTTTAGATGATTCAAAGAGCTACAATTGTTATGAAGACTTGGAAGGCTAATTTAGACAAGAAGATGGACGAAATTGGAGCTAAAGACAGACACATTTTTCTGGATTTTTATTTTACTCGAATTTTGTAATAAAATACCAATTTTTAGAGGTTTCCTTTTTTATAGGGATTTCCTATTGATTAGGGGTTTCCTATTTATTAGAGGTTTCCTATTTTTTTTTAGAGATTTTCTATTTATTAGAGGTTTCCTATTTTTAGTCATCTTTCCTATATAAGGAATATTAGATGGTGACTACAAACATATTCTCAATTACGTTGTAGGAGATTTTTGGATTAAATTAGAAGCTTTTTATTTTCTCTTAGTTGTTCTTCATGTTCTTCTTCATCTTTTCTTTTGCATTTTTCCAAGCCATGCTTGGCTAAGCTTCTTTAATTGACCCAATGTTGAGGATGCCATAATTCGTCTAGAGAACTTGTGCTTTATCGGTAATTTAACTCATTTCTATTTTCATCTTATCGGATCCGATTTCTGAAAATAGTTCGAATATTAGATTTATATTCGGTTTGGTTTATCCCAAGGATTGAGTTCGAACTAGGTTTTAAGTTTTGCTGTGCGATCGCACAGTGGGACGCTGCTGTTCGGACATATTCTAGGCGATCGTCTAGTCGAGGGATTTTGTAACACCCCCAATTTCTAATAGTTATAATAACGAAAATTTAAATGATTTAATGAAATTCAAAATAAACAACCTTGGGAAGTGTTACCACCGCACTTGTACTGGGACAAGTGCAAGGCTACTTATTACATAAATGTCAACTAAAATTTAAATAGAGATGTCTTATCCAAATAATAAAATAAAGTAAAACAAAAAGAAACTAGCTAGAGCTATTTATTATTCTTCCTCACTTATCACAGCTAGCCCCAGCGGCCCCAGCTTGAGACATGTTTCAATGAAAATCTGCTCCCCCGAAGGATCGTCGCAGCCCATGAACACACATACATCAGCAAACGCTGGTAATCCTAATAGTCACAAAATAATAACAATAGTAACAAATAAATAATTAAATTAATTACAATAATGATAGGGAAAATATCATATATATATATATATATATATATATATATATATATATTTATAATCCACAAAATCAATTTCTCATATTCATCATAGCTATACATTATCATTGACTCAGATATTATTATTTATCATCTTTTAAAATTTCTTTAGACCCGGGAAACCCTGCCAGTCTATTTAGTTTAGTGGGAAGAGAACCATGGTAGATCCGGGAAACCCTGCCAATCTACCCTGTGACCCGGGAAACCCTGCCAGTCACAATCAATCAAATTGGCCATCAAGTATATCAAGTATTTCTTCCTAGTGTGCACACCTCTTCCCAAAGTTGCTACTAGTGTCCCGGGAAACCCTGCCAAACACCACTTTGGGAAGAACGGATATCATCATTTTCTCATCACATAATATTTCGAGGCATAAAGCCTAAGGGTTGTGTTCATCACTTTGGGGGTACCATCCCAAAGCTATCCTCCCACTATTAAAATGTTTTAAAAGACACACATATTCAACTCCTAAATTATTTTTATTTCTTACTTATCTTTTATATATTTTTTTATTTTTTTTCTAAATATAAATATAAGGATATTTTAATCTAAAATCTGTTCCTGACTTATTTTATTGCATAGTAGGTATTATATGAAGAAAAAGAAAATCAATTAACAAATAAGTAATTGAAAAAAAGGGACATAAGCAGTTATATTAAAATTTAAAGAGAATATTATGCAGTGAAACAATGCATTGACAATTAATCACCGAAGGAAAATTGACGCACAGAAAAAATCAATGCACAGGCGAGGCAATATTGGTCAATGGAGAAAGAATAAAAAAAAAACGTACAGGTATCATTCCAATTGAAGCATGCAAGCCAATACTAGTTGGATCAATCAATAAAGAAACGCAGACAATTACATAGTGGTATAACACGCAGATCGAGGCGAGACAGTTTCTTGCATTATAAATATATATATATATATATACATATGGACATCAAAAACAAATTGTTTCTAAAACCTAAGGATTAAATTACTTATCAAGATCTAAGATTACCCTAAGACTTATGGGGAATTAGGATTACAAAATTTACATAAATCTAATCCTACTCATGGAGATTAGGATTACCTGGTCTCCGTGTTTGCTAACTTCCTAGAAGAACGAGCAGAGAAAAGTATCGGGTGTTGTGGAATAATTTGAGGGAAATCTGAATAATCTTAATCTCTAAATCAAAGAGAATACATACGGGTCTTTATATAGGCAAACCTAGAGCTAATCCTAGAATCTAATAAAATCTAATCAAATCAAAATAAATCAAAACGGTTAAGATATAATATCCTAAGACATAATATATCTATATAACACCTTAAGATATGATATAATGTATCTATATCTAGTATAATAATAAGATAGTGGTTTAATAAATAATGCATAGAATTCCCACAATAATCTGATATAACTAACTCCTAGAATCTAGGATCTAATCTTAACCAATCTAATAATATTATTTACAAAATAATATGATTACAACATTATTAATCAATTAATTTTTTTATTATTATTTTATTAGTATTATTTTAATTTATCGTTATCATTTCTATTTCTATTATTATTATTATCATCATTAAAAATCCGGGGTATTACATTCTACCCTCCTTAAAATAAGTTTCGTCCTCGAAACTGAAATAAAATTCAATAATAAAATCTGGGGTATTACATTCTCCCCTCCTTAAAATAAGTTTCGTCCCCAAAACTTTCCCTCTTCGAATAATTTTGAACATACAATTATCAACGTTAACTATCACTTTTTTCATCACATATATTTATATTATCAATCAATCATCAAATAATGTAATATAGATTCAAATGATAAATCAATATAAATTCAAACGACAAATCAACATCTTATATTTAAAATTAAGAATTCTATCATTCTTCATCATTCAAAATAATTCACAAAATAAATTTTAATTACCCCTCCAATATCTCTTTCTAAATAAAATTCACAAGTCAATAATAATCACATAACAAATCACAAAATAATTTTAAATATACAATTATTAGAATTTCAAAGAAATAAATCATTTTAAAAAAACAAGGAAATAACCCTTTACTACCCATCTCTCAAGTTTTAACTATTACTATTTTACTCATTTATTTACTTAACTCTGGGATCTTTGATCCCTTGAGTTAGTATCAAAAGCAAACCCAAGTCGAAACCTAGGGCTCTGATACCATTTTGTAACACCCCCGATTTCTAATGGTTTTAATAACAAAAATTTGAATAATTTCTATAAATAAAACTAATAAATTTCGAAATAACAATCTTGAGGAGTGCTACCGCCGCGCTTGTAGTAGACAAGCGCAAGGCTACTTATTACAATAATTTAAAGAAAAAAACTTAAGCAAAAATGTGTTTTAGTCAAAATAAAAATAAAATAAAATAAACTAGCTAGCATTCTAATTTTTCTTCCTCACTTATCACTGCTAGCCCCAGCGACCCCAACTTGAGACCTGTTTCAATGAAAATCTGCTCCCCCGAAGGATCGTCGCAGCCCATGAGCACACACACATCAGCAAACGCTGGTAATCCTAATAGTTAAAGATAACACAAAATAATAACAATAGTAACCGATAAACAAATAAATAATTAAATTAATTACATATGATGGGGAAAATACCATATATATATATATATATATATATATACATATATTTTTAAAATCCACAAAATCAATTTCTCATACTCAACATAGTTGTACTTTATCATTGACTCAGATATTATTATTTATTATCTTTTAAAAATTTCTTTAGACCCGGGAAACCCTGCCAGTCTATTTAGTTTAGTGGGAAGAGAACCATGGTAAACCCGGGAAACCCTGCCAGTTTACCCTGTGACCCGGGAAACCCTGCCAGCCACAATCAATCAAATTGGCCATCAAGTATATCAAGTATTTCTTCCTAGTGTGCACACCTCTTCCCAAAGTTGCTACTAGTGTCCCGGGAAACCCTGCCAGACACCACTTTGGGAAGAACGGATATCTCAATTTTCTCATCACATAATTTTTCGAGGCATAAAGCCTAAGGTTGTGTTCATCATTTTGGGGGTACCATCCCAAAGCTATCCTCCCACTATTAAAATGTTTTAAAAGACACACATATTCAACTCCTAAATTATTTTTATTTCTTACTTATCTTTTATATATTTTTTTATTTTTTTCTAAATATAAATATAAGGATATTTTATTCTAAAATCTGTTCCTGACTTATTTTATTGCATAGTAGGTATTATATGAAGAAAAAGAAAATCAATTAACAAATAAGTAATTGAATAAAAGGGACATAAGCAGTTATATTAAAATTTAAAGAGAATATTATGCAGTGAAACGATGCATTGACAATTAATCACCGAAGGAAAATTGACGCACAGAAAAAATCAATGCACAGGCGAGGCAATATTGATCAATGGAGAAAGAATTTAAAAAAAAAACGTACAGGTATCATTCCAATTGAAGCATGCAAGCCAATACTAGTTGGATCAATCAATAAAGAAACGCAGACAATTACATAGTGGTATAACATGCAGATCGAGGCGAGACAGTTTCTTGCATTATAAATATATATATATATATATATATATATATATATATATATATATATATATATACCTATGGACATCAAAAACAAATTGTTTCTAAAACCTAAGGATTAAATTACTTATCAAGATCTAAGATTATCCTAAGACTTATGGGGAATTAGGATTACAAAATTTACATAAATCTAATCCTACTCATGGGGATTTGGATTACCTGGTCTCCGTGTTTGCTAACTTCCTAGAAGAATGAGCAGAGAAAAGTATCGGGTGTTGTGGAATAATTTGAGGGAGAGAAATTAATCTGAATAATCTTAATCTCTAAATCAAAGAGAATACATACGGGTCTTTATATAAGCAAACCTAGAGCTAATCCTAGAATCTAATAAAATCTAATCAAATCAAAATAAATCAAAACGGTTAAGATATAATATCCTAAGACATAATATATCTATATATAACCTTAAGATATGATATAATGTATCTATATCTAGTATAATAATAAGATAGTGGTTTAATAAATAATGCATAGAATTCCCACAATAATCTGATATAACTAACTCCTAGAATCTAGGATCTAATCTTAACCAATCTAATAATATTATTTACAAAATAATATGATTACAACATTATTAATCAATTAATTTTTTTATTATTATTTTATTATTATTATTTTAATTTATCGTTATCATTTCTATTTCTATTATTATTATTATTATCATTAAAAATCCGGGGTATTACAGATTTTCTGGGCGAATGTAAAGATCTTGGTTCGTCCAGAGCCAAACGTGAGTTATTTATATTTCGTTCAATGATGGAAGTCTCTGGAACTTGAATATTGGGTTGATCGATTTTAATCTGTTTCTTCTCATTTTCTTATATTCTATTTTATCTTTGCTTCATTTAAATTGCATTTCTATTTTAGTTTATTAATTTAAAAATCCAAAACCCAATCCCCCCTTGTTTTCATTGCATTTGCATGACATTTAGATTACTTAGGATTCAATAAAAGGCTCCTCGAAAAGAGAGAACGATCCTAGGTTTGCCTATACGCAATCCTTGGTTAATTGTTGATTGTGGACCCCAAGGCTAATGACAAAAGGTCTTCATCAGCTGTGTCATGGAGTAGCAAGAAGCAATCTTTGATTGCTACTTCTATGATGGAAGCTGAGTTCGTGTCTTGTTTTGAGACTACTTCTCATGGTGTATGGATGAAGGGTTTCATCACTGGGCTTAGAATCATGGATTCAATTTCTAGGCCATTGAAGATATAAGGTGACAATTCAGCTGCTGTCTTTATGGCTAAGAACAACAAAAGTGGAAGTTGAAGCAAGCATATCGACATTAAGTATCTAGCCATAAGAGAACATGTTAAGAATGAAACAGTGGTCATCGAACACATTAGCACTGAATTGATGATTGCTGATCCTTTAACTAAAGGTATGCCTTCGATGAAGTTTATGGGTCATGTGGAAAGAATGGGAATTAGTGCCTTTCTTTTATTTTCATTTTTTGAATGATTTTCTTTTCGTTGTAAGAACGATGTTATTTGTGGAACCCTATTTGTGATATTTTTCTCATTTCAGTTTGTGTAAACATTCATTTGTTTGTTTAATTTGAGAAATATCATTAAGTTATGGACCTAGAATAAACATGGGGTTTATTCATTAAGTTACATGGGGTTGGAAAACATGGTACACTGTGATACATGGAAGATATTACTCGCTTTAAGAGGACCTATCGCTATGATCCATGCATTTTGTTTTTTCAGGTGGTATATGATGAAGTGTGTGGACCAACTGGAAGAATGTTGGAATTTTAAATTAATATTAATATTAGTATATATTTATTTTCTGAAAAAAGATTCAATTAAGTGGTCCACATTTATAGGATCTTAGGTGGTTCACGATTGGCCCACTATCCCACTTACTTCTTCAACCGCCCATTTTTTTTTTTTTGCACGATTGATTGCCACCTCTGTGATGGGCAGAGTGGGATTAGTCCGTGCGTATTTATTTAAATATAGTCCCCTAAGTCTGTTCTCACTACGTATTATCATACGACTAAAGTTCACACCATCTAAAGAGTGAGAGTGAGGACTTAGAAGGATCATAGGCTTTTCTTGTAAGATCGAATCAATGACTGGAGGTATTTTTGATCTCTAAGTTTATTTTTCCGCATTGATCTAAATGTTAATTTAGTTATTTAACATGTTTAGATCGCTTAATTATCCAACACAAGATCCCATGTTTTTCAATTTCCAAGCATTTTCTGTTTTTTTTTTCCTTTTGAACTTTAGTTAATTTAATCCATTCCTTTTATATAAATATTTTTTTTTCTTTTATTATTATTCCTTTAGATTTCTATTTTTTTATGCTTATAATCATATGTTAAATAAACCCCTTTTATTTTAAAAATTACAAGATAAATTCATTATCATTTATTAATTCTTTTCTAACTGTAATTAAATCCAAATTATAAAAATTAGATGTTACAACCTGCAAATGCAAATACAGATAGGTAAACAATCCCAAAAGATTTTGTCCCTCATGAATTTTTAAACTGTGACTTACTCACAATTCAATAACAAACCATAAGGGTTGAGAAACTAATTTGTCTCTTACACTTGAGATAAGTGTTCGATTTTCCTATGAATTCGAGGGTTTGGTTAACATATCGAGCATAAGAGTGCAAGGATCCTCAACAATATCTTTGATTCAACACAAGAAGAACATTGGAACATTGACCCCCTACCATCAATCAACCTATAATAATATGTTAGAGCAACATACATCATTGGCCTTGGGACTACTTGACCTCCAACCACGATTGGACCCATTGGACGGGGTCAATATAGAGTGCATACCAAAAATTGCGGATAAAACAGTAGTTGCATTGCATGAGATTTCTTTCCACATAGTTAACACAAAAATTTGTTCACATGATCCATAATTATTTATTGCCAATAACCCAAAGATTAGCTTGATGTTTCAAATCACCCTTTTCCCAGTTTCCCCCACTGAGTAGATTCCAATTGGAGAGGTGTTAGGGGAAGTTGGAATGGTCGTATGTTAATGACACAATGATGCATGATGTCAAGATAGTTTTTGAAGTTAATGGCATGAAGATGCACAAGCATTATAGACAAGTATCAAACAAACAATATCACGACAAACAAAGACAAGTATCAGAGAACCAAATAAAATGACAGCTATCAGACAATCAAAAGGAATATAAAGACAAGTATCAGACAACCAAACAGTATATCAAATACCAAACAGTAGTATATTGTATTATCCTTCATGATAGTTTGTGTACCTATTGGACCTATTAAGCTTAACGTCTAATTGTGGGATTTAATACTGTCCAATTGGTGAGGGAGATTAATAATGAACCAAAGCCGCAACTCTTGACCGAGATTTCCATCTTCCTCTGCGATAACCTTATGAAGTAATTCTAAAAAATCTGAGGTGTTTCATCTCACGATGTTGATCAATATTCAAGACAATTTCTTTTCAAGTCCCTCACTCTCCCTAATAATCCCTTCTTCCCACAGACACCGTACACTCTCATCTCCTTCTATCACACTCGATCTCTCTTTCATCTCCTTCCATCACTCCCTACATAAGAAACTATGGACGCAGACGAAGAAGAAACTATTTGTTAAGGAAAATAATTATCTCTCACCAAAGCAAGTGCACTACTAGAAAAATGGTCTTTTATTCCCGTTGAAATTAGCTTTTTAGACCGCTAGCCTGTTTGGATATAGCTTTTAGATAATAGTTTTTAGGATTTATGAGGTAAAAATGACTTTTGGAAAATAGTTTTAGGAATTTACGAGGTAAAAGTTATTTTTGGAGAATAGCTTTTAGAAAATAGTTTTTGGATAAAAATGATAGTGTTTGGATATCATTATAAGAATAGCTTTTTCAAGGTCAAATTTACTAAAAAAGACATTAGCTTTTTGTATAATTGCATATAAAAGAGAAGGCTGTATTTTGAATATTATAAACATTATATTTCATAATAAATACCAAAACTTACATAAATTTTTGTCCAAAATTAAAATACTTAAGGGCATTGACTAGCACTGAAAAATACTTCATGATCTTGAAAATTTATTTTAAGATATTGAAAAAATATTTCAAGTTAATGACTAATCTTGAAAAAATATTGCAGGGTACTGACGGGTACTAAAAAGATACTCAATAGTGACTGGTACTTAAAAAATACTTCTCATGGTCTTAAAAATTTATTTTAGGATCTTGAAAAAAATATTGAGGGTACTGACTAATCTTGAAAAAAAAAATCAGGATACTAACAGGTACTAAAAAGATACTTAAGGATACTGGAAAATATTTCATGATCTTGATTTTTTTTTTTTTGGATATTGAACAAATATTTCAAGGTAATAACTAATCTTGAAAAAATATTTCAGGGTATTAAAAAAATACGTAAGGATATTGACTAGTACTGAAAAAATATTGATAATGGCATAGGAGAGAGAAAAATCAGAAAAAATAGGTTTTCCCAAAACCTAGGTTTTGGATCCAAAACCTAGGTTTTAATGTAAAATAGTTTCTAGCGAAAAATAGGGGTGCTTGGATGACTTATTGCAAAAGTTAGATTTTGATGCAAAATTGCTTCTGGACAAAAGAGGGGTCTTTGGTAGACTTGTGACAAAACCTAGGTTTTAGAAACAAAACCTAAGTTTTGGGACCCCCCAAACAAGCCTAGGTCTAGTCTTATATCGACCAGTTTTAGAAGTTTGTCCTTATTAAGATTGTTTTGACGACCAGTATTAAACAGCTTCATTTTTAAATAAAAATGTCAACTTGTTAGATCAGGTAATTTCATACCCGATCTAAAATGTGGGAATTTTTGTTTTTGTGAAAAAGGTTTGTTATATTTTGTTTCTCATAAGCCTATTGGATTATTATATATAAAATATATATTATATAAATTCAATAAACAACCCTAAAAATACAAATGCAATCGATATAAGAAATAATTATAAATAACCATGAATCTTACCAATATTAATAGGTAATTGAATTTTAATTCATACATTTGTTTTTTCAAGGTTTACTTTTTTGCTTGCATTTTCCTTCCGTCCAAATAAGTTAGATTATTTTTTAGTGTTGGATATTGTCGATGCAATTTTAGGTTTGACATCTGTATGTTATTGACACATGATTCATATTGTGAATATCCTTAAAGTCGAATGTAGTGGATAGGATGCTAAGGTTATCATATTTATGCGTTTTGATTCTTCTGGACCTCAAGTATGTAACATGGCTCTGCCCCTACCCAGTCTTAAGTGAGAAAGAAGAAGATTTTTATTTAATGAACATGAGTATAACATAGTTAATATACAAATATGAGCATTGGATTTTTTATGAGTGAGTTTGATAACGTGATCAGGTCTTGTATGAGATGGAAAATAAGCTAAAGGCCAATAATAAGGAAGTCACCGACTAGGTGAAAATACTAGTTATGATGTGAGGATTAATAACTCTAAGTTGGAGGATAAAAAATATGACCTTGATGATCTACACTTAGAAGGACAAATTTGTTGAATGTGATGGTTGGGCATTGGTTGTAACTTTCATTTGTTTGAATGAGTGAAGGTCTGTGTTCACTCATTTGAGTTGATTTGCCCAATCATCACTCAATTAGCCAGCTTAACAAATTTTTCCTTCCAAGCATAGATCACTCACCTTACATTTTTTATGTCTAATGTAGACATCTTAATAATCAAACTATCATTAGTAACTCCACCTAATTGATGAGCTCCTTGTTATTGGCCTTCACTTTAATTTCTCTCTCAATCAAGACCTCATCATATGATCATGTCCAACCATATAAAATAGACTTTTCAAGTTTGTATGTCAAATACATTAGACTTACCTTTCTTAAATAAGATACTCCAACTTTATCACCTAAAACTGAAGTAGGCCAGACCCATATTCTTCTTAGAGTCTCAAAAGAGCCAAAATGCCTAAGATTAGTAAACTTAGCATCCAATTTAAGGGTTGCTGCACTTGACTATAAGGATAGCCCGTGATACGAATCACACATCAATAGCTCCTACTTGTTGAGGTTAAAATTACAATCAACACTCTCACCCAACACTTGATAATGATCTAAGCCTTTTCAAGGAGGGGGCATTCAAACAAAAAGAATCTTGAAAAGAACAAAGATGTGACAAATAAGAATAAATGAAATCTAGAATAAGAAAGAAGAGCAAGAGAGAATATTTGAGAGAGAAGGGAGGGTGAGCAATGCTCATTCACTTGTGTTTCATGTGATTACAATACTTTGTATAAGGCCTCTATTTATAAGCCTCCAAATGTCACTACTAAGAGTCACAATTAATACACAATAAATAGTACAATTAATACTATATAACCCTTTGTATTATTAAACAAATTTTTATTTTCTCAACAACATATTTATGAATACTAACAAGGATATGAGTCAATAAACATCCACATAATTAATATTCATAACATTAATAATTTTTTATAATTTGTATTTTTGAAAGTTTGTCATTATTGGTATTTTTGGTCTAATTGTTATCCCTGAGTGTTTCATGGGAAAATTGTTGAAGCCAACATTTGCATTAATCCTACTAGAAAACAGAGATGATTTTTTGAGTTGCTAATTTCATTTCCATTGCTATGATATCACAAACTAAACATGCTTGTGAAAAAAATTTATGACGTGAAAAATCTGAAGCCAATTAGTTTTATAAAATGTATTATTGTGGGATATTTATAGAATATCGCATACCATCCCATAATAATGATAGTAATAATAATAATAATAACAACAACAATAATAATAATAAAGCAAGAATATCGCTTTCCAATTAATTGTTGCTAGTCATAAGGATGTACTAATCTTTTCCTTGTAACATATGTGAATAGGCACATGCATAGCATTGTCGTTTCATTTATTTCCCTTCTTCTCTGCGTTTATGTTTTTTTTTTTTTTTGAATACATCATGATAGGGGAGGGGGGCAAGATTCAAACCCTGGATATGAGGGAGCGAGGCCAATTAATACTATAGTATAAAATAGCCCAGTTGACAAAAAGCTTTAAGGCCGCCAAAATCCAAGAAATGACAATCCTTATTGGTAATTGAAATCAAACTACTGGGTGGATAAAAGGAAGAACAACAACAAAACTTTATCCTATTAGGTGGAATCAGCTACAGAGATCGACTATTTCATTTTGCTCTATCAAAACCAAATTTTTAGATAGATTACAAACTAAAAGATCTCTCTCTATAACCTCACTGATTGCTTTGATCTTCCTCAACCTCTTATTATAAGACTCTATAATGCTTAACCAACCCTCCTTACCAGTGCCCTCAATAACCTTCTTTAAACATATTCAAATCACCTCAAATAATTTTCTACCATTTTCTTTTCAATAGAAGCCACTTCGACACATTAGCGTATATGATCTAATGAATCTTATATATATATATATATATATATATATATATATATATACACACACACACACATATATATATGACCACACATTTTTCTCAACATCCTCATTTTAGCTACCCCTATTTTATATTCATGTTGTCCTTTTAAAGTTCAACACTCACTATCCTATAGCATTGCTAGTCTTATAATAGTGCAATAAAACTTATTTTACCTAATTACATATTTTTCGATCACAAATAATTCCAAACTAATTCCAGTAGCTTTTCTCCATTTATATAAATCAACTTAAATTCTATGATTAACATCTTCATCAATTTCACCATCTTGTTATATAATTAATCCCAAATATCTAAGCTTTGTCACTTGTGGAATGACTTCCCCCTCCCCAATTTAACTTCCATTTCTAACTCGTCTCTTACCGAAATTGTAATGCATATGTTTACGATTTACTTCTCATGTGAAAGCCCTTAAACTTCAAGATGTTGAAGGAGGATAAAAGGAACATGATGACATAAAACACCACAATTACCCACCAGGCAAAAGTGAAATATGAAACTTCAATAATTGATTTATGATGAATCCAAAAAGCAGTAATTGCTTGAAGGAGTGGTGCATGCAACCACATTTTAAAATTTTTTTTTTAAAAAAAAAACCATGGTTTTGGCAAAAGCAACTCCTTTTCTTAATTTTTAAGAGAACACACACTGTATCAAGATTTAATTGGCCCCAGCAAAGCTAACACAAACAGGACCCACATGAATAGGAAGCATAACACGCTAGCAAAACAAATACTACCTCCAATCCTTAATATAAGATGTACATTGTAGTTCCATTTCTTCATTATACTGTATCTTATATCGAGGATTGGCGGGAGTACATACCAAGGGAAAAAAACAAGGATTAAGCATATCACATGATGTACTTGAAAATTATCCGAACTGGAATTTTACTGTGGCATTGATGTATACAAGAAAAATCTCATTATTACTTTGTGGAACAATCATTGAAGTTCCAACTTCCATATAAGCATAGAGCCGGAAAACTTGAGTGTTAACTCTCAGTAACCAGGAAAAAAAGTGGGAAATGAATATAGCCAGAAGAATTAGGACATGCTGAATGAACCTGTAGATACCGATAGGTAAACAATCCCAAAGAGTGTGTCCTCCATGAATGTTTAAAATATGACTTACCCACAATTCAATAACCAACCATAAGGGTTGAGAAACCAATTTGTCTGTTATACTTGAATAACTTAAGGTGCTCGATTTTCCTATGAATTTGAGGGGTTGGTTCATATGTCGAGCAGAAGCCTCCGAGGATCCTCAATAACATCTTTGATTCGACGCAAAAAGAACACTGCCTCTCTTCCATCAATCAACCTATGATCATACGTTAGAGCAACATACATCATCGGCCTTGGGACTACTTGACCTCCAACCACCATTGGACGGGTCACTATAGAGTGCATACCCAAAATTGCGGACTGTCAAAATATAGTAGTTGCATGAGATTTCTTTCCACAGAGTTGAGACCAAATTTTGTTCACATGATCCAGAATTATTTATTGGCAATAACTCAAAGAGTAGCTTGATGTCTCAAATTACACTTGTCCCAGATTCCCCACTGAGCATATTCCAATTGGAGAGATGTTGGGAGAGGTTGGAATGGTCGTATGTTAATGACACAACGATGCATGATGTCAAGATAGTTTTTGAAATAAATGACATGAAGATAGATGAGCGATATAGGCTATGAGGTGTATTTATCCCAGCTCCATGTTCGGTCAAAAAGATAGAGAAATTAAAAAAGAAAATGCGGTCAATGATTAAGTACTATCATACTTTGCATGGCAGGAAATTTAAGATATACTAGTTCCGCTTCTTAAACTAAAAGCTGACTCACTAATTTAAGTAAATTAAGGAAGTTAGTTTTCCTAAATTACCATCTTTCATCATTAGTTCATGATTATCCTTGAATAGAACCTCCTTAATGTAAGCAATCAATAAGTATACTTTGAAAAAAGATTATAAATTTGGGAGATAGGAGGATTTGGGTCTTATATTTAAGACCAAATCTTATCCCAACAAACGCTAATACTAAGGACAGAAAGTAGTATATATTCATCCCATAAATCTTGTATTGACAAACCTGAGGGGGATTGATTATGGGGGTACTCAAAAGGCTCCCATAAACACCGCCATTTGATATTGTAAGAGTGCCTCCAGCCATCTCATCAATTGATAAAGTTCCATTATTTGCCTTTTTCGCAAAATTATTTATCTCCTTTTCTATTTCCGCAAAGTTCAACTTATCAGCATTACGAATAACTGGTACAACAAGGCCCTGCGAAGAAAAAGAAAGGAATATTGTCATTGTAGTTCATAAACAACAGGGCAAGTCCTTTTCATAGTCAAGCATAAAATCAAATTCAATCCTAAGAATTATTACTGCCAAACTAAAAAAAATACTAGAGGCCTATTGAGAGTAAGTAGAGTACTTGATTCTTGAAAAATATGGCAAAAAACAATATTCCAGTCTGTTATCCCAATATCACTCTATTGTGAAAAAGAAAAAAAAAATAACAGATATTCACATGCTACAGATGCATGACCATGTTTAAATGTTACAATATAGACCCAACCAATACCACTTCAGCTGAAAAGACATCACAACAACCATTGACAAAAGTAATTTAAAAGCTATCTTGGAGAAATTATCAAGTTCCATCAACACGGGCAAATCTGACCCCAAAGGTTTAAAATAAAAAGTGACTACAGAAAGGCTAAAATGGCTACTAAAAACCTTTGAAGTGCCAACAGCTACGCTGATATCTATATAATCTCTGTATATTATATCATCACCATCAATTACAGCATTCACTATTGGCTGATGCTGGAGTGCATTCACAGCAGCCTGAAATTAAAAAAAAAAAAAAAAAAAAAAAAAAAAAGCCGTACATATATGAGAAAATAACAAAAAATACTCTGCCAATACACTTTAACTCAATACTTTGAAATCATACTTTAACAAACCCAGACATTAGTCCCAATTTGACTCCATGCTTTTCAACAAAAACATCCTTATAATCAGCACGGAGCTTCATCAAGTTAGTCCTACCATAGAGCAGAGTAATCAGGAAAAGAACGACAAGAGTAATTTAACATTTTTTAAGGCCTCCCCACTCAATCCATACATAATCAGGCTTTTCCGCCAACATATGCTTGTCTGCATAAGCACTGAATTCACTTCATTTTATCATTTCATATTTCATACACCTAATGTGAAAAAATTCCTGGAGACTAGAAAACCTTGAATAATACTAGTGATGATGGCGGTGGAGATGGTAGTTTTTTAATAGCAATAAAAATTCGAAGACAAAAGGACACTTTTTTTTTTTGTTCATTCTTACTGTTGCTGTCCATATATAATATAAAATTTATAGGAAATCACAGTTATTCTTGAGCCATGAACGATGTGGCTCACCTCAAACTTTGTACAAAGCAGAAGGCCCAGATTCTATTTATTCAAGGTAACAGATTTATTTTAGCAGTTTATGTAGATGAACATGGATTGAGAAGGGGAAAACATGAGTTGCGATCAAGAAATATTGATTCACTCAAGGACGATCCATGACCATAAACTTATGATAGACCTGATCTTAATGGGTCTTTTGCTAGGACCTAAAGCAGATAGCAAAAAGGTATAAAGAAGCAGAACCAAAAGGAACCAGTCAAGTCCCCACTGTGTCCCTAGAAATAGCTAAATCTCACCTGGTAGAGTTTAGTGAGTAAGCTTGAAGAAAAAAGACAAAAGTGAGGAGCTGCAAATGGATTTAAAAGGGGAGACTGGTTTAGAGAGAGAGAAGAAAAGTGGGAAGAGGGGGAACAACCAGCAGCAGTGGCTGGGGGAAACCTGCCTCTCGAAAGCAGGGACAACTTTACTTTTTTTGGGTGTTTCGCTTTTCATTTTCCTTTTAATCTGCCAACACCAGTGCATGAGCCTTGGGTAATTTCTGAATAGAATATCTTTTAGCAAGGTCTCATCTCAACATTATAATTAAATATTAGAGATCAAAATTTGAAAGTTCAGATGTATGCAACATTAAAGGTAATTGCACCTCAGAAGCTTGTGTCACAACTTGGACAAATAATATAACTTACATATCAACGTCATTGAATGTTGTCAGCAATGCAAAGGTGTTTTGGGAATCTTTCAATCGAGTAGCAACCCGCTTTCGGAGTCTTGTCATAGGAACCTTTATACATGAGTGAAGACATCAAAGTAACTTTAAGTCCCCTGCAATATTTAAGTATAATCATTACTAAAAACACAATGACTCACTCGTCTCTCTCTTTCCTTAGGGGGAAGCTGTGGCTCTGTGGGAGAGTGCCGTGGAGGAGAGGGTGCTTTAGGCTTCTCTGTGGTAGGGGCAGCTTCAACTTTGGATGCTTTCGTTTCCTCTTTGATCTTCTGGGTTGGCTGAGGAGCAGGTTTCTCTGATACGCTTTCAGATGGGGCAACATGAGTTGTGGCTTCAGCAGACCTTGAAATGATTGCTATCTTATTTCCGGGTTCAACAGTATCCCCTTCATTGGCTAGAAGCTGATAATCATTAAATGAACCAGAGTTCAACTTCAACATATATGCAACAAGAAAATGGGAGAAAAATAATATGATTAATTTGAAAAAGAAAATTGGACCAATCAAATAGTACCTTCTGAATCACACCCGACTCAGGACTGGTAACATCAATTGTCACCTAAGAACAAAAATAGAAAAAGGCAACGAAATTACATGTTAATTATTTAGAAATCAGGTATGCCAATTAAGTGATAACTGTCAGATCCTTCACAAAAAATTAATATATTGTTTCAATTTGGCACCTTATCTGTCTCAATTTGTGCTATCGGTTCATCAACTTTAACACTATCACCTGGTTCTGATCCCATGAAGCAAAGTCAATCGGCAAGAACAAAAAATTATTAAAATTATCCAAAAAAAATCATTTGTGCAAATTTTTTTTTTTTTTTTTAAAGAACAGATAGAAAATGTTGGTTAACGTACTTTTCAAAAAGGTCGCAAGAGTGCCATCAGCGATAGATTCAGCTAATGGAGGGACCACAACATCAACTAGATCTCCTATATCAAACATAGAGCAACAAGTAAATAAAGGCTGAAATAAGATAAACACACAAGTATAAAAAATTTAAAGATGAAAATTTCTTCTTTCTGTTTGGTTTTGCTTAAAAATCAAATTTTCTCAATATTTGGTTTAGTTATTATAGCGTAAGCATCAAAGAATAATCATCTCAGTACTTGGCTTACTTGTGATGTTAGGAACCATAAAAGAATAAATCCCAAGTCTGAGTTACCTTCCCTTTAATATAATCATAAACACACAGTACAAATCTTCTCATCATTTAGGTTTGGTTTTAATCGGATAAGCTAAAACAACAGATGGCCTAAATATTGTGTTTCACTTTTTCCCTAGGGGAGCTGATCATGATATTCCCGGGAGCATGCTTAATTACAAAATTTATGTTTATCAATGATAGTATATATTAGCCCCATTCAAAATCTAATTTCCTTCTACCATACTTTGCCTGAAAAATGTCAAATTGAAAATCCTTAATTCAAAAGATCAGTTCAAAGTACATTGACAACCACTAAGATGGTAGTTTAAACAAATCTTGTTACATGGGAATTGAATTAGTTAGCATTAATAGTTAAATTCTAATCTGTTGGTTAGTTAAGATATTTAGAAAGGTTCAATTATACCATTGTTGGTGAAACTAGGAGGATTTACAAGTTTAACAGGGTGATTTGACTTGATCCATGCGTGTTACACTCAGCAACATATCAATTGATCTTGAAGCAGTTTCGCTCCCTCAAATGAGAAGTTGTTGCCGGTTGAGCCCAAGCTCAACAAAATTGGGCACAAGATGAGGATTTTGGAGTTGTTTGATGGCAAAAGTCCCTGAAGTGAAAGAAGAAGCAACAAGCAAAACTTGCAGCAGTCCTTAAGCTTAAGAGCCAGACACAGACCACCATTTTTCAAGATCCTCCACTTGCAGTTCAAGCGGAAGAAAATTGATTGATTGCAGAAAGCTCACAATCAAGAAGATGATTAAAAGAGGAAAGAAAATCAAGTTGACAGTGGTGAAGAAAATGAGATGGGAAATAGTATAGAGACTCTGAAATTATTCATGGAGAGTAGCAATAATTCTAAATGATTCAGTAGGTCAACAGAAACCTTTACAAAATGATGATGTATTCTTGGCCAAGTTGAATAAGCAAGGAAGGCCAAAAGCAAAGGAGATAATAGGTGGAAGAGCCGCAAAGAATGACATCAAAACAAGAGCATCGATGGAAGAAGCATCCTTTGTTTCAGCAATTATGCCAGAACCTAAACTGCTGGTGATACTGAAGATTATCAGATGAGAATAATTGATATGTTTTATTCAAATGGGAGTACGATTACATTTATAGGCAAAATAGAGACCTAGATTTGAAATTTGAAAAACTAATCCTAACAATAATCTCCTATAATCTCTAGGTTTAGTTAATCCCTATAATTATGAGACTAAATTATGAGACTAATAAAATATTCTAATAATAACATATTCTACACTCTCCTTCAAGTTGGACTGAAGATGTCAATTAAGTTCAACTTGCCAATTAGATACTCAAATCTGTCCTTGGACAATCCTTTAGTGAGGATATCTGTATTCTGTTCTTTAGAGGGTATATATCTTAGATCAATAATACCCTCATCAACTTTTTCCCTTATAAAATGTCTGTCTATCTCAACATGTTGGTTTTGTCATGTTGAACCGGGTTATGAGCAATGTTAATCGCAGCCACATTGTCGCAGTAGACCTTGATTGGTAGATTTATACACTTTCTCAAGTCTTCTAGGACACGCTTTATCCACATGCCTTCACAGATTCCTAGTGCAACAGCCCTGTATTTAGCTTCAGCACTGCTTCTTGCAACTACACTTTGCTTTTTACTTCTCCATGTGACCAAGTTGCCCCACAAATATGTACAATATCTAGATGTTGATTTCCTGTCATCTTGATCGCCTGCCCAATCAGCATCTATAAACAACTCTACATGCCATTTATCAGTTTTCTTAAACAGTAAGCCATGTCCAGGAGATCCCTTCAAATAACGAAGGATCTTATAGACTTCATTTAAATGTTTCTGTTTGGGATCATGGGAATGCTGCCTAAAAACACTTACTGCAAATGCAATGTCTGGTCTGGTATGAGACAAATATATAAGTTTGCCTACCATCCGTTGATAGTTCCCTATGTCTACTGCTTTACCGAGATTTGCTTCTTCGTCTATTTAATTAGCCTGTATAGGTGTATCACTAGGTCTGCAACTTGTCATCCCTGTTTCCTTTAGGAGGTCTAGTACATACTTCCTTTGGGAATATAGATTCCTCTCTTAGATCGAGCTACTTCCATCCCAAGAAAATACTTCATTTCTCCAAGATCCTTGATTTGGAATTCTCGTGCTAGGGCTGCCTTAATTTGATTAATTTCTACCTCATCATCTCCAGTAAGGATTATATCATCAACATGGACGGCTAAAACAGCCATCTTACCTTTATGATGTTTGACAAACAAAGTGTGGTCGCTCTGGCCCTGAGTATACCTATGTCGCTTCAGAACTCGAGTGAATCTGTCAAACCAGGCACGTGGAGATTGTTTCAACCCATATAGAGACCTCTTTAGCTTGCAGACTTGGTTATCCTTTTTTCCTGGGAACCCTAGTGGTAACCACATGTATACTTCTTCCTTGAGGTCTCCATTGAGGAAGGCATTCTTTACATCGAGTTGGTGTAGATCCCAATCTAAATTTACTGCAATAGATAAGAGAATTCTAATGGTATTCAATTTGGCTACCGGAGCAAACGTTTCTGTATAATCTTTCCCATATATTTGGGTGAAATCTTTTGCAACCAATCTAGCTTTGTATTTCTCAAGTGTTCCATTTGCTCTATACTTTGGGGTGAATACCCATTTGCATCCAACAGGCTTCTTCCCTTGAGGTAGGTCTACTGTATCCCATGTCTTATTTCTTTTGAGGGCATCCATCTCTTCCAGGACAACTTGCCTCCACTCAGGTATAGCCATGGCCTCATCAATAGTCTCTGGTACCCGTATGCCATCAAGGTGAGAAACAAATGCCTTATATTTAGATGAAAGGGCCTTATAGGAGACAAACCGCTCAATAGGATGTCGAGTGCATGATCTCGGATTTTTCCATACCGCAATGGGAAGATCAGGGTCAGAATTCTTTGTTACCACTGTTTCTCCAGGACCTGCCTCTAGCTTTGACTCCTGACGAGTGCTAATAGCTTGTGACTCATTACCCTTTTTATTTCTTCGTATGTAGGTCTTACCCCACTTGTTTGTGTCTCCCCATGGACTTGGCACATTATCAGGATTATTAGAGGTATCCGGTTCTGTTTGGATAGGTGTATAGATTGTAACTGTTTGGTCATCTTTTGGTGTTTGGAATTCACCATCTCTCCCCCCTGAATTGCAGACAGGGAATAATAAGGGGTAGTTTCATGAAAGGTAACATCACAGGTAACAAAGGAACGTTTAGAAACCGGGTCATAACACTTGTGTCCCTTTTGGGAATTAGAGTAGCCAAGAAAGACACAACGAAGAGCTCTAGGGTCAAGTTTGTTAGTATGATGGAGGTGGACATAGGATGTGCAACCAAACACTTTAAGTGGTAAGGTGTTTTCAAGGTATGGGAGGTTATAATATTGATGCAAAAGCTGAAGTGATGTTTTGTATGATAGTGGTCGACTTGGCATTCGGTTAATGAGGAATACAGCAGTAAGAATAGCATTGTCCCAATGATATTTAGGAACTTTACTACTAAACATGATGGCTCTTGCAGTTTCGAGAATATGGCAATTCTTTCGTTCGACAATGCCATTTTGTTGGGGTGTATTCGGACAAGTGCTTTTGTGAATAATGCCGTTTTCGAATAGGAAGGTAGATAGGGATTGATTGAAGTATTCGGTCCCGTTATTAGTGTGTAGGATCTAGATGTGGGTTTGGAACTAGGTTCGGATCATACTGTGGAAGTTGAGAAAGGTTTGATACACCTCGGTTTTATCTTTCAACAAGTAAACCCAAGTGACACGAGTATGGTCATCAATGAAAGTGATGAACCATTTGAATTTTGATCGGTTTGGTGTGCGGGATAGTCCCCATAAATCATTGTGAATTATGGAAAACGGTTTTGATGCATGGTACGGAATTTTTAGAAATGAAGTACGATGATGTTTAGCCTTTTCACATGAATCACATTGAAAATCAAAAGCAATTTTATTGGAAACAAGAGATGGAAACATTTGAGACATGTAATTGAAATTTGGATGACCTAAACGATTGTGTCATAACTCCAAGTCACTACTCTTAAGGAGAGACACTTTATTGCAAGATTTAATCCTACGACTATTGCTTTCATCAAGGTAATAGAGACCATCAAGCTCTTTAGCACTCCCAATCGTCATCCCCGTCAGCAAATCCTGAAAAATACAGTAAGTTCCAAAGAAGTTAGCATGACATCGTTCGTCTTTAGCAAACTGACTTACTGATAATAAATTACACTTCAATTTTGGAACATGCAATATAGAGTGAAGAGTAAGTGTAGTAGAGATTTTGATAGAACCAATTCCAGTCACCAGAGACTGAGAGTCATCAGCAATTCGCACAGCCACGCCATCGGTGATAGGTGTATAGGACGAAAAAAGAGCTTTATTGTCAGTCATATGATCCGAGGCATTTGAGTCAATAATCCAGCAATTCCCCATACACCGACCCTTAATTATAGCTAATGCTTGGAAAAAATTACCTCTCCTAACGATTGTGGCAATTGGTTGTTTTGTAGTCTGTAGTGTGACTAGCATGTCCATGATCTTGCTTAACTTGTCATTTTGGGATGGTTCTTTGAAGCTTCAACTACATAACCTTTTCCTCTTCCTTTCTTTGGCTTCCAGTCAGCAGGCTTACCATGAAGATCCCAGCAGGTGTCTTTGATGTGCCCTGGTTTCTTACAATGATCACAGAATGATCGCCCTTTAGAACCTTTGGATTCCATGCATCGAACAACAAGTGCTGAGGTTTCAGAAGGGACATGAGTAGCAGTGGAATTATTCTGATTCTGAAGCATTAATTCGCGTCTATCCTCGTCATCACACAAAGTGGTATAAACTTCACACACTGAAGGTAAGGGCTCTTAACTAAGAATCTGTGCCCGAACATCATCATAAATGCCATTAAGACCAGCCAGCAACTAGTAGACTCTTTCCTCTTCTTTCTCTTTGCGGACTACTTTAGCATCAGCCCCGCAATGATGAGTTTTATTTGTTAGGGCATCAAACTCTTGCCACAGAGCTGATTTTTCCAGATAATATTCATCAAGTGACATGTGGTCCTATTTCAACTACCACAATTTTTTCTTGACGTCAAATATACCAGAACGATTCCCTACAGTACTATACGTCTCACGGAGAGCCTCCCAAATCTCACGGGATGATGAAAGATACATGAAACTTTTCTTGAGTGAGGAGGACATAGCATTAGTCAACCAAGAAGAAACCAAAGCATTTTCTGACTTCCACTTTCGAAATGCCTGGGTTTCTGATTTGGAGATCATTTCAGCTTCACCATTAATATATTCAAGTTTGTCCCTTCCATCTAGCGCAAGAATCATAGATTTCGATAATTATCACTGGTAAGCTTCTCAGAAACAATAAGAGCGGTAGAGATGTCACTAGACCCAAACTGTGGCACGAAGGATGAGGCATCAGACTTTGAAGACATGCTAACTTTTGTTGTAAAAAATATATATTTTTGGGATCACCACAGTAGCATCACAATGAGTACAGTAGTGTGAAGTGAACAATCTATATTTAACAGTGAATCACAGTCAAAATATATATTTGACCAAGTACAGTAAGTAACAAGGTAGAATCACAGTCAGCAAAGTAATTGTGAACATGAGTAGCCGAAACCGAGATAAAAAAAGGACCCAATCTAACACAAACCAGAGAACGCTTGAGACTGTTAGCGTTGGACAAAGAGATTCTGGTGCGAGACGAGAGCAACGAGCTACCTCACGAAAAAACTTCAGACGAGTCAAGGGCCACAATCTGGGGACATCGGACCTGACGAGAACCAGTCGACTATAAGGACCTGGGCGAGATGACGAGTCACGGACGAGATAGCGAAGGTGGTTGAGTCCGAGGACGACGGACCTGAGTGGAGATGACGAGTCACGGACAAGTGACTAGCAGTCGACCTGCCAATGGAACCAATCGAACGAGACTGAAGATGACGGAGAAGCTCGACATGCCTTGGAGGTCGGGTGGAACCAGTCGGACGAGACTGGAGATGACGAAGAAGCTCGACTTGCCTTGGAGGTCAGGTGGAACCAGTCAAACGAGATTGGAGAAGCTCGAGATGACGTCATAGTGGGCAACGTGATCGAGTCTTTAACACTGCAGTGGGCAACGTTTTGAATTAATCAATTAATCTCTTCTTCTTCTTAGTGCTCTGATACCATGAAGATTATCAGATGAGAATAATTGATCTGTTTTATTCAGATGGGAGTACGATTACATTTATAGACAAAATAGAGACCTAGATTTGAAATTTGAAAAACTAATATCCTAACAATAATCTTCTATAATCTCTAGGTTTAGTTAATCCCTATAATTATGGGACTAATAAAATATTCTAATAATGACATATTTTACAGATACCCAATACCGTTGGCATCATTTTCTCCTCCAACAACAGTCCTTCAAAGCAATTCAATGCATTAGAATATTGACTGGAGAAGTCGTTAAGGTGAGTTTTGAACTAGGACCCTGATGGGATACTGGTTATGCGATTAAACTGGGAATAAAAAGGGAAATAGATTTACTCTGTCTATCAAGAGAAGCATGGATCTCACTAGCTCTCTAAGAATATCCTCTGTTTTATAGAATAAGCAAGTATCTCACTAATTTTATAAGAACAGTCCACATGTTTAATAGTGTGGGAATTTTATACATTTATTATGAATTATTTAGATTAGTCATTATCTTATTATTATCTTAGATTTAGATATATTATATCATATCTTAGAATTAGATATAGATATAATATATCTTAGGATATTTTATCTTAACCACTTTGATTTATTTTGGTTTGATTGGATTTTATTAGATTCTAGGGTTAGCTCTAAGGTTGCCTATATAAAGGCCCATATATATTTTCTTTGATTCATAAATTAAGGAGACCTCAAAGTGATTTTTGTAGGCTGACCTTGGGATTGATACGCTTCGACTTAGCCTTGAAAGGCTGATGCACTCTCTTGATCTAATACTCAATCTTTTGCTCAAACTTTATTCAAAATATAAACGGTCAAGGGCCAATTTTGCCCTTAAAGTATGCGCTCAGGAGCAATTTTGCCCCTGAAGTTTTCGACGTAGTAATGTTGCCATTTAAGTTTAAAAACGAAGCAAAGTTGCCCCTCCGTTAAATGCTCTAACAGTCAACTAAGGTCAACATTAGGGTTTTTAACAGAAGGGCAACATTGCTACATTTTTAAACTTCAGGGGCAACATTGCTACGCTGAAAACTTCAGGGGCAAAATTGCTTTTGGGTGCATACTTTAAAGGTAAAATTGGCCCTTAATCCAAATATAAATATAAAATCTAAAAATAAATCTAAATCTAAGGTTTAAATAACTAATAATCATAAATCCTAACAACTAAATCTTATCTAATAGGAGTATTATTTCCTAATTCCTAAAGATAAATAAAAGATAGTATCTAATAAAATATTCCTCTTATTTCCTAATTCATAAAGATGATAATAAAAACAGACTCAATTAATTAAATATTAATTTCTAAAATCTCTAAACTTTCAACAACTTCCATTATCCCCCGCCAATCCAGTACTCTATCAGACCCCCAACATTGTATTCTTCATCTTGACTTCTGCTATTCTCTAGTCTCAAACACAATGGTCAATATTGCAAAGCAGACTGAGCGAGATTAAGAGATAGACCATGTGTAACATTAACTTCCTTATTGCAAAGCAGAAGAATAAGCAACAGACTAAGAGCATTAACGTCTCAAGCCCTCAAGCATCAAAACACCCTGAGCACAAACGCGAGAAAGAAATCTGTACCTATTGATTCAAGATCATCGATTACGGTTGGTGAAATCTTCTCCACTAAGCTAAATGAGGTTTCAAGCAAGTACTTGTTGGGGATAGATAATCTTGTTTTTTATAATAAACCTTTGGATGGTCTAGAAGGCAAGGCTCAATGAGTTCCAAAGATCGAGTTTAGCTGCATTCACATCATTACAAGCCCCAACCCGAATAGCAAACAGTAAATGGGCAATAGTCTCAGAATTCTACAATTGAGGGATTTCTTTCTAACCACAAACATAAATTAAATAGTTTAGCTGCATTCACATCATTACAAGCCCCAACCCGAATAGCAAACAGTAAATGGGCAATAGTCTCAGAATTCTACAATTGAGGGATTTCTTTATAACCACAGACTTATAGTACAAAAGTTGATAGAGTACCATATATCATGGGATTGTGAAAGAAAGAGGGTCAGGTTAGTGGATCAGTTATCATACTTAAAGGAGTAGTCAATTTAATTTATGTTTCAAATAATAAAGAGATAAAAAGGTGGCCTAACGCACAAGACTCCCACTAGGTGGGAGTGGAGTTTGGATAGGGATGTATGTATACAGCCTTACCCGCAAGCGGAAAGGCTGTTTCAAGAATTTGAACCCATGACCTCTAGGTCATATGGTAGCAACATTTTCCGTTGCTCCACAAGGAAGTATATCAGTTTTATTTCTTTGGATTTAGGAGATTCCCCTAAGCAATTGGCTGGTAAGGAGGAGTTGAGTGGAGGGGGTGTATTAATTTAATTTCTTTGAACTTAAATGCTCTCTTTTTCTATTAGAAGGGCTTTCTTAGTGGATGAGTTTAAGATCCTAGCTCATATTCTAATAGAGATTTTTTTCTGCCTCCATTGATTTATGTTGCAAGGTTCTGATTTCAAATTTCAACAGACCTTTTCTTCCTTCTTTCTCTCACCTATCTTGGATCATATCAAAACCTCTTTCAGACCCAATCCAAAGGGCAATCAATGAAGTTTCAAATTTCTAAGATCAAGGAAACACAATTGTTACATGGGAATAGCATCAGTTGGCAGTGTTAGTTATTTACCTACTAATTTGTCAGTTTCTTAAGATTGTTAGAAGGGTCTAATTGCATCATTAATAGTATAAATATCTAATTGCATCATTAAGTTATACAAGTCTCATAAGGCGATTTGAATTGAATACAGGTGTGTTCGGTTTTCCTCCATATCAAAGATCATGGCATTTGAATCACCGTATCTTAACATACCCTTTAAGAAATAAAGTGTACAAATCAAAAATTGAAAAAGGCATGTCAATAAATCACCATTGTCTGAAGAAAAGGAGCGCCTCCATGTTTGCCTTGTAATCTCTTCATAATACAAGTCTCTGCATTCCATACAGCAATGAGAATGATACCAACGAGAATAAGTAGGATGTACTTTTGTACAACATTTACTCATAAATTAATGCTTAGGAAGATTTAAATCAGATAGAAAATCTTATAACTTCAGATAATAATATTTGCAAAGGAAAAAAAACTGAGGGACAATAACCAAGTAGATTCATCATCGCTCCACCCCACCTTACAGAAAGCCCAGCAACAAAATTCAATTAGTAGATGAAACAATATATCATAATAAGTCGAGTTTCGACTTTTGTTGTTCTTTCTTAAACATATTTCAATTTTTTTCCATTTTCTTTTCTTCTATAAAAAAACTGATCTCATTTAGATTTTTGTCGTTCAAGCTTTTGATGTTTTCAATCACACTAGAAAAATCTCAAAACTCAGAATTGTATGAATGTCAGATGCAGGTTCATATCATGTGAGTGCAAATTCGCACTATTATCAACTTAAGCAAGCAACATACTGTTAGAATATTAGGGGATTAAATGCTCATTGATAGGATCCCTTGATCCTTGCCTTGATTATAAGATTTGAGATTATGTGCATCTAGTTTAGGAAAGATTATCCTTTTATGATGATTAATTGTATTTCCTATTCCTTCTCTTCTCATTGTAACGGCTCTTCCTTGTGAGCCTATATATTGTAACCTTTCTATCATGAATAAAACACAGAAGTAGAGAGTGAATACCTCTATTTATGGTATCAGAGCAAGAACTTCCGTTCGAAGGCCTAGAGAGCGAGAATGAACTCCACCATGCTCAGTCATAGTGATTGAGCACTCCCAAAGGTCCCAAGGTCAAAAATCAAAGGACCCAGTGTCGGAACTCCTCACTCCACCACCCATAATGCTAGTCAACCTCCTATATTTGGACAGGAGTTGGGGGGGGGGGGGGAGAGGGAGGGAGGGAGGGAGGGAGGGGGGGGGAGGGAGGGAGGGAGGGAGAGAGAGAGAGAGAGAGAGCACTTCGGACCACTCTCGATCTGCCTGAAGAAGAGCGACACCACCACCACAGATGGCATCAGCAGGCGTCGATCGACGGATCCCGAAGAAGCGATGGCGATTTGATCGACACGTAGCCTCCATGAGCCACCACACTGCCAGCGCGTGACACCCACACGCCGCCGTGAACAATGATCTCCGGCAACTTTGAATTTTCCAGCAAAATGGATTCCTTCTAGTTTTCTCCCCTGTTTGGCTCAACTCTTCCTAAAGGAAAGAACCAGTAGGATGCAGGTGGATCTTCACTCCAAAATTCAAACCCGATGGTAGCATCAACAAATATAAGGCAAGACTTGTTGCAAAAAGATATACCCAAACATACGGGATCGACTATCAAGAGACATTTGCTCTGGTGGTCAAGTTCAATACCATTCAAGTATTGTTATCACTTGCAGCAAACTTGGATTGGTCATTGTACCAACTGAACGTGAGGAAAGCATTCCTGAATGACAACCTGGAGGAAGAAGTATACATGGAGATTCTGGATGGAGTTTTAGCTTCTAATAACTCTGTGTGTAAGCTAAGAAAGTCATTATATGGCCTGAAACAATCCCCAAGGGCATGGTTTAGTAGATTCACCAAAGCAGTGAAAGGACTTGGGTATACTCAGGGACGAGCAGATGACAAGTTTACCAAACTTGTTAATGACAAAGTCACCATATTGATTGTTTATGTGGATGACATAATCATTATAGGAAATGACAAAAAATCCATTGCTCAACTAAAACATGATTTGTCAACTGAATTCTAGGTGAAAGACCTTGAACAAATGAGGTACTTCTTAGGCAAGGAGGTGGCAAGAACTAACAAGGGCATCAATGTATTTCAGCGCAAGTATACACTAGACCAGTTACATGAGACAAGTATGTTGGGCACTCAACTAGAAGGGACACCAATGGAAGAGGGATGTTACTTAGAGATCAAGCCACAAGGTATTCCAGCTAATCCAGAAAGATATAGAAGACTTGTGGGGAAATTGATATACTTAACCCACACTTGTCCTGATATTAGCTATGCAGTTGGAATAGTGAGTCAGTTTATGCATCAACCACAAGAAGAGCACATGGAGGCTGTGTACAAAATCTTGAGCTACCTGAAGCTTAATCCTGGAAGAGGAATATTTTTTAAGAAAGGTACTACCAGAAACATTGAAATCTACACTGATGCAAACCATGCAAAGGATAGAGAGACCAGGAGGTCAACCTCAAAGTACTATACATATGTGTAAGGAAATATGGTTACATAGAGAAGCAAGAAATAGACAGTAGTGTCAAAAAGCAACCCAGAAGCAGAACTGAGAGCTGTTAACAAAGGAATTTGTGAAGGAATGTAGATCATCATATTACTGGAAGAGTTGGGGATTCAACATGAAGGACCAATGCAACTTTGGTGCGACAACAAGGCCAGCATTGAAATGGTCAAAAACCCAGTATATCATGATTAAACCAAGCATGTTGAGATAGACAAGCATTTTATTAAAGAAAAGATTGAAGCAGGCGTTATGACTCTGTCTCACGTAAGATCCTCAGAACAAATCGCAGATATACTAACTAAACCACTCGAGGAGAATAAAGTTTGAAGGATTTCGAGGTAAACTGGGAATGATCGACATATACTCTTCAGCTTGAGGAGGAGTGTTAGAATATTAGGGGATTAAATGCTCATTAATAGGATCCCTTGATCGTTGCCTTGATTATAGGATTTGAGATTATGTACATCTAGTTTAGGAAAGATTATCCTTTTATGATAATTAATTGTATTTCCTATTCCTTCTCTTCTCACTGTAACGGCTCTTCCTTGTGAGCCTATATATAGTAACCTTTGTATCATGAATAAAACACAGAAACAGAGAGTGAATACCTCTGATTTAAACACATACTTACAGAAACTACAGTGATAAATTTGATACTAGAATCTCATAAAGCCACTAATGAAAATAAACTACATTTAAATAGGACACATCAGGAACATCAAATAACAACAAATTAAAGGCTAAGAATTTAGGATGACAGCAATTAAATCGGCAGATTTTATATGATAACTATAATAACCAACACTCCCCCTCAAGATGGAATATAGATGTCAATCATTAGCTTGGAGCAAGGTTCTTCAATTCTACTCTTCTATAACCGGATAAAAGATCTATAATTCTATATCTATATGGGGGCAAGTTCAAAGAAAGGGGTCAAACTAGACACATAGCTACACTTAAATAATAGGGAACAAAGAGAGAGCCAAGTCCGCTTTCCCATAAAGGGAAATAACTCATTCGGAAAAATGGGTTCACCCAATGGCTATGGCAAGACAAAGGGGATAGGACAAACTATAATGATTAGAGGGAAAAACTGCCCATATTTAACTCTATAGAAAGATGCAAGGGAGGGAATCATCAAAAATTGAGGGCCCGTTTGGTACAAAGATTCTATGGGAAAGGAAAGGAAAATTAGAATTTTCCCTCGTTTGGTACGCATTTTGGACTAATCTTCCCGGAAAATTATCTTCCCGGGCCCACCAATCTTCCCACATATGTGGGAAGATCAAATCCCTCCAAATTTGGAAGGATTTCACCTTTCCCTCCAATCTTCCCACACTTTTGACAATTTTACCCTCGGGCCCACCTTCTTTTTATTTTAAATTATTACTTTTGAGGGTAAAATAGACATTTCTTAATTCTTTACCAACTACCACCCCTTCATTTTCTTCCTACCAAACAACTCATATTCCCTCAAACCATCTTCCCTCATTTTTCAAAATCTTCCCTTCCCTTCCTTTCCTTCTTCTAAATTCCTTTCCCTCCTTAAATCTTCCCCGTACCAAACGGGCCCTGAGGGGGAGACCAAGAAGAACACTGAAGAAAATTATTGAACAGGCTCTCACGGTGAAAAATAAACCTGAAGAGTTAGTTATTGATTGATCTCAGAGACATTAGGCTATCTATGAAGCCGAATTCACTTCAAGAAATACGATTTGTTGTTGTGAGTAAATGGACTGCAAAAGTACATTCTACTTTAATGCATAATGCAAGCATAAGCTGTAGAGCCAAGCACAGTTATTAAATTGCAGTTGCAGTCACCTTTGACTAGTGAAATTGCAAGAGTTATAGGCAATGTAAAATAGATTGCAGTCACAATGACAGCATATTTTAAGAATTGGCACAAGGTGTAAAAAAGAAAAATATATAATTGTATAGCTATCAATATATCATTATTTATAATATTATAGTACTCGCCTCATTTAATACTCCCTTAGATCCTATTTATAAGAGGCTGATAACCGAGTTACGTGGTTTAACAGTTAAAATTAGTTGAAAATAATAAGTATGTCTTGAAATATTACAAGTATGTCCTGAAATATTACAAGTATGTCCTTATTTATGAGGAGCAATTAATAGAGAGAAATAGAGTAAGCATAAGTATAACCAACCCTTTAATTAATACAATACATATAATTAGTGGGGGGCACAAATGGAAAAAACTCATCAAATGTGAGACAACTTTTCTCAAGGTCTTATAAAAAGGACCAAGACAATTCAAATTTTAGGAGGGAGTAATAATTTGTAACATATCATATTAAATAAATATATTCCCCTTTAACATGATTAATGTCACTTAAATTTAAAAGGAACAAATGAATAATTTAGAAGCTATGCTTGAAAAATCCATACATACTCAAAAATTTATAAGATAACAACACATACTTATTTGACCCCCCAAAAAAAACACATAATTCATGCAATTAAATACTAATAATATTTTATTACAACATTATCACACTTCTACACAATTTTCCTTCCCTTAAAAAAATAAAAAAATAATAATTAAAAAAAAAAAGATCAATTACTCTTAACATTATTTTTCTTTCCAATAATTTTTCCCTTTCTCCCAAAGTAAATATCAATTTCTTCAAACTTTTTCACCACCACTAACTTCCCCACATTAAACCTTTTGCCTTCTCTTTTTTCCTAACACACTCCCATGCACCACACTTTCTTCTTATGCCTTCTTGTCCCACCTTCATATTCAAATTGAATTCTTCAAGAGTCAAGACCCACCACTTCCATGTTCCGCAACAAATCACCCAGTTCAGGCTACCCAAATCAAATCACATTATGAACTTAAGATAAAGAGAGTTGAAGAATCATAAGTTGTTGTTGCTGTCATAGAATGACAAGATTAATTGTCGCTGCCACTTTTTTGTATAAATATTTAGTATCTGGTACTGTTAGATCAAATTCAAATATTTTTTAGCTAAATTTGGGGTAATTCCGCCAACATCATTTTTTTTTCATGCTTAAGGGGATTCAAGTCCCTAAGACTTCCTCCAACCAACGTTGGTATCACCACTTCCATGATTCAAGAAAGTATTTTGACACTCACTGAGTAATAAATCCGAGTCTCTAACCAAGATATCTTAGAAGCTTGGGAGGACTTTTTCCGCAACCTTATAAACCCTGTTCAGTTTTTTTTGGGACCTGATTGATCATGTTAGGTTGGCTATTATTATTTGTCTGTTTGGGCTTTTGTTTTCAAAATTTATGATCAAATAATAAGAAACAGAGCTTCAGGTACTGCAAAGTTTTATGAGTGTACAACATTATGTTGCCGTTGTGCAACAGAAATTCTCTCAGCAATTGTAATGTGGTCAAAGTTCAAGAGCCAGGTGCACACTCACTATCTCATTTTACAAATTCTGAGCAACTTGTGTCTAGATAATATGATACAGCCTTATCAACACTTACAAGTATATGACCTAGAAAGATGTCCTAATTCCCAAAGGGAATAGCACAGTTGGTAGGAAAAGATAGTATCCCCATCAGAGGCCTGGATTCAATTTGTAATACTCTAAAATCAAATTTCCTAAATTTAACAGGCTAGAGGAGCATGCTTGAATAACCTGGAGAGGCCCAAGCACAGTCCAAAATTTAACCCCAGAAAAAAGTCTTAATCATACAGCGTCACTAACCTCATGGGCTTTAAATTGCTCCAGCACCCTGCACCAACAATAGCTGATTGTCTTACCCTCAAACTTGCTGAATATTAATTATATTCAAGCAAAAAGCATGACCAAAAAAACAAAATTTAAATGCGCCTTTTTTTTTTTTAATGAATGAAAAATGCGCCTAAATTTACCACTTGAACTTGAGTGACAGACATTGCGAACACTCTGCCATCCTCCAGAAAGATATACGATCTGTTAGCAAAAAAATTGTTAAAACTTGACTTGAACATCTGAGCGGTAAGTAAATCCCAAACCTCAAGAAAGAAAACATTATAACTAAAAACAACAAGATGAGGCTATCTCCTCAAGAAAGAAAACATTATAACTAATAACAACAAGATGAGGCTATCTTTCACCCCTTTATTCAAAAAAATTAATCCAGTTAAACAAAAACCACCATTAAAAGCTTTGTTCCAGTTGAATGATCAGAAAAAAGCTTGAGGAATTTTATGCTTCTTGAAAATATGTTTTGATATATAACAAGTGTGGCAGCACTAAGAGGAACATACAATAAAGCCCTTAAGACTTGACGTATTTGCGAAAAAACAAATAAATAGAAATTCAATACATCCATACTTTATAATTTATGAAAAAATCCAATAAGTAACATATTTTGCAATAAAATACAGAACACTTATTATGGACAAGAAATAAAGAGTCTCTGATTGATGTTATCCATCATCTTTCTAATGGGTAAAAAGTATACTAAAGACTTCAAGAAAACCTATACTATAAACAAAAAGAATGTGCTCCAGATAATGCACATAGAACAAGAAATTGTATTTTTTTTTTTTAAAAAAAAAAAAAGCCTATACAACTCACTCAGTAGTTATCTAAAATAGTAAAACATACTACCGAACCTAATTAGAAGTGATCTACTATGAAAGAGACTTGTATACCTTTCTAAGTACATTAAAGTCCACTTCTAACATAGAACGCGTGCATGAAAAAGATAGCATAATCATATATTTTAAGAGAAATGTATAACTTGGCGAGAAGTAAAGCACAAAAGTTAAAGTCTCATGAATTTGCAGTGATAAAGTTCATAAACTAAGCAGCATTAGGCAGCCAAGCGTTCCAATGATGAACCTCAGTGAATCGCATGTGCAATAATTAAGTGACTACAAATAAAAAAATAATTCCCTCAACCATCCATGAAATCCACATTTTAGACAAAATTAGCAGCAAGACACACTCATAGAGAAAAACAAAACGGACCCATTAAGTTGCCAGATTCCTAATAAGCCAGAAAAATACTATTTCATTTAAAAGGTTGTAGTCAGAAAGTATAAGTGTTAAAAAAATCCAGGGAAAACGGAATTTTTCCTAGTTCAGTAAGATCATTAGAAAATTACATACTGAACAAAGACCTAATAACTTAAATTTTATGCAAATGTTAACTGTTTGTTTATGTTGTGCACAGAGCACATGTTCTAAAAATGTTCATAAATGTTGTATCGAAAAAACAATGTTCACAAATGTTGAGTAATCACTTGTAAGTTCTATTTTAAATAAAAGAAGTAAAAAGGTAAAATATAACAAACGAAAGGTACCAATACCTCTTTCTCCAAAATGGAAGAAAATCGACTTGGCAGTAATTGGTTTGGCCGAACTTTCTGAAACGAGATACCCTGAAACTGGAAGAAATGCAGGATTGATGTGAGGCTCCAGCTCGACTTTAATTGGTGGTTCCGCACAACCAAAATCAAATTTCAGTCTAATTGCTTAAATTTAGTAAAGCTAAGGGCTCACCGGAGGATACGAGCTGCCAGAAGCAACTCTTCGCCTTATGACCCCAAACATGTCTATGCTGACAGATTTCTCCTACTCTTTTCAATTTCAAATCTGAAACAACAATTCAAAAATTAAATAACATGGAAAGCAAAGAAGATACTAACATAAAATTATATAAATTTGAGTACGGCACATCGACATCGGTAATAATTGAAAGAAGAAAAAACGCCAACTGCCGAAGCGATTCAATGAAGAGAGCACAGTTCAGCTTTGCATGAAGCGGGTTCAAATTTCTACGAATTCTCCAACAAAAGAATGTGCAGAAATTGAAGAACAAAGAGAGACAAACACATAGCTAAAACAGAAGATGAAAGCATAGAGATTCCATGGAGGATGCAGCGGCCGGACCTGATTGGCGAACGGAGCAAAAAGGGAGAAGCCGATCAAAACGGACTGAAGGCAGATCACCGCCGGCTAGGACTCTTGCGTATTTGTATTTTTTCCTTTTACTTTTTTGGGCGAATCAGCATTGCCATTTCGATTGTTCTCGTGTTACAAAAAGATGCGCTTATTTGGCAATTGTGGATACTTGGAAGTATCCCAGATCAGCCTGGCATGTGGCTTATCACATGCTTCCCCCCCCCCCCCCCCCCTCCTTCTCTCTCTTTTTTTTTTTTTTTTTGGTATTATATATATAAAGCCTGTATTTTTTAAAAATAAGATGGTCTAAACAAGATAACAGGCCAAGACCGAAGTGCTAAACTGGCCTTTGATTTAACAGGCCGAAAATGGACCCAAAATTACATAAATAAATCAAAAGTATCCAAAGTATTTCATAAATTAATATATGGAAAAAAAAGGTTAATTAGAACCACAAATTCAAATTCCACTTTATTAATTATTTAAAACACTTACAAACATAACTCCCCCATTGCTAATTAACATCAGCCTAAAAGACACCACAAAATAAATTCACAACTAAGCTAGCTAGGCACAGAGGAACAATCTGCTGGTGTAAAAGATATCCCTTGGTTCTCAAGGTCATATCCAACCCAAAAGTTTCTCATCTGATGATTTCCAATAACAGACAAGGAAACTTTAGACCTCAGAATGGCAAGACACCAAATCCCACTATCAACTTCTATGAATGTATTTTCCTTGGTCAGCCTCAAATCAACCCCAGAAGAGAAGTGAAATATCACATCTGGTATAGAATCCAAATCCTTACTAACGCAAAACTCAAAATCGCCGCTTGTGCTTATGGGTTCCTGCACAATTTGGCTCATTGTCTTAAGAAATGGGTCAAATCCTTCTGATACTAGCACTGTTAAAGTAATCCCAGAATCCACTATGACTCCTCCATCACCTTGTGCTTTGAGATGAAAAGCACCTTCTGGGATTGGAACTTTGGTTTGGCCTATACGTACTGATTCCTTCGAGAGTTACATAATATGCAGAATCCATGTCTTCAACAAATGGGGTTAGGTTACTTTGAGATATTATGGCTTTAGATCCAAAGTAGATTCTATTCTGAAGGTGTTCATGATTTGGACCTTGTGGAAACATCATGCAATGAGAGAACCTTTTGATTTACAACTGTGAGATGAGAGAAAACTGTTGACGATTAAGGCCTACAGTGCCATTTTCTGCTTCAGACGCTTTGGAACATTCCTTTGAGGAGCAGCCAAACGTTAAGTAACCAACGTCTACTAAACTTGAACCATCAGAAGAGTCAAATTATCATATGAAAGAACCCCTGATGTTTCTGTACTACCTGTTCAAAAAGTGATATAAATATCTTTATTAATTAAGCATTTAAGTTGATGTTAGATATAAATTTTGGCGGCAAAAATGTTGTATATATACAAATTTAGTACTGTTCATAAATTTTGTTCAATATTGGTGAAAAACTATTCTTAAAAATCTACATTTATTAAGATGACAACCTCTTCATGGTTTGAAGAAAAAAGTTGTTGGTCCAATGAGATTAAATAAGAATATAAAATTTGGGTTTAAAATTTTAAGGACTTAATTGATAAAAATAAACCTTAGAGCCTAAATTCATAACTAAGACAAACTTAATAAATTACTCATATAAGAAAACAAAACTGAAATCTTTTCAGCACTTAAAGCTTTAGAAATTGAGCCGTTAAGGTTACCCCCTTTAATTTGGGGGAAAATTCGTTTCAGGGCCCCTATTAGGTAAAGAATTCCAAAAAATGCCCAAACATTCTGAAAATATCCAGAAAGGCCCAGAGATTCTGACAATACGGAAAAAGACCCCAAGATTCTGACAGAGTTGTTAATGGGGCTGATATAATTGTTAGTGGGGGGCTGGTATAGTTGTTAACCGGGCTGATTTAGTTGTTAAAATTTTTTTAACAACTAAATCAGCCCGGTTAACAACTATATCAGCCCCCTGTTAACAACTATATCAACCCCATTAACAACTATATCAGCCTCCCGTCAGAATCTTGGGGCCTTTTTGGGTATTGTCAGAATCTCTGGGCCTTTTTCCGTATTGTCAGAATGTTTGGGCCTTTTTTGGAATTCTTTGCCTAATAAGGGGCCCTTAAACGAATTTTCCCTTTATTTGGTCTTACTTCGTTATTTTTATAAGTAACTTTCTCTTTATTAGAATTAGTCTTTAATATAAACAATTTTTAACTTATATCTCAAAATTTAAACTAATTTTTTTCCTTTTCTAAGTCTATTAAATACATATCTTTATATTGATTATCCTCCACTCATTACTAATTTTCCTTCTTCTTGCATTTTATTACACATTCTCTATCATATTTTATACACATTCTATCTCATATGCTCTTTTCATAAATAGGGGTCTATTTAAAGGAAACATGACATTTTTTACATATTTTTTTGTTTTCAATTAATTTTAACCGCCACTTCATTTTACATAATGAAGAAAAAAATTGCTTATAAAATGAATTGGAATGAGTCATTAAGATTTTTCGCATTACCTCACATCATAGGTGCAAACAACAAAGCCGCGGCCATCGTCGCATGTATTTCTTTGAGAGCCGAAAAGGATACAATTTCCAGAATCACAAGACTTGTTTGCGTAGGTAGAAGACATGGCTATGAAAAAGTATCCTTCTCTTGCCCAAATGAAGTCACTGCCTGAGTCCAACATTCCCGTAACTAAGGTTGGAGGGGTCCCTATTTTGTAGGAAACTATGTACTCATAACTATCCGGCAACAAAGTCGATGAGATCTCCAGTGGTTGTTCTTCACTGGACTGCAAGGAAGATGGTGAACGCAAACAATGAAGGTGGTGTGCACGAGCGATCGCGCGGCAAGCAGATGCTAAGAGACGATCATGAAGGGTTATGGAAGAGTTGTACAGTGGAGACATAGGCGAGTCACGATGGATAAGAGAAATTGAGAAGTACGTCATGGCTATTTGTGGGGTAGGTGTGGGGCAAAGAAGAAATTGAGAAGACAAGGATGGGGAAGATAAAGGCAGAAGAGGCCATTATTAAGTTAGACTGAAGTGTATAGACCATTGATTCAATTAATATATACCGGTTCTATTTATAAATCCCTCTTTAAAAGAGTCAAAGTGAACTTATAAATAAGATCAAAGTAGTACAGTATAGAAGCATATGAGGTTCCTCTTATTTCATAGGTACATAGATTGTATAAAAGTTTGCATTAATTCTATAGTTTCTTTCTAATTAATCAACTATTCATGTTTCACATTTAATGTGGTTTGAATATTTGTGTTGGCAGGCATGTATGCTTGGCAATATGGTTAAAATATAATATTATGGTCTTATTTATAAATCCATTTTAACAAGAAAATTTTGTCTTTATTGTAAGTCCAGTTTTAGGATAAATAAATGCAATTTTTACAATTTTGACCCTATTAATTACAATAAACAAAAAAAAATATTCTTGTTGACTCTTGAAACTATCATAAATGAGTGCAAAATTGAAAATTTAACCTATAATTAGTGTGTTAACTAACTCTTACTAGGAAGTGAGAATTATTTAATTTGAACATATAAATAAAACACTAGAATGACATGTTTCTTCTAGTCTAAAACATAAATCTTTTTCAACCATAGCGAAACTAAAAAACATGTTGACTAATTAGATCTCTCCCTTTTTTTAATAACACTCATTAGATATCTCTTAAATTTCTTTTTTTAAAAAATCAATTTTGCCTCTATTCAAATCTATCTTATCTCTCACCTCTTTCTTGATATCAAATATATGCACTACTAATAAATAGGAGTAAAATTAGGAAATTGTAATTAATAACTATATAAGTAACTTATATTATGAACTAAGAAATTTTTTTAAAGGTGTTATATATTTTGGGTGGAAGGAGTACTCTATTTTTTAAAAGACAATTTTATGTATATTTTACACACACAAAAAATTAATGTCTTTAAAATTACCTCATTTTTTTCATACATATCAATTTTTTTTTTTTTGGTAATATACATATCCATTATTAGATACTCTCATCTCTGTTAATCAATAAAAAGAACCCTTTTTAGGGGATTTTTTTTTTTGGGGGGGGGGGGTTAATTATTGCAAATATTTTGCAAAGTGTCATCCAAATAAGCAAACCAAACTCTTTTTTTTTTCCATACATATCCATTATTAAATACTCTCATCTCTATTAATCAATTAAAAGAACCCTTTTTAGGGGCCTTTTTTTAAAAAAAAATTAATTATTGTATACATTTTGCAAAGAGTCATGCAAATATGAATGCTAAAATGTTCTGAAAATGCCATATTGAAAAATGAGAGGGGATATAAATTATTATGCTTGATTAGTAGCCAAAAATCAAATATTTAATGCCATTAAGTCATAAAAGAAACATAAAAATAATATAGGAAGAATCCCAAAAAACAATATTACTTGAAATTCAAAATGTCAAATAGGTGATTTCACAACAAAATGAGTTGTTAAATGCTTTGTCAATAGGATTTTGAAATTTAAATGGTATTTTTCTGTCATTGTCCCAATAATAAACAAATAGGTAGCGTATAATTTGATACTCTGTGGATGTATTAAGAATTTGAGTTACTCTTCTTGTGCTATTTAATTATAAGGCAAAGAGAAAATTTGTTTTGTTTTTATTTATAAGATACCTTATTAAATTTTTTTATATGAATGTACAATTTTTCTCTACATCTATTATTGTGTTAACTTTATTCTAATGAGGTATAATATACTCCATTCAATTCTTTTTATGGGGAACAACTACTAAAATCAAGTAGTTTAAAATGTAAGATAAAAACAACGAATGTGTAAATTATAAATTTTTCTTTCCATTATACCCTTGTTTATAAATATAGTACATGAGAGATATAATGAGTGAGAATTTATTGCGAAGAGATAATGAATTATATATATTTGATAGGATAAAAAATGGAAATATCAGTTTTGTAATACCCCAGATTTTTATTAATAATAATAAAAATAGTAATGATAATGATAGAGAATAATAGAAATTTAAAATAATAATAATAATAACAATAACAGTAGATAATAATAATAATAATAATATAGTAAAAATTAATAATATTGTATTGTTTGTGTGGTAAATATATTATTTTATAAATAGTATTATTAGATTATTTAAGATTAGATCCAAGAATCTAGGAGTTAGTTATATCAGATTATAATTGGTTAAGATTAGATCCAAGATCCTAGGAGTTAGTTATATCATATTATAATTTCAATCTTTTTGAATTCATTATCGGATTCAAAATATATCTAATAATTAAAAGGTTCAGCCCATAGCCAAAACCCTAGATTTAACTATAAATTTAGGTCTAACCACCTAGACCTAGAAAACACCCGATACTTTTCTCTGCCGCTATACTCTCATTCTTCTAGGAGGTTAGCAAACACAGAGACCAGGTAATCCTAATTCCCAGAACAACCTTGCATCTCGTGCTTCTTCTTCTTCATCTTCTTCTTCTTCATCATCTTCTTCTTCTTCTTCATCATCATCATCTTCTTCTTCTTCTTCTTCTCTACCCTATTTTACTAATCATAATTCCATAAGTCTTAGTGTAATTTTATATCCTATGCTTCTTCTTCTTCTTCTTCTCTACATCCTATTTTACTAATCATAATCCCATGAGTCTTAGCGTAATTTTATATCTTGATAGGTAATCCTAATCCCCAGAACAATAGGAGTTAGTTGTGGCATGTCGGTCTTGATTTTTTGTGAAAAGAAGAATTCTTAAATGTATACTGCACTTTTATATGTATATATATATGTTTTCCTTTTTCGAATTACTTTATGAAAGCAAAACACTTCACTTCCTTGTATACATATATTTCTTCTTCTTGATTTGCGTTTAACTATTTTGCAAAACCCTTTATTGAAACTTTTAAATGCTTTTATATATATATATATATATATATATATATATATATATATATATATATATATATTATTGAGAAATCCTTTCATTATGAGTGTATTTTTAAAATAATTTAACAGTGGGAGGATAGCTTTGGGATGGTACCCCCAAAGTGATGAACACAACTCTTAGGCTTTATGCCTCGATATATTATGTGATGTGAATTTGATTATATCCGTTCTTCTCAAAGTGGTGTTTGGCAGGGTTTCCCGGGACACTAGTAGCAACTTTGGAAAGAGGTGTGCACATTAGGACGAAATGTTTTATGGCCTATTTGATATTTGATTATTTGTGACTGGCAGGGTTTCCCGGGTCACAGGGTAGATTGGCAGGGTTTCCCGGATCTACCATGGTTCTCTTCCCACTAAACTAAATAGACTGGCGGGGTTTCCCGGGTCTAAATAAATTTAAAAGGATAAGGAATAATATTTGATCCGATGAGAATATATAGATATGTTGATATTGAAACTAATATTTTAGATTATATATATGTATATGGTATTTTTCTTTTTTATCATCATATAGATATTTTATTTATTTTCTTATTATTTTTATTTTTATATTATCCTTGTTTATTAGGATTGCCAGCTTTTGCTGATGTTTGTGTTCTGGGCTGCGACGATCCTTCGGAGGGAGCAGATTTTCAGTGAAACAGGTTTCAAAGTTGGGGCTGTTGGGACTAGCAGTGAGAAGTGAGGAGGAACATCCGGCTTTCTAACTACTGTTTTATTCTATTTTTGTGCTTTGAAGAAAAAAAACATTTTGCTTAAGTTTTGATTTTTGTTATTGTAATAAAGTAGCCTTGCACTTCTCCCAGTACAAGTGCGGTGGTAACACTTCCCAAATTTTGGTTATTTTGGATTTCAGTAATTATTTATAAAAATTATTTCAATTTTATGTCATTATAATTATTAGAAATTTGGGGGTGTTACAAGTTTAAATTTTCAAACAAAAAATTTAGGGAAAATCCCTTATAAAGACGTTTAAATTACCCAAATTTTAATTTGGGTTACTAAATTTAACAAATTATTTATTAAGTTATGTGACCTAGTTAGGGATTTAAAATTTGAGTCAAATTACCTCTATATCCTTTAGGTATTAAAAACAACAAAACAAAAATTGGAGACATGGACGCTTCTCTCACTCTCTTCATAAACTTGCTATCGAGATTACTATTTGCCCAGATTACTGTTAAGAATTAAGATGTATTATCCCGGGGACGTTGTCTTGGAAATCCCTACAATTCCATAGCTGCTTTTGGTTCAATTGGTGGTTGCATGCCTCCATTGCTGCAGCCACTGCGGGCTCCTCCACTCTTGATAAAACAACAAGAATAGTAAAGACTAAATTGATGGCTAAATAAAACAATTATTCTTTTGTGAAACCTAGCGTCAAAATTAAGAATTTAGCAGTTAATATCCTTTTTGAACCTTGATAAAACATGATATCAAACTGATTCAATACCTTTTGGTCTGTTCCAACTTTTGAAACTATATCCTCAAATTCAAACAACTTTACATCAAAGTCAACATTGGAATTTGAAGGGAAAGCATTGAAATTTTTGTTGTCATCGTCCTGTTCATTTTTAGAATCTGACTCTGGTGTAAGATGGACTTCACCCAAAGAACTAGGATAGAAATTAGAGCCAAATTCAAGTAATTGGATTGATGAGATTCTGCTGCAACATATTGATCATTGGGATTAACTGGACCTTCATCATCAATTTTGAGTGCATCCTCACCAATCATATCTACGGCCGGCAGCCAACTTCGGAGCTTCCTAAATACCAAATCCAAAGCATGTAAATGGGTGTTCCTTTGAAATCTGAACATTGTCATTCAAAATGAGATAATTATGTTAAAGTGACCTACCAAATTACGATTTGATCTTGATTCCAACACTTGAATATGATTTTGCACTGCAGAACTAGGATTGAACTCAAATCCCAGGTTCCATTCATCAGCTTTGTGGGAAATTCTACTAGATGAGTTCAACATGTCACCGATTCCAAACGCAGCATTATCGAAAGTGAATGCATATTCATTTGCACCGGTTGTTTCGAGGTTCGGGTTTGCGCAAAAGCTCCAACAAGATCCTCAGGGAAGTCAAAGGCAACAAACTAGGGGATTTGGATGGCTATGGGCGAATGTATGTGTACAACATCCACTTGTGGCTTTCCCTTTTTTCTTTTTTCTTTTTTCTTTGAACGATGGTTTATGGTTCAGGGTATTATTGGAAAATAACCAACATTTAAATATTTTAAATTGGGTCATTGACCTAATTTAAAATTTGTTGAGTTGACCAACCTAATATAGGATTTTACTATTTCAACCATCTTTATTTGGAATTTTCCCAAAAATTTAATTGTTCTTTATATAAAAGATCACCTCTATTTGAGAATGTTTCTTATTGAAAAGCCCAGAGGGATAAAGTTAAAAGGTTGTTGGATTTTATGGTAAAATTAATGAAGTTGAAGTTTTTTCTTAGTCTATATGAAATATTAAGGCAATATTTATAAATGGACCATGAACCCCCCCCCCCCCCCCCAAAAAAAAAAAGTCATATTAATAGCATCAATGCCAACCTATTAAGGAGTCGCTTTTTCAATTTTGATCATTCATGGATCTGAAGACTTGTTAATATGCATAATCACTAAATACATCCAAGGAAACATCATTATTACTACATACAGCAACAATTGTTGGTACTGCAGTTACTATTTTAAGTGGTGTAAACATTAATTTTAGACCATACATAATACAGGACTCTTGCTATGCTTCAATGTCCACTACTACATAAAAGGTTTTTTTTTTTTTTTTATAACGGTTATTATCAATCATATATGATCGTTATGCGGAAGCTATATATGCTGTGCATAGATCAATAATGGTTTCAAACTGTAATATATTAAAAATATATATAATAGTTCTTTGCTAATAACGATAATGTATTGGCTTTATCTTTTTTTTTTAATTATATATAGTTACTTTTATGATTTGTTCTTATTCTTAAATTTTAAATAAAATTAAGAAGGAATCATTTTATGGTAAATAAAAATTTACTATATCTAATTATTCAAGTAAAGAGAATTGATTCAAAATAAAAAAAAATAATGAAATGAAAAAATTAAAATTAAAAAATTAAAAATAATTGATTATGAAAATTAAAAATGGTTTAAGAAAAATAAAATCAAAGTTAAAAAAGAGAGGTAAAGTAGGATCTAGTGCCTTTGATATTATTTCTCATCAGTATCTATTATTCGAATCTTATTTATGGAACATTTGGAACCATGATGCTGTTTTTTCTGTGGATGTACTATAAATAGATTAGGGTTCTAGAAGCACTAGGAAAATAACTTCAAGATGTTGGATGCATCCTAAATAATATTAGAGTTTTTAATTTTTTTTTTTACAAAGGAACTGACCACCATGGCTTAGCATCAGCTAGGACAAAACCTGGTTCTTCCTAGTCCCTCCACACCTCGCAAAGTAGGCTGTGTAGGCCTTCCAGTGGATTATCCAAGGAGTGGAGCCCTCCATCAAGACTTTTTTTTTTTTTGGCTATTGATCAAGACTTAGTGCATAGGAGGCGAGGAAATCCGCACAGCGATTACCTTCCTTGGAAACATGGCTCATTGTAACTTGCCACTTCCGGCCTGTTAACATGCGAATCTGACGTATAAGGGACATGTTGCCATTCAGTGACAGACCCAGGATTTTAGGTTTGTGGGTGCACAAATAGTGGTGGGATGCGGGGATTCAGGGGCAACGCTCCCAAAAAAAAAATTTTTAAGGAAAGTTTTAAACGTATTAAAAAATAAAAGAATATAAACAATAAAAGAAAAGCAAAACTTAACATAGAAAAATAATAATCAACAATCAAAGCACAGTGATCTTGAATAAGATTGTATCGTTGACATTTTCTGGGATAAAAAAAGTTTGACATGATTAGGGAACATGTTGCAACCTATAAGCTAGCTCATATCAATACTTTCTATATTGAAAACTATAAGATTGTATCTTTTTTCATACAAGGACACTAAGCAACTGAAGCTATGATTTCCAACTCTAAAGCAATTTAAATAAAGCTAATCAATGAAGCTCATGCAGAGCAATGAAATTTAGAGAAAGCTAATCAATGAAAGCCTTGTTACCTTCACAGCTTTTGTCAAGACTACTAGTTCTTTTGAGAAGTTGGTCAAAGTGCGGCTTGCAATAAATAACTCCCTCAAAAGAATTGCAGTTGCTAAGCTACAAAAGAAAACCATATATATTGAGAATCTAGCAAATTTACATTTTACAAGTGAAACAAATTAAGGGCAAACTACTACGATAGCTGCTGTGTATATGTACCCAAAAAAACAAAGCTGCTGTGTACTGAAGCCAATTCGATGTCTTCTAACATACAGAGGTCATGAGGCTTTGATGTACCTTCTCATTTTCTTTTTAGCTGATTGATCTGTAACAACGCATTTATCATAGCATAAGGTCTCAAGAAGAATCTAATAAAATCGACATGGCACAAAGTTTCAATTACTAAACCATAAAATCCTTCTATTCACACCAAATTGATCATTGGAATTTGGAACACAATACGACTCAGTATAGTTTGAAATGTCTGATTTTCGTTAAGAATCCGACACTTCAATTCTTGTGCAATGAAATCACATTTTCAATTGCTCATGTCTTGTAATAGAATTTTTATGTTTGAACTTCGGATAGAGCCTAAAGGCAACTGCATGTATTGGATAATTCAGCCTATGTGTGTGTATAAACTTCCTATAAGACGTGCAATAACATTGATGTAAGACTCAACAGTTTCATTGAGCCTTTCCAACAGTTGGTTCTTTAAATATATATGGTTTTCTACCAAGCAACCCAATGAATAGATCTAGAAGTTTAAGCAGACAAGAACGTGAAAAAAATTCATCTCAGCAGCAGATCAATACAGAAATAATTCTCGGAAAGCAAAAGAAAATCATGGCCCAGATTCCAAAACAAGTATTATTGAAGAAAAACAGAAAACTCGAATGGGCAATGAAAACAATTTTGATGAACATTGTGCGTCGACCAAGCGGAAAGAATTACAATACACAGATACAAATCGAAATGCAGTGCTTATGCCATGAGTAAATAGGTCTATGCAAAATCATTGAAACAAAAAACTCGAACCGACTCGGCCAGAGCAGAGATGAACGACGAGGTCACGAGGAGGTGGATGGAGTAGCCTGATCGACGGCGGAGCAGCCTGATCGACGACCGGACGAGCGGATAAGGGACGAGCCGACGAGGGATTGGGCGGAGGAGGGACGAGCCAACGAAGGGATTGGGGAATTGGGGGAAAATGGGAAATGTCGGGAGTTAGGGATTGGAAAAAAAAAGAGGGGAAATGGGGACTTCAGATTCGAACCGAAGACCTTAGCAAAAATATTAAGTGTCTTTACCATCTGTGCTAATGTGAATACCCTTAAAAATTTCTTGCAAATTATATATATTTTGTGTCTGCACCTGCCCACAGTTGCACTAATGTGGGTCTGTCCTTGTTGCCATTGCAGCCTCCATCCGTGCTCCTAATTAAATCCATAGCCACCAGGCAATCAACCTACACCATCACATGTTCAAACCCAGAGGCCCATGCAAGTTCCAACCCATCTATCAGAGCCCACAACTCCGCTTGGAGAGAAGAACAGTATCCAATATTGCGTCAGTGCCCCCTAGTCAGCGCCCTTAATGATCCTAGAGCAAACACCCAGCCCCTGACCGCATGCCGCCACATCTCTCTGCCCCATCACAATTCAAAGCAACAATCATGGTTTAATCCATTGAATGAGCCGTGCCTTCTAACGTCACATACTCCCTTGAGCCTCATGAACCAATTCCATGGCCTGGGCATTGAAATCACCGAGGAGCCTCACCTCCCAAGCTAGGGCAGGGGCTTGGACGTACACCTTTTGGAACACTGCCTTGTTCTGTGACTCCTAGAGCTTCCAACATATTAGACCAAAAATCCTAGCCCAGTTAACTCCACCGCCTACCCAGACGCTACGCTGCACAAGATTATGAAGCATCCATACCTTCAGTTCCTCTTGGGAAAATTGCTGAAACTGGAGGGCCGACATGAACTACAACCACACGTCCTTCACAAACTTATAGTACCTTAGAACGTGGTTAGTGTCCTCCGTCGCCTCGCCACATCTCATGCATAACACATCATCAGTCATATGTCATCGGCGTCGCTCAACATTGGTAAGGAGGCTACAACGAGCCACGAGCTAGAGGAAAACTCGGACACGTTGAGTTCCATTCCATTTCCATATTATCTCCTAGAGTCGGCAAGAATCACCGTCTACTCCCTCACCAAGCAATTTGTAGGCTTATTTAACAGTAAATATGCTGTCGGCTGAGTGATCCCAAAAAACAAGTGGCCTTCCCATTATCACTTGCCAAGGGCTTGTACCTCGAGATGCTCAACCTTATATGCTCTGGAAGAACATCATGTAATAGCTCCCAGTTCCAAAGGCCGTTAGGGGTCACATAGTAGCGAACTGGTCGTGATTCCTCCTCAGGTGTAACATCCTGAAATGCCAGGAATTTTAAAGGACCCACTTCTGGCACCAGTTATCTGATGAAAACCGACTACATAAGCCATTCCTAAGTTCCCAGTGTATTCTAATCTCTACATCAGGCCAAAGATTCAGTAGATGCCTCTACAAATAAGAAGTATGCTGAGCATGCCGCTGGGGGCTTGTATGATCATCCCAGCCATACTTATGCTACAACACTTGTACCCAAAGTAGGTCTAGCCAAGAGCGCATAGCGAAACCAACCTTCACCAAGAACACTTCGTTCTATTTAACTAGCTCCTTGAAGCCACACTAACCCATTGCATATAGCTTACACATGTCCTCCCGGCACACAAGGCTTGGCCTTCACTCAGATGTCGTACGCCCCCACACAAAATTCTAGTATGGCACTCAAGGCGGATCACACAGTCCTGGAGGTAATCTAGTCATCTGCATAATGTAGGTTAGTATAGCTGATAAGACCGCCTTAGCCAGCGTAATACGGCCTGCCAACGAGAGGGTTTTGGCCACCCTATCGAAGAGTTTATTCCATACTTTCTCCTCTAGATATTCGTAGGTTCCAACACGGACACGCCTATGTAGAAGAGGAACCCATAAATACTTCCCAAGATCCTTAGTGGGTCGAAAGCCCATCACCTTGCTATCCCTCGCTTGGACGCCTGGTGTCACATTTTTGGAGAAAAAAATTGCGGTCTTAGAGCAACCAATCTCGTGACCTGAGCTAGAGCAAAACTCCTCCAGAATGTCGTTAATTAGGTAAATGTGGGAGGCTGCAGTAGTGCTAAATAATACTAAATCATCAAGGGGGAAAAAAAACAAGTGTGATGTAAGATCCCAGATTTTGGGAATTTTAAAGTTTGAATAATATATGGAAATTAATTATGAAATTTTGGTTTAAAATAATTATTGAAGATTTAGGCTTATTTTTCCCTTAATTTATTTTGGGAAAAGAAATAAATTTAAAGTAGGGAATAATTTTTGGCCTAAATATTATGGAATCAATAATTGGTGGTCTTGAATAATTAATTGATAAAGAAAATGGTCCTTACATGTAAGAATTTAATTCTAGTATTTATCCAATATTGCAATTAAATGAACATAGAAACTTATTGCAATAAGAGTCTTGAAGAGAATTAAGTGAGTTAATTTTAGTGGTCACACAATACATATATATCATCATAAAAGCCCATTTATCTTTTCTATCCTCTTGGACCAACACGTGAAAACAACAAAACAATTCTAACCCATATATTCCTAAGCCCATACATTTTGCACTCAATATCCATTAATTCATTTAATCTCGCCTCACCCAAGACGGAATCACAGAGAGAAATTCACAGTTGGGAAATATCCATTAGCCATTACATATAATCATCAGCCCATTTACCATTTGGCCTATATATTCCCTGCAACTTATTAATTCATCAACCCATCCAAATTTTCATCAGTCAAAACGTAACAGTAGGCACGTGGATATTATATATATTAGTGGCAGCGAGAAAAAAGGGGGGGGGGGGGGGGGGGGAACCAGATCGGCAAATCAAATCACAGCATTTCACATAAACGCAGAGTAGGAGATTTGTACCAGTGATAACAGTAGAAAATCACGACAGCAGTAGCCTCTCCCATACTTCTTGAGCCTCACCCACGTCTCATCTACCTCGGACAGTTAGTCTCTTTTCTCTTAGACTGGGCCATTAATATGATTTAAATCACAACTTCTTGACCTATATCTATTGCCTTAAAGTAAAAAACAAGAAGAGGAAAAGTGAGAGCTAGAGAGACATAGCTGAGAGAGAAAGAGAGAGTCATCCTCTACAAAGCACACAAAGAACAGGGGCGTTGAGTTCGATTTCAGTGAGGACTACATTGTGCAGGCCTCAAGTTGAAGGACTACATCAAAGAAGACCTCGGAAGCTTAGGCTACTTCTACCAAAAGTAATGCTTTTGTCTCTTTTGGTATATGTTGGATGATTGTATATTATCACATTAGGGCTCATTCTCATACTTTACTTTACTTTTATATATTTTGGTAAATGATGGAGCCTTACTTAGTAGTTAATGAACCTTAATTAGTTATTATGTTAAGTTACTTTTGAGGACGTTACATGTGAAAGAGGGGGCCACCACAACCCATACGAATTGGTTTCCATCTTTTCTTAGCCACCCTTTGGGAAATTATTTTGAGAAAGTCGTTCCATTCACAACACAAAAATATAGGGTAAGAGAGGGTCCCCTTATCAGATCCCTCTAGAAGGATAAAACACCTCAAATTGACTACCATTCCAAACAACCCTCATACTACACGTTAAGATACAAGACATAACAGCTTTCACAAATATAGCTAGGCATCCTACATGATAAAATGTCTCCTCTATGAAATCCTATTGTAGGCGGTCATACGCTTTCTCAAGGTCTACCTTAATGGCCATCCATCCTTCCGAGCCTTTCTTCTGTCTCATGTAGTGAATCACCTCCTGGGTAATGATAATATTGTCAGTAATTTGCTTTCCTGCTACAAAGACAAACTGATTAGGGAGCACTAGCCAAGGTAGCCGCTTCTTAAGGCGGTTATCCTAGACCTTGGTGATAATCTTGTAAAGGGTCGTGCATAGACTAATAGGGTGGAAATCTTTTAGGATCTCTGAAGCTGGAACTTTAGGAATAAGAGTGATAAGCATCTCATTCAATTCTGGCTCAACAAACCCTTCATTAAAGCAGCGAGTGACCATATGGAATATAGAAGGTCCAACAGTCTGCCAATGGTTTTGGAAAAAAGTAATGTGTAAACCATCAATCCCTGAAGCTTTAAGTGGCTTCATCTAGAACAAAGCGTTGTGAACTTCTCCCATCATAACCACCACACTGAGGGACTGAGTAAGAGGGTTCCTAATAACAGGAAAGAGCCCCCTCCCTCTATAAGGTGGGGTGAAAACATCATCTTCTCTCTTATATAACTTCTTGTAATAACTGAGCACCCACATATGTAGAGTCTTATCATCGGAACACCACACCCCATTCTCATCTTTAAGAGCAGTGATTAATATCCTCTTACTTTGCTACACAGCTTTAGCATGATAAAAGGTCATGCTTCTATCCCCAAATCTAATCTAGTCGCACCTTGCTCTCTAGGCCCATATCAAATTTTCCTGTTCACATATAAGTTCAAATTCCTTACACAAGTCACTCTCAACTCGATCAAGGTGAGACGAGGACCTGGATTCCTGAGCCATTTGAATCCCATCAAAACGCTCCAAGATTCTTCGTTTCCAAGCCGTAATACTTCCAAAGACCTCGTGGTTCCACTTCTTAGCAGCCTTGGTAAAAGGACTAAAGTAACTCTTCAGAATTCAACACTGACCAAACCAAGAGCATAATGAATGAAGACTGACAACGGTTGAACCGAAAGCAACTTATTTTCAAAAGAGTAAACATTGATCGTTTGTGTCTAATGGAAGACTTCTGAATCTAACAGAAATTTGAAAAGTCACAATGGCTATCTTAAAGCTTCTTCAACGATCATTAATGGTAGCTAATATAAATACCAAAAGCATTAAATTCGCCAACTACTAAAACAATTGAATGCTTAATTGAATTTGTTGTGATTTACTGTTTTCATTCAATTCTCTTAATATTTTCGATAATTATATATATCTACTCTATGAGAGAGTTTATTCTTTTGATTGATTATCTATTTAATCTCAAGGTAGAGGGACCTTGAGTCTGGATTGTTAGTTCCCTGTGTGTTTTGATGATTACTAACAATTGTAAATGCTACTGATAAGGTGAGACAAAGTTAAACTTGTATCTTTCAATCTGTCAAAACCAAACTCGAGCCTGTTAGTGTTGAACTCGAGCCTGGATTTGACAGAGAACTCAAACTTGTTCAGTTGATTTCCAAACTCGAGACTGAACCTGAAGTTTAAAGTTAAACTTTTGAAAAAGTTCACATGAACTCGAGCCTACTAAGGTCAAACTCGAGTTCATTGTTTCCAGAGAGTTTTTGAACTTTGAAAAACATGTTAAACCTTACACTTGCTTTCTTCAAACCTCAGGTTTGAAAGAATCCAAAGAAAGTTTTAAGAGCATGAACTCGAGCCTGTCATGGCAAACTCGAGTTCATCTCTGGCGGGACAAGTTGTTTGAAACTTAAAGATATTTTCAAACTCTGCACTGTTCCATTAAAAGAAAAATTTTCGGTTTGAAAAGTTCACCAATGCTCAAACTCGAGCCTAGTTTTGGCCGAGAGCAAAGAACTGTTTTTAAGCTATTTAAACTCGAGCCTGAGACTTTCAAACTCGAGCCTAAAAGTTCCAGAGAGCAAAGAACTTTTGGATATGTTTTTAAACTCGAGAGTGTGTTTTGCAAACCTCAGGTTTGTGCTTTCAAGCTAAAACGAAGTCTGTTCAAAAGTGTCTCGAACTCGAGCCTGACATTAATGAACTCGAGTTCATTTCAACCCGAGAGCTTCTTAGTTTTTCAATGACTTGAGAACCTCCAGTTTAAAAGACAAACCTCAGGTTTGTTCATTTTGAACTTACATGCTTTTAAACACTGAAGCCTCAAACTCGAGCCTAACATTAATAAACTCGAGTTCATTTCAACCCGAGAACATTTTAGTTTTTCAATGATCTGCAAACCTCAAGTTTATAAAGCAAACCTCAGGTTTACACTTTTTGAACTTGCACAGTTTTGAACACTAAAGCCTCGAACTCGAGCCTGTAAGAACTGAACTCGAGTTCGTGACGCTGGTTCAGAATTTTTGAATTTGGGCATTTCAGAAATCAATGTTATTTGATCCTATCTTCTTCCAATATTATTCTCTGATATTCCCTGCTATGTTTAACGTATTTATTAGTGGATTTCAGAGCATTAAAGAATGTTTGGTGAGAGGTTAGAGTATAAAGCAAAAAGCAACTCAGAGCATTTATTGCAAAGCACAAAAGTTACTCCTTCTACCCAAATCCTTCTGCACACACTTACAAAGTATTTAAGGATGTTAGCTGAAACAAGAAAACTCCTCTCCAACGGATTAATTCGCAGAAAGTCAGCCCTGATGTCTTGACCAACTAGATTAAGGGAAAACAAGAGAGAGAAGACCCCAAAACCACTTCAGAACACTTGGGCAACTTCTCCAACGGTCTGATTCAAGCTACAACGGTCATTTAATGTTCTTTAGCTATAAATAGAGTTCATTAACATCTTCACAAAAAGACACAACTACTCTGAGCGAATTTCTACTAAATTCATTTATTGTGTATCAGCTTTCACTTATAGAGTATCATACTTGATACAAGTACTTCAGTGTTCATCATATCTACTCTGTAAGAGAGTTAAATACTTGTAAATCATTTATTGATTGAGATAACTACAAGTCAGGGGACTTGGTAGTTGAGGTGTATTGATTACAACTTGTAAGGGGGAGTGTATTCTAGTGAGAGAACAACTCTTAGTGCAGAGTGTGTAATCAATATTATTGAGTTAGTGAATTGAAAATCCCAAGTGAGGCTTGGGGACTGGATGTAGGTCAGGAAAGGACCGAACCAGTATAAATTGCATTGTGTTTAGCTTCTTCTCCTTATCCTCTCTGTTGTGCTCTGTTTTGAGTAATCGAAAATAGAACAAGTTATGAAAATTTTAAAGATACCCAATTCACCCCCCCTCTTGGGTATAAAGCTCCTGCTTTCATGGATATACCGATTACAACTTGTAAGGAGAAGCGAATCCTAGTGTGAGAGGATTACTTCGAAGTTTAGAGTGTGTAATCGTGTTTGAGAGATAGTGAAAAACCCAGAGCGACTAAGGAATGGATGTAGGTCAAAAGTTTGGACCGAACCAATATAAATTTTTTGTGTTCTTATTCTCTCTGCTCTTTGCTCTATTTCTTGCGTTCTTCACTTTATTCGATTTTTTTTTTAATTCACTCAATTCACCCCCTCCTAGGTGATGTTCCGCTAGTTAGCTATGTAACAAGAAGACTTTACACTTATTAAGCTAATAACGTGAAGTATTAAGTTGTTTTTCTTTGTTAACTCAATTGTTTAATATTTTAAAAAATATCAGTGGTGTTCAGTCACCACCACCGCTATTGTCGTCGTCATCTTCAATAACATCATCAGAGGAAGGAGATAGAGGGTCTGATTGCAAGTCATATTCAACCTCATCCTGATAAAGTCTGAGGTTCATCTTTATATTCAGCTTGTAGGCATATGTTATGAGACACCTTGTGGAGCAGTCAAGACTTGCCAAGGTCAATATGAGAGCCTCCATTTTAGGAGGAGGTGGAAGAGGAGGAGGAGGAGAAGGTGGTAGAGGAGGGGATGGTTGTGGAGGAGGAGCTCCCTAAGGTCTTAACATGATGAAGAAGAGAAAGAGCCAGCCGATAAAGAAAAATAGTAAAAATCAAAAGGAATAGTGAGTTTAAATAGAGGTACAACTATGTTATGAAGGGTTTTGACTTTTAAACTAATACTTGGGGAAGACAAATTGGTTGAAAATATTACATGATAGTTGTTTCATAAGAAATATCATTTTTCTCATTCATACTTCACAGTCAATTATTACAATCGTTAAGTTCTGTTTTTTTTGTTTTTTGTTTTTTTTTGGCTGATATAAGGTTAGAAGATAAATCATTTGTAAGTATTACATGACAGATGTTTCATTAGCATCGTTATTTTTGTCACAAAATGGTGGCTAATAACTACAACTGCTATATTTTTGTTTTTGCAAATTTCGCCTCTAAATACATGACAGTGCACATATTTTTCTTTTAAAGTTTTGCGGTATTCGATGTCCTCCTCAACATATATGATGTTTATTCGTTGTAACTGTATATATTAAGCGTCATATATATATATATATATATATATATATATATATGCACAAAATATGTAGTAGAGATTCCAAGAATATCTCTTCCATTTTAAAAATGTATATAAAACTCTTTTAAAATTAAAATGTATGTTACCTAGAGTTATCAAACCCAGACCAAATCGACATGTTCGTCTCGAAAACTGGCGAACTGACCCTAAACAAGTCTAGTCCAGTCATAAACAAGATTATCTTTTTTTTTTTAATTGATTTTTTTAAATAAAAAATTATTTATAATCTCATATTAATAATTTCTAAATCTTCACTTCATCTCCGATTTGGCGTTAGGTCAGGTCCAGTTTGAATTTGATATGACCTCCCTGGACCCAATACTCTGATTTATTCAGTAATCGGTTTGAGTTTAATAATCTTGATGTTATCCAAACTATATATATATATATATATATATATATATATATATATATTAAAGATTTCATTTTTATCAATATAAAGCTTCAGTTAACCGTTATGTTTAACTCTCAATATTTTGTTTTGGTAAAACCTCTTTAATTTAAAGATTTTTAAACGTTTAGATTTGCCCAAAAAATAAATTTTAAAATAGGGAGAGGTCTGTGTGAATATTGTAAAGTGTAAAAAATGTTTAAGTATTTTACTTATATATTTATTATGAAACTAATGTTGTTATGATTAGAAGATTAAAAAAAATATGATACAATTAAAAAAACGTAGAAAGAGAATAATACTGCAAATGAATTGAGGACGTGTGTCGCTTTCCACAATAAAAATATCTACAGCCTCGCGAAACGTTATCCACAATGAACTCCATTACTCAATTACACTACTCTATGGGAGTTTGAGGAGATTTCGATTCCCTTAACAATGAACTCCATTACTCAATTACACTACTCTTCTTCACTGCTTCCCTTGAATGGCCACCACAATCACCACCAGTTTGTTCTTCTTATGAGGCGAACCAATCTGCCATTTCCAGCCATGATAAGAACTGTTCAACAGAGCCCAGTAATGAGGAAGGCTCTTCCTCATTCCTCTGTAATTATTGCAGCCTCCTCTTCCTCTGCTAAGTCCCTTGACATGTCAGTCTTCCTCCAAACCAGGTCTGATTTATTTCTTTGCTTCATCTAATCTCTCATCGCCATCCTTTCTGATAATGCCAATAATTTTTATTTTTATTTTTTGCTAAAATAAACAAAACCTTCTTAAACTTTTATCCGGTGGCATATAACCTTTGTAACTATTAAAAGTTTAAATTAAGAAATCTAATGTTTCATATCTTAATTATCAACCTCTGCTGATAACATTACGGTTAAAGCTAATGATTTTAGCCATCTCAAATTTTTTATTATATACTAAGTCATTTAAAAAATAACAAGTAGGGGTAGCATTTAACATGTAATTTTAAGCTTTTTATATTTTTTATTTAAAAAAGATGCGATCAAATAAACATTTTAAATATATTTTTAAGTACTTAACTATTTAATTTTAAGTAATTAAAAATATTCAAATTAAACCACAGTGAAAATCTGATATGCTCTTAAAAAGGTTATTGAAGTAATTGTTGATTTGTCATGTTTTCCGTTGCAGTGCTCTGCTTCTCTTTCTATACCTCACAGCAAATTTCTTAGTGCCACAGCTCATCTCTAAGTATTTCGGATTTGACAAAGTTAACGAAGAACAGAACATTAACGATGATGATAGATAGAATGGCATAACCACGGGCTGCAACTCACCGCTTGCTTTCACTTCAAATACTTTTTTTTTAAATTTTTTATTTGTGGTGATCTATGTATCAGTGCGAGATTGGTGTTATTGGGAAAGTCTTTAGGTTTGCTCATGCGTGGAAATTGGCCTACATAAAAAAGTTTTCTAAAATCATTTAATGGATAAATGATTGAGATTGACACTAATTAATGAATAAGCAACTGAATTGCAATCCCACGACAATTAGCATTTTTATTTTAGAGAATTTTTTATTTGTTAACTTGGTCTTGTACGGAAAATATAAACTCGTTAAAGCATTGAATTATATCCCCCACCCCCCCCCCCCCCTCCAAAAAAAAAATAAATAAATAAATTCTTACTACAAGACCTTTTTCTAAAGCATTAAGGTCAATGTGGATGTTTGGTATAGTTTATAGGAGAGATGAAATATTTGTTAGTTCTCTATGTGTTTTAATGATAATTAACAATTGTAAACACATCTTGAAGTTTTTGTATTTAGTGAAAATCAACTGTCAAATGGAAATTCGAGTATTGATGTGAATACTCGAGTATTGACTTGACAGAGAGTTGCTCAAATCCTTCTTGACAAAGCAATACTCAAGTATTGGAAACAATACTCGAGTATTGGACTTACAGAGAACAATCAAATTTTTTTCACCTTGAGTCAATACTCAAGTATTGGAAACAATACTCTAATATTGGACTTACAGAGAGTAATCAAATTTTTTACCTTGAGTCAATACTCAAGTATTGGAAGCAATACTCGAGTATTGGACTTACAGAGAGCACTTCAAGTTTTCCACCTAGTGTCAATACTCAAGTATTGAAAACAATACTTGAGTATTGAACATATAGAGAGCTCTCAAACTTTCACATTTTATGAAAACTCGAGTATGGGTTTTACATACTCGAGTATTGGACTTTCACAAAGATTTTCACACTTAACACCTGTTTATGAATACTCAAGTATTCACTTGGATACTCAAGTATTGACATGGAAAGACTCCACAATCTTTCTCAAGTGAATGAATACTCGAGTATTGGTTTTGGAAACTCGAATATTAGGCATACAGAGAGCTTATCAACTTGTCAATGACTTGAATACTCAAGTAATGAAAAGGATACTCACGTATTGAAGTTTTGAACTTAAACTTATTCTCTCTAAAAAGTTCAAAACTCGAGTATGGACTTGCATACTCGAGTATTGTCCTCATTTTTCAAAGTTCAAGTCACGATGGTTCCTCTCTGGAAGAAGCATACTCGAGTATCAATTTGGATACTCCAGTATTGACTTAAGTGCACAGTGACATACTCAAGTATTGAAGAACATACTCGAGTATTGAGCGCCGATGTTGAAAATCAAATCGGACGAATTTGCGAAACTCCTTCATTTGATCTTAATACTTACATTTATCATTCTTATATATTCTTGGCTATGATTAACCATCTCTTTGATGAGTTTTTAGACAGATTAATGAGAGTTAATTGAAGGATAAAGTGAAAAGCAAAAAGTTGTTCAGTTCATTAAATGCACTATTCAGAAAGTTGCATAAACTTAGCTAATTCCTCTGCACACGATTGCAAGGCATTAAAGAATATTTACTACATCAAGAAACTTCATCTCCAACAGACTAATTTGCAGAGGAACAAATCAGAGTACTTGGCCAGCTGGATTAAGCTAAGTATAGAGAGAGAGAAGATATCTAAAACTCTTGCTAATCACCTGAAGACTTCTCTCAACGGTAATATTGAAGATGCAACGGTCAATTAATGCTTCAGTGAGAAAATCAGTTTAAGTTCAAAAAGCTCAATACTTGAGTATTCATTCCTACACTTGAGTATTCAAATCATTAACAAATGAACAACCTCTCTCTGTATGACCAATACTCGAGTATGCATATCAATACTTGAGTATTGATTCATCTTTCAAAAATTGTGAAGATTTTCCATGTCAATACTTGAGTATTCAAAACCAGGTGTTAAGTTGAAAAACTTTGTAGGAGCCCAATACTCGAGTATCTAAAACCAATACTCGAGTATACAACAGTTATAAAAATTTGAAGGCTCTCTATAAGACCTATACTCGAGTATACCAATGTCATACTCGAGCATTCACTCAAGGTGAAAAACTCATTTGCTCTCTGTAAGTCCTATACTCGAGTATAGCCTCCTATACTTGAGTATTGACTCAGCCTGAAAAATTTGAATACTCTTTGGATGTCCTGTACTCGAGTATGCAAATGCTATACTCGAGTATGCACTTCAGTTCAAAACTTGATTGCTCTCTGTGACTCCAATACTCAAGTATTGCTTCCAATACTTGAGTATTGCTTTGTAAAATGCATTTGAGCAATCCACTATCAATTCAATACTCAAGTATGCAATCCTATACTCGAGTTTCCAATTGACAGATGATTTTTAGCAAATTTGGAAACTTCAAAACATGTTTACAATTGTTGATTATTATCAAAACACATAGAGAACTAACAGTTTGTGAATTGAGCTGGCAGGTTTATGTTCTCTGTCAAAGGCAGGCTCAAGCTTGCACACAACAGGCTCGAGTTTGTCTCAAACAGAATGTTTTTGCTTAAGATTGACAAGTTGAAATCAGTTTAATCTTGAACAAAACATCTCCATATTGTTTACAATTGTTAGTAATCATCAAAACACACAAAGAACTAACAATATGCGTCCATGTATTTAAATTATTTAAAAAGAAAGGGTTAAATTGAAAATTTGCTTTGAAATATTTCGCTAATAAGTCATGTTAATGTGAAAGTTTTTTTCGGTTTTGTCCTATAAGTGTTGAAATGGAGTGATGTTACCCTTTTCTGTTAAAAAATTACCGGTCAGTGTCAATTTTTTAACAATCTATTTTAGGCTTTTAACGGTATAGGGCACCATTGCGACATTTTTAAACTTTTGGGGGGGGGGGTGACATTGAACTTGAAAAACTTTCAAAGAAACATTACTCTTTAGCGAAAACTTCTGGTTGCATTAAAAAAAAAAACATTAATTAATTTCTCCTCAATACCCTTACTTTGATATTCTCCAACTTTCTGAAGAGCTCTCCTTAAGTCTTAAATAACAACCTCCTAAATCATAATCTCTATTTAAAAACTACTATAGTCTTTATAAGAGCTAGTTAACCTTTGTTTTTTGAGAGATTACAGCAGCAAAATTAGTTACATTAAAATATTTATATTTATTGTTTTTCTCCAAATTAATTTACATGACTTATAAATTAATATACTACCTCTTGTACTAAATATAAAACCCATTTGACTTTTTGAGAAAACTAAGGAAGCTTATTAAATAATTTTAAAGTATTTATATTTATCAATTTTTCTCCAAATTAATTTATCTAACTTATAATCTAATATATAATTTAATCATATATAACATATCATATGATTAAATAATCGATTTAGCTCATTTAATCTCATATACTATATGAATGATTAAATAACTTATTTAACTTATTTAATTCCTCCAATAAAAAGTCAGCTGGCTCTTAAATTAAGAAGAGAATGGAGTATAAAGTTTTGGTTAATTGTATTTCTTAAAGTACATAAAATTCTCAATTGTCAATTAACCCCATATAATAAAATCAGGGATATTAGAGCTGTCAAAACGGGCCACCCTAGTCCGTTAGGCCCTAGCCAGTGTGGGCTAGGGCTAAAAAGTTCATAGGGCCAAAAAGCTCGCTTTTTAAACAGCCCGTGTGGGCCAAAAAATCATATAACCCTGAGGGTTAGGGTCAGCTCGTGGGCCAAAATCATTTTAGAATAATCAATTTAGGCTTGAATAATCAAAAAGAAAAATCATTATATGGAAATGCATGTCTTGAGCACCAAAGGGAAGCTATATACACAATTATATCCGTAACTCAATTAATAAAAGTAGTACCAGTTGACATGTAGAAAATTAACATGTAATTTTTTTTTTTTTTATGAAAGAAATTTTAGGAAAGGGGTTGGATTCACCCACAATCCAAAGGCAGACCGAAATCTCTCTTCCTCCTAGGTCATATCAATGTTGGGCAGGGCGAGCCGTATACGAGAATAGGAATGACAATCAAATAAAGATAACGAGGTGCTTTTAAAAAAAACAAAAAACAAAAAACAAATCTCACTGCACAGGACACAATTATTTCTCATGAATTGATGAAAAAAACTATTACTTTATATATGTCATTTAGGCATGTTTCGCCTTAGTTTCATTTTTCTATATACTTATTACTACCCTTATAAGGTTTGAAGCCACGCGCATTTCATGGTCAAAGAAGGCAAAATATATAAAAATATACACACACACAATTGGACCATATATTTTTTTGCCAGCGGAAAAAAAAAATGTTAGATGCTTTGATTGTTTATAATTAATAAATGGAGTAATTAATGTACACGCCATCAAAGGCTATGTGCGCCTGACAATGTGAGAGTTCATTTGAAGTGAACGGGGTTGGCCTAGTTTTAATATCAAAAAATAGTATCAGTTTTAATTGAACCCGCGGGTTGGCTCTATGTTAGCCCCAAAAGAGTGGAGATTATTTTGGGCTAGGGCAAAAAATAACCCCATTATATGAGGGCTAAAAATATGGGGGTTAAAGATGGGGCTTAACGGGCTGGCCGGTAGGATCCAGCCCGTTTTGACAGCTCTAAGTAGCATTATGTGTAAACTTTATACTTTCGCATAATAGACTCATGAATCCAAATCAAAAACACTAATATCAAACTGATGAAGGACAAAAGACTAAAACTAGATCTAGATTTTCTTTTGTGATTAAACGAGTATTGATACATAATGGAACTCAGCAATCAAGATTTTGGAAAAAGAACAAGGAAATTTACAGTTACCCGCTGGAAGAGGTAATAAAGAAAATTAAAAAGAAAAGCATGCTGTTCTTGCTTATCCCTCAATAAAATGAAGAAAGCTCATGAGAGCTTTGCCGAAACGATTGTCTGATTATCTTCAGGAGTGGGAGATTTCCCTCCTGGGGAAATGTCTTTGAATTTAGAAGATTTCTTTGAAAATACAGATGACTTGCTGTCGAAGAAACTTGAGAAGGATTGCCGAATTGAGTTGTCTTCAGAGTCTACCAAGTCTTCAGATCCAGGTTTTCTCCCAGGTTTATCTTTGCCACGAAAGATAAAGTTTAGCCCCTTGAACCGACGCTTCAGTTCGCCGCTAGTTTTTGCTGATTCTTCTGCCTGGTTGATCATCATTAGTGCTTCCTCAGGATTTGTTAACATTGTTTCCACAGTTTGATATACCTATACCATGAAAATGACCATTATGATATAACTATAGAAGCACGTCTTCAGAGATCAATTTTTAAAATCCAATTGGGTCAAAGGTGGTGGTATTTTACAAAGAACACAATGGAACGATTTGATCAGGCCAACAAGATCACTAATTGTATAAGCCAAACTATCTATATATCATTAATCTTCAAATAGGTTAAAGATAAAGGGGTTAATAAAATCATTGGTTCCTCAAGTTTGCCTTCATTTTGATTTTGGTCCCTCATATTTCAAATTATAGATTTTGGTCCCTCAAGTTTCATTGTTTAAAATATTGATCCTATAATAAAATAAAAACATGGATCATTTTGCCTCATGAGAAACCAAATCCCACAGGTTGAAAATTTAAGGACTAAAAATTGTTTTCACCTAAGATAAAATTTCTGGAAATCACCACACCAGAAACAGAAACATATGGGTTATTTCACCAAGGCGTCAACTAGTAATGGTTTATTACAAGAATTTTCAGAGAAATTAACATATCATAAAATAGGCCGTTATTCCACGAGTACTGACCTGGCAAAGTTCATCAAGTCTCTCACTCCAACTGCTGCTTTGACAGCTGACAACTATGTACTCCTTGCAGTCGGAGAACAACTTTGAGAAATCACTGCTACCAGACAGCAAAGGCTCTGCTATTGTAACTCCTAAACCAAGCTGTATAAACCAAGGTTAGCATAGCACAAAACTAATTCTATGGTATGACAATAGAATTCCTTTTCTCTAAAAGTTCGCCTCCACATATAAATGCAGCCTAGTCAACTTGGAGAATGAAAAACAAATTGAACTTCTATCATATATGATATTCCTCTTAAGTTGTGCATTAATATGCGTCTAAGTTCCTCACTTTACAAAATATAGGAAATGATAGCCTTGCTTTGACTGCTTTGAACGTCACCCGAGAATGATATAGTGTTTTGGGTCATTTATTCATCAGGCCACTGCTAATGATGTGAAATAAAGGTATCCCTTTCCTTAATCCAAAAAATTAGGGTCTACAGCGATTCTGGGAGGTTCTTAGAGAAGCGCAAATGTTATGTTTCTTTAATTATTTTGATTCCCTCATTAGAAGACATAATTAGAGTGTTTAATTTATTTTGTAACTTCCAACTATCATATGGAGTTTATCTCAAAAATCACTTGAAGAAGTTCAACATGCAGGCATAAAGTAAATAACATCAAATGTTCTATAGATTCTGTGTCTACTTTTGAGCTGTTAAAAGGTAAAACCACGCGCTTCATAGGTAAAGAAAATCTACAGGCAAACAGGAAATTGTGACTGATGGAGGCATGTTTGATTGGCATAACAATCTTTTCTCAGCTCACATGCCTAACCGCTCAGCTATTTGGTCTCAGATCCCAAATTAAAGGAACATGTTTAGCTCTTAATTGGGTCCATCAAGACAAGCCTACTATATCTTCCAACCATCAGATACTTGCAAGAATAGGTAAATCAAACAAAAGAATAATTTACCTAAGTATGAGTTCAATATTATAACTTCTTCGAAAGATCCATATTGTTGAAAATGGCTGACAACTATGTTTCTATCCCCAACATGGTGAACAAAAATAAAGAACTCACCAAAGAAACAAACAATTGTTTAAAAAGTTCAGAAGGCTGAATGTCCTCAAAAGCATGTAGGATGCCCTCCCTGCAAATGAATGTGAAAAGTATTCAAGTTAGATAGATCCAACAACAAAAACTAAATTAATACCTAGACTTACACTGCCAAATCCTCATCAAATAGAGGTGTCTGTTTAACAGCTGGTACAGGTTTAGATGTAGCCCAGAGTTCACGCCACAAATTACCTGCCAAGAACATGCAGTGAAGTTCAGCAAAGTCTCCTGATATGATATCACAAGAACATACAGCAGTTGTGCCTATAGAGCCCAATTATCGAACAAAACATACAAGCCAAAATGTAAGTCAGACAAGCCTAACTGAATATGTTTTTCGCAGACAGACTAAATGCAATTTAATTATTATGTATCAAGAAGAAAATGTCACAGAATCTGATAGTAAGTCCCATAAATGAAGGTAAGAACTTTGATACTTTGAAATAATAACAATTTTCAAGATGCTTTACCCTAAATTCTTAATATCATCTTTAGATGTAATATTCTCTACCTTGTACGCCAACTCAAACGTTTATGAAGCGATTTATCAATAACTTTCATTTTCACTACATCGTTATGGTCGACTCAAAATGCAAGTGAATGACTTAAATCACCAACTTCAAACCAGGTAATGAAGCTTAACCTTGGCCTTTGGGACATTATATCAAAGGATCCCAGAAAATCACTGAAGGGCTAAAGATAAAGAAAAAATAAAATTAAGACGTCCAATCCACATGAAGTTAACAAAGATACAAATTGTGATGCATAAAACTACAGAAGACAGGACAAACAATATACAGTAGCTTTTGCATTTTATGCATATGTTAATATAGAACCTTCACTAAAGAGGGAAAAAACAGTTGGAGAAACAATTGAACCAGTGAAGAGATTGGATGGATATCCCATCTTTAGAGTAACACAGGAAAAAAGGGAATGAAGTTGCGTAGGGAGTGGAGACAACCCCTTTTCCAAGTAGGCAAGCAGTGTTTATGGGATTATTTGGCAATGGCCTAGGCACAAGCCAATCACATTATGCACTGGCCAACTAAATCACACAAGAAAATAAATTAATAAATTTCTTATTCATTCCTTTGATAAGGGAAATAAAAGATTCTTTCCATGTTCTCTTTTGATAAGGTCAAACAAGCCGAGGAGTTAGTTTGAAAGGACGGCCGGTGCACAAAACTCCTACCAGGTAGGGTAAAAGGAGAGATAGATGTACACAGCTTTACCCCCATAATTGGAAAGGCTGTTTCCATGATTTAAACATGCGACTTCCACGTCACATGGCAGCAACCTTACTGCTGCGCCATAACTCACCAAACTGAGGAGTTTAAAACACAAAAATTCCAAACATTTTTGGCATAATTCATGTGTAGTATGTTAATCTCAGCAGACCTTTCTTGACAGCTAAGCAATCTACAAACTAACAAGATGATAGGGAAATCATATAAACACTCACATCTTTTTCTCACTGCAGACAAGATGAAAAGAAGTAACAGTTTGGGTCCAAGCAGGGGGGAAAAAAAAACACACTCCACAATCTTATGTGATAGTTGATTTTTCGACCACAATTTTTGCAGCTGCAGAACACAAGTAAGAATAAATTATTAAAAAATGTGATACTATACCTTCTTTTAGCATTCGCTGACTTAGCTGACCTCTGGTGCACAATGACTCACCACAGTCACCACCATCAGAAGAATCTTTAGCCTCAGTATCTTGTTCACATTCTGACCAATCAGGGGGAGAGTGCCATCTCACAAAATCTTCCAAAATACAACCAGGGTTGGCAGCCTAAATCATGAAAGTAAATAAAAAGTAAACAGATTAAAACAATACACATTCAAATTATTACATGCATTCAGATTTTTGGTATAGTTATCTTCAAGGGAAAGCCCGACCTTGAAAGCCTGCATATCTGAGAGAAGTTGAGAGCACCCAGCACCAACACTGATCATAGAAGATAAGAAAACTTGTCAAAAAAATCCCCAAGTGACACAATTTTAAGTTATTATATTTTGAATGAAATGAAATGCAAGCTATCATTTATGGATTAATCATAGATGTCTGAGCCAGTCTTAAAAGTTGCACATATTGAACCAATAGGACTGTAGAAGTATAATTATAATTTATAAGTATATCAAAACATAAATTTTTATACTTTTAGTTGGTCAACTCATTGAACCAATAGGAATAAGAATATTGTTATTATAAAGCAAAAAGGGAATTGACATGGCAAGCACCAAGACCTCATCACTTTGATGCAGCAAGGAATGGCAGGCACATGATTAACATCATCACTTTAAGATATATGCAAGTGAACTTAGGTTTCTGTTAGTGTACTTTATCAACAGGCTTTAGATCTAAACATAATAAACTGCATCAGATGGATCTCAGTCAACAAACCTCCCAGTCCGTAGCACAAACTCCTCTGTTTCTTTGATTAGATCTTCTGTAAGCAAAGGTCCTTCCTACATGTTATTTTTACAAAGATCTCAATTATAGGAGTAACATGAAATGGGTACTTGTTTAATGCAGTAATCAAACCAACCTGCATGACCGGAGAGTACACAGGCTCGCCAGTTTCTAGCAACGTCAGATCCCCTGATGGGCAATCAGCACCAAGTCGAATAACAAGCTCTCCTGTATTTTGTCTAGCATATAAAACAGGGGCTTTAGGAATGCTATCATGATGGTCCATTGATTCTTTAGTAATTGAACTGCCATCCATCAATGAGTCCAGAGATTCAGTGGCAATATATCGGCGCCTTTTCCTAGAGATGCAACAATTAATTACTTGAAATTGTTGATATAGAAGACACAACTTAAGATCTGGAATCACATCCAGGGGCACTCCAGGTATATGTTGCTCCTCAGACCAAAGTTTTTTCAGCTGCATAAATGGGAGGGAAGCTAATTACAGAAGCAAGTTAGGAGGGGGGAAACAAAAGTATCATTACTGCATCCTTAATCAGTTCAAGTTACAGCTTCAAACCAGCAGTTCACTAGGGAAAACTTCTTTTCCATTCATGAACAGAATGAGGTGAAATAAAATGCCATGCTCTCTAACTTGTCATGATCAATCTAACTTTTTATGATCAAAAGGCACTGAGAAGTTTCCAAAAGGAGTTTGAATTCTCAACATACATAATATTATATCATGTGTACTTCTTTAGTTTGATCAGTATTTCTTTGCCATCAAAGAAAGGAGGGAGGAAAAAAAGTGGAGAGAAACTTTATTAAACCTAGTGAAAAATATAAAATAATATTGTCCAAAAAAACATGATGACAAGGGGAAAAAGAATTCACAACACCTCGGAAATCATAAAGAGCAATAAACGTTTGCTTTAGCAGAATACAATAGATCATAAATCACAAGGATCGGGAAAGCAATTAAAACCAATTGTTCATACAATATAAGAAACAGCAATTTTTCATTGATTTTAACATACTTCAACAACAACCCTGCACCAAAACAAAGCCATTTTTTGAAGGCATCTGAAGTTTCCAATGATTTCAGCTAGCTTAACAACTATGCTTTCAGGAGGAGCACCATGAATATCTCTTGCCAAAGATGCTATGGAATTTTCCTCTGAATTAGAGTTGATCTTCCTTTTGAGGAATTCTCCCTCTGCGAATATCTTGCAAATATTACCACGGAAGTGAAAGATCACCACATAAAGCATTACGAAGTTTATATATTAACAAAAAAGTTCATTAATACAATTATATTATCAGCAAGCCACTACCTGGATCAAACAGAGAATTAATCAAAAAACCAAATTTTTCATCCTTAGTAAAGTCAATGGGAACTTTGTCATCCTTTCCACCTAGCACTAAGGCCTTCACAGCTTGGAGACTTAAGCCCCCTTTGTCTCCAGCGGGAGAAGAATTTGCTGATGAAGCTGTAAAATCTTTAACTGACCTTGCTCTCTTCCCATCCCTGGAGGAAAAGGTTCACCACTTTCAGATAATGGTCTGCTTGTATCAGAAGATGAAAATATTTCTCAACAATGGAAACAAGAAGCTTGAAAGTTTGTTTTGGTAATCTCTCTGGTATAAATAAAATGCAAGAGTAATAATTCAGTAAAATAAGAACAGGCGGCATGATAGGCCAGCAAAGGTTAAGGGTGAGCAGGTATATCTTACTCCACAGCTACTGCCAACTGCCTCAGCACGGATGATGGAGGAATGGGGTCCTTTGTTGCAGCAATCAAGCCTTCAACGGTTGGTGTTGCTTCAGAAGCCTAAATTGATTTTTTTAACCATACGTCATTAAAGCAATCCATTTGTATAGTTGAATCGCTCAATGAATGAGAATATGCCAATATTTTTCTCAAAGAATTTGATGGCCACTTAGCTTTGAGATTAGTTTATGTGCACCCTATCACCAGCAGATATGTAAAGGTTTGAATTAAAATGTTTAAATTCCTCTTACCTTGGTCTCAATATCATTTTTCATATTCAGGATGTATAGATTTTCATCATAGATTGGAAAAGTCATCGCTGTATCTCCAACTTTATCTGTATCTTCAACCTCCTTTCTCCCTATTCGAATATTTTTTATTTTATCTTGCCAATCCTGCTTTATGCTTATGTGTGGAGGTCTCCACTTTTTCAAATCGCTGTGCAGCTGCAAAATCAGATTTCAACCATTGTGTATTCCAAGCTAATTAATTGCATGGAGACCATCAAAAGACTTTTTTTTTTTTTGGGGGGGGGGGGGGGGTGTTAGAAAAGGGGAAAGAAGCTGCTCGGGCTTTTCAATTCCCCCTTGATATTCAATTCAATCATAATAAAAACAAACAGTTCTACGTTTTATTGGTGATCAGAATGCACTTTCATACCGCCACAGCTAGCAAAGAAAATGTAAATGATCGACCTGAGAATCTAAGAAGTCGGATACTGAGTTTCAAATAATGTTTTTCTTGTTAGTAAGCACCCCGAGTTTATGGCTAATAGTAAAATATTGCTTCTACGTCCAAATTCATAACGGCCAAAACGCGAACAAATATCACTTTAATCGTCGTTACCTTTGACTCGCCTTCAATCCGAGGAGATTCGTCTTTTTCTTCGCTTGTCAAGTTGTTAGGCGATTGTTTATCAGGATCTAAACGGATCAACAATTGGGTTAATGCTAATAGATAATAATTAAATTTTCCTAAAATGAACAAAAAACCATTAGCCGAATTTTTTTTAGAAAAGTGTTTTAAAAAATATTGGAATGGAATGAAGGGTGGGAACAAAATATAAGATACGATTAAGACAAACTTTAAATGGAAAATGCCGAAAATGAACAATGTTATGTGTCAGCAGGAGAAAACCTCGATCAGATTTCAAGTCCGATAGAACGCGTTCGGCTTTTGCTGCCGCAGAATGAAGCGCAGTCCTCGCTTTGGAAACAAAAGAGAGCGTCTCCATTTCCTACGCAAGTGGTGCGGAGGATATAGCAGACACAGTTTCTCAAGAGTTCAACACTAGAGAGGGAAAACGGCCATAGTTGTAGAAACTGACACACTTTCAGCGAGAAGAATCGGAATAAATCTGAGCGGATAGAGGAGAAACTAGGAAGGAAGCTGTGGCTATTGCTGAAGAAACTGTTGATGGAATAAGCAGCAGAGGAGAAAAGAGTATGCGAACATTTTTTCGGAATTGAGAATGGCGCAGTTTTGGACGATGAATCTGAAACTTCCACAATTTATTTTTAAATATATATTTTAAAAATATTTAATTGCGCGATTGCCGGCCTTCAATTCGTGTTTCAGAAATTCATGCTCGCAAGTCCTGCAGTGGGATTAGGCATGGAAGCACTTCTTGGACTTTTGTTCAAATAAAATTCCATTCCATTAGGGGAAAATGCTATATAAATACCAAATGAATTTGTAAAACCCCTAAAAGTCCATCAAATTTGAAAAAAGATTGAGAGGTGACAAGGACTTTTAAGGGATATGCAAATTCAAGCAAAATGACTATTTTGCCCTTAGTTATAAATAATTCAAAAACCCCCCGGCGGTGGGCCCCACCGCCGCCCGACTGGCGGCCGCCTCTTCCGCCGGCGGCCGGCCACCGGTCACCGGTGACCACCGCTGGCCACCGGTCACCAGTGACCACCGCCGGCCACCGGTGGCCACCACCCCTCCACCAACAGTGGTCACCAGTGACCGACCGGCGGCCGGCGGTGGCCACCGGTCCCCGGTGGGGAGGGGGGTGGCGGTGGGGCCCACCGCCGGGGGGTTTTTTTTTTTTTGAATTATTTATAACTAAAAGTAAAATGGTCATTTTGTGCAAATTTACATATCCTTTAAAAATCCTTGTCACCTCTTAGTCTTTTTGCAAATTTGACGGACTTCTAGGGGTTTTACAAATTCATTTGGTATTTATATGGCATTTTCCCTTCCATTAATGGCGAAATTAATATTAATTACTCCTTTAGTCGAGATGTTTACCTAATTAATTATATTAAAAAATTAGTTGAATTAGTTAATGTGACATGTATTTTTTAAAACTGGTAGTTCCTTTTTTAAAAAGCCTATCCTTTTCACTTAATTTTCTTATTCCCTATCATGTTTAATTATTGTTGAAGAACTATCAATAAAATAAATTTAAAAAAAATTGAAAAATATGAACATTATGTTTTATATTTGGGATTAAAATCAACTCCTTAAATATGTCTTAATATAATTAATATGACATATATTATTTTAAAATGCCTAGCGCCCTAGCCATTTTCCTTAACTTTCTTATTTCTTTTCCTCTTTGATTATTGTTGAAGGAACCTTAATATGGATAAATTAGAAAAATACTAGTAATAAATATGAAAATTATATCTTATATTTAGAACTAACATCAACACCTCAAATATATCTTATATTACGGACTTAAGCGAGTAATATTCTTTAAAAAAATGAAACAATATCTTTTTTAAGGAGCATTACTACATAGATATTTGACGATTATTAACTATCATCCATCACGGTTCCGAATTACCACATATGAGGGCGCTATAAAAGTTAAGCATAAACACATTATGGTTCCGAAATGTTGTTTATTCCAAACCTATTATAACGGTTATAATATAACAGTTATGTATCGAGGCCTTGATATGCTTATTACTGTGATAATAATTAACGGGCACACGTATAAAACCGTCATAATATATGATAATGCTTGCATAATACATTATGGTTCCAATTTAACAACCGTTATATATCTACTAACATGTATAACAATTCTTTCCTAACAACTGTTATATATAGTGTACATAAATAACTGTTGTTAGGTAATAATTATTATTTATAAAAGCTATTTTTAAAAAAATAAAAAATGGGGGGTGTTCTTCTTTCAAGATCCCCCTACTTATACATTTACAGAATGAATCACAATATATATTTACATTTTCATTCATATACAGAACAATACAATAAATCAAAATATATTTACAATCATTTATATACATATGTACACTATTCAAACAAAAAATTTAAAACAAATTAAACAAATCATCAGTATTTATAAATTTATAGTCATTCATGTACATATATATACTATTAAAACTAAAAATTTAAAACAAATTAAACAAATCATCAGTATCTAGCAATTTACAGTCATATTAAGTATTATTTACCCTTCAACTGACGTTGCATAGATGGGCCAACTCTTCAGTACTTTTTCCATTTATGAGTTGTTAAACATTGTGTAGGAGTCATTAAAGTATTGTGTGAAAAGCAAATAATAGATAGAAGTTATATATTGTAATATATAGCTGATTGAGTGCATATATGAACGAATTGAGCATACAATATGCCTTATTTGTATCAATATTTTCAGGATCGTGCATTATTATGCCCTTCATGAACTGCGTCATGCATTACCCACAATCACTACTCATGTCCGATTGCTTTAAGTAAAGTTTGTTAGTATAAACACTCACACTATTAACAATTTTATGTAATTATTGTTAGATGGAAGTTTTTCCTAACACTTGCACTCATTCTAGAAACATCAAGGTAAACACTCGAGTGCCAAAGTAAATACTCTCAAGGCCAGTGTATGACACTCGCTAATGAATCAAGAGTGTTGCCTCTATGTGAGGCACACTCAAAGTGTCACTCTGAGACACTCGAGTGTTTGGTAAAGATTCATATATTTTCTCTAAAACTCTATTATTTGAACAATCCTCTACTAGACACAAATTTCATCAGACTCGAGTGTGACACTCTAGTATGGCTAAAATGATACACAAGTCTATGGAAGAAACATCATCGTTTTAACTCAAGTCTATTTTGAACAGTGTTCTTCCAAACACACGATACAACATCACTCAAGTATGGATATTTGGAACTCGAGTGTGGCACTTGAGTATGAGTATAATGACACTCAAGTGTCACCCGCTTCTACACTGAACCTTCATCTTCGAGAATTGAAATTCACTTATTATCATCTGGTAACTTTTGATTACACTCATTACTCTTCTCAATATTACTTAACATGTTTATTAATGTGTTTCAGATGATTAACTGAAGGATTACATGCAAAATCTCAAAAAGCAAGATATGTGTTAAAAAAAATTAATTACTATTGTAGAAAACAGAGCATACACGGAAGCTAATTCAGAGCAGGTTAAATGATCATCTTCTGAGACAACCATTCCAACGAAAGCGAAAGGGACCCAACCTTAAGCAATCCCAAAGCAGACCAAAAAGATGCCGTGTTGCAGTGAAACAAAAACGATCGAACCTAGATTTCTGTCAACAACTCCAATACTGGTCTAACGGAAAGTTTCGTCAGTCTAACGAACAGTTTGAATACACCCAACAGAAAACCTTCAACGGTCATTAATTGTGCTCATCTATAAATACAAGGGCATTCAATTCAGAGCTAACTAACCAAGCACATTCAAATTTATTGCTCACTTATTGCTCATTAATACTTTGTGAGACATCTATTGATATTCTGTTCATCAGTGTTTATTCATCTACTCTGTAAGAGAGTTTTACAATCAATTTGATTTTTGTAAAATCTCAAAGTAATGGGACTTTCAGTGGTTGTTAGATTACAACTAGTAAGGGGGACTGAGTCCTTGTGAGAATTACTCTGTATTACGGTGCCAAAAACCTGATTGATCTTGGAACGATAGTGAAAATCTCAAAGACACTCTAGGGATTGGACATTGGTTAAGGAATTAAGGTTGAACCAATATAAACAACTTGTGTCTGTGCATACTTCGGTGATATCTCTCTAACTCCTTTTGTTTGATTTATTAGTTGAATGCTTTCGATTTAAATTTTATTAATCACCCAATTCATGCCCTTTTAGGTGAAATGTTGGCACTAACATTTGGTATCATCACCTAATATTCTCTTTATAGGATTAACCCCCGAGAAGGATCCATTAAAGAAATTTTCCCCAATGGTGCTTCTATCCTGGATTCAACATTGAACACTACTCATTCTAGAAAGCAAAATTCAGAGTATTTGTTATGGCTACTAATTATGGGTTGTGGCATGTGATCGAACATGGAGATTACACCCCAACGAAAAAGGTGGATGAACGTGTGTTGCCAAAGCTTGCTACAGAATATGATGAAAACGATAAAAGAAGATTAACACTGAATAGTAAGGCTATTCTAGTGTTTCAAAGTGCACTAAGTTAAAAAGAATACTTCTGAGTATACAATCTCACAACAACCAAAGAGATGTGGCAAGCACTCGAGATTGCTAACGAAGGAACCTCTGGGATAAAGGAAAACAAAATCAACACTCTAATGATACGAATTACTTCGTATGAAGTCAGGTGAATCTATAGTTGAGTTTGAACTCAAGTTCACTCATCTAATAAACCAATCATCAACTCTAGGAAAGACGTCTGATCAAAGATCCCAAGCAAGAAAGATTTTGAATATTCTTACAAAGGAATGGGAGGCAAAAGTCATAGCTATTAAAGAAGCTAGAGGAGAATCAATGTAGTCAATAGCTGCCTTATTTGGTAGTCTTTCTGAGTATGAAGGAAAGATGGAATTCAAAAAGGGTCTTGACGGAATCAGTAGTAAGGAAAAGGGAGTAGCTTTCAATACCATTAAAAACAAGGAATCCACAGAAGAAAAATATCCATAACAAGAAGACAAGCTCGGAATGATCATTTGTAGATTCAAAAAACTATAGAAGAGATCAAGGGTTCCAAAAATTCAACAAAGGCGGATCAAGTAACAAACGGGAGTCTAAGGATTAGATTATCTGCTATGAATGCGAAAAACCTAGACACGTCAAATCCTAATGTCCTCTACTGAAAAACAAGGAGAAAAAGAAAAACAATTACTATAAAAAGAAAGCTTTTGTTTATGCCATATGAGGAGATATTTCTAATGAAGAAAGCGAGGAAGAAGCAATGGGGAATATCTATCTCATTGCCCATGAAGAATTTAAAAGCAAAGAAGTACATGAATCTGAACCTACTTATGATGAATTACTATATGAGTATAATGCTTTACATTATGAGTTTAGGAAACTTGCCAGAAAGCTTATAAGTTCAAAGAAAATAATTTTCTTGAGCAACAAGTTCAAAACATTCCTCTAGTTTCTTGTGAGAAATGTCTTGATTTAGAGAAAAGATATTCCTATCTCAATAAAAATCTTAAAAAAATTCACCAGAGGAAGTCAAATACTCAATGTCAATTTTGAAAGCTCAGATTTACGAATGACAGATCTGGAATAGATTATAGTCCAGAACTAGATAAGAAAAAGGGTAGGAAGAAACAGGGAGGAAGATCATATTTAAACTATTTTAAAAAAATCAGTTCATACGTTTAATCCCTTTGTTCACTACAATTATTACAATAGAAAAGGGCATAGCATGATCTCCTGTTTCCACGGGAAGGAAAGGATAGATAAACCAATAGATACTTATAAATGGGTATCTAAGGGATCATATGTATATCCTACTATCCAAACTAACCAAAAAGGACCCAAGAAAAGATGGGTTACTTAAGACTTAAATGACTTTCTTTGCATGAATTCTACAAGCAGTAAAGAGCAGTGGTACATTGATAACGGATGCTCTAGACACATGACTGGAGATCAGTCTAAATTTGTTACAATAAAATCAAAAGCTGGTGGCAAAGTAACCATTGGAGGAAACCAGTTTGGCAAAATAGCCAGCATTGGTGAAATTGGCGAGAAAGATGGAGTTCAAATCAAAGACGTCTATTATGTAGAAGGTCTCTGTCATAATCTCCTCAGTATCAGCCAAAGTGCAGACAAAGAGAATTGGATCATCTTTGATTCAGATGAGTGCCTTATTGTAAACAAAAAGGATCTCCAAATAAACAAAGATAAACTAAATGTTATGATTAGAGCCTCAAGAGAAGGTAATTGCTATATTTTAAATATGCCTAACAGCAACTCTATTCCTAAAAATTGTTTTCTTAGCAACTCTGATGAAAGCTGGTTATGGCATAAGAGACTACTACATGTCAATATGCACCAACTAGACAAGTTGCTTAAAACAAATTAGTTCTTGGTTTACCCAATCTCCAATTCAAAAATGATTTGATTCGGGATACATGTCAAAATAATAAACAAACTAAATTGTCTTTCAAATCAAAAAATGAAGTCATGACCGATTGATCACTTCAACTTCCCCATATGGATTTAGTTGGACTAACAACAGTTAAAAGTTTTGGTGGCAATTTTTATACTTTGGTAATTGTCGATGATTTCTCTTGATTTTCTTGAACAATTTTCCTTTCTTCAAAAGATGAAACATTTGATCAATTTCTTGTTTTTGCCAAGAAAGTACAAAATGAGAAAGGTATATGTATTTCAAGAATAAGGACTAATCATGGAGGAGAGTCTGAGAATCAAGCTTTTGGAGAATACTGTGACAAAAATGGTATTGACTATAACTTCTCAACTCCAAGAACCCCTCAACAAAACGGAGTTGTAGAAAGAAAGAATAGAGTTCTCATAGAGATGATAAGATCAATGCTAAATGAAAAGAATGTTGATAAGGCAAAACTTTATAGCCTACAGACTCCGCAAGTGTACGGGCCGTATCAAGTAATAAAGTGATAAGAAACGTATCGTTCCCACGAGGACTTAGTATCACCAACTTCAGTTAAGCATTAATTTTACACTTTCATTTAAGTTGAACAAAACAACTTGAATTTACTTAAGAGAAAAGAAATCAAAACTAAAATTAAAATAAACAAACTACCACTAATCAAACGAGTAACCTAAAGTCACTAATCCCTTATTTGTTTCCTAGATTTTATCCCCACTAAATTAATTTTGACTTAACGTAATGAGCTAATCTAGAGTATTAATGTTTATAAATGCCTTCTGGTCCATTTTATACCTACATTAATTAATTATATAATGCCTCACACAACTAAATAAGATGCGTTTTAAATCGAGCTCACTCTAATTTGATTATGCGGAGCTTCTAGGTATATTTCTATCTTAGACGCAAATTAAATTAAAACCTAATTTCCCATTAAATTTAAACTTAATTCCACATTATTTAATCTCAAGGTCAATTTAGGATTCCCTCTTCCAAGTTCAACCCTAAATTCCCAAAACATGTTTAATAGTGATCAATTACTAAGCAATAGCAATAAAAAAAAGAATAAATAAAATTAATAAAATTAATCAAAACTAACAGGAATAATCTCTAGAACCCAAACAAGTTCATAGGTTCTCTAGGTTGAAAAGAAAAATTAGCCACACATGGCTCTAATAAAATCCATAATAAAAATATAAAGATAAGAATTTAGGTTCAAAAAAAAAAGAGAGAGAGGAAAGAAAGTTTCTCTGTCGCCTCCATAGTCCTCTCGTCCTCCTGTGGAGATGATGGAGATAACTAAAACACTGCTCCTCTCGTTGCTCTGTGTGTTGCGCGTCTTGATCTCTCCCCGTGCTGATCGTCCAATTCCCTTTTGTGTGTGTTGCTCCCTTTAATATATATTCCTTAGGTTTTGTCTTTTCTTGCTGCGGGTCCCACGCCACTATTCCAATTGCTTAAAGATTGGATATATTCCGTGATTTGCTTCTTTTCAAATCTACCGTGGCATTTTTTTTATATATTATAACAATATATTATATTATATCCTTTTCAATTTAATTTATTGCTCAAGTAGTGATGCTTATTGTTTCTTCTATATTTTCTTCTCTCATAGATCACATAATATCTCCTGCAAAATAAAATAGGATATAAATAGATTTTCTGTTATAATATTTTTTTTATTCTATATTTAATTAAAAGATAGATAAATATATAAAAGATAATTAAATAGGTATAAAATATTAATAAATCAACCTCATTATACCATAAAATATACACTTATTTAATTATAAAATATATACTTATCAAATGTATCACAAGTATTTTGGGTAGACACAATGAACTCGACATGCTACATTTCATTGTGTCTACCCATAGGGGGTTAATCATTTCAGACCAATCGGGCTTTGCAACGTCTCATACAAGATTATAGCAAAAGTCATGACCAACAGAATGAGAGGGCTAATGAACAGGATTATTTCTTCAAATCAGAGAGCCTTCATTGTTGATCACATGATTTAGGACAATAGTATCATAATGCATGAAGCATTTCACTACTTGAGGCATAAGAAAAAGGGTAGGAAGTGGGAACTTGCTCTAAAAATCGACATGAACAAAGCATACGATCATGTGGAATGGGATTTCCTTGAGGCGACTATGCTTAAAATGGGCTTTTGCAAGGAATGGGTAAGTCGGATTATGAGATGTATTTCATCATCTGCATTCAACCTCTAAGTTGATGGTCGTACGGTTGATGAGTTTAGTCTTGGAAGAGGTGTGAGGCAACGTGATCCCTTGTCACCTTATATGTTTATCATAGCAATGGGGGTTCTGTCACTCATGTTGAAAAAACATGTGGATCAAAAAGAGCTCAAAAGGTGTGAAACTCGCTCGAAAAGCACCATCCTAATCTCATTGCTTTTTCGCTGATGATGCAATTCTATTTACAAAAGCTGAGGAAGTTAATTGCAAAATGTTTAAAAGGATACTTGAAGTGTATTGCGAGGCCTCAGGACAATTAGTGAGTTTGGAGAAATCGAACAATTTCTTTTCTGTGAATACACCAACAGAGGTCAAGGAGGACGTGTTAGCATTCTTGGGGATTCCATATTCAGACCAAGTTGGAAAGTATCTTGGCTTACCAGTGATTTGGGGGCGCTTGAAATCTACAGCTTTGGCTTTTGTGAAGGACAGAATGGGTTTGGAATTGCAAGGATGGAAACAGAAGCTCCTCTCCTTTGCTGGTAGATAAACTTTAATCAAGGCAGTTGCGAATGTTATCCCTACATATCCCATGACATGCTTCCTTTTCCCCAAGAAATCATGCACTGAAATTGATAGTTTAATCTCCAATTTTTGGTGGGGCCAAAAGGGAAACTCGGGAGCAATACATTAGAAGAGTTGGAAGAGTCTAACTAGAAGGAAATGGGATGGAGGTATGGGTTTCCGTAATATACTTTGTTTTAACTAGGCCCTATTGGCCAAAACAGCATGGAGATTGCTGCAACAACCAAATGACTTGTGGTGCCAAATATTGAAAGGAGTTTATTTTCCACGAGATAGTATCTTCGGGGCAAGAAAGGTTAGGCATGCCTCATGGAGCTAGACAAGTTTTTTGGCGGGCAAGACTTGTTGTTCAAGGAAAGCTGCTGGAATTTGGGCAATGGGAAAGCAATTGGTATTTGGTATGATCCTTGGATTCACTGGTTAACAGGCTGCAGATTGAAGGGTATTAACGTGGCTGAGGCTGATAGCAGGTTAAGGGCGGCTGATCTCATAAAAGATGGCCGCTAGGGGTTGAGTACCATTGAAACAAAAATAAGCAGTTAGGAGAAGGAGTTAATTTTGAAAATTCCAATAGATCCTTTTGGTCGTGCTAGTTGTGTAGTATGATTGGCTAGCAAGGATGGATGCTATTCGGTTAAATTTGATTACACTGTGGCTAAAGCTTGTGTGGAGTTCAGCATCTCGAGAGACCCAAGTACGTCCTACTGTACTCCAAATACTCTGTGGAAGAATGTATGGAAATTGGTGTGTTAGTTCTATATGTGTTTTGATGATAACAAATAATTGTAAACATGTATGGATGTTTTTGGATAAGCTAAATGAACTTTGAAACTTATTGATTTCAATCCAAAAACATTCTGTCAATGCCAAACTCGAGCCTAGATTGGGAAACTTGAGGTTGCCACTGACAGAGAACAAAACTCGCCAGTTTGCACTATAAACTCGAGATTGGACCTTAAACTTGAACTTGATTTTTTTATTTTGAGTAAACTCGAGGAGTTTGCGAGAGACCGAGAGCATTTTGATTTGAAAATATTTTAAACTCGAGATCTCTACTTCTAAACCTCAAGTTTCGCCTAAAACTTCCAATTTTCAGTTCAACGTGAATTCTATAAGTTTTTCCTCCAGTAAAAATGAAAATCTCACTGCCAGGAGAAAACTCGAGGTTTGCACAGAAACCTCGAAGTTTGACCTTACAGAGATAATTTCAAGATTTCTGAACAAAGTCAAAACTTGAGTTTTCAGAGAAAACTCGAGGTTTCCACACACAGAGACTTCTCAGCTTTTTCTGAGAAAATGCAAAACTCGAGGTTTCTGGCAAAACCTCGAGGTTTTGTCTTACAGAGTCTCTCAGGTTTTGAACATTTGAAAACCTCCAGTTTCGACCCAAAACCTCAAGGTTTTGTTTTAACTTGAAAATTCCAATTTCCACAAGTTTTGTGAAAACTCGAGGTTTGGTGAAAAACCTCGAGGTTTTGACTGGCAGAGAAAACTTAGACTTTAACCAATGTTTCAAAACCTCCAGTTTTGTGAAAAACCTCCAGTTTTGAATTTGACAAGATTTTCTCAAAGTTTTCACAATGAGTGAAAACTCGAGATTTGGGGACAAACCTTGAATTTTGTCCAAGCAGAGAGCATCTATGTTTTCTAACTTTTCAAAACCTCCAATTTTGTTTCAAAACTTCAAGGTTTTTGCCTTGACGCAAAATTTCAAAGTTTTCACATTTGAACAAAACTTGAGTTTTGGTGAGAAAACTCGAGATTTTGGCAAACAGAGAGCAAACAACTTTTCTTTGATTTAAAAGACTCGAGGTTTCAAGGAAACCTCCAGGTTTTGCCTTTAGCGCAATTTTTTAAAACTTTCATATTTGAATGAAAACTCGAGGTTTGGTGAAAAACCTCGAGGTTTTGTCAACCCGAGAGCACTGAACCTTTTAAAGTTTTGAAAACCTCCAGTATTGGATAGAAATCTCCGGTTTTGATGTTTTGGACAAAAATCAACTTTACATGCTACAGTCAAAAACTCGAGGTTTGGAGAACAAACCTCAAGGTTTCATCGCAGATTCAGAATTTCAAATTCGACGAATTTGCAAAACACTTGTGTTTGATCTTAATACTTCCTATCATTATTCTCTAATGTTCCTAGATGTTTTTAACCACTTTGTTGGTGAGTTTCAGATAAATTAGAGAATGTTTATTGAAGGTTTAAAGCAAAAGCAAAAGTGACGTCAGCACCTTTAAAGCAAAACCTAGAAAAGTTGCTTACTTTTGGGTAATCCTTCTGCATACCTCTACAAAGAATTAAAGACTGCTTTCCACATCCAGCAGCTGCTATACCAACGTATTTATTCTGAAGAAGTCAACTCTAAACTTCTGCATAGCTGGATTAAGCAGATATTGGGTCCGTTTGGGTTGGCGGTAGGAGCGGTGGCTTAAAAGCTATCTGACTTTTTTTTAAGCCCGGTAGGAAAAAAGTCAAGTTGTAAATGGTGAGTTGTGTTTGGATTGTCAGTGTGGCTTTTTGCAGAAGTAGCTTTTTTCTTAACTGATGAGTGTTTGGATTGTTATTTGAAAAGTCAGTTAAGATAGAAAATGACTGAAAAGGACACGAATCATATTGAGTACTACTATACTTATTAGTTGTATATATTAAAATAAAAAAAATTAATTTTAATTTTAATTTGGAAAAAAAGTTAAATGATTATTAAAAAAGTTAATAAATAAATAAAGTCCTTAATTGCATATAATTAATGGATAAAATTGTTTATAAAATAAAATGCATACAAATAATACATTTTAATTTCCCCTACTACTATGGCGGACAAGTTTTTCTCTGATTCTATCACGAAGATGATTCATTTGTGGTGAAGATAATGTATTCATATTTGATGAGGGGCCTTCATCAGGTGGATCATCATCATCTTCATCTTCATCTTCATCATCATCACCCAAATCTCCTTGGTCAGCTCGTTCAAATTCCACATCAGAATTCGAAAATCTCCGGATGAGATTGTGTATAGCCATTGTTGCACAAACTATGTGGAATTGAGTTTGAAAGTCATAAGGGAGCATATTTCGCAATATATTAAACCTTTTCTTCCACACTCCAAACGCTCTTTCTATAGTGCACCTCAAACTTGAATGATAATAATTGAAGTACTCATTAGGATTTCGAAATCCTGGTTGTCGCCTGAATTGTGGAAGGTGATAACGTTCACGTCTATACGGACCAATATATCCAACTGGTGTTGGATAGCCAACATCGACCAAGTAATATTTCCCTAATAAGTGAGGAAATTTTGTGGCACTTAGAAATTATAGGAAAAGTGAAATAAACACGAAAAAAAAATCGATCTAAGATGATGGTGTTGAAGATATACCTTGAGGTGGATGGGGAAAATTCAAACGTGGAGTAATGATAGCGCTGTTGAACAAACATGCATCATGTGCCATACCTTCCCAGCCTGCCAACACATAAGTAAAGCACATATCCCAATCACATACCGCCATGATATTCTGTGTTGGATATCCCTTTCTCCCAACATATTTGTCGCGCTCAGACTCGCTCACCACACAACTGATGTGAGTTCCATCAATTGCACCTATTGCATTCTTGAAATATGGGAAGTAGCGGCGATCATTTGATATATTACGGTGACAACCGAGAAACTCAGGATCAAGCGGTTTGACGTATTCAGTTGATAAACCGAGACAAGCCTGTAACACGTAGTGGAATAACCTACTGATAGTTTCTCCTGAATGTTGAAACCGTTCCTGCACGATTCTATTTGTTAAACCATGGCCAACTATATATAAGAACATTGCTACCATCTCTTCTGCTCTTGTGTACTTTGTGTGTTGTAACCCATGGTCCACCAATTTGGAGCATAAATGATAGAAGACATGTTTTTCAACTCGAAAATTTTCATGACATACTATGTCATGGCCTTGCAAAACCTCTTCCACCCACATTGCTCCTGTTTGGATACTAGTTCTACGTGGCTCTTTGCAAATATATGATGTCATATGTTGAGCCACCAATACAGCAATCTGTACGTTATTTGCTATCTCTTCTTCCATAATAGAAATTTTCAACGCCTTTTTTTCAGCACGAGACAAACGTCGTCCTTCCATGGAGAATAAGACTTGTGTCACGACAAAGACTTAACTGAATGAAGAAACATACATAGAAAGGTGTAATAATAGTTGCATCATATAATAGTTGCATCAAACATACAAACATAAAGTTGAACGTAAAATAACAAGCGTCAAACAACAAACATAAGCGTTAGATAACATGTAGCGTCAGACAATACATAATACAAACATAAGCATCACATAAATAGGTGCGTCAGATAAAATAAGTTGTAGCATAGTCAATTCTGGTTCAGTTCGTCGGGGGTTGCTGCCATGATGGCGTGTTGTACGCATGGTACTTCAACCACTCAACCAAGTCATCTTGGTCCCCTTGTAGTGCAACAAACACATCGCGACATTTGTCATGCATCATCATGTTATAACAGCGCTGACGAAAGTCACGGTCAGCTGCAACTTCTGGAATTTTCCGCAACTCACTGTAGACGTAAGTCATTGAAACTTCATGATTGACATTATCAAGTTGTTGTGTTCTATTCTTAGTGGATGTAGCTATCATACTAAGAGAATTCGCAATTTGTTGCGAGGCAGATACGTTTTTCTTTCTTCCTGCACTGGACCCTTGACCCCTCTTTCTCTTCCTGGAGCCTGAACCACTAGGTTCCGTGCTTTGTATCAGATTTATGCCTTCTAAAGAGCCACTAACTCCAGTAGTTGCCCTTGGAAGCTCTTCCTCGCTATCACCTGAGCCTTCTTCTAAGTCCATTGTCGGCCGGTACACATCATCTTCGCCATCACGCGGTGTTGCAGACGGTGAGAATTGTAAGGAACCCGATGCCATACCATCCTTGAAGATGACCTCTAATTCTCTGGCAAACTTTATGCCGTTGTACCTATACTTTGCATACTGTAGATTCTCCTGAAACAAAAAAAGAAAAAAAGAAAAAAACCTCTTATTGTAATGTAAAAGAATAAGTAATAACAATAATATAAATACAAACTTAAGAGTTTTATACCTGAATTTTCCTTTCCCACCACTCATCTTCTGCAATCACTTTATGGTGGACGCTGTAATATGAGATACCAGTCTCTCTTGCAAATAGCTTGTCCCATACCCTCCATTCTTTCTTCAAGCTATCATACATATTTTTTAGTTGTTTTTTTTTCCAACGATTTTCCCGAGTTTTTGTTAAACTCGTACACAATATTGATCCATCCGGTAGGTGTGAACAATCCGCATTGTCGTTCTTTTTTCAAAATTTGGTCAATACATTGTTGGAGGAAAATTCCTGTAGTTTTGTCATCCCAACATGTTCGACTTTTGTCCGTGCTCATATTGCTATGTAAATAATCAGAAGTTAACACTCGAACATATACTTCATAATAAAAATAGTGCAAACTGTATGCTTAATTTAAATGGATTAATAAATAATATTGAATATAATTGTTTCTTGATTTCTTTAAATATATAAAAATATATATATATATATATATATATATATATATATTGAATTTGTTTAGTAAAACATATATATACTAAATTTAATTGTTTTTAATAGAAGATAAACTTCACGTAAAGGCGTTACCTATAAATAATTACCGGGCCATTGGTTTCTTCGATTTTTACCCTAAACCCGATGGAACTCACCCAACAATAGCACATGGTCGAGACAAAATTGCATAGAAATTAAACAAAATAGCTCAATATTTGACGATTCTATTTAGTGGATGCACAGAAATTAAAGAAAATACCTCAATATTTCACAAGTATGGTCAGCAGATAACTGTGAGCTTAAAAATATCCCTTGTGACCCACCTGAAAAGAAAATGAATTTAGACAGTTGTAAATGGGAAGTGTACTTGTAATACAGATGTAGCAGGAGGAATTGCTTCAGTTTGCACAAGATGCCATTACTGGGTTGAAAATCCATTCTGATATTGCAAGGTCAGTATGAATCAATGTTTTGTTGGCACTTTCTTCATACCTTCTCTGTGGTATGAAGAAGCTGCTTGACGTGCAGAGTATGAAGACAAATCAGAAAAGGGAATGATATGAATTTGGAGAATCATCAATACAAGTAAAATGTTCATAACTATACTATAAATTCGAAGAACAAAAGAAACAAAAGTGACAAAAAAAAAAGAGTATAATTATAAGAGACATTTAAGAAAACATGTACAATGCTTAAAATCAGAACAAAAAAGAAGCAGAGTACCCCCAAATGCTTCCAGTTCCACAAGTTCAGAGACAGCTCAAATAGTCAATTATGAAAAACTGGGAGCACAATTCATTAACGCATTTATAGGTTCATCCCCTTAGAAGAGAGAAAAAAACAACCTAGGTTTGCTTTCTTGTTTTTATGATTTAAGAATTTCATCAGGAAGTGACCAATGGCAAGTCTCTAGATGCAGGATACCTCCATATGATACTAGTAACGTCAACAGCAATGAGCACATTTTTTTAATCTATGCAAGTTAACCAAATTATGATGAAGCACAAGATCCAACACAAAATGAAAAGACTTTTTTTTTTACATCACCACTGACCAACCGAGTAAGGAAACCATAAAAAAAACTACACATAATCAACAGTGGAGCTCAAATATCAGCACCAACCCAATACATAACAGAATTCACCTAATAGCACACCGGAAACTTGATGAACCAAGGATAATAAGCACAATAACGCATGAGAAAGTCAGAGGGCACTAAGTTTCCTATTAGATAAAATTCAATCCCACAGTTCTCAAGATCTTGCCCACAGAAATGGTAGGGAATACAGACAACAAAAAATTTAAAACACATGAAAATGGAAAATATCAACTTTTGGAGTGAAGAAACCGAGGGATAAATGCCCAGACTAAATAAATCTATAATACTTATAATAGTACTTGGATACCATATGATGCAGCAGCACCAGCCGCCTTATTCCATAAGCGGTGATTCAAGATCTCATTGGTAGTGTTACATTAAAACCGTCTGAAACAAAAAATTAAAGCAACGGTAGCCCATTTCATACCAGATTTACGGAACAAAGAAAATGAAAAACATTAAAAATTCATACCAGATTCCGGGTAGAATTGCTGGTAGCCTTCTTTCGTTTTGAAAGCTTAGACGGCACTGTGTAATGGGACAAAGCTTTGTTAATTTTCAATAATAGGCAAAGCTTTGTTAATTTTCAATGGCAAACAAAGCTTTATAATATTCACAATCAGTTCAAAACGCATGAGAAAAAAAGCCAAAGAAAATTGAATTTGGAGAAAACGCAAGAAAATTGGGGAAAAATGGATGAACAAACCTCTGAGTGACGAGTGAGGACGAATTCAGCACAGGTGTAGTAGATCGAGCACGAGATCGCTATTTGAAGACAAGAATGGCTATGTGCTTTGATTGGACGAGACAAGCACACGAGCCAGCTAGAGAATCTCTGCTGGAGGAAGGGAAAGCCGACGATGCTGGAGTCAAAAACTGATGATCTAAGGCACTAGGGAGCACGGGAATCTCTGATCAATTTCAGAAGGCACGCGATGTTCAGCTTTTTCTGATGGAGGGGATGTGGATGGAGAACACAGGAAAAATTGCGAGGGGTGGAGGCTTGCGAGGGTGGAGGCTGGACACGGGCTGGATCCTGGAGGGGTGGAGGAAGAAGACTCCTTGCAATAGCCTCCAGTGCGTTGTATCAAAAGCTTGGACTCGGAGCGTTCATTAAGCACGGTAGCGACTGGAAAAATGGAAACAGTCCATCTAACGCACTGCCCAGTCCAAACATATCCTCTTGGGCTTTTTTTATATTGGGTCCAGTAGCTTTTCAGCCACTGGTTTTTTTGTTCATAAACGCTGGAAAAAAAGCTTTGCCAAACGGACCAATTAGAGAGAGAAGAAGACCAAAGTTTAACCTAAACCTTGTCTAATGAAGGCAATAGTTATATTGAAGATTACAACGGTCATATATTGACTTCTACCTATAAAAGAAGACAGATTCAAGCAGAAAAACGCAGAGACACAAGCCTACATTTTTCAACATGCTGATACTTTGTTTTTCACATCATTTACTCTCTGTTTTACATGTCTAGATAGCTTAGAGAGTGAGATGATGTGTATTGTTCTTCAGTGTTCATTCATTCACTTCTGAGATAGAAGATTTATTGTAATCATTCTATTCTTCTATCTGAGAGTTGCTCAAGATTGAGTGATTTTGAGTGGGAAACACATTGTGTTGATTACAGTTTGTAAGGGGGAGTGAGTTCTAGTGAGAGAACTATTCTTGAGTACAGAGTGCGTAATCAAGCGGTGTGTTGATTACAGTTTGTAAGGGGGAGTAAATCCTAGTGAGAGGATTACTTCAAGTATAGAACGTGTAATCAAGTTGAAAGAAGATAGTGAATTGAAAATCTCAAGCGGTGCTTGGGGACTGGACGTAGGTCAAGGATTGGGCCGAACCAGTATAAATCAGTTTGCACATTCTCTTCCCTTACCTCTTATATTTCCAGCATATGTATTTGAATGTGTATATATATATGAATGACTGATTATCACTTTATAAATTATTTCTGTCATTTAAACTGTTTTCAGTAAGTTGCGAAAAGATTTTCAAAGTAACTAAAATTTTATCAAACACCCAATTCACCCCCCTCTTGGGTGATAGCCAGGTCTTTCATGGTGGTCCCCTGAAAAAGTACAACACTTCCTATGGCGTGTGGGAGTTGGGGCTGTAGCAACTAAGGAGGCTCTTTTTTGGAGGAAATATGTTGATAATCCACTTTGCCTTGTATGTCTGATTGAAGTTGAGACCATAGAACACCTTTTATTTTTGTGCCCTTGGACCAAATTATGCTAGTTTGGTAGCCCTCTAGGCATTAGGTTTGATAAATGGTCAGTGAAACGCTGTGAAGATTGCTTCTATGACATGTTGTGTGGTGAAAACCTTTTGGGAAGTTATGAGAAATTATTGTTTGCCATAACATGCTGGTGGATCGGGAGGAAGAGATGCAACTGGGTATCCAATGAGGAACAACCTGATGCCAATTGGGTGGTGAGAATGGTTAATATGCAAGTTGAGGAGTTGTGGAAGGCAAGAGATAAGGAGGTAAGTGACTCTAAAAGAGTGTATGTTGAAAAGATAATTAGGAATAAGGTCTGGAAAGCACCTGTCTCAGGTTTGATTAAGATTAATGTGGATAGGGCTTATCAGTTGACAAGTGGGAAGGTAGGAATTGGTGTTGTTTGCAAGGACAGTAGTGGAGTCCTTATCGGAGGTTTGGGGAGGTCAGTGGTTGCATCATCTCCATTTATGGCTGAAAGCTTAGCCTTACGAGAGGAATTGATGCTCAAAGGTAGTTTTTCAGATTTCCAAGTGGTCATAAAGACTGATTGTGAATTGTTGTATAGAATACTGATACAGAATTATCCTAAAGCCTATGAATGGCAGTGCATGGAATTGATACATGAAATTCTTATTTTGACTGATTCATTGAATCAGGTTTCGTTTTCCCTAGTATCTAGAATGGAGAATAAAGCTGCTGATAGATTAGCAGGGGATGCAGCAAAGGAGATGCACCAGCATGATTGGCTGGATATTCCTACATCTTCTTTAAGCACTAGCATGATTGGCTGGATATTCCTACATCTTCTTTAAGCACCATCATTCTACAGGATACTGAGGTTTCCAAAGGCAAGTGTATTAATTCTTTTGATGATCGAGACAGAGAAGGTATAGGTTGATTGGTTTAGCTGTTTCGTTGTGATAGTAATACAGTTTGTTTTCGTGCTTTATGGTAATTGTTCTGTTTGTGTTAGTGCTTTATGGTAGATGAGTGTTAGGTCGTAACCAAGGTTTTTTGAGAGTTTATCTGGCTTCGGCTATTAATGATTGTAGTTCTTGATTTTTTGGTAATAAAATTCAACTTTTTTTGGGGGAAAAAAACATGGAGTAACCATCAGCTATTATGTTTGCTCATGTTCAATAGAAGGAACATATCCATTATTGCCATAATGAAATATAATGGGATAGTGAAGAGGTAAATATGCTCTGTGTAACTCATCTACCTATCTAAGCGCTCCACCTCATTTTTCAGTTATTATGTCCCTCTTGAAATATGACTTATCAAAGTCAACTACTATTAGTACAGCAATTTCTGACAGTAAAGGAAGGATATTGTAACATCCTAATTTTATTTTGAGGATTTAATTGTAATTATGAAATAATTATATATGATTATTATAATTAAATTGTAATTGTGGGAGAAGGAAAAAAAAGAATGAAAATGAAAAAAAAACAATGGAAAAAAGTTCTGGAAATAAAAACGAGTGGGCAGCATGTACGGCTGACAAGTGGAGAGGGGATATTAATACGCCCCTCCCCCTTTTTCTATATATGTGTGTGTGTTTGTCAGTGTGTGGCGGTGAAAGTAAGGAGGAGACAAGAGTAAGAGAGAGTGAGAAAAAAGGAGAAGAGAAGAAGATATAGAGATTACTTAGGTTTTTTAAGGTATGTTATTTATCTTATAAGATCATTTAGGTAGTAAGCTTCCTTCATAAAAGTTGTTCCACATATTTTTCTCTTTCCAATGAAGGTAAATTTCTGTTGGTTAGTGAAAATTTTGAGGTTAAGAATTTAGAAAAGTTGAGTTTTAACAATATATAATTGTATATATGTATAGGATGATTAATAACTAGTTTCAATCAGTTTAGATTTGTTGATTGGTTGTTATAGGAATTTTAATTAATTTTTCTATTTAAAAAGTTTAGGATTTATATCTTACTTGATATTTCTACTGATTAAAAAGTTTTATAAATAATTTATTTTGGGTTAATGGAGATATTATTGAGATTTTAATCAGTTTAGTTTTGAAATTTGAAGGGCAAATCGATCATTTTTAAACTTTAAACCCAAATTTCATTTTTTATTACAATATTATTATTATTATTATTATTATTATTAGTGTATTTTGAGTTATATAAGTTATAATTTTGGATAAGGTAGAGTTTTCTTATGACCAGTGATTGTTTGTGTTTTACCCTCAAGATAAGTTTAGCTTGAAGTTGAGATAATTGAAGTTAATTTATTTTATATGCTTGCTTTGGACTGTAAGGTGTTTTTTAAACTTTACTTTCATATATACTACTGGTACATTTTTGAAAAATTGGGCGTATATTTGAATATGAAATTGTTTCAGTAAAACAATGTATTTTCCATACATACATACATGACCGGTGATTGTTTGTGTTTTACCCCTCAAGGTATGTTTAACTTGAAGTTGAGGTAACCGCAGTTAATTTATTTCATATGATTGCTTTAGATTGTAAGGTGTTTTCTAAACTTTACTTTCATATATATTGTTGGTACATTTTTTAAAAATTGTGTCTATATTTGAATATGAAATTGTTTTAGTGAAACAATGTATTTTCCATACATACATACACACATACATACATACACATACATACATACATACATATATATATATATATAACAATCTCAATAACAATATTGTTATATATATATAAAAGTGAATATTGTTATTGAGATTGTTATATATATATATATATATATATATATATATATATATATATATATATATATCTATATATATGTATATATACATATATATTCATATAAGCGAACAACCAGGTTATATGCTCAAATATAGAGAAGATATGGGTATGACGATACTATAACCAACCATCAAGCTTCAAGGGTTGACCAAATATGATCCGGGTCATGGAAGGATACTTGTCCTTTTTCATACAGGAATACTTTTACAGAGAGTAACACGTCTCTCAGACCTTCCTCCTTCAGATCATACTCAGCACAGCCTTCCTTCGTTTCCTACTGGAGGAGTAATCTAAAACTTGATTTTATGGCTCTTATATGATCATAACCAAACCTTAGCCTTATTTGAACAAATAACCATGTGTGTCTTACAGGACCATAACTAATAAATTGCTGATAATATTACTCCCTAATTTGATCCCAAAAGAAAGTTAAAAGCTCATACCTTAAATGTGTCCCACAGATATTTGAAGTATTGCTCAAAGAAAGAAATAATTAAACTGCTGGATTTTATTTCTTAAGACAAGTGTGTACAAGAGAGTAAGGTAGTGATGTTTCAAGCTCAGTAGGTTTTTCCATCGATTGATTGATTTACAATGAAGAGTTACAAGGCTTTTATAGACAGACTTCCTACCAACTCTCCTAATATGGACATACTACTTTTACACGTAATAGAATAATTCACAAAACATAATAATAATTCCTACGGCCTAAAGTTTGAAAAACTCATAAAGCTAATAGTACATGTACATGAAAGGTTGCATACGTATGAAAACTTTGCAGAATTCAAGATAATTGCTTTTTCGTCTTTTTGTGATTTTTTTTTAATACAAAATTTGTACATTTCTAACATTGTCGACAAAACCTTCACCAAACACGTTTCATGGCTATCTTGCATTTCTTTTGCTTTGTAGACTAGCCTGTCAGCACTTTGTCAGTGTCGGCAGGCTCTTTCCTTGTCGTCTTCTATTCGTCTTCGAATCTTTAAAGGACACTGAGATCTGTTTCCGGATCTTCAATATCTTGCATAGCTTTTTCTCTTTCTTCACAATTCTTACACCTGTGATTAGAGTACTTTGCCAAAAGATTACATATCTTCTTCTTCGTCTTTTCTGAATTTTCCATCTTGTTGTTTCTCAGCCGGTCATACCATTGTACAAACAGAGGCTGATCATGTGAAGTCTTTCCAAGTGCCACAATTATTGTTGTTACACCGCAGTAATAAATCCATTGCTTTTCAGTGTTAATGGCTCTGGTCATTTCCTGGAAAATAATATGATAATTTTGAGCTCTAATATTACACATCTTGTTCTGAAATTCCTCGTCTTCTTCAAGGTCTTCTTTAACTTCCGCATCAGTTTCTATTGGCTTCTTAGTCGTTCCAAACTTAATTAAAGTGATTGGAGGATAAAACTTCTCTGGTGTAATTTCTGCAACTGTAGAATAAAATCTGATATACACAGTGTATTGTGTTGCAATGCTAACATATACTTTAGTTGCTTCTTGCAAGGCTGCTGGCAATTCTTTAATTTCCTGAGGATTATTATTTTTCGGCAAATAAATTGCATGTAACATTTTATACTGGTATAAAATCTTTATCAGGTCTGGTGAAGTTCCTGGGTAGGCTACAACTTTGTTAAAAGCAAAATGAGAGGCATATTTAACATTTGGATCTGAGAGTTCCATTCTTCCAGTTTTTCTGACAAGTTTTTTGAAAAATTGATATTTAGAATAGGTGTCACATGAATTGCTTCTGGTAATTCTCGGTTGTGAAGGTGAGGCTTCTTTTTCTTTTCTTCTAGCTTCTTCTTGCATTTGGGCTTTGATAATCTCATTAAAAGGGGTTATAGTGTTTGAGTTGCTGTAGGTGTTTGAACTTCTTATTGGGCAGTAGGCCCAATAACATTTTCTTAGGTTACTTGGGTAGATGACCCACTAACATTTCTTTGGGTAGTCTGGGTAAATGACCCATTTCCTTGAGTTTGGGTAGATGACCCAATTTGAGTGTATGACTCATTTACATTTCTTTTTCCATTTCCTTCCAATTTCTCTACTCTTTTGAACAGAGTATCAACTTGTTGGTTTAAATGTGCAATACTAGTTAAAAGATTTTGTATAGTTGAACTGCATTGACTGTTTAATAGACTAACATTCATTTTTAGAATGTTTAAATTTGCTAAAGCTGTCTGGCACCCATTACAAGTCTAATTAGAGTTCATTCCTGAACCACTGGATCCATCGTTAGATTCCATCTGCTCATAAAATCCGCAATGAGATTATTCTTTCCTAGTACATATTCAATAACATAATCATAATAAGCCAAATCTCCTTGCCACTTAAATAACATTTTATTAGCCAATTTTTCAGTTTTTATTCCTTTATCAAGCCAAGATTCACTTGTGTATTGTCAGTCCTAATTATAAATTGTGTATTAACTATAAATAATTTAAATTTTTCAACTGCTTTTACTATTGCTAGTAATTCTTTCCAATTTGAATGATATTTCCATTGTGTTTCTAAGAATTTTCCACTTGCATATCTGGTTATAATTTCTTCTCCTTTCTCATTTTTATGATATAATGCTGCTCCCCAATACTGATCAGAGGCATCAGTATAAATTATCCATTTTACATTTCTATGTAAAGGTATTGTTAATTTTGGTAATTCTTGACAAATTTTCTTTAATTGTTCAATTATTTTACTTGTTTCATTATTCCATTTCCACTCAGTTTTTTCTCCTGCTAATTTAGACATTTTTGAAGTTAATTTTGCTAAATTTGGAACGTAATTTCTTACTTGATTAATCAATTCTAAAAATGCTTGTAAATCTTTTTTATTTGTTATTCTATCAAACTCTAAGACTTTCTTACTTATGTGATCTCGCAATTCTATTCCATTTGTAGTTATTATCTGTCCTAAAAAAGGTATTTCTTGTTTTCTTAATATGGATTTTTTAGGTGATATATTCAAACCTTTTTCTTCAATTAAATCTATAAATAAATTAAATGTTTTTCATGTTCTCCTTCATTATCTGAAAATATTAAAATGTCATCTATATATATTACAACAAAATCTCTTAAAGGTAATAACAATTTTGATACGAATTCTTGAAATATACTAGGACTATTATGATATCCCATAGGTAATACATTTCATTCATACAAACCTTCAAAGGTATTAAAAGCTGTATATTTTTTACTATCTTCTTCCAATTTTACTTGAAAAAATCCTGATTTACAATCAAATTTACTAAATATTTTCTTTCCTCTTATTAAATTAAATAATAATTCCATTTTTGGTATTGGATATCTGTTTCTAATTGCTATACTATTCAACTTTTTATAATTTATTACCATTCTACTTTTTCCTCTTCTTTCCTCACTAAGTGTTTTAACAATCATTGCTGGTGACGAATATTCAGATCTACTTTCTCTTATTAAATCATATTTTTTTCATTTCATTTATATGCATTACAAATTCTTCTTTATCTTCAGCTGTCCATGGGTAAGGTTTACAATTTATTTCTTTACTATAATCTTCCAATTCTATCTTTGCCATCGGTTTAGATTTTTCCCAATGTATTAAAGGATTTTCACTAAAATTTTCTAATATTCTTTGTTCTATAGATTTTTCTTCTCTAATTGTTAATGTTGCTAACATGTGTTCTATTTTTACTGATTCATTATTTTGTAAAAATTGTACTTCTTCTTTATGTTTTTTCTTCTGAAATTTTTCATCTTTTCTTTTATATGGACTTGTATTCTTACTCTTATAGCTTGATGTTTACAAGGTGTTGTTAAAACTAAAGCTTTTTCTATGAAAGTAAAAGGATAATATTTTTCTAAAAATTCTAATCCTAATATTATATCACATTGAGGTTCATTATATTGATTTAATTCTTCTATTTTTAATTCATAATTTCCTATTTGTATCATTACATTTCTTGCTTCTAATTCTAACATATGTATTTCTCTTCCTGCTGATTCCATTCTAATAACTCTATTTTTTCTTTTCCACATTTCAGGTGGTAATACATTATATTTTGTTACTGTTAAATTTGCTCCTGTATCTACTAATGCATGATATTTTCTAGCTCTGTATTTTTCATAATTAAATTTTATTAATATATAATATAATGGTCTTTCATTCATATCCTAGATAACAATTCCAATTTCTTTTTCATGGTATTTTTAATCGTTTCTCTTTCCCATATTATTGTTTTAAAAACCTGTATAACTGGATGTCCTGGACGCCTAATATTTATCTTTTTCATTACATCACTTTGTTCTTTATTTGCTTTATCATTTTTTTAATTAAAAATCTCATCATTGCTTTATCTATATCTGGAACTTTAATTATATCATCATTACACTTATACAATATTTTCCATCCCATTATTCGATCTCCAATTATTGTTCTTACCTGGGAAATACTAGTCCTCTTTTTTGCCATATCTTGTGTAACAAATAAATTTCCTATTAAACTCTAGATAACAATTCTAATCTCCTTTTAAATATATTTAATGCTAAAATTCTTTGTTGCCAAAATTCATAAGTTTCTTGTATTTCTTCTCTTGCTTGGGTTGCTATTAATGGATTATTAGATTTTTGTGCTTCTTCAAATCTATTATGTGCTTCTAAAATCCTTACATACTCAAATCTATCAATATCTCTTATAAGTTTTATCATTAATCTGTATAAACTTTTATCTACTGCTAGTACTTTTGTTTTATAGTTCTTTGAAACATATGTAAGTGTTGGATTTTGATTCATACTCGAGATAATAATTCCAATTTTTGTTTCAAACCACTTTGTATAATTTTAAATATATACATTCTTCTCCTATTTTGATCAAAATATATTAAATTATTAATAAAATTTTCAGTAGTTAATCTTGACTTATATAATTTAATTTTTGCTTCTAATATTCTTATTAAATTTACATCTGCATTTGGTACTATTGTAGTTTCATCTATTTCTCTTTCCATGTCTTGTCTTTTATATATAAAAACTGTTTTATTTCTGTTTTCATCCCATTCAATTTCTATATCTTAATAAATCATGATAATTTTGGTATTATAATTGTTTGATGATTTAAGTTTATCATTATTCTTGTATCTTGGATTCTATATGGTTTCACTAATTCTAAAAAGTCTTTTCCTAAAATTATCTTATAATTTGGTGATAAATTTTCTCTTACTAACAGGTTTAAATTAATTATATCTCTATTATTAAATCTTAATACAACATTAGATTTTGTTTGATTTCCTTCTAATATTAAATTATCTTCTGTAAATGCTATGTCTATTTCACTTCTTTCTATGTGTTCATTTACTTTTCCTATAATCTCTTTCCATGATGTATCTGATTTCACTTCTAATCTTATATAATTTTCATCTTGTGGTCTAATTTCTCTTAAACTTGAACTTATTGGTCTTTCTGCTAACAAATTTCTTTGATTAAAATTGTCTATAAATTCTTGTGATGTATCAATTGTTTTAAGACTTAAATTTCTATTCAATCTATTACTTGATGAAGGTCTATTATATTCTAAACTTCTTCTTGGATTTATATTTATATTTAATATTGGATTTTCTGATGTACTTACTCTTAAAAATCTTTGTCCTAAGGTGTTATTAGTTATCATTCTTCTAGGGGTATTTTTATAATAATTTCTAGTATTGTCTAATTCCAATCTTAACATTTTAGGTATAGTAATTCGTTTTGGATCAGTTTTAATTTCTTTAATTATAGGCATAAAATATTTATCAATTGTAATTTTTCCTTTTATTATAAATTTTATGTTCATTTGTAAATACTAGTCCTAACATTGCTGTTATACTTATGGTTCTAGATCCTGATTGTAATCTTACATTATGTAAATTATGATATACTAAGATTGATTTATCCATGTTTTCTTCCGCTCTACTAATTGCAAAATTTGTATTTAAAGTGAATTTTAGTTTTTGATATATTAGATTTCCTGCTATCATTCCTAAGATACTATCTTCAACATTACTAATTATTCTCTCATCTGTTATTAACAATTCTAATGGTGAATCTATTCCACTTTAAAAATAAGCTTTTACCTTAACTTGCACTCCTGCAATATATATTTCAGATATTTCATCCTTAAAAGGTATTTTTGAATTTTCATGTTCTATTAAAGCTTTGCTTATTAAAGGTATTCTTAATACTCCTTCAGTTAAAATTGATTCTATCGGATATTTCTTTTCTAATACTACACATTGAGATTTTTCTTTTTTCTTATTTTTCAATATTTTACTTACTTTATTAAGAATTTTTCATCTTTTATGTTATTAACTGTCATATCTAAATGTTTTTCTTTTATTTTATCATATTGTTCTTTGTTAAATGTTATTCTTCTTTCTCTTGAACTTTCTTCAGTATTTATATATTCTTCATATTCTTGAAATTCTTGATTATTTACAATTTCATTATTCTCCATTTCTTCTGCATTCATCATATTTATATAATTTTTACTTTGATCTATATATTCCTTTTCTATATCATTTTTATCTTCTGAACTTTCTGATTCCATTTCCATTTCTTCTGATTCATCTGTTTCATATTCATATGTTAATTTATATATTTCCAATTCATTTTCTATAGGTTCATCAAATTCCATTAAATCTATATCTAAAGGTTCTAATTCTAATTCTTCATCTTTTTCTAAGATATTCATTTTCTTTTTAGATTTTGGTTTATCACAGTTTGTTGCAATATGTCCTAAATCTCCGTAATTATAACATCTACATTTATAAGGTTTTTTACTTTTACTATTCTTAGTATTTTTTCTTCTTTTAAAATATTTATGTGGTTTAAATTTTCTTTTATTTTTAATATTATATTTCCTAAAAAACTTCTTTTTCGGATATTTCTTAAATTTATATACTTTTCGTTTCTTTCTATTTCTCGATAATCATTTATGTTCATTACATCCCCATTTATGTGGTTTTTCTAATTCTAAACATTTTACCATTAATTTATTTAATTTATAATATTTAATATTTCTCCATGCTTCTTTACATCTATCTGATAAATATTTTCTTAAATATTCTTCTCTTCTTCCCATTGTATCTATTACTTTTACAAAATTTGGGTTATTTTCATTTTCCATTAATTGTGTATAGACTTCTACTAAATCTTCTGAGATTAATCTTGGTAATTTTCTATAAAACATATCTAAATAAAATTTTTGTTTTTCAGCTTCTACTATTCTTGCTTCATAAAAATATTTTTTATATTCGCAAATATATTGATTTATATGTGTTGGATCTAAACTACAAATTTCTATTTCATGTAAATATCTAATTGCTCTTAAAACTTGTGAATATTCTAAACTTGTTACATTTATTCCTATAAATTCATTTTTTAAAACATTTTCATATTTTGCTAATATTGATGTATATATTACTTCTTTTCTTTCATAAGCTGTTTCTTCCAATCTTCTAACTTCCATTCTAAATTCTAATGTTCTTCCTTCCCACCATTGCAAAACATTTCCTACAAAACTTGCTTCTATTATCATGTTTACAGCTTCTGGGTCAATTTTTCTATTTATTAAAGCTATTAATTGTGATTTTTTCCATTCTTCTATTCTTTTTTCATTATCTAAATTACAGTCTAAATCTAACCATATTCCAGAATTTGGAATTTGTCTAGTTTCATATTGTTCTAGTGGAGGGGGTATAAATTCTTTTCCAATTGGTTTAGGTTTTTTATAACTAATATCAAAAACGGCACTTGAAATATTACTTAAATCTTCTCTTACTAAATTTCTTTGTCTTCTCATTTCTTGTTCTCTTAATCTTCTTTGTATTTCAGGTGGATCTATATGCTCTCTAGATGTTGATGTTTCTTGTTCTTATTGTTGTTGTTGTTGTTCTTGATGTATTTCTGATTGGGCTGATTGCATATTAATTTGATTTTCATTTACTATTCTTAAATTTTGTAATTCTTCAGTTATTTTATCTAAATTTGTTTCTTCTTGACTCATAAATCTTTCTATTTCATCTTCTGATTCTGAATCTGAATTTTCATTTCTGGTTTTCATCATGTTTAATCTTCTAGTTTCAGCGTTATTAAATATACTTATTAATTCTCCAAATCTATCTTTTGTTTCTACCATTTTTAATAATTTATCTCTTGTTTCTACATTTCTTAATACTTGTTCACTTTTATATTGCGTTTTATATTCATCTTGCATATTTTTTCCTTTATTTTTATAAAATTGTTCTAATTGTCTTAAACCATCTACAATATATGTTTTATTTTTATTAATAGTTTCATAAATTGTAAATAAATTATTGTTAATTACATTTTATCCTTTCTTATTTTCTTCTGTTATAATTCTAGTTTGTTCTACATTTGTATTTAAATTTTGATTTGTTATATTTCTTACAGTTGTATCTGAATTTTCCCGTTCATATATGTAATACCCTAAAATTCATAATCATTATAGATATTACATTTTGGCAAATAATGCCTATTATAAATAGGTGAATATGTGGTCTCAAAATTGATTAACACATTTATGTTAACTTAGGGAATTTTCTCTAAGAATTAAGGTAATTAAAAACCAAATTCTCTAATTTTATTTTGAGATCATAAAATAACACAAAATTACCATATTAAAGCCTAGTCTTATATAATCATAAGAGCAAGAAAATGCCATGGAGATACTAAAATTAATTAAGAGAGATTAATTAAAGTCGAAAGACCAATTTTAAGAGTATGATTAAGGGATATAAATATGATAAAATTATCATATTAAAACATAGTTCTTATGTAACCAAAATAATCAATGGGTGTTATGAAACCACTTGAATTAATTATCAGTAATTAGTGAATATGTGATCTCAGGATGTCATGGTTTATTTATTAACATTTAGGAGATCATAATATGTCATAGAATTCATATCTTAACCTCTAGATCTTATAAAATCATTTATAAGTTATAAAAGGTTATAAAAGTGATCAAAATAATTAGAGAACAGTAAAATGAGTGGAAAGACAATTAAATTTATATTAATGGAATTAATTGCATAATTATTCATAATTGATCTTAAAATACCTGTATGACTTGTGAATACTCAAAATCAATTAGATAAAACTATCTATAATTAAATTAGGGGTTATAAAATGTCATAAAAAAACATGAAAATCCCTAAACCAATTAGAGGAAAATTTCCAACAATTAATAAACAATTAAACTTACATGAATTAAAATATCCACATTTAGTTTTATATTATAAAAAATAAACCATAAAAGGGTGTGAAAATGCTTAAATTAATTATGGAACATTACAAACAATTAGTGGATGATTAAGTTATAATAGATTAAGGCAAGAATTATTTATTTAAATTATCAAAGATAACTTGCTGAATGAAAACGCATGAAATGACTATTAGAAAAAGATAATGTCGGCAAGCATGTGCAAATGGATAAGATTTTATTTCTTTTCATGAAATGAAATAATCTAAAACATTTTGCAATTAATTAAAAACACAAATCAAATGGCCAAAAGAGAAAAGCATGTCGGCACATTGAATGGATGAGTTGTTTGGAATTTATGATTAGATAATTGAGGTATTTTGCACAATAAATGACGCATGAAACAAAACACATATTGATGGCTAATGAATAAATACAATAAATGGCTGAATAAAAGGGGAGCCACGGTTTTTAGAGGAGTAAAGAGCTAGGAAAATTGTTCAACACATGTCAAATTGGAGTCAACAACTTATGGAAGAAGTAGAAGCTTCCAAGCTTCATGAGTAAGCTTCTCCAACTTCTTGAGGAAGTTGCAACAACTTCTTGAAGAAGGAGAACAACTTGTTGAAGAAGGTTAGATCTAATGAGTGAGATTAAAACTTCTTGATTAAGTTAAGATCCTATGGCTCAAATTCAAAGAGAGGTAGCTTGTAGAAGGTTGTGAAATTTTTCTATAAATAGGGACCTTGCCTTCCCTCATTCTTCACACCAAATCAAACTTCAAGAGTTGATTTCTAAGAGGAGCAAGAGGGAGAAAAAAGAGCAAGAAGCTTCAAGAGGTAAGCTTGTTCTTAGTTTTATAATTTTTAGTTTTTAGTTGTTCTTAGTAGTTTTAATGTAGATGTTAGTTTAATCTAGTAAATAGGTAAAGTAATTCCCCATATCTGTTTTCAAGCCTTATTGCATCAAAAGATTCCTAAAAAGGTGGAAACATGTTGGGGAGTGACTTTTAGGATTAAGGGAACAAGTTAGGGTAAGATGAAAGAAGTCTAGAATTGCTGGATTTTGGGAGTCAATTGGATAGGGGGCATTATTTTCTGTATCAAATGATCTTTAAAAATCACAAAATTTTTCAGAAATAAAGTAGACATGTAGGGCTTTCCAAATATATAAAATATGTAACGTTTTGATCTCTGGACAAGGAGATATGAATTTTTGAAGATTAGGCTATTTTTCTGGGTGAAATTTCTGGGCAGAGAATGAACACGTGAAATCTGGGAGTTATTTTTGAATTCTGGGCAAAGTATGATATTTTTTCTGAAAAATATACATCCTAAGGAGTCCGGAACATTTTACGGATCTTCGTTTCAATTTTTCTAGAATTAGTTATGATTTTTCGAAGTTAGGCAAAAATTAGCCCTAAATGCTGATAATCAGCGTTTTTATCCGAACATTCAAAGGAAATAATGGAAAAATAAATACACTAGGGGTAGAATAGCCAATTGTGGATAAGATATCTTTTAGTATATTATTTGTGAGTTAATAGACGCGATATTACTCTTATAGGAAGTCTGCAATCGTTTTCTGATCGACGTCATACCGAAACTACCAATTCAGGTACGTTCGCGTACTGTAACACTAACTCTGATGCTTATGGTATGCTTATATATGATAGATAGTCTGAGACTCTGTTTTGAAAATTGATCACACACATACAGCTTGATATAGGTTATAGTCTTGATAACGCCGTTATGTTTTCCTAGCGCTGAGGACACGGATGTACAACGTGGCACTGGTGAATAGTGCAGACAGTAATAACATGCATATTGCAGTGGTTGTGTTATGTTATTATGTTGAATATGAGATATATCTGCTGTGTGCTGTTGGAGTACATCTGCTGTGTGCTTATGTATGGTTTATTTTCATGAATATCTGTCATATATACTGTCATATATAAACATGAGGTTAACCGTTACCTGAGGTTCAATGACCATTGAACCTCAGCTCCTACTATAGCTTCAGGGTCTGGAAGACCGAGGGCCAAGGACAAGTGTAAAGAGCCAGCATGAGGACGCAGACGGAGAGAATTTTATTCGACTTTATATATATTCAGACTATTGTACCGCTGTATAAGCAGCCAGATACCACAACAGTGAATGTTTTATCAGATACTCGCCTTTTTGAAATTATTCCGATGCTCTACTCTGATGGAAAAGAAAAAAAAATTATTCCGCTTTTGAAAATTGGGGTGTTACAATATAAAGATCTCATCATATTTATTTGAGGATTATTATTTGTTGGTTCTAATTTTTCTTGTATTCCTAAAGCCTTTTTTATTCCTTTAATATCAATTTTTTCTTCTTTTAAATCTTTTTTATTTTGTCTAATTTCAGTTTTAATTTCATATATTTTTTGTTCTAATGGTTTTGCTAATTCTCTTAATCTATCTCTTTTATTTCTAATATCTTCTTTTTCTAAAATTTCTTTAGTTTCTTCTGGTAAATGTCTTATTATTTCTTCTAAATTAAATATTCGTAATAAATCTTCTATATTTAAATTTATATAACTTCCTAATTGTTTCATTAAATACATATTATTCCAATTCATCTGATTAATTGAATATTCTCCTTGACCTCCTAATATAAAAGGTGTAAAATTACAAGTTTCTATTTCCTTTTCTTGCAATAAATAAGAACTATCAGGTAACTTGTCATATTTTATTTCATACATTCAGGGTTCCAACTTTTTAATTATATTCATAATTACAACTAATTAAATACACAATAAAATTTCTATTAAACAACTACTAAACAAACAATAATAATAAGATTTTTCTTTCTCATGAAGAAGATCAGTTATTACTGCAACTTCAGAGGATACTTAAGATAATCTTCAAACAACAATATAAAATGCACTAAAATGAGCAGAATAAGGTAAACTTTAACAATATCAATAGAAAAAGGGATCAAACTTCGGTTTCATATTATCATTAATCCATAGCTATTGTTATATATATATATATATATATATATATATATATATATATATACACATATTAGTGAATATTGTTATTGAGATTGTGATTGTTATGATAGTTAAGAGGTTGTATATGGAATAATAAATTTTGTAAGATATTGTTGTTATGATGTTTGTTATAAGATGTTATATATGGAATAATATATTGTACGATGATTTTGAAAAATCATAGTGACATGTTGTTTTTCTATTATGGGATATGTTGGATTTTGTGGAATAGATTTAAGGTGAAATTGTGTCCGTTGGCTCTCTTATTCTTGGCCCAGACTTTGAGTTTAATATTTTGGGCGGACACTTCCTTATTATGGTATATTGATGGTAACATGGAAGGAAACAATATTCTTGAAGTGATTAGCTAACCTTGGCCAAGTAAACTAGCACTGATAGGTTGTACCACATCTAGACGATATAAGGAGGAGCAAAATAGATGAGTAGGAATAGTTCTAGCTAGTGTTAATTATTGGGTTGAGGTGCAAAAATGTATATGTGTTTTACCCTGAGGAATGCCCAACACCGAGTGCTTATTTTAGGTGCAAAACTACCCTTGAACTTTTAAAATCAAAGGAAAAATACCATTACAAAGTGCCCCTGATAATAAAGCCATTGCTTGACTAGAGAATATTCAGGTTTATAGCTAGAATTTTCCTTTAATGTAGCTACAATAGGTGCTTTGAATTGGTCATTTAATAGTGCTTCATCGAATTCTAAGAAATCTATTGGCAAAGGTACTACCAAATGAAGGAAATCAACTTGTTGAGGTCTTCTAGAGAGTGCATAAGCTCTAACATTCTCCTTTCCAGCCTTGTAAACAATGCTGAAATCTAAAGGAAGGAGCTTGAGCACTAAGCATTACTGAGTATTTGTGAGCATTTGCTGGTCAAGAAGGTGCTTGAGGCTACGATGATTGGTGCACATTGTAAAATGACGTCCTAGGAGATAGTGACGCCATTTTGGCAATGCCAATAGTTCATGATCATAAGCTGACTTGTACTTGCTAGAAAATGAAAATCCCTTGTTATAGAAAGCAATGGAGTGTTCTTGCTGCAATAAAATGACGTCAATACCCTTCATAAAGGCATCACATTCAACAATAAATTCAGAGTTGAAATATGATAGTTTTAAGAAAGGCATAGAAATTACAGCTAACTTAAGCTTCTCAAACCCCTTTTGGGCAACTGGAGACTAGCAAAAGGCATTCTTTTTAGTAAGGTCAGTTAAGGGCCGAGCAATCATACCGTAATCCTTCACAAAGCGGCAGTAATAGCGGTGACATTAGCTAGAGTTGGACATTCCCGAACTGCACTAATCTTCTCATAATTTGTCTCCACCCCACAAGCTAATATTTGGTGTCCTACAAATGACACTTGGGATCGCCCAAATTCACACATTTTGAAGTTTGCAAAATAAGAGTGCTACTGTAAAGTTTGAAACACAGTCCACAAATGAAACCAATGTTATCAAAACCAGACCGGTCACTAAATCGGTCAGAGTACTAGGTCAAGGGTCAGTGAGTCAGACTGGAGTCAAAGCGAAGCTAAACCAAGGTCAAACCGATGAGAAAGTGAAGCTTTTCATATTATTAATATGAAATTATCCAAAAAAAAAACACCCTTTAATAATAAAAATATCTTATTAACTAACGAAAGTTATTTTGCATATATATATATATATATATATATATATATATATATATATCTATGTATGTATGTGGGGTCAAGGTCCAGATTTGCCAACCAACTATTACCCGAAGAGCGTCTAGGCCAAATAACTATTGAGGGGACCAAAATTGCCAATCAACAATTAAAAAGTGAAAAAAAAAACACAATTTGGAGCAGATTCGCCAATGAACTATTACCCCGTTACTGTCTTGGTGTCTCCGTCTTCCATTAATTGTCACAGTGTCAGCGACGTTAGCATTTCCAAAGCTTTTATTGTTGCTGGGTGTTCCACTCACCCTCTTGAACTCATCCAGTAGTCCACAGAGTTCAACTAACACGCACCTTGCACCCTGGTTCCATCCCTCCGATACCACAAGTAGTAATCGCTGCAGCCGCAATGCCTGCTCCCATGGGTCCCATCTTTGTTGGTGTTTTCCTTTTCTAACAAGAAGGCTTAACCGCTCTTTTCTCCTGTGTTTCCGCCACCGTCCTACACCAGTACCTCATATTTTAACTTAATTGTGATAGTTGTAATGCCCGTCCTAAATGCGCCTATATTTATCAGAGTTGTAGCGCACAGGCATCGAAATGATTTGGACGACTTAATTGCGGAATAAAACTTTCATAAAATAACTTAGTTTGAAAATACGAGGATAAATTTTTCGCGATTCGAATCCACTCCATAGAGGGATGTTAATACAGTAATCCAAAATAGACAAATGATAAACGTTAAAATACAGTCTAACTACTTATATTTTCCAAAAAGGTTCCATCTGCTGTAACCCTTATAACTGCATCTTGCCTCTTGATCCCGAACCACTACTTGTCTCTTTCATACAGTCTAGAGTTCAAATGAATGAACCCCAGGAGTAAAAGTTAATCTCATATGTAGGTATAAAATGTAAATCACAGTATAACACATGTATAAGCATAACATAATCCACAGTAAACAAGTCGCACCGTAACCGCAGTTAACGGCCAAGGACCGCAGCCCTTATGGAACACGCAGATCCATTTTTAGGACACGCAGCCCTATGGGACACGTAGCCCCAATCCATAGCTAGGATACACATATGCAAATTATCTAGCAACCATGATCAGTCATACATGCAATACATACATATAAGCTAATAAGATAACAGTTACCCACCTCAAACTTGAATCCTTAACTTTGTCCGGAGTTGTTGGGATCGGTAGAGTTGTCAGGGTGTGCCTATAAACGTTTATCATTGTCATTAATCACTTCTTGCGTCGCAAAGTAACTAACTACGCGAATTAATTTTTAGAGGATTTAAAATGGATTAACCCTAAAAATTCACCTTCTAATAATACCCCTTTTTAATTATCATTAATTAATAATAACACTTTTATTTATTATTAATAATTTCCTTTAATATTGATTATCCCCTTATATAATATTTTATTTTATTTATTATTATAATTATTATTTTATACCAACATTTATTTACTTTATTATAATTATAATTATAATTATTTTAAACCCCAAAAGCCTTTTCCCATAATTAAAGCATGATTCAAACACTTTAATTAAGAGTTTAACAAACACTAACCCACGGCAACACATAAAATATATAGGTGTGCGTGTTGGTTTAAATGCATGTATGTCAACAACACATAATACATTAGAAAGGCCAGTTTCAAATAAATTATATATATATACACACACATATAGACAAAAGATTGATGAATCAGTGCCATATTTGCAAAAACGAGAATGATATAAGCTAGGTTTAAAAACCACAAGGAATCTTGATACCTGAAATAGCTATATAAATTCATTGTTATTGAAAAGGTATATCAAACATTCACCCATCTGTGTATCAAAAGAATGCACTACCATGAGTCACAACTCAATCACTGTGCTCCTCTCCTTATCATTCAGTAAAAATTCAAATGCATTAGGCATTATATCATTGAGCTGTAAGCTTTGTTTTTCTTAAAAAAAATGATTTAGTGCTATTCTCAGTACTTCATAGATTCTCCAAAATAAAAGAGCTTTCTTTAAGAAAACTTATCAGTAACAATCAAAATGTCAGACTAGCAGTAATATCAACTTCGAAAACGTAAGACAATGAATAGAGACAAAAGCTCTTGCTCCTACAAAATGTTTTCTTATGACCTCCCTGAACACGACTTACATACAAAACATTTCAAGTTTTCCTTTCTTTTGTTTATGTTCTTAAACTAGCAATACACATCTATCAGCAAAACACAGTAGAGTATTTCTTTTTGGTTTTACAAACTAGCTATATATATATATATATATATATATATATTTATATACGCAACAGCTTCATTCTTGTTTTCTTTTTCTTTTTCTTTTCTTTTCTCATGTGATTTGTTATTTATATACATATTAAACCACTTAATATATACCTATACCCACGCACAGTAGCATTTTGCATCTTATTCATATATATATTCCAGCAACAAAACTTACGTTGGCGTTGATTTGAAATAACAAGAGAGTAGCAAATGGAACTTGCTTGGTTCCTCTCCTCGTGCTTCCACGTTCTTAGACACAGCCTCCTCTGTTTGCTGGTCTCAAAACAGAGAAAACAGCTTTCTCTCTCTTGGTTTCTCGCCTTTGTTCTCTGGTTCCTTGAACAGAGTATTCACAACTCACTCTCTCCCTCACTCTATCTCCTTCTCGGTTTGATGAGGCAATGCAAATGGTGAGGCAACCAAAGAGCATTGAATATATATAATCATAGAAGGGTCCAGTTTGAGATGGAAACAAGCAGTCCGAGTGGTTTTTGTGTGGTTCGAGACAATCTGGAAGAGCATGGGCGTTGCTGGTCCAACCTTGCGTGAACGGTTGCTGGTGCGGCGCTGTTATTTTCTGTCGAACGTGGCGTGTTGGAGAGGTATGGAGTGGAGATTTGACTTTGCTAACCAGGTTCCTGTGTTTCAACATATTTGGCCAGTTGAGGTTAATGGAATGGATTAAGTTTGGTTTAGTTTGGTTTGGGTAACGTGTGGCTTTATATCTACTGATAGCATATGGACCAAAGGGTTTAAGAATGATAATTGGATATGGAGTCTATCGTGCTACGTATATGGGCTTTGTTCCTTATGTTGGAATGATCGAAAGAAGATTAATGGTTGTGTAAAAAGGCATATGGACGACCGAGGACAGCAATGTAGTGGCACAGTTGGTGGTATTGAGATGCCTTATATCTCCCCTCAGGTCCCGTGTTCGAATCCCCCCTCCCCTCGCCTTATACCCCCCCCCCCCCAAAAAAAAGGCATATGGGCTGAAGTGCGTGATATGCGTTTTAGCTTTAATGTTGCTATTTCTATTGTTACTTTATTTTTCTTCTTCTTCTTTAATTAATTAATAATTCTCTTATCTCTTTATTATTGCTTTATTACCAAATAAATGTTAGAAATGAATCCTCATACTTTATAAGGATTTGATTCCTTAATTAACTTCTTTACCCTTTAAAGTAATTTCTCTAAATGTCTTGGCTACAAACCAACCTCTAACTATTTTCTTTGAATTTCTCAAGAAAATAGGTCTTTAAATTCTAATAATTATTTTTTATAATTATTTTAAGCCAAATTTCATAATCAATTTCCATACAATATTCCAATTTCAAATCCCAAATTTTGGGATATTACAATAGTTGTTTTTTTAAATAGTTATTTGGTGTTTTTTTAAAACTTTTTAATTGTTGATTGGCAATTTTGGTCCCCTCAATAGTTATTTGGCCCAAACGCTCCTCGGATAATAGTTGGTTGACAAATCTGCACCTTCACCCATGTATGTATATAAATATAACAATAACTAAGTAGAGAAGCCTACTTCCACCACTGTCTTTCTTCAAATTTTATTTATAGTTTAATATTTATATGTGATTTTAGACAAATGGAAAAACAAGACCAAACTTTTCTGATAAAAAATCCTTCAACACGTTTTTGTCTTAAATTTTTTTTGAAAGGTGACATGGTTTTATCCCATACATCTCTACATGCTTTATCCGATATATATATATATATATGCAAAATAACTTTATCCAATGAGGTGCCTTTCCGATGTGTGGAAAAGGAGGGGTTGACAGAACTTTGTCAAGAGTTTCAACCTAAATTTCAAATGCCATCAAGATGGACAGCTGCTAGAGATTGTTATGGCATATATAAAGAACAAGCAAATATTTTGACAAAATATTTCAAGACTTCTAAAGTCCATGTGTCTTTCACAACTGATTGTTGGACATCTATGCAAAATAACAATTATATGTGTTTGACTGCACATTGGATTGATGATGATTGGATTTTGCAGAAACGCATTTTGAATTTTTGTGAAATTAAAGATCATAGAGGTGAGTCAATTGCCAAACAAATTGAGGATTGCTTATTTCAATGGGGCATTGACAAAGTCTTTACTATCATAGTTGACAATGCTACTGCCAATGATTCTGCAATTGCAATCCTAAAAATGCGTTTCAAGAGTTGGGATGGTTTTGCAATGGTATGTGATTGGGAATTTTTGCAAATGCGGTGTGCTGCTCACATATTGAACTTGGTTGTTTCTGAAGGTCTAAAAGAAATGAACAAGTCTATTGAGCTCATCCGACATGCAGTAAAATATGTTAAATCTTCTCCATCAAGGAAGCGTAAGTTCATAATGTTGGCTGAAAGAGAACGGGTTGAATCAAAAAGCCTTCTTACCTTGGATTGTCCCACTAGGTAGTTTTTTTAATAATTTGTTTGAATGAGCTTTGATATGATAATGTATTGTAGTTTAATTGTTTTTCATTTCTATCATGTTATTAGGTGGAACTCAACATACCTTATGCTTGAGAGCGCTGTTAAGTTTGTCAAAGTCTTTACTTGGATGGAGGAGGAGGATGAAGAATACAAGCAATACTTCAAGAAGAAGAACATTGATTCCAGTCGAGACACTTTTATCTTGATTGATGCTCGTGAAGGTGTTGACGATGTATTGGATGATACAACTACAAGAAGGAGTGTTGAACCTACAATCATGCCTCCTAGTGCATATGATTGGAGCACTGCAAATGAGTTTCTTGGCTTTTTAAAATTGTTTTACAACATGACATTGAAGTTTTCTAGATCAAACTATGTTACAAGTAACACTTGTTTCCAACACATAGTTTCAATTCAGACAAGCCTTGAATCAAATGCAAATAGCTCCCACTCTCTATTGGGTCACATGTCAAGAAGAATGCTATCAAAGTTTAACAAATACTGGGGGTCACCTAAAAAAATGAATCCTTTATTGGTTGTGGCTGTGATACTAGACCCCAGATATAAATTGACATATGTCAAGGTTGCTTTCGCTAACCTTTTTCATGAACCAACAAAGTGTGAAGCTATGTTGAGGAAGATTACAACATTATTGTATCATTTATATGACCACTATTCAACTACTGTTCATGTTGGTGAATCTTCTTCTCAACCAACATCGGAGCAAGGGGATCATGTTGAGTTAGAACTTGAAGTTCCCTTGGCATCTGGTGATGCTACATTCCAAAAGTTTTTGACCCAGGCAAATGCAGAGAGTAATGTTGAGAAAATTTCAGAAGTGGATGAATACCTTCGAGCTGAATTGATTGGTTATCGTGATTCAAAATTCGATCTCTTGGCATGGTGGAAAGCCAATGCTTGTAAGTATAAAGTGTTAAGCTTGAGGTTTAAAAAAAATGTCAAGTTTAAAGATGCTTTCAAAGATCAAACCTCTCTGCCATTGATGAACTCGAGTTTGAAAGTATAGGCTCGAGTTCATTTAAACTTTTGAGTGAGCTTTAGTTCAAACTTCAAGTTCAGTCTTGAGTTTGTGAATTGAGCTGGCAGGTTTATGTTCTCTGTCAAAGGCAGGCTCGAGTTTGTCTTAGACAGAATGTTTCTGTTTAAGATTGACAAGTTGAAATCAGTTTAATCTTGAACAAAAACATCTCCATATTATTTACAATTGTTAGTAATCATCAAAACACACAAAGAACTAACATTAGTTAATACATATTAATTACGATTTATCTTCTTTCATTTTGTAGAGGAAGATGCAGCAACTGAAGGCAAATCTAAGCAATGAATATTAATATTGTTCTGTTTGTGAATTTTTTATGTTTGAAGTTATCAAGTTTGAACTTCAATTATTAATATTGTTCTATATTTATGTTTGAATTTCAATTGTGAAGTTGTGATGATTGAAGTTTGAATTGATGAATATTAATCTGTTGGTGAATTTTTTATGTTTGAAGTCATCAATGTTAGTTCTCTGATGGTTTTGATGATTGCCAACAACTACAAACAATTAAAGAGGTTTTGCTCTTAAGTGTCAAAACTCTGTTTAAGAGCAAACCTCGAGGTTGGTTTTGTAACCTCAAGGTTTGGCCTTACAAATGCCTTAAGAATCAAGTGTTTTAATGTCACAAAACTTGGTTTCACAAAAACTATGTGAAACCTCGAGGTTCAGACCTTCTTAAAAGCCCCAAGTTTTTGTATTAACACTTGCAACCTCAAGTATGTAAAGCTAACCTCGAGTTTTGACTCATCCAGAGAAGTCATGGTTTTCAACAAGCTTGAAAACCTCGAGGTCCATATTGCAACCTCGAGGTTGGACACTTTATTTTGAAACTTAAATTTGAAGAAAAACTTGTTGACCTCGAGTATGGTATTTCAACCTCGAGTATTGTGACATACAGAGAGCAAACTGGTTTTCAAAGCATTGAAAACCTCGAGGTTAAGATTGTAACCTCGAGGCTGAGCCTTATGTTTAATATTGAACTTTGCATTTTCAAAGGCCAACCTCGAGTATGGATTTACAACCTCGAGGTTGTCGGGCTCCAGTGAAAAATGAAGTTTTGAAACAAGCTTCAAACCTCGAGGTTACCTTTGGAACCTCAAGGTTTGTGAGCTAGTGAGATTTTTCAGAAGGCTTTTCTTTAAGAGAAACCTCGAGGTTCACATAGCAACCTCGAGGTTGGATGTTTTAAAACCTGTGCTTGCCTGAAACCTTCAAGCAAACCTCGAGGTTGGATGAACTAGCCTCAAGGTTTGTGACCGTTGGTGCATTTTCAAATTTGTGAAATCTGCTATATCTTGTTGTTTGATCTAATTGCTTTCATATATCATTCACTCATGTTCCCAGATATGTTTAACAATGTTTGTTGAGTGTGTTCAGTCATTATAGATCAAGATTATTGAAGATATGTGATAAAAAGCAAAAAGGTGAACAGTGCATTTAATGCACCTACACAATCTCACCTACTTTCGACTAATCCATCTGAGCACGTCTAATGAACGTTAAAGGAAGCTTACTACATCAAGTAAAGTCAATTCCAACGGGCAGAAACTCAGAGAGCCACCTCAGACAACATTAACTCTTGGATTAGCAGAAGTTTAGAGAGAGAAGATGACCAGAACTTAAGCAAATCACTTCCAACGTTTGGAATTATCTCACAACGGTCATTTAATGTTCTCTACCTATAAATAGAGAGCATTAACTTCATCTCCAGCTGATACACCTACTCTGAGCGAAAATCTTCTAAGTTCATTCATTGTGTATTAATGTTTCACTTGTAATAGTATCTTTTTGATACTTTGAGCTTCAGTGTTTATTATATCTACTCTTTGAGAGAGTTTCACTTGTAAAATCATTTATTGATTGTAACAACTACAAGTCAGGGGGCTTGGTAGTTGGGGTGTATTGATTACAACTTGTAAGGGGGAGTGTGTTCTAGAGAAAGAACAACTCTTAGTACAGAGTGTGTAATCAATTTCATTGAGTTAGTGGATTGAAAATCCCAAGTGAGGCTTGGGGACTGGATGTAGGTCAGAGAAAGGACCGAACCAGTATAAATCTTGTTATGCATTGCTTCTTCTTCCTCTCTCTTTGTTCTGCTCTGTTTTGAGTACTCACAAACAGAACAAGTGTATAAAATTTTAAAGATACCCAATTCACCCCCCTCTTGGGTATCAAGCTCCTGTTTTCAATCAAGACATTAATAGCTTGTGCATATATATTTTTTCATTCCCCCCGGCCACCACATATTTTGAGTTTTCTTCTTTTTTCATAATGTTGTACCCCTTTTCATTCCCACCGGCCACCACATATTTTATTTTGAATATTAATCTAAGCAATGAATATTAATCTGTTGTGCATATTTTTTTTTTCAGTTTATACTTTATATGAGCAGGTCAACAAGTATTGTAAAAGTTCAAATGACAAATTTTTTTCTTGGGCAATATGTAAAAAAACGAAAAAAAAAGACACTATTTTGGCTTTCTGGGCCCAAAAAACGTAAGAACAAATCTGTCTTGGGCCCAAAAACTGCTCTTTTTGGCCAAAAAATGCAAGAACACTATTTTGGCCCAAAAACAGTTTTTTTAAAGGCCCAGATATTATAAACAGGTTCCCCGTACCCGTTCATAATGCTCGTGACCGCCCCGTACCCGTTTCATATGGGCCAAACGAGTTTTCTCACGGGTATGGGGCAACCCGTACCCGTGATGAGAAAAATGGGCGGGACACGGGTAGACCCATGGGGCAGCTCGCCCTGCCTGTTGCTCACCACTATTGCAGATGACTTGGGATCATGCTATCTTTCCTATCCCCTCCCATCGATTCCCAAAAAAAGAAAAAAAAGTTTTGAATAAAAGGAAAAAAAACGAATAAATACCATCTAAATTTGTAAGACCCCCAAAAGCCCACCGAATTTGTAAAAAGATTAAGAGGTGATAAAGACTTTTGAGGGTTATACAAATTCATCCAAAATGACCATAATGCCCTTAAATATTGTCAGATATGCCACACCGGATGACGGTGAAAAAGGGGGAAAAACTGAGACACAAACCATAAATTTTTTGATCGCGTTGAGAGATTGGAAGAAGACACGGTGACGGTGACGGCACGGTGTGAAGGAAGAAGAGAAGGAGGCACTGAAGTTTGCATTTGCACACTCTGGAGTGCACTGAAAGTGCACTTTCAGTGCACTCCAACTTTCAGTGCACTCCAGTGCACTCGTTCCAGTGCCTCTTTCTCTTGTTCCTTCACGTCGCACCGTCACCGTCACCATGTCTTCTTCTTCCAATCTCTCAACGCGATCGGAAAATTTACGGTTTGTGTCTCAATTTTTTTTCCCTTTTTCATTGTCATCGGGTGCGGCGTCTAAGGCGGCGGGTGCGGTGTTGACGACAGAGGGTCAAGACGGCGAACATGCGCTGCGACAGTCACGACAAATGGAGCTTTTGAATGAGGATGAATCTGCTTCACCTTTGACAATATTTAAGGGTATTATGGTCATTTTGCATGAATTTGCATAACCCTCAAAAGTCATTGTCACCTCTTTGTCTTTTTACAAATTTAGTGGGCTTCAAAGGGTTTTGCAAATTCAGATGGTATTTATTCATCTTTTTTCTCTAAAAACAAGTTAGAGAATTTCTTTTTTTTTTTTTAATAAAAAAGTATCCCTAACAATGTGGCATGTTTTTTTAGTAGCACATAATGTCTTAAACTAGTTTTTATTACACTCACGATCCTCAAATATGTTTTTTTTTTTTTACAACTAGTATCTAATACTTATCACTCAAAAATATTTTCTTGATGACACTTATACTAGTTTTATTATTATTATTATTTTATTGAAAAAAATCGAAATTAAAAAAATATTGGTCTTCCCTGCCTTCCATTTTTTTATTTTATTCCCATTCTACCGTCATGAACTTGACCCTCTAGAAGTACTACAATCCTTCAAAATTTCAAATCCCTAATCTTTCCCTCCCATTCCAATCCCCATCCCCGTCCAATTCTAACTTCTTCCTCCTACTCCTACCCATTCTATCCTCACTTCCATTTTTTGGATTAGGCTTCTCTCCGCTGCTCTTATCTTCCACTCCCCTCCATTTTCTTCAAACGACTCCATTTTGGTGTAAAATAACAATGTTCAATTTTTTCTTAAAAAATAGCATTTACTATCTTGAAATATTACTAGTACAGTGAAATATTTTTTTTTTAAAGATTATGAAGTATTTTTTTAGCACTATTTAGTACTGAATTATTTTTTTGTAATTTTTTAAGATCATAAAATATTTTTCAATGCTAGTCAGTATCTTAAAACATTTTTTTAGTACCATTCAATTCCTTAAAATATTTTTTCAAGATTATAAAATAAATTTTCAAGATCATAAAATATTTTTAGGATCTTGAAAAAATATTTCAGATACTACCGACCGATACTAAACAAAAATATTTTAACATAATAAATGCTATTTTAAGTCAGCGCCTTAGTAACGTAATGACATAGGAGCCAGTATTAACTGGTCTTTCTTTCCCTATCCAGGGTTCGAATCCTGTCCCACTTCCCTACCATGTAATATTAAAAAAAAAAAAAGCTATTTTAAAAAAGAATTAAACAGTGTAGTATTATTTCACAACAAAACGGCGGCGCCGTTTGGAAGAAAAGGAGGGGAGCGGAGGATGAGGGCCACGGAGAGAGCCTGATGCCCATTGTTCTCCAGAATCGGCACTTCCCCTTCTTTCTTCTTTTTCTCCATGGCGGAACATCTAGCTCAACCACCGTAATCACCCCAAGTTGTCCACCCCTGAATCGCTACCTCCATCATTCGTCTTCTCCGTTTCCACCATTGCCATTGCTCCCTCTTCACCGTCGATCCACTTCCATAGCTCCCTCTTCGACTCAACTCTCACGCTCGTCGAAACCCTAACTCAACCACCACTGTCGTCCTCCTTCCTCTGCCTTCACAAACCACCTTTAGCCACCACCACCATCTCCCTCTCTCTCTCAATATCATGGTGGTCATCCACTGTCGTCCTCCTTCCTCTGCCTTCACAAACCTGACAGCTCTGTGCTTTCGTCTCAGCTCTGGATCTCTGCTATCGCAACTCAGAAGCAGTGTTCATGTCTGGGGTCTCGATTATCTTCCCTGTTTGCTGTCTTCGTGTCTCTAGCTCACCTGAGTTTTTGGTCTGTATGTGTTCTTCTTTTCTGAGGTAAAGTTCGTGCCTTTCTCTATATTTGGGTTGGGTTTTGGTTAGATTAGAGTTGAGTTTGATGGCAGTAGTCGTATGAAGCCTCTGGTTTTGATTAAGTGTTAAAAGCATGCTAAACTGAGGCTTGAACTGATGGGTTTTGATCTGAGGGTTATTATGTTTTGCATTGCTTTCTTGGGTAGCCTCTGTAAGGCAGGAATACAAGTTCTTAATTTTCTGGATTGCTTGTATATGCTTGGTGTTCAAGAGATCTGAATAATATCATTGATTTAAGAAAACTTGAGGCTACTTCAGAGACTGTTTCTAATTTTATAACAGGAGTTAAATGGATTTTTCTCAAATTTTCATCTGAATCCCAAATTTTTGGAACTCAAATTTTGAACTCACAAAATTTAAATAGGAAATTGGGAATTTGATGAATTGTGCACCTTTAGGAACGTTCTGTTGACACCCTGCTGCATATGCTGATTAACTTTGAAAATTCTGCTTTTCCATGTTCTAAAATTGTTAGAACCTACCTATAGGTTGCAGCATGTTCCCTAACCTGTAAGCATTGTGGAAGTCTGACTGTCTGAGTACACAAGGTTGCTTCTAGAATTTGTCTTAATACAAAATGTTCTGAATTGTTATGAAGCATTTTGGCATTGAGGCTTGAATTTGAAAGGTCATTTGAGGTGTAGTAACTAGCAATTGCTGAAGATTACTAGTCCAAATAAGTCCTGCAGTGTTTGCTGAAATTTTGAAATATTTCCTCCATTTTTCTATAGCATAATTGATTGATTAAGCATGGTCATTTACTGCCAAATGAGGATGACGTTCTGAAATCTTTGGGTCACCAATTTTAATCTGCCAATTTGAATTTAATTTTTTACCACTGCAGCTACTCCTTACATTCTTATATGTAAATGACAGTAAATCTTGTTCTTGGCACCAATGGTTGCCCAAGTCGCCAAGGTTTCATCACACTTTGAAGTGCAAGATTTAAAATTTGGATCAATTTGGCAACTATGTGAACTTATGTTTAATTAATCTGTTTGTGCTCTTCAACTATGCTCAAATCTTTTCATTGTAGAAAACCAAATTATCATTCGCTAAGTTAAGCATGGTTTTGAGCAATACTTTGAGATTACTTGTTTGCAATTACTGGTGATTGCAATTGTGGAACCTATTTCTGTTTTGGATCATAGGTTGCAGCATGAAATAGTATTTGTTAATACGCCATCATGAAACAGCTTTCTATTCTTGTCACTACAACATCTGGGATGAACTTCAACCAATCCATCATTTCGTTAGCATTTTATTAATCTCTGTCCTCACCCATTTCTAAATTGGTTTCATTTAACTAGCATCGATTGAACTTGTGATGCACTCACACACTTCTTAAAAAGTAACAGCAATCTGATCATAGTTTTCCCCCCCTTAATTTGTACACTCATAATCTTAATCTTAATAGGGTTTAATAGTTCGACTGGAACTTAATTGACTGTACAATTCTTAATTTAGTTTAGCATTTTCTGGTCTTTAGTCAAATACATTTCTGGTTCTTTTGGTTTTTCATATATTGCCTAAAATATGCTTTCTTTTTTTGTTTTTTCTAGGTGAAATATGGATTTCGAGAAAAGAGCAGTGACACTGATGGTAGAGGAGAGTGAAAATGGTTCAGAGGTGTTGTTACCAGATTTTAAGAATAGTAATGAAGAAGATATGGATGATGACTATTTCAAGCAATATGTTGATGCTGCTGTTATACTGCTTGTCTAATCCTATGCTACGAAGAACAGCTTCATTTTTTGGGTTTCCTCTTATTCTTCTTCAAGAGACTGGTATTAGTGCTCGTTCCAGAACTCCTCTTGTTATCGTATCGCGTTACTTTCCTTGTGCTGTCATGTCTTCTTGTTCTCCAATTTGTAGCACAGTTGGTTCTACAGAAATCGACTCCCAGTTCTTAAATTTTATGAGGAATCAATGCAGGTCTGGAAGATTGAAAAATGTCTATGATGCCATCAACTTTTTTCATATGATGGTTAGGATGAAGCCTTTGCCATCTGTGTTAGACTTCACGTTATTGTTGGGGGTGACTGTGAAGCTGAAGCATTATACAACAGCGATTTCATTTATTAGAGAAATGTCTTCATTGGGTATAAAATCTGATGTGTATACTCTTAATATTGTGATAAATTGCCTATGCCATTTAAAGCGGACAGATTACGGGTTCTCAATTTTGGGGACTATGTTCAAAGTTGGTTTGGAACCTACTCTAGTGACTTTTACCACTCTTATTAATGGTTTTTGTGTAGAAGGAAACTTGGTTCAAGCAATAAGATTGCTTGAACATACAGAAAAAGTGGGCTATCAATCAGACATTCGTACATTTGGGGTGATAATAAACGGATTGTGTGGTATTGGTGACACAACTGCTGCAATTAAGTGCCTAAGGAAGCTGGAGGAAAGAATTTGGAAGCCAAATGTTGTAGTTTATAGCATGATTATCAATAGTTTGTGCAAGGATGGTTTGGTGCCTGAGGCTTTAGGTTTGTGTTCAGAAATGACTAGCAAAGGTATTCAGCCTAATGTTGTCACCTACTCTTGCTTAATTCAAGGTCTATGTAATTCTTGTAGATGGAAGGAAACTAGTGCACTACTGAATGAGATGAGGCAAAGGGGGGTCATGCTAGATGTTACAACTTTTAATATTTTAGCGGATGCCTTAAGCAAAGAGGGAATGATTATGGGTGCTAAAAGCATAATAGGCTTTATGATTCAGATGGGGGAGAAGCCCGATGTTTTCACTTATAATTCATTGATTGATGGGTATTGTTTGCAAAATCAAATGAATGAGGCCACAAAAGTATTTCATTTAATGGTTAGCCAGGGATGTTTAGCAGATATTGTAACTTACAGTTCATTGATCCATGGATGGTGTAAAGTAAGAAATATTGATAATGCTATGCATCTCTTGGATCAAATGGTTAGCAAAGGATTTATTCCTGATGTTGTCACATGGACTACTCTTATAGGTGGGTTATGCCAAGTCGGTAGGCCACTTGCTGCTAAAGAACTGTTTTTTAGCATGCATAAATATGGCCAAATTCCCAATCTCCAGACTTGTGCTATAATATTGGATGGACTTTGCAAATGCCAACTTCATTCTGAGGCAATATCATTATTTGTTGCAATGGAAAAGAGTAATATAGATCTTAATATTGTGATCTACTGTATTTTGCTCGATGCAATGTGCAGTGCTGGAAAACTGAATGCTGCACGGGAACTTTTATCTAGTTTTCCTGCTAAAGGTTTGCAAATAAATGTTTATGCTTATACCATAATGATTAAAGGTCTCTGTAAAGAAGGACTAGTGGACGAGGCTGAAAACTTATTGACAAATATGGAAGAGAATGGTTGCCTGCCTAATAGTTGCACTTACAATGTATTTGTTCAAGGATTACTTTTTAAAAGGGAGAGTTCAATGACAATGAAATACCTTAAAATAATGAAAGAGAAAGGTTTTGTTGCAGATGCTGCTACCACTGAAATGCTAGTCAAGTATACATCCACAAATCAAGAAGACATTGCATTCTGAGAATTTTTAATACAAGAAAATTAATGCAGTTTGTTGCATGGATTTGAGCTAGCATACACGACCTTGGGAAACCTGAACGTATTTCTGTTCTATGCTTGTGAAAAAGTGGCTTCATATGCAAGTGCAATATGACTTTATTATTGGTGATGAAGGGGCAATATGTATCTATATCTTTACAATGTTTCCTGCAGGGTGATTTGGTAACCCATATATCAGACGCATCACTTGCATTATGTTCCTTTAGATTATGATACATACAGGTAAAATCTTTTCCAAGAAGTTGCATTTGGTTGTGCACTGTTTATGATTTAGTTTAAAAATTGCAGGGCCTCATGAAAAACGAAAAATGTTTTTATTTTTTAATTGTATTGATATGTGCCTATGTGGTTCATTTTATCAGAACAATTTTGGTTGTGCCTCACCTTAAAGAGGTAATAGTGTAAGGAAGATCTAGGATCCTTCTGTTTAATACTCCTCTCCTGTCTTGGTAAATTCTAGTTGGTATGTAACTTGGATTGGTCCACATGCAAAAGTAGAACGCCCTGCTTCTCTTTCTTGAGAGAGATGTGCATCACGTGGAACACTCTTTTAACAGTCTATCCCATGACACAGTAACCTCAAGATAATTTAGATCCTCTGTACATCAATAGCACAAACCATACAAAACCATACAAATCCGGCCATTCAAATTTGATTTAGACAGTAAAGGTAAAATAGTACAGAGGATCTAAATTATCTCGAGGTTACTGTGTCATGAGATAGATCAAGATTGGTTGTTCTATGTGAATCATTATTTTGGTGAAAACTAAGTTGTTATATCTGTCTAGGCTGTTTCAAATGCAAATTTCCGTCTATTATGACTTATGACTGAGAGTGGTATATGTGACTTGGATTAGTGTTTGAAACATTTCAGATACAAACTGTTACAAGTTTGGCATCGTTTCTGGAGGATTTCTTGCATCAGTGCCTCTCCATTATCAATATAAAAATGTTGCTGTATGTATCCATTTCTAGCATGATTATGTCCACTTTCCACCATACCTACTCTTTTCTTCATCATGTGTGATTTAACATTTGTGTAATTAAGCACCTCGTTTCTCACCTTTGTATAAATTTTGTCATCTTACTCTCATACATCTTTAGATTTTTTTTAAAACAAGAAAATTTTAATTAATTGTTAATATTAATCTGTAACACAAAGTTTCCTCATCTATATATAACTGTATAGCTTTGTTATTTTTGCATTTTGCTCTGCTAGTAAACAGGAGTGATATCCTCAAGACTCGAAGCTCTTGTATTCGTCGGCAACATGGCTTACAATCTCAAAAACAAATTAAGTTCTAAATGAACGCTGAAGAAAAGGATCACTTTTGAAGGCATGAAACTTGAGGAACGTTGGAGGCAAAACTTGAGCCATGAGCATTGGAGCAGTGGCTTTGGTCTTCATTTTAGGATCGGATGATGTAATTTTGATATTGTCCAGCCGAAGGTTGGTGCGTCCTACAGCTAGAGCTGTCAAAACGGGCTGAGCCCCACGGGCCAGCCCGTTAAACCCCATCTTTAGCCCCCATATTTGTAGCCCCATATGATGGGGGTTATTTTTGGCCCTAGCCCAAAATAACCCCCACTCTTATGGGGCTAAAATAGGGCCAACCGCGGGCCAATTGCATCTGATCCAAATTAACCCACTGCGTCTTTCTCGTAACGCTCTCTCCATCTAGCTGAAACTTTGATTTCTTCCCGACACAGTAAGCTCCCTCGCAGCGATCAACCTCTTCTGCGATCTTAGTCTCTTCAATTTCCCATCTTAGTCTTCCCCGCAGTAATCTTCTTCCCGACACAGTAAGTACTCTTTCTTTAAATCCTTTGTCTTTCCGTCGTAGCGTCTGGGTCTGTAGAGCTAGGCATTTGGATTCCGTCGTAGCGATCAAGCTCTTGCTTGATTCATATACAATCGTCTAAATGCACCCTCCGTTCCACACTACCCTCTTCTCCCATAAACCCTATCCTTCAGAATCATTCTTCTTAACCCATCCTCAACCAACGATTCACTCCCTGCAATCGGATTCCCCTCTGCATACTCATGGATCCGACCCGACGAGAAGTTCGGCCTCTCCTTATGGGCTTCAATCAATTAATTCTCTGGACACGAACGCGGATTTTCAGAATTGGATCGTCAAACAAGTTCCCTCCGTAAGATACGAAGCTGTAAGCTCAAATTCTCACGCTTCGCATTTTCTTTTTTCGATTTTGTTATTGTTATTATCATTGAAAAAAGTTGAATCAGAACAACAGTTTTAATTTGTAAAAGAGGCTCTTTAATGAAAAAGTTTGGCTAGTTGGTTTCCTGCTGTAGTTGAGTTGAAATGTGGGATCTTTCACAGGATGCTTGTTGTTTTTATGGTTAATATGCAATGCAAAATTCTTTACCATAAGTTTCTCTGGGTTGAAATGTTTTCTCGACCTCACCCTGCGTTTCATCAATTTTTTCAATGGAGTTTCGTTTGACTTTGCAAAGAGATTGAAAATTTCATTCGAGCCAATGTTATTTCGTGGTTTTTAAAATGCCCACTGGTTTTCAATTCCACATTGCACCGGCTAATCTGGTATTTTTCTTGTTTTACTTATGTTGTAGGTGATTACTTTCTTTTTTCATGTTATAGTCTTTTATGTTGAGAGAAGGAAAAAAATCTGGTATCTTGTTGTTGCTGAAAGCATGGGCTTTATTCAATTTTAATCATGATCTTGCAAGGAATCAGGAAGGTAACTGGGCGTCAATTTGGGGATATGTATCTGGAAATTGTGAATTTGGAGGAATGGGTTCTGTTTTAACAAGGATCAGGGAAAACCGTCGGAGCCTACCTTAATTATTAGTAGAATCTGGAGGAGTTTTGTACAGGTGCAGGATTTATATCATTAAATGGCAACAAGATTGGGTGATGGATCATGATTCAGATGAACAAAATGACATTTCCCCTTTTTTGGCGCTATTCTTGAGAAGAGTTTGTTCTAATTTTCAGATTAAATTACTGGATACTTTTTTTTTTTCAGTTGTTGTTAGGTTTAAGGTTTGTTTAATTTAGTATGTTGAGCTGATGATATTTGAAGCTGTTGTTTAACTACCTGGTGGAAAATGAACCTCTTTGGTTGATGCATACTTGGCTTAGGAAAATGTATTTTGGCCCGTGGGCTGGCCCCAACCCTGAGGGCTATATAAGTTTTTGGCCCGTGTGGGCTTCTTAACATACGGGCTTTTTGGCCCTGTGGGCTTTTTAGCCCTAACCCACGCGGGCTAGGGCCTAACGGGCCAGAATGGCCCGTTTTGACAGCTCTACCTACAGCTTTGTAACTCATCAATTTCATTGCTTCCGGTAAAAAAGCTGAAGTTCCTCGGAAATTCCTAAATGTGATGTCACTGATTTTTGTAGCCTTTATGTTTCCATTTGCATGATAAGCTGTGTAGTATTGGTCAATGAGCACTGGATGCTGAACGTCTTTCATTATTATATCCTCAAATGTGGACCTTTCTGACATACCCATATCCTCCCTCGTTACGGACAGCGTAACATGATTGTAAATTGCTCAAAACTTGATTGAATGAGAATGTTAATAATTAGGGTTAAAGAGTGAATTTATCAATGAAATATTGTCCCAGGAGCGGCCAACACAATAAACTCTTAATTGGACCTTAAATATCAACAAACTATTTAAAACCCTAATTCAGCACAATAACGTTAACGGATCCTAACGTCCGTCGGTTTCACTTCATCTCTCTCCCTCTCTCATTTAGTCACATTCTTCTTCTTCGTTCTGCTTCTTCCTTTTCTTCCAGATCCTCCTTCCTCTTCACCGGAAGCGCCTTCTTCTTCAGCTTCTTGTGTATTGTCAGTGGAGGAGGAAGCGGTACTCTGCCGATGAGAAGACTCTCAGATCCGATAGTAGTCTTCCGTCTATCCCACCCACTATTGAATCTGGTAATGGAGGTGAGGGCCAAACAATGGTGGAGCGCCGTTGAAGCACCGGTGAAACTCGATCTACTCCGATGAAACTCGAACACGAGACGGCCGATCGACTTCTCTTTCCTCTGGTTTTGGTCCATTTGCGTGGGTGAAGGAAAATCTGGTAAGTTTCATCGATCTGGCTCAATAGTATTTTCCAGCAAAAAAATTGTTAAAACCTGTTGGGGTGGGGAACAGAGAGCTCTATCCAGAGTTTAGTTAAGAATTTCATCATTTAAGTTTTAACAAATTACATGAGAGGTGGTAAAGTGTCGAATTTGATGAGAATTTGAGGGAGTTGCTGTCGGTATTGTGGAAAGAGTAAAGAAATTGGAATGAAAAAGATGTGATTGCTACAGATCATCCATGCAAAAATCATTCTCTTATGCTTCATGCTTGATTCCTGGTAGCTAATCCACTAGAAAGGAAGGAAGCCATCAGATTTGGTCCTTTCATTGTGTGATTTAGCTTTGCTATTGGGTTCTCATTTATTAACTGAAATTTCCAGATTTGGATGCGATTGGGTTTCTGCAAGTCAAGCACATTCATGTTATTAATAGTGATGGATTTGATTTCTTGCCTGGCTTTGCAATTTTTCTGCGATCTTGAATAATATTTTTAGGCTTGGTGTGGACAGATGTTTCAATTTTCACCTAGGCATACTGTAACACCCCCGATTTCTAACCGTTATAATAACAAAAATTTAACTAATTTTTATAAATAAACTAATGAATTTCGAAATAACAATCTTGGGGAGTGTTACCGCCGCACTTGTACTGGGACAAATGCAAGGCTACTTATTACAATTAAAAGAAAAAAAAACAACTTAAACAAAATGTGTTTTATTCAAAATTAAAATAAAATAAACTAGCTAGAATACTGATGATTCTTCCTCACTTCTCACTGCTAGCCCCAACAGCCCCAACTTCGAGACCTGTTTCACTGAAAATCTGCTCCCCCGAAGGATCATCGCAGCCCATGAACACACATACATCAGCAAACGCTGGTAATCCTAATAGTTAAAAATAACACAAAATAATAACAACAGTCACCAATAAACAAATAAATAGTTAAGTTAATTACGTATGATAGGGAAAATACCTTATACATATTTATAATCCACAAAATCAGTTTCTCATATTCATCATAGTTATACATTATCATTGACTCAGATATTATTATTTATCATCTTTTAAAATTTCTTTAGACCCGGGAAACCCTGCCAGTCTATTTAGTTTAGTGGGAAGAGAACCATGGTAAACCCGGGAAACCCTGCCAGTTTACCCTGTGACCCGGGAAACCCTGCCAGTCACAATCAATCAAATTGGCCATCAAGTATGTCAAGTATTTCTTCCTAGTGTGCACACCTCTTCCCAAAGTTGCTACTAGTGTTCCGGGAAACCCTGCCAGACACCACTTTAGGAAGAACGGATATCTCAATTTTCTCATCACATAATATTTCGAGGCATAAAGCCTAAGGTTGTGTTCGTCACTTTGGGGGTACCATCCCAAAGCTATCCTCCCACTATTAAAATGTTTTAAAGCACACACATAATAAATTCTTAAATTATCTTTATTATTCACCTATCCTTTATATATTTTTATATTATTTTAATTGGATATAGATATAAAGGTGTTTTGATCTGTAATATGTTGGTGTCTTACCTTATTGTATAGGAGACATAAAAAGAATAAATAATAAAAGAAAAATATAACATGGTCAACTATCTGTAGGAGTTATTAATTATAGTATTTTAAGGAGTATAGTATATTGCAAATTTATCGTAAGGGTCCAGTATATATACACATGAAGAGAAGGCAAGCATAGGATCATGTTAAGAATATATATATTCATGAAGGAAGGCACGCACGCGGATTGAAGAGTTGTTGGAATTCAATATATAAGAAAGGAACGTACAGGGATCTCTATATACATGGAAAAAAAACGCACGAAAGTTGAGCAAAAAGAAAAACAAAAAAAACCATATCATTCCAGGAAAACGCACCTAATGGATCCAGAAGCAATTCAATTAGCATATACATTGGCAATTATGCACGGAGGTCGAGGCGAGAAAAAGAAGAAAAATCATTCAAAGGAAAAACACACCATATCTTATGTAATTTAATCAACAACCATTAATTTCTAAAACCTAGGGATCAAATTACCTATCAAGATTTAAAATTAACCTAAACTCATGGGAATTAGGATTACAAAATTTACATAAATCTAACCTACTCATGGGGATTAGGATTACAAAATTTACATAAATCTAACATATTCATGGGGATTAGGATTACAAAATTTACATAAATCTAACCTACTTATGGGGATTAGGATTACAAAATTTACATAAATCTAACCTACTCATGGGGATTAGGATTACAAAATTTACATAAATCTAACCTACTCATGGGGATTAAGATTACAGATTACCTGGCCTCCGTTCTTGCTAGCGACCTAATTTTGATTTGATGCACAGAAAGAGGGTTTGAGAAGAAAACAACGGAAGAGGAAAAGTATCGTGTGTTTTTAGGTTTTTGACGGCTAGACCTAAATTTATAATTAAAACTTAGGGTTTTAGTTATGGGCTGGGCCCTTTAATTATTCTCAATTAATAAATTAACAACACAAACACTATAGATTTCTAGATTGTAATATATTATTATTATTATTATTTTAATATATTATTAATTCTATTATTAATCAGGAGTACTACAAATATAAAATAAACAGATATATATTCTATATAATAAATAGAATATATAATAAGATTTTCTAATATAAATAAATAAAAATATGAAATATTAACATAATTAATATAAATAGAAATAGATTATATTATACAATCTAATTATTAATAATATAGTTAATATATTCCTATTACAATTTATTACGATACAATATATATATATATAATATTTCAATTATATATAATATTTCTATTTATTCTAGCTAAAATTTAGGATCATAGCTAATATCTAGGATCACTAATATCACTACCCAACAGTAAGGTAAATTAAAATGACTCAATTATATATTTAATATAAATAGAAATGAATTATATTATATAATCTAATTAATATATTCCCAATTAATAAATTCTTAAACCATACAATTAAATTCTAAACTTTTATTGTTACTATAATTATTTCCAATTAATAAATTATAAAATATTATAAACATTATTAAATTCTAAATCTTTATTTACTATATTGTTATTATTATTAAATTTCATTATTACTTTATTATTATTATTATTAGTATCATTATCATTATATTATTATTGATAAAAATCCGGGGTATTACACATACTTGCTGCTGTGGTGGAAATGAAGAAGCTGGACGGCGAGAGGGTCAACGGACAGAGAGGGAGTGAGAAAGAGACGGAGATGGTGGTTGACTATGGTGATAAAGGAGATGAATAGCGAACAAGGAGATGAATAGGAACCATTTTGCTGAAGATGGAAGCAGGAGATGAATAGGGAACTAACAGATGTTAAATTGCTCTAACGGATTTGTGCATATTTTACATTTTGAATAGTTTGTTGGTATTTAAGGTCCAATTAAGAGTTTATTGTGTTGGGCGCTCCTGGGACAATAGTTCATTGGTAAATTCGTTCCTTAACCCTAATAATTAAGTTAAAACAGTTTCAAAATTTCTTTCTATTGTTAAGGGTTAAGGTGGAAATTAGTGAATGAAATTTTATCTTAGGAGCACCTACCACAATAAGTTTTAAATGGGGTAAAAGTGCCAATCAACAATTGAAAATAGAAAAACAAAAATAAATCAATAAACAATTCAAAATTAAGCAAATAGCACAATCCCATTAATTTAAACCAAACTGCAGTTTTATCCCTCCTCTGACGCCTCTAACATCAAACCAAATGGATATTAGGCTGATTTTAACATTATTGTGCTAGTTATCTATTTTTAATTGTTGATTGGTACTTTTACTTTTTTAAAGCTTATTTATGCTAAATAAATAATCTTAGCGTAAAACTTTGTTGGCCAAACTGAACTTAAGCCTTCTTTCTAGTATATGTGTGTATATATTCTCAACTCTCTTGTAATTATTAAGCATACATGTGTATGAATTCTCTTTACTCTTGTAAATTTCCTTATAAACTTCCTCTCTAAGTTATTTTCTTGAGCTTCTCTCAAGTATTTTATTTTAAAATTTAGAATTTCAAACTCATTGTTATGAAGTTTGCGGTAAAAAATTAATTTTATTATACTCTTTTTTGGTGTACGTGTTTTACCTCCCAAGTCTTGATTCTTGCTCCATTTGTTGTTCTGGTGAAGGTGCAATTTTTGACGTGAACCTCTTCCGCTGCGCCGTAAGTTCCACGAATTCCCAGGCTTCCAATGCTAAATATGCATATTCACCAACACACACACCACAAAGACTCTTATATATTATTAATTGAACACGTGTAAATTTTTTGTTATGGGAAGGATTATGATGTGAGATCACCTTATGCCATGACCAGGTCCGCAGAAGATGCGAGTAATATTCAGATGGGAACCTCCATTAATGGCCACGCAGTCATCACCTTCAGCAAAAGTGGAACGCAATAATCAGAAGACCCAAATGAGAATGAAATATGAAGGGTAAGAAGAAGTGACTCTATTTTCTTAAAGTTAAAAGTTTCTCTCCTTTCTGAATCTAGTGTGTTTAAACCAAAACAAATTTTTCCCTGCAAATAACGTCTCATTCTTATAATTTCATAAAATACAAAGAAAAATAATTTAAACATTTTTATCTTTTGATAACAACAATATAGCAATAAATTGTAGTTTCTATATCATATGATCATGAATAAAACAAAACTCTATATAGGATCGTTAATCAAATAACTCGAAATACATACTAAATCCTTTTTTTTTTTTGGACAAAACCAGATTAAAATAGTAAATCTCAAATCTCATACATTCGTAGAACTTCTTAAGAACGAATGACAAGCTTGGCTACATAATCTACAAGGATAACTAACCAAACATAACTCGAAGCCATGAAACAAGTATGGACACATAGTCAATGAGGATAACTAACCAAACATGGCTTAAAGCCCTGAAAAAAGTGTAGCACAAGGCTATGAAACAAGTGCAATTACAAAACCTACAAATAACAAGTATGAGAACAAATCCTATGAATATCAGGTGAATAGCAGGACTTAACATGTCTCGGGTAGTATTAACTGCGAATCGTAGGACTTAACATGTCTTGGGCCTCACCACTAGGCAAACAACTAGATAAAAACCCATAACTATCAAATACATTTTAGGCTATCGTTGGACTCGACATGCCCTGGGCCTCAGCGTTGGGCAAATTGCTGAGTAAAAACCCAAAACAACCAAGTACATTTTAGGCTTTGCGACTCCATGACTACCGGTCTTCAAGGTCCTATAGTCTAACGTGTGTTCACAACACGAATGACGATCAGGGCACAAACATGCATATACAAGCGTGTTCGTAACACATATCACAATAAGGGTACAAACATGCATATACAATCATATAGAGTATGCGAGATTAGAGTTATTATCTGATTATTTAACAAACTTCGACTGGCTCCAAATCCTTTTAATCACCTTGGGCAACATAAGACCCTATAGGAATACAATTTCGGACTACAAATTACTACTTAATCCAACACATTAGGATGAATATTGCACTATGTTCATCATAAGGTTAATTGGTCCATTTGATCCCCATGAGCCCACATTAGCCTTTGAGAATCAAATTATTTACTTTGGGCGTTAACTTTTTATTTTTGCCCCTTGGCCCAATGTCGGTAGATTTGATTTGCAAACTTTGCAAAATCGTATCTAATTGTACAAATGTCCAAATGGGAAGGTTTCGAAGCCTATGGGATCATTGATGATTCTATTTTTAAGGAAAAATATTTCCAGTGGCCATATGCTTGACACAAATCTAGAATTGACTATAATCACATACTGGCCATACTTTTATTCCAGATTCATAAGTCAGATTCAAAAATTCATATTTTCTTGAATACAAATCTAAATTAGGCATGTAACCTATAAAATTAAAGCTCATTATGTTTACTTTACCTTTGAAAATTATCATGGCAATTGGACACTATTTACCTAGTAAAAAACATGAAACAATCTAGCTGTTTTATAGGAACCAACACGGCAGATTTGTGGTTTGCACAATTTACTTCAAAAGCTTTCAAATTCACATCCTCACTTTTACCCTGCACAATTTTCCATTTTAAATATATTGGAAGCATCAAAATGATCAAAATCATACTCCTCCTAGGTTCCTTGTTTTTTTTTTTTTTTTACCGAAATTAGCATAGAAAGACAAGAATCTTGATTCTCAACTTAAACACTGTAATCATGTATCTAATCACTTATAGCTTGTTGTTTAAACCCTTAATCATACTTTAACCCCATTTTAAAAATTTGGGCAGAACCTCCCCTTATCATTAGGGTTTTCAAAAGAATTTTTTTAAAAAAAAAAAAACACCACCACAATCCAATCAACAAGCACCAAAACACAACAATCAACGTTAGAAATCCCTTACTTGGAAATTTTTTTCTTCTTCTTGGCACCCAAAGTTTCAGCCAACACCACTAAACACCAAAGAAAGATAGCTTTTAGGGACTAGATGGTGGTGAGAAGGGATAAGAATCTACACACAACTGCTTACCTTTTGATCTTGGCTCTTCTTTGTTCCTCTATATCTTTGAAATTTCAGTGCTCTCCTTTGGCCCCTTGGTTTTATGTGTCATATGACTGGGAGACGGAAGAGAAGAGCTTTAATGAATAAATGAAGGGTTCCATACGACTGAAGCAAAAGGGAAACTATTTGGCCTCCAACTAGGTGCTAGATTAGACCCATGCCATCATGTAAAAATCTAATTATATACGAGTAGTTAGAATGTGTTGGGCTTTTCTTCTTCACTTCTTTGGTCGGGACCGAAAATTTGAGGCCTTTTGGGAGGTTTAATGAGCTCCTATTTTGTCCAATTTCCACATGTCCATATTAATTTTTTCCAACATACTAGCTTATTATGTCCATATTATTAATTTTTTTTTCATTATATCGAAAAAAAATATTAAATTTTTTCCAACATACTAGCTTATTATGAGATGTGGCACATAACCAAGCAAAAAGGAGACATTTACCTTGTTCAGCCCAAGGTCAACAGATGGAAGCATTCACGCCATTAATCACTCTATGAATATGTTTCTAAACTCAAGCAATCCAACAAGTCATATCATGAGAATGCTAGTGAGAGCATAATATACCTTGTTTGATGTCAACAGCAGAGAAAAGAAAAGAAGAGGAAAGGAAGCTAGTCGTCGTTCAAATAATGACGATAGAACAGGCCACTTAGACGGACCTCAATGTAAACTCTCACTAGGGAGAGAAAAGGGCTCTCACTAGGGAGAGTAATTACAACTTTCCCTTCTTTTCTTTTATACTATCGTTCAATCTTCTTAAGAGAGTGCTCTTGTGCATTTAGTGTGTGCGCGTTTGTGTTCTTTATGGTGTTTGGAGGCATAGAGGTTAGTCTGGAGTGCAAGAAGAAGAAAAATCAAAGGAGTTGATGCTGAAGTTAGATTGGGAAAAGAAGAAAAAAGGTGGATCCCTAGTTGGTAAACTAATGTCACCAGGAAAAGCATTTGAATAAACCGGCAGGCATTTGAATAAATCAATTGTTTTATCTATGATCAAGAAGGGCTAGCAGTTAGGAGAAAGGGTGGAGATTCACGAACTGGATAAGAATAAGCCTATATTCTTATTTTGGTTTAAGAAAGAGGATGACTATATGCATATTTTAATAGGTCGGCCATGGTCGATCTAAGGCTATCTGCTGAATCTTCAGCCATGGGAGGAGTTTAAGATCTTGAAAGAGGTTAAATTTAATACCTCCCCCTTTTTGGGACTAGTTTCATGGACTACCTTTTAAAGCTTTTGATAAAGAAAATTCAATTACTCTTGCTAGTGCCATTGGAGAGGTCATGATGTTGGAGATGAAGATGGAATATCATTTAGAGGGTTCGCAAATCACACACGACACAAATGAAACAGAGACAGAGAAGGGAAATAGACACAGAGCAATTTATATTGGTTCGGTCTAACACTTCGACCTACGTTCAGTCCCTAAGCACACCTTGGGATTTCTACTAACTCTTCAAATACGAATACAATTACACACTCTGTAACTTAGGATGATCCTTTCGCACTCAGACTCATTCTCCCTTACAAGTTGTAATCGTACACCCTCATTCAAGGTTCTACAACCTGAAGATTTTACAAAACAATAATCAAATAGTGTTTAAACTCCTTACGAGTAGATAAATGATAAACACTGAAGTACAAGATATCCAAAGATATTAATGAAGTAGATGAAATAGTAGATTGCAATAAGTTTGAATTAAATGCACAGCGTTTCGGTAGTTGGTGGAATTGAATCTGGTGAGCTTTTATAGCGTTTGCCTTTAATCCTGTTGTGAAGTTTTGAATGTGGCTGTTGAGTGTCTTCAAATTTCCGTTAGACATAGATGATTTACGTTGAGCTCATTCAACCGTTGCTTCATTAAATGCTTTGTTGTCGATTGTACTTGTGTAGAGGTTGACTCAGAATAATAGCTAGAATAAGTATGCCTCGAACGAATGTCTTTGACTGCTGAAAAATTTAATTCCGATTGTGGCTCTGCTTTTCGAATAAGCATTTAATGCTTCTGACACATTGAACGGCTTTTTGGCTAATCTTAATTTGAACAAGTTTATATCACTGCACATCACTCATAAGGAAGATTAGAAACAATTCAAATGAAACAATAATGTTAAGAGTGATAGCTCAAAATAATGATTTCATGATTACTGTAAGTTTTGAAAGACGATGAACCATGCTCGAGTAGATGGTCTTGGTTGCTCGAGCATATATGAATTATTACACTTTGCTGCATTGAAGGTTGCTTATGCTCAAGCAGTATCGAGCCCGTTTCGAGCACCATGCTCGGGCACTGATTTTCTTTTGCTCGAGAACATCAAATATCTTACTGATATGAAGAGATTGTTGCTGGTGCTCGAGCAAGATTTTTGTTATGCTTGAGCAGGCTGCTTGAGTAGATCTAAGAACTTGCTTAAGCATTAGTCAGATAGAGAAGAAATAGTGAAAAGAAGCATGTGTGCTCGAGCATTGAATTTACTCTGCTCAAGAAGCATGCTCGAGCAACCCTTAAATTTTGCTCGAGAATACCTTAGATAGAGAACAATTAAAATGAAAGATTGTGATTGCTCAAGCAAGCTGATAGTTCTGCTCGAGCACCATGCTCAGGCAACATATAAACCTTGCTCAAGAATCATGTAAGCAGAGAGAAAGAATACAAGTTTAACAACAGTTCTTGAGCATACATTTACCTCTACTCGGGCACTATGCTCGAACGTCACTTACCTACTGCTTGAGCAGCAGTTTGACAGAGAGTATTCTTTATTCTAACTCGACCATGCTCGGGCACCAAGAATGCCTAATATTAGTTTGATGCTTGAGTAAGCTTATGTAAACAACTTAAGGCGGAGCATGCTCGAGCACCGATAGACTTTTGCTTGGGCATACTTCATACTTAGGCAATGCCTTCTGAATCAAAAACCTTAGTATTTGTTATCATCAAAACACCGAGAACTAACAAGAGAATCCAGAAGTTGAGGGCAAGATTACTAGAAATTGAGTTAGAGTACGTGTGCTTGTAAACTTGGAGAAATCTTTGGTTCAAGGTTTTTGGGTTCCTCAGGAAGATAAAGATATGGCTTATGTATTGTTGAAAGATTATAAAGTTTCTATCATCGTTGTGGTTGCATCAGCTATGATAGTAAAACATGTAGAGACCATGTGGCTGATGAGGAGGAAGAAGAGGGTGAAAATGGGTTAGGAACTAGATGTTTACTTCTCATGTTAAGACTATTGATGAAATCTTGGAAGTATGAAATAATGACTAAGTAGAAGTAGCGATGAAGAAGAAGATATCCCTGACTATTGATGATCAGAATTTTTAGCATATAGAGGAGGAGGTTGTTGCCAAATTTGGAAACCTAGAATCAACAGTGCTACCAAAAATGGATCACATGATTGTGGGATATGAAATGATTACACATAATGAGAGTATTATGTAAAACGATGAGCGAAATCTGGCATAAACATCTGGCCATCCAGGGATTCACGTGGACTTGGTTTGTCTAAAGCGAAAGATCAGGAAGGGATTCTGGTTTATGATTTAGCGAGTGTTTGGTAACTTCTGAAACCGTAGTTTCAGAAGTCCTTTTTCACAATACAAGACAAAACTCCTCTCACATGCTTATTTTCTATATCGTAAAAGCTATTCTCCAAAAACTAATCCTAACATACACTTAAATGCAGATTTGGATGTGAACTCTCTTGCTAACGTGGCTAAAAATTTACCTTATGTGAAGGAGCTTAGGTCATGGCATTGAATTAAGAATCAAACCTTTCAAGTAGAATATCCTATCTGTGACTAAGCCCAAATACAGGTCTGAAGTTTGGGTCCTAGCCTAATTACTGTTGGCTATGAATTATAGAGCCCTTATTGTTAGTTCTCAATGTGTTTTGATGATTAACAACAAGTGTAAACATGTTTTGAAGTTTCCAAAATCAGTTAAAAACCATTTGACAGTTGGTTACTTGAGTAAAGGTATGTTTACTCGAGTAAAGGACTTATAGAGAGCAAACCAATTTTTCAAAGTGATTGCATACTCGAGTAAGGGTATGCTTACTCGAGTATTGGACTTACAGAGAGCTCTAAACATTTTATAACTAGTGCCTTCTCGAATAAAGGTTTGTTTACTCAAGTAAAGAACTCTTAAATTGATTTTCATCTTGGCACTTGTTCTTGCTTACTCAAGTAAGGGTTTGTGTACTCAAGTAAAGACATAGAGTAACTTCTCGCTTTTTGAGAAATTGAGCAGCTTACTCGAGTAAAGATTTCCATACTCGAGTAAAGGTCATACAGAGAGGTTACTGATCTGTCCAAGACTTTCTTACTCAAGTACACGAAAACTTACTCCAGTAGAGAGGCATTTTGAACTTAAAATTATTCAAACAAATAGTGCCTTACTTGAGTACAACACTAGCTTACTCGAGTAAAGGAGTTGGTTTTTCAGACATAAGTCACAATGGTTTGCCTCTGGAAGTTGCTGACTCAAGTATACTTTGGTTACTCAAGTAAAGACTCTTACACACAGTGTCTTACTTGAGTAAAGATGAACTTACTCGAGTATACAACGGTAAAATCTGATTTTTGAATTGCACGAATTAGGAAAACACTCTTGTTTGATCTTATTGTTTCCACAATTCATTTGCTTATGTTCCTAGCTATGTTTAACCAGTTTGTTAAGTGCATTTCAGCTAGAACAGATCAAGATTAGTAAAGAATAGAGAGATAAAGCAAAAAGTGAACAGTGCATTTAATGCACCTCTGCAATTCCACCTACTTTCGGCTAATCCACCTGAGCACGCCTAATGAACGTTAAAGAATGTTTACTACATCAAGTAAAGTCATCTCCAACGGGCAAATTCTCAGAGAGCCACATCAGACTCAATTAACTCTTGGATTAGCAGAAGTCTAGAGAGAGAAGATGACCAGACTTAGTGCAAATCACTCCCAACGGTTGGAATCATCTTGCAACGGTCATTTAATGTTCTCTACCTATAAATAGGGAGCATTAACTTCTTCTCAAGCTGATACACCAACTCAGAGCGAAAATTTATTAAGTTCATTTATTGTGTATTAGCTTTCACTTGTAATAGTATCACTTTGATACTTTGTGCTTCAGTGTTCATTCTATCTACTCTGTGAGAGAGTCATTTACTTGTAAATCATTTATTGATTGAGATAACTACAAGTCAGGGGACTTGGTAGTTGGAGTGTATTGATTACAACTTGTAAAGGGGAGTGTGTTCTAGTGAGAGAACAACTCTTAGTACAGAGTGTGTAATCAATATTTGATTATAGTGGATTGAAAATCCCAAGTGAGGCTTGGGGACTGGATGTAGGTCAGAGAAAGGACCGAACCAGTATAAATTGATTGTGCAAAGCTTCTTCTTCCCTACTCCTCTGTCTTACTCTGTTTTAGTTTGTTAAAAACAGAGTGTTAACTTTAAATTTTTAAAGATACCCAATTCACCCCCCCTCTTGGGTATCAAGCTCCAACTTTCAATTATAGGGTTGAGTTACCAAGTAATGATGAAACAATTCCAAAGGTCGTTATCCCTTTCAACAACCTATCTCTGATATCGGCTGTGTTTGTAGGTCTTAGTTGTATATGTTTTGGTCAAATTCCCTTATGGCAAGCGAACCAGTCGAACAAGTAATAAAGTGAAAGTAGAGTATCGTCCCACAGAGACTGAGATACCAAGGAATGACGCTCGATTGCTATGATAGTTGTGAAAGCAGAAAATAAATAAAATCAGGTTGAGTGGTTGTGGTGATTATGCTACTAGCAAAAGTAAACGGATTAACAGTAAAAATGAGAAGATATTAGTAAAAGGTTAGGCTAGACTCAGAGTCACCCTTAAGTGCGTTAATCCCCCAATTGCTCTACCCAATGCTACAACATCTACACTGTACAGCTTCCGCAATTGCTACAGCATAACTGCTACTCACAAAGCTATTTGGTTAATCCACCTCTATAGTCTATCGAAGCTTTCGTGTCCAATACGTAGGATGCTAACTATACTCCTTCCATATTCCTATGGCAACTTTCTAGTTTAGATCTTTGCTATGCTCAGGGTGTTATGGTTATGAGAGGTAGACCTATTCCTAAAGCCTATAATAATAGGTCAAATCGTGCACGGGCTGCTTAGTAAACACTGTTTCTCAGAGGTCTAACCCCAACTCCTTGCCAGTAAGCCGAGGCCACAAATTTAGCCCTTAACTTCCGTTAATCGACTAGTAATTGCCCCTACATTAAAAACCCTAACGGTCAACTAACAGTCAACGTTAGTTGACAACGTTGACCGTTAGGGTTTCTAACGGAGGGGCAACACTGCTCCATTTTTAAACTTCAAGGGCAAAATTGCTTCCAAAGTAGCAATGTTTCCCCTGAAGTTTAAAAATGGATCAATGTTGCCCCTCCATTAAAAACCCTAACGTTGACCATTAGGGTTTTTAACGCAGGGGCAACATTGCTCTGTTTTTAAACTTTAGGGGCAACATTGTTATGCCGAAATCTTTAGGGGCGAAATTGCTCCTGGATGCATACTTTAAGGACAAAAATACACCTTAACCCTTCTTTAATCTCATTTCTTGATCAATCTCCATACTTCAACTAGGATTAATCTGCATCAAATACAGTAGTTAGTCAATGTAGGAGATAACTATATTACTCAATTTTTTTGCTTTTAATAATGGCATCAATATAAGACATTATAAAAATTAATCATATCTAACAGAAGATTCCTAGTTCTGTGAAATAGCTACATATAGTCAATTAAAAGAGATGATACTCTGTCTTTGCTCTCGACTAAATGTCAATGACGATGTGAGGAATGATGCTTGCACGGTATTCAAATATGAAAGGTAGATTACTTGTCAACTCAATTAGTTCTGGAGCCGCAGAGCATTGCTAGTGTCCTATGGGGTCATTAAATAAATTGGGCCTATTAAAGGGGTTTTAATTGGTCTAAGTTTATTTATGTCAGTAACTAATTGGGTCTAATGGGTCATATACAAAGGTTGTTTAAAATTAGCAAACTTGGGACAATAATCGTTATTGAGTTTTATCAAGAGTAAAGGTGTATTTGGGTTGGAGTAGGACTCCAAACTAATGAGGAGAAAATGACGTTATATATGATGTCCCCAGTGGGAAATTAGTTTCTCCACAAAACGACCCAAATGTGTTGGAAGACCCAACGTGGTTTTAGGTCAAGTTGAATTTGAAATTCAAATTTTGAATTTAAGTTTAAAATTTAAATTTGAATTTTAATTCAAAAGGTTAGGTTATAAAAGATAATTCTGAATTATCTAATCCAATAATGATTGGATGAAGATAGGACAAAAAATAAATGAGGATTGATTTAAGAATGATTTTGAATTTTGGTTTAAGAAATGAATGTGATCCATCATCTTAAATTATTATTCAATCAATTAAGATATGAATTTAATTAATTATGATTTGGATTTTCCAGTTTACGTTTGGATTGGGCCTTTCTTGTGAGCACTTAAATTAGGGTTAGACTCTTATAAACGGATGATTTTTAATGTGCCCTTTTTATAGACGTTTTTTGAAGAAAAAAAAAAGAAAATAAATTTGATCCATCATTTTAAATACAATTCAACAATTAAGATATGAATATGATTCATCATATTAAATTCAATTAATCAATCAAGATGTGAATTTAATGTGACTTGGTTGACAAAAAGTGGACTTATTACCTAAAATCCCTTTCTTAGTGCATAACCTGAAAATTCCAAAGCAATTAGCGCTAGGAATTTTCAGTCCACCAAAGCTATAAAAGGGGGAAGGTTGGACGTTTTTCCATCATCCTTATGCTCTCTAAATTTAGGTTTTTACCAAAGGTTTAGAGAAGAAAAAGCACTATCCATAAAAGGGTAAGGTTCCAACCTTGTTCATCCTATTTTTAACCTAATCCTAAGGACCCACGATCTTCTTAAAAAGATAAAAATCCAAGGAAACCAAAACTCAACCTTGTCTTCACCTAGCAAGCATCTAAAGAGTAGGAGGTTTCAAGAGAAGGAGTTCTCCTTGCAATCGGTAGATAGCCATGTGGATCAATTTTAGAGGACATCAACAACTTTAAAGTCTTCAAGTGATCTAAGGTAATTCTAATATTCAATAATCGTTTTATCAAATTATCTTAAACCCCAATAGTTGTTTTAATGAGTAATCCTGAAACTTATAATATTATAAATTGTTATGAATTCTCATATGAGTACCGTAAAGAGTCATAGATTAATTATTAATAACTAATTAAGCATAATGAGTGAAGGTTAATAATCCATGAAGATCGTAAGGAGTTACGAGTTTCCGCAACAATTAAACAAAAATTTTGTTTTCAACCTCATGAAAATTTGCATGAAAGTCATGTAATAGGGAAACTTCATGATATTATGACATATCATCAAAAAATAAAGGGTTATTAAGCAAGTATATCTACTTTTTTTTTTTTTAAGAATTTGTTTATATCTGATCAACTAGGAAGGAGATTCTCTCCATATTTCTTTTCTCATTTTCTCTCATCGGCTCAATCTAGGATGTTGATTGAGAAAAATGAAAGAAAAGTAAAAGTAGTATTGTATTGATTGAATGAATGTGATTTAGAGATTATGAGGAATAATAATAAAATGATGATGAGAGAAACCCAACTCGATCAATTAACCATTAACTTTTAGGCTATTTAACGGTAGGGAGAAAATACTATATTTTTATCACTTCCTAGACATTTTTACCCTTTCAAAAACTTGTCATTCAATACAAGTTTTTACAACTGGGTGAAACTTTCGGGGCATTTTTACCTTTTAACAATTTTAAAAAAGTTGAGACTGTTATAAATATAATAATATATCTGAGATAAGAGATAGAGAATAAGAACAAGAGAATAGAGAAGAGAGAAAGAGGAGAATGATTCTTATTCTTGTGTATTTCGATGAGTATCAATACATAACATATGCTTCTATTTATAGGCACAACTCTCAAATCTATAATTAATGTGATTCCACAATCATAGGGATTCATGGATGAGAAATAGGAAACTATGAGAGATTAGGAAATAATTGGAGATATGGACATCCACAAATATAATATTCATAACACTCCCCCTTTGATGTCCATTATGAATGTGCCTTGTTAAAAACTTTAACTAGGAAAACCCAGTGGGATAAAAACCTAGCCAAAGAAAAGAGTACATCATCCATTGATACATTTTCTAATGCTGCCTCATTAAAAACCTTTCTAGGAAAACCCAGTGGGACAAAACCTAGATAAGGGAAAAAGAGTACAGCGTGTATCATCTCCCCCTCTTAATTACATCAGATTTGCTCCCCCTGATGACTACATTACTTTCAATGACTTTTGAGCATATCTTCTTCTTGGTCATCAAACATTCTATTGTGTACCTGCAAGAACTAAATATTTCCAGCAAAATCATAATAATACTAACATGATTTCTAATCATTCTTATAGGATATATCTAGATGCATATCAACAGATATTCTTTAAAATGATTATATCATACATGCTCTGATAGCTTTAAGTCATATAAAACTTATTAAGTATTGTTCTCGAGAACTTTGAATTTGATGCTTCTGGCATCTTGAGTCCTTCAGGGACATGTGCTTCTGGCACCTTGAGTCCTTCAGGGATTTGTGCTTCTAGTACATTGAGTCCTTCGGGGACTTGTGCTTCTGGCACATTAAGTCCTTCAGGGACATGTGAGCCATATGCATATGCTATATAACGATATCTAATAGACGCATAATTTATCATTCATAAACTGCCAGATCTATTGTATCCACCACAAAATCATATATCCCAATTTGGACTTCAGGTCCATAACTATCATATTTGCGTCATTCTCAATTTCACTTATCCTCTTGGCCAATAATCTTTATATAATATCCTCATTTGATCATGTGATATCATCATCAAAATTGTTGTCGACAACTTTATCTTTTCGGTTCTATTTTTCTAATTCGACATAACCATATCAATGTTACTCAGGTACCTGAACCTCTGTTTAGGTTTTGCAATAAGTTATGTCGTGATACTCTTCTGGAGTATCTACCTCCTTAATATGATCATCTTAATTATTGCTCCAATTCATCCATAACGTTTATATTTTGAACCGAATATTTACTCATGCTTCAAGCATGTTCCTAATTGGAGTATTTTTAGCTGGAATATGAGATTTAATAAATCTCATTTAGGTCAGTAATTCTATCTGGCAAATATATCATGAATGCATAACCTGATGAACTTCTGGTTCATACTTCTTAATTCGAGGATATATACTTTGCTATAATGCATTCCATTTATTCTCTTTTCCAGCTATTCAATTTCTCCCCCTCATGTTGAGAAAACTATGTCAAATATCAATTGACTAATATAAGTCTCCATGTGTTTCCTTTAGAAACATCATTTTGTTTCTTCTAGAAACAAACAAATAAAAAGGAGATCTTCATATAACTTTTATCTCAACTTTCTCTCTAAATCCATCTATGTGCATTGTGGTGGATTTATAAGCATTGCACATTCAAACCTTTTAAGATGGAATTTGTCTGGCTACTGGCCAAGAGCCAATTCTATCGGGAGAATTTTGTTGGCTTATATAAGTGCTGCAATATGTAAGATCAAATATACCAACATAAAAATTTTGTTCTCATAAGAATTGATCTAGCTATTTATGGAGGCTTTAATTCATGATTTCTTGATCATATAATCTGGAAATTGTGCACTTAATTCATCAAACGTTATTGCAAACTTCGGGTTGCAAACATTTTTACAAACTTCAAGTTGTAAGATAATAATCTCGCATGTAACCATCTCATAGATGCATCTTTCAAGTTTATATGGTTTACATGCTATTTCAATGGGCCCATATAATTTGTTTGATATATTTCCAGAAATACTGAAATCCAGTACTAATCATGATCAAGGATAGTCTCATAGACAATTTGCTTTGAGAACAAGCAGCACATAATTCATAAATAATATGTTGATTATTCATGAAGAATCTTCTAGTTCTTCAATGGATGTCAATACGTAATTTTATTTCTATTATATGACTTGGATGATTAAACAAGTCATGCCAACAATAAATTTGTTTGGATCAGTAAACTTCTGGTTTACTGTAACATATGTCTCAAATAATAAACATTTCAATATTCTGACATCCATTTTGGGAGATCTATTAAACTTCTTTTGAGAAATATATAACTTTTCAAAAACAAGCTCACACTTATAATTTAACTCATACTTGTAATCTAACAATCTCCCCCTCAAGTGTGAGTTATATAAACATAATTTCTTTATATATATATATATATATATTTCAAAATCACTTTAAAACCCTTTAAAGCTCAAAATACAAATCTATGTTGATTCTTCAGGAACAAACATATGATATTATATCACTAGATAATTTCATTACTCATTAATAATATACTTCAATTTACTCATATATGCAAAATACATACAGTTCACCTCATATGAAGATATTCATAATCAAAATAACTTAAAATCACACAGATTTAGAATTACATGTGTGAAAATTTTCCATCAGAAAAATTCTCTTAGAAACAAATTTATGATATATGATCATATAAATAAAAATAACAATAATAACAAAAAGTAAGCATCATGTTACCTTCTGGGCTTATTCATTTCTCTTGGGCCTTGGCTTTAAAATAAATATGGACATATTTCTCTGCAGCTCATTGCCTTTTTAATATCTCATTGACAGTAAACTTCTAGTTTACATTGGCAAACATTTGGTTTGCATTGACAAACTTCTAGTTTGTATTATTATGTGTAAACTTCTGGTTTACAATAACATGTGTTTTCTATAATATTCATTTATAACGAACTTTTAGAAGAATAACCATCTTCTGGTGGTTATACAATCCCTTTAATTTATTCTAAAGAACAACGAGATCTTTTAATGCCAAATGTTCAATTTTGAAGCCTTCATACAAATTGTGGCATATAAAAATCATGGATCTAGCTTTACTTCAATTTGTCTTATGGCTTCAGGCCAAATTATCACTTTATGTGTCATGAGAAACTTTACTTCAGGCAAATTTGTGCCATGAGAAATTAAATCAATATGGCTTCAAGCCATACAATAAGAGGATGAAAGCTATATGACTTCTGGCCATATAATATCAAAACTTTATGGCTTCGGGCCAATGATGAGGATTTAGAATTATATGGCTTCTGGCCTTTTATCTTCAAGATATATAAAAATTAAATAAATGTTTCATTCAATAAAATAAAAGATGAAAAAGAATATGACTTTAGGTCATATAATAGGGAATTAAATGAGTATGGCTTCTAGCCATTTATCTTCAGTATAAATAAAAATTATATATATGACATCTGGCCATATAACAATGAATCAAATAATATGAAAATAAAACAATAAAAATTAAAGATATAAAGATTAAAACTTTATGGCTTCCGGCCATTTAGTACTCATAATGAGAATTTAAATTTATATAGCTTCTAGCCAAAAATAAGAAATTAAAGTGATATGACTTCTGGTCATATAATTTCATAATAAGAAATTAGAGGCGTATGGCTTCTGGCCATGAAAAAGAAAACTTAAATCTAGACTTCCGTGTAGGAGGTAGAACCTTCCATGTAGGAGTCAAATTAAAATGATGAAAGGGAAAGCTTAAATCTAGACTTCCATGTAGGAGGTAGAACCTTCCATGTAGGAGTCAAATTAAAACAACAAAAATAAAACAAAGTAGGAATAAAAAGACTATGGCTTCTGGCCATGTAATAGGAAATTAGAACAATATGACTTCTGGTCATATAATTTCAAAATATGAAATCAAAGGTGTATGGCTTCCAGCCATACAAAAATAACAATATCAATAATATAAAATAACTCGTAAAGGAGATCAATATAAGATATACAAACAGTAATAATCTCCAATCTTAGCCATGGAACCCGACGCATAAAACAATCGGTAAAAGTATCTCTTTAATTCCATATGGTGGCTCAGATTATCCCAGATTAGAAGTGCTAAAGAAGCGATCAGACCTTCGTTCCCAGATAGATAAAAGAAACATAAATTAGAGAAGGTAGGCTGAAAGCGCTAAAGAAGCGATCAGACCTTCGTTTGAGCGTCTCGTGCTGATAACGTGTTATAAATATAATAATATATCTGAGATAAGAGATAGAGAATAAGAACAAGAGAATAGAGAAGAGAGAAAGAGGAGAATGATTCTTATTCTTGTGTATTTCGATGTGTATCAATACATAACATATGCTTCTATTTATAGGCACAACTCTCAAATCTACAATTAATGTGATTCCACAATCATAGGGATTCATGGATGAGAAATAGGAAACTATGAGAGATTAGGAAATAATTGGAGATATGGACATCCACAAATATAATATTCATAACAGAGACAATATTATAAAAACACAAACATTTCAGACAATAATTTAGGATTAATGATTGGGAGATTTGGGATTTCTAAATTCGGCATTTATTGGAATTTCCCCAAACTAAAACGAAAAAAAAAAAAAAAAAATCGAATTGGTTGGATTTGACTTTCGAGTTTTGAGCCCAAGTGTTCCATGGCGGCATGGCCTAAGAAAACGAAAGCAGAAGATCTGCTGAGGTTTGATTGCGGTGACCATTAGTTTGCACGTGGCAAATTGTTATTGGTTGAACTAACGTGGCTGCATATTCGCATAACGGGAGCACGGTGTGCTAGCGAGTAGGGGGATGTGCCTCCGTTTTCCTACTCTCGTCCAACGTCGGCCTGCCTTCTTCATCGCTCTTTCGTTTCGACATGTTCTGCTCAATTTTGAAGCAAACAACAATAGCTGATAATGAAGAAATCTTCCGCTTCGCATTATCAACGGCTCGTGTTTTGCATTTTTTGCTTCTCTTTGCTTTTGCTGGTGCCGAGGGTTTCTTCAAGCTCACCACCTACTCAACACTCTAATCATGTATGTAAAAGTTCTTGTTTCTTTCTTCGATTTCCCAATTGGAAATTAAACCCATTTGTGGTTTGTGTTTACTGTTTAGAAAATCACTTCAGTTAGTTTAGCGTTATATGAACTTTGCAGCATCCTCAAATTAGACCCATTTAGTCAGTTAGTTGGAACATTGCTTATGATTAAGTATCGCCGGATTAATGGAGGATTTTCTGCTTTGAGAATTGCTTGCTTAATATTTTTTAACGGTTTCATCGCACAAGCTAGTTAAATTCAGGCAGAGCTGATTTCATGTGCTCTTTTTGATCCACTTGGGCTGTTCATTATTCGGTCAGGCTTCTGTATTTCCTGATTTTTTTTGAGCTAGGAAAGTAATCCTTCAATTTTCTTTCGTTTTTGGTTTGTTACAGGGTAGTTCAGATTCAACCGAGGGAAGGTGAGTGGCTTTTCTTTATCTTGGACTGAAATATTTTGTATCTACAGAGGGAAGTTTGCTGATTTTATTAATATTACCCTACATATCTATGTAAGGTATTTTGTAATGAAAGGGAAATGACATAATATGTATGAGGTGTTACTGATAAGCCCGCATCATTTATTTCATGCCTATGGAATAGATTATTTCATTATTTCCTTCCTTTTCTCTTTACTTTTGGTCAATGTTTGTGCATTTCTTCTTTTATTATTTACTGGCATTGGTGCCATGCCTAATATTAGTGTCAATGTTAAGAACTTTGAGGCAGGAGCAGGGTTCTCATGAAATACATTGTTCTAGAGAAAGAAGTAGAGCAGCTTGGAAGATCGTCGAGGAGGTATTTGGGTATTTTGTAATCTATTATTTACTTGATCATGGAAGCTACTAGTACCATTATGTTAACTGATAAGGACTATGTTGCGTGATGCATGATTTTTCACTCCAGTATTTGATGCCGTTTGTGGAGAAGGAAAAATATCAAATCACAAAAAGATGCAGGCTTCACCCTGATAATGATCTATATAGAGATCAGGAGCAACATAAGTCTCATATAGATATCAATGAATGGCAGTGTGGATACTGCAAAAAAAGTTTCTATGAAGAGAAAAATCTTGATCTGCATTTTGACAACAGACACTCCAATTTACTAGATCTGGTAAGTTGCATTTTGTTTATTACGTTCCCTCTTATTCTGTCTCTATTGTGAAATAACTTGTGGAGAAGAATAGTTCTACTCTTCCTTCCAAATTTGTGAATTAGATTTAGACATGGTGAGAAATCATGCCATCAGGAATAATGGATGTCAAGTTTGCAGACATTCATGGGGAGCGTGGGGGGTGTAAAACTGCCTAGTACCTAGTACTTTTTCCTTGAGATGGTACTTTGGTCAACCTGGGAAAGAAGCTTCTCCAGTTGTCTAAAACTTAGTTGGATTTCGAGTCTTTGGATGACACTCTGAGCTCTAACTGATGTCATGCCTAGCAATTTAAGAACATAATATATTCATGATGACTACTTATTCAATGATTTTTGAAGTAATAAATTATAATTCTATAATAAGCTTTTAGAGGTTTGTACTTACTATTGCCACGTGTCAATTAACCTTTCCTTCCAAATATAATAGAGAAACAAAATATATCAGACAAAAATATGTAAGACAGTGAGTTGCTTTAAAGTGCAGATAGTTCAATGAGTGAGCAAACTGCCACAGCAAAAATAATACCCGTCTTCAATATTTGGTTTATCAGACAAGTAGTATTCATCATCTAAGCACAAATTCAATTTGTGAGCCAAATGCATAAAATTATGACGGTGTTCTCTGTAGAAATGTTATTGCGCATCTCTTTTCTATTTATAACATGTTGATAGACACATACATTAAGTAGCAATGTGAAAAGGACAATTGACTGATTCATTGTGTTTCCCATAACCTTACTTTGCATATTCTGGACAGTTAACCTCCCCCCCCCCCCAAAAAAAAAAAAAAAAAAATTTAAAATAATGGTTAATTCTTTCAAAGTGGTGCATCAAATTCTAAAATGGGATGCTTGTGCTTTTCTTAGAGTCAACGGAAGTGTTTGGCAGATGTATGTGGAGCATTGCACTGTGACCAAATAACGAATTCAGGGGGAACAAAGTCAAAATGCAATCCTGCTGCAGCTGCAAGGAATAAACATCTATGTGAGGTGTGCTTTTAGTTGATCCGTTCCTTGCTTGAACCAATTTTCTCTCTGTTGTTAATTTGTCTGTTCTGCACAGAGCTTAGCTGATAGTTGCTTTCCAGTTAGTGAAGGCCCTGCAGCAGGCCGAATTCATGGTATTATTACAATATTTTCTGCATTGTGACAAGATTTTGTGTTCTTTCTGCTTTCTCATGTTAGTAATTTTTCAGAATTCTTCTTGCGCCAATTCTGTGATGCTCATACCTGCACTGGAAGGCAAAAACCCTTCTCTAGAGGCCGTAGGGTAAGTTAATTGACTCTTATAATTGAATTAGTATTTCATCGTTGTGTACTGTGTAACATTGTATTTTATATATTTCCTCATGTGAGCTATGCTAAATTTCCAGAAACCATTGCTCGTGGAGTGGTTAAAAACTTGTTAGTAATGGATAATGCAAAAGTAAATCTAAAAAACCTCCACTATGTATTTATGGCTGCTTTTCCATGGTCAGCAAGAATGAGTTTAGGGGATGAATGCACTCCGAATGAGTCAACATTGTAAAATGAAAGGAAAGCAATGTGGCTGATACAATTTTTTCGTCGCCGTACATTTGTGGCAGGCAACTGTTTCAATTACTTGCACTTGCCTACGAGCTAGAGTGTGCCTAGTCACCAAAAGTTGTTTCTTTTACCGAAATAAATAGTGAAGTTTTTATTGATTGCTTATTTGCTGCCTTTATGTGTACAGAAGAAGATGAATGTGTTATACCTTGTCGTCTCCATTTTAGTAGTGATGATGCTTATACTTTTCTATCTCTACGTTTTCTTGTATCAAAGGTATGCTTTCTGGGACTCTATGTTACCATATTTCAGGTAGCTTGCGAATAACCAGATGTCCAGATCCAATATCTTCTTGATTTTGTATCGCAGAGGGATGAAAAGAGGCACTCAAGTGCTGCGACGCATCTCACAGACGAACCGAAAGAAAAAGCCCTCTTGATTAGTAGCCCTTTTCTTTATTTGAACGCTTCAACTTAACTTACAAAGAGATCGATGAAGAACTAAGGGATGCAGATAAAGTTGCCAATGAAAATTCGTTCACTTCTTTTGGCTATTTTTATGGGCAGAAGTTGAGAGAGGGAGAGAGATAGATTCAGATTCAGATTCATATAAAGCCTACCTCATTTGTTGCTTGTAAACCAAATTCTTACTGAACTTGGAGACTTCACCACACAAAAAGGGTGCTTCAGACTGAGTCCAACCTGTTTGACTCTTTTGCTTTCTATTTTGTTCTGCATGAAATTTCCAAGAAGAAAAAGAAGATGAACCCTTACGGTGTATCCTCTAGACTTGTGTACTTACTTGATCACCAGGATTGTTTGTAAATATGTGTATGTCCTGCATTTGTATTTTCCACCTAACAAGGTTTTTCTTTGTACGCTTCTTTAATTCCCCCGCGCCCCCCCCCCCCCCCCCCCAAAAAAAAAAAAAAAAACTCTCATAGTTTCAATTTTGATAAAAGTTTCAGATTGGATAGCCATTTGGTCTCCACTCTCTAAGTGGATCCCGTAACACGAAATGGAGAGGAAACACTGACAGGCTCTGAACAAGAAATGGAGAGGAAACACTGATAGGCTCTGAACAAGATTGAGATGTTTCTATTTCAGACAATAACATTCGGGCTCTTCTAGCCGGAACTCTGAATGATAATTCGTGATGTTTATGAGGGATTAACCTTTCCTGCTAGATTTGACCCAGTTGGTATTTTACAATTTTCATTATTAGTTATTTTTAGTACTCACACATTTTGTCTTCTCACTTGCTATTTTGTACTTACAATAAGCAAACTCAAATCATGGCGCACTTATAATTAACAGGCCATAGCAGAGGGGGTTGCGCTGCAATGACGATGATCCTCCAAAACCCACTGAGCACACTCATCTGGAATTGTATCCATGGATATAGTTTGGGAGGGCGGCCCATGACCAGCTTTTGCCATAAAATCTGCACATTTGATGTACTCTCTGGAAGTTTGATGCATCTTCACTTCATATGATCTAAGCAATAGGTCTCTAGTTGCAGAGACAAGACTCTTCAAAGGATGATCAAATGCACAGTCGCGCATCATCAAGTTGAAAGCGTCAAGCGAGTCTGTGTACGTCATGTTCTTGAAACCCAGCTGCAGCCCCACTTCCACCCCTAGTTTGACTGCATGAATATCCGCCTCTGTGAATGAACACACACCCACGTCTTTATGAAAACCATAATCCAATGTGCCATGTTGTTCCTAAGGACCCCTCCACACGCCGCCTGATGATACACCCCAGAGCAATCAACATCGACACTAATAAAGCCAGATGGTGGAGGAAACCAGTGTTCTTCATGTGGTAGGGATGTTTGGAAACCTTTATGGCTAAGTTCATTGTTGACCACACATTCCATAAGGCTGTATGTGCACTGATGAATTATGTATCTTGTACTCTGCACTTTTCCTTCAAAGAAAATCTGGATCGAGACATCCACAGCAACCAACAAACCAAGCTAAATACTTGTCCACGGGGAACTTTGAAAAACTCCTTTGCCTGGTTTGAATTTGTTGTTCCAATTAAGCCATACCTGTTAATTTCAAGAAAAGAAACGAGAATAATAGTTAGGATATAAAATATGTTTCCACACCTCTCTTGCTCGCTTACAATCCCTCAGAATGTGTATGACACTCTCCTCACTCTGACATTGGAATGGACATTCACTCGTGTTTGAAAAACCTTTGCTCTGATTGTGTTAGTAACAAGCCCCTCATCTTGCCACATGAAGAATTTGATCTTTTCGGGAACCTGCCATTTCCATAGTTGTCTCCAAAGATTTGTTTCACTACCTCAATGTCTACGGGTGATGAATTCATAAGCTGATTTTATTGACACAAACTCTAGATTAACTAATTAAGTTAAAGCTTAATGAGGGGATAAAAATCCAAGTATAAATAATGGATTAATAACTCTAGGTTGCCTTTTGAAATTACTAGTTGTGATTATTTGAAATTAGTAACTCTAGGAACGGTGACCAGAGGTCCCTAATCCTCCCTATGGGGGTGGTGAACCCTCATGCTCGCGCCATGAGAAAGAGACTGTAGTAGTTCACAAAGAGAGAGACTAGAGTTTTGAATCCCTAGCTCTAATACATGTGTACAATATTAGTGAAAAATATTTTCTCTTATTTGAATCTTCTAAGAATATTGAGATACATTTGCCTATTTATAAAGTAGGGGAGAAAACAAGATAATAAAAGCTCACATAACAACTACTAACTACTAATTAAGGGTAGAGGATATCTACAATAAATACACATTACTCCCACAATTATAAATCTTCACTTTATTCAATAATCTAAACCGATTAAAACTTCAATAATATTGTATATGATTAGTTTTGATGAAGTCAAATATGGACGCGAGATGCCAAATATTAAGAGCAAAAAGTTTGCATAATATATATATCTGGTTAGTTCTTATATTTGACGTAGATTCAAATATTAGAAGATATGAAGTTCAATTATGAAAAATGATCAAGAAGAAGATTAAGAAAGAACCTGTTGAGTTGGATTGATCAAGAGGAAGAAAAAGAAAGATATTGAAGATATTAGTCAAGAAAGTAAAAAGTTATCAAAAGATTTTGGAGAAAAAACAGGAGGAGATTAAAGAATGAAGAACTTGCAAAATATAACGAGAATAGCAATATTCAAGTTCTTATATTTGATATTGGAAGTTTTTATGATTAAATGAAAGTTAGAATAGCTCAATTCGGAGTTAAAATAAGCAATTTCAATATTCACGATGAATAGTAATCGATTTGCTACAATAACGTGCTATAGTAACGTTCTACAGTAATATGCTATAGTACATCACTCTCGAGCTATAGGAACATCACTCAAGTGAGATCTGTGAGTAATGCGCTATACCACTCGAGTGAAACAACTGTTCCAGCTACTTTGTTCGACTCTGTTAAGCATTTAACATGTATGAGGTTCAATAATTTCATCATATCTCTCAAAACACAAATCCGATTGAGGTGAAACTTATTTCATATGAAACTAGATTCACAATGCAACACACAAACACCAAGATCAAGCTCAAAGGAGGTTAGGTGAAAGAGATATGATATTTTGAATTTGACAGTGGAAAATTTCTTGAGTCAATTCATAATAGGTTTCCAATTGAACTAAAACTTATTGCATATGAATTAGACTAAACAACTGTTGCAAAAACATCAAAATCATGGTTAGCTAAGAACAATTAGAAGAGATATGAATTTTGGAAGACTATAGTCGTATAAAGATGGTGCAAAACACTACTCCAGTACAGTTGTTATTGACGTGATCGAAACTCTCATAATACAATGAAATGAATTTGGAACAAATTCTTTTTACATTAGAAATAAGACTTAAAGAGCTTTTTGGGGATATGTCATATGCTAACTTTAGAGTTATATTCAAAACATTATGCTCACTAGAAGTTGACCTTCGTGCTGCCAAAATACCTACATTCTGAAAGTCACTCCTCAATATTCTAAAAGATGTACAAGATCAATTGAATAATAGGATAAACGCTTGAATGATTAAGTGACACATGGAAGAATTTGCAAGTGACTCTCAAGTTGTCTCCGAGTTGAAGCAGATTACTCGAGTAATGAAAAAGAGAACTCGAGTGATGAAGAGAAAAGGTGAAGAATTCTCTAAGATATTCATTGCCACTCGAGTTGGACATTAAAACACTCGAGTGACATCAAGAAAACTGATCAAAGCATTATTTAGTTTAGACATCACTCGAGTGGTGCACTAAGGCACTTTAGTAAGGCACTCGAGTTGAGCATCCATGAACTTTAGAGCTGGAAGAAAGAAAAGGAACAATCAGTACAAACATCATGGTCACTCAAGTGAACAAAAGGGTAACTCGAGTGATGACCACCAACATGCAAGTGCAAGTCACTTGCTGATGAATCAAGAGTACTGGCTTCTCTTCTAGAGTCCACTCGAGTGAACTTTAGTGTTACTCGAGAGATACAAGGCAACTTGCAGAAGCACTCGAGTCACTGGTAGAGTTGAAGTTATTTTCAATTGAAACTCGAGTAAAGTCTTTTCTAACACTCGAGTGACCTGTTTTTTCAACAGTTCACTACCAAAGACGAAGTTCGTCAACACTCGAGTTAAATTAAATAGTGCACTCGAGTGATGAATGGATACTTGAGTGATTTTTTAATCATACTCAAGTGATGATTCTTATTTTATTTCACGTCTCTGATAATTCAAATATTGTTGTTAACATCTGTTTATATTTGATTACTAGTGCTACTAATCTTGTTTGTGTATGAGTTTCATATGCTTAAATTCACATATTATCTTCAAAAAGCTCAATAGCCATTCCCTATGTCAGAGCATTAAATCCTCAGCAAAAACAGAGTGCATGGAAGCAATCGCATAGTAGACCAAAGGGATCTAATATGAAGATATGTTGCAATGAAGCGAAAGCGATTGAACCTCGAATTCTTCCAACAACTCCATTCTGTCTCTAATAGAAAGTTTGAATGCTCACAACAGACAAATGACAATTGCATATAAATAGAGAAGCATTCAAGACAGAGAGACCAATGAAAACGAAAATAAAAAACAAAGAGCCTATCCCTACGAAATGATACTCTGAATCTTACCCAATAGATGCTATGTAATCCTATTCCCACGTACTTCAGTGTTAATCATCATCTACTTCATATAGAGAGAAGTATTCTTTTATTGTAATCATTCTATCTTTGTAAGAGTTACTCAGGATTGAGGAATCTTTAATGGGAAATAGATTGTATCCTTACAGTGTATGAGAGAGAGTTTTTCTTAGTACGAGAATTGTAAAGGCTTCACAGGTGTGAGGATCAAACTTGTGGAATTGTGTGGATCCATCAGTTAATGAATTGTGTGAAAGAAGTGGTATCTCAGTCTAGTGCAGAAACTGAGTATAATGCTATAGCATAGGTAGTGTGTTAGATTGTGTGGATCTATCAGTTAATGAAGGATATTGGTTTTACCACGTCATTGCTAGCAAAATTGTGGTATGATAATATAGCTGCTCTATACATAGCCTCCAACTTTGTGTTTCATAGATGTATGAAACACATTAAGATCAACTATTTCTTTATTCGAGATAAGATCAAGGAGAATTTTATCTCTACATGACATATTTTGTCTATTTACCAAACACAAACATCATTTTCTTTCGTGCAATTTTTTTGGGAATTTAATTTTGAGCATTTTCACTCTTCCTTCTGCTATTTAGATCTTAGTCTTTTTACAATTGGATATTCTGTATCTTCTCATCTTTACCGATCTTGTTTTTACCTTGTCCTCCCTCTAACCTTATTTGTACTTCGGATTTTATATATTTCCAATTTTTTTTTGGGAAAAAAAAATTCAACCTTCTCCCAATCCTAATTCACGTCATTTGAAATAATAATTGATCGATTGCCTAGGACAATCCCTATCGATACTTTTGATTTTAGACTTGGTTTTCCCTGCTAAGAGAAGATTAGCCTATTACTAGATTATCATAGAAGCCGGAACATAATACAAACTTGTACTATGCAATCCCTCTCAAAAAATACAATCAAGAACGTTTAAATTTAATTTATACAACTAAATAACAGCAGCCAAATTTAATTTAATATCATTTTTATCAGATATAATGCATCACGCCTCATCGCGTTATGTACTGGATCTCTGCATGTTCTTTCAACCATTCAAGAACTTTAGCTCCTTCAAGTATCTCTTGCACCTGCCAAACCAATAGACCAAAAAGAGTAAAACCCCTAAAAGTCATATCAAGTCCTTCAAATAAAAGGATTTCTTTAGGGAGAGAATGCTTATCACTAACCAAAATACTAGATCCAAAAAAAAAAAAAAAAAGAGTTAAAGGTTATTGCAATCTTTGGTTCCTCAAGTTTTAAGCGGGAGATTTAGGTCTCTCAAAGGGTAAAATGGTTAAAATTTTTGTTTAATTATAAAGACTAATGTTTTAAACAGAATGAAATTTGAGAGACGAAAACCAAAATTACAATAAACTTGAAAGAGCAAAGATTGTATTAACCTAAGTTGAAATTCAAAAATTAAACACATATTTCAAAGAAACTGGAGAATTTCTTGTATTTGGAAACAAACCATAGATGCGAAACAAGAACTTTCCAATTTTTTCATCGACAAATTGTCTGATCCAAGAATGATCAGCAAGTGTTCTAGCTCTCAATATATATACACACACATCTGAAAAAGATGTTAATTGTTGACAATCTTTTCAAAACTAATGCACAAACCTGGTCCTTCACCCGTTCTTCGTCATATTCTTGCTTTTGACGCTTAAATTCAGCTATGGAATTTTCAACCTCCTTGACAAGATCCTCGGTATCAAACTAAAAATGATAAAATGCAAAAGTTAATAAGCCAAAACATCATCCCGCCATCATACTGCGGCACTATATAGTTGATAAGAAAAATACTATGTAAAGTAAATATTATTTCCAACATACAGGGAATTTAGTTGCTCTAACCCTTAGAGTTCGCTATTTTGCAAAGTTGGAAGAAATTCTTTATTTAATCTAGGCTATTACAACTTAAATTTAATCTAGGACAGAACTATTACGTTGGTTCAAAGACCAAATTTAATATGAAAATTATTTAATCTAGGCTATTTTGCAAAGTTATAAGGACCAATGTTCTGCTATTTTGCAAAGTTAGAAGAAATTCTTTTTCATAACCTAGGCCACTATTGAATAGGAGTTAGGAAAATTAATTCCTAATTTCAAGAATAAGAGAAATTAAGTAGAAATTCGAGTACTCAAATTAGGGCCTTCTCATTATACAAAATTTTCCTTCTAATTCATGGTCTGATTTTGAATTAGACTCTTGATTGAAAATTGGCGAAGGAATTAAGAAAATAAGGACTTGAGGTCATTGTCTCCACCTCAGTTCTTGAAGTAGATCTAGTTGTATTGAAAAATTTATGGACTTTTGGTTTGATTGACTGAAACAAGGGATGTTTGGGAATTAAGGATTGAGAATAACCTTGCTTGAGAAAGAGGAGGAGGAGAAATAAGGAAAACCTCACTTCGACTCATGTTACCATCTTTGGGTAAGAAGTCGGTAAATTACATATTCGTCATTGGAAAGTTGAAATACCAATCAAGAAGTTAAATCATTAGAAAGGAAAAGAATCAAGCACTGGGATAACATAGCAGTTTTCCTATATAGCAAACCTGATAACTTTTTGACTTCAGAGAGGTGATATAATCAAGGGATTTGCAATCAACACTTGGAAACTACACGGGAGGGAAAAGGATTTACCCCAAAACCCTACTGTCTTCTAAAACCAAGATGAGATCCCCAATGTCGAAGATGACATCCATCACTCGAACATTGAAGGAGCCAAACATTCAGGCTGTAAGATTTTATCAGGGGAGAACTACCTTCTCACTGTTTCCACAATCATTCAAATTTGAGTAAGACCCTATAGGTACCCTCATTCAAAGAAGAATGAATTGGAGGTGATAGTCAAAGAAATAATCGTGCCTGGCATTACCAAACCTAGCAGAAGTGCCTACACAAGTCTTATATTGTTGGCAAGATTGCCTTCCCTAATAAGTTTGCATCCCACTAGCAAATGAGCTGTTGAATGAAATTGAAAGAGCTCAAATTTCAAGCTAGACCAAAAATCAAGGCTCGAAAAAATAATGCTTGGAGAAGAGAATGATGCGATTTTCATGATCCACGATGGGGTACCATAACTCTATGGTGAAGCCATTTGAACTTCCCCAGTACTTCCTGCACTCGTTAGATATTTCAATTTTCATTGGGCAAAGACATGCTTTTTGTTGTTCATGGCTAATTGATAATGCTGTAACACATATAAGGCCACTCTTTAGTTGTGCAAATATGTCCATCCAATGTGGAGTGGATGATCAAATGACCCATTCTAGAAGAGCACAAGGCACTAAGGGTTTGATATCAACTGTGGAGGGAATAATAAAGCAAGTCCGTAAAAGTTTTTATGATATGCTCCTGTGCAAATTTGCTCAAGATTCAAGCTTTCTATTAAATTGAACATGGATAACAATCATCTGCAATCTTCAAGGAAGCTATGACTATCCGTTCAATGCTGCTCTCTTTAATTTCTCCCAACCATGATCAGAGGTTCATGCATCAGGATTTCACATGGCAGCAGTTTTGATGCAACAAGAGTGCTCCAGTGTTTACCAAAGCAAGTGCTATCTTCCAAGTCAGGAGTTTTTTTGGTATATGTGACAACTTAGACTATAGATTTTGCTATCAAGAAATTAAACTATTACTTCTCAGGACACCACTACTGGAACTATTCCAAAGGTCCTCAAATTGTTAGTTGGAACAAAAGAGGAATGAAAACACATTCGGTATGTGACATCACCAAACGGGGCCAGTGGTTTATTGATCCAGACCAAAAAAAGAGAGGGTCACAAAGCTAAAGTGATATCATTTGGAAATCCAACACAAACGAGGAAAGAAAAATATGGTAGATGATGCTTGATCAAGAGAAGGGAATCTCATGGAATCAAAATCCGTTTCCCTGTTGCAGCTAGCCATCTGGGAAGAGTGTGAACCTGGGTTGCACCAAGACCCTAAATAGACTCCCCCTTTTTTTTTTTTTTTGCTCAGAATAGACTCCCTTATTCAACAGCTAATTCCTAGACAAAAATGTGTCAAGTGAGCACACATTTGGTTGGTGCTTATTTTTTAGAGGGTGTTTCATCTTCATCGCAAACAAGAGATTGACAGGGTAATTTTTTTATGAAAGAGACGTTAAATCCCCTCCGCAATTGGTTTTGCATTGGGAAACAAATTAGACAAGAATAATCATAATACATACTAAATATTAGAATATGACACAATGAAAATATACAACTAATTAGTCTCGTTTCATGACTAGATAATGTACTAAGAATATATACTAGCTATTGCGATTTGTCTCCTTTACTCTTTTCCCGGCTACTCATTCGCCCAAAGAAAAGCGCACAATTAGACAAAGGAAAACAAAGCCCAGAACAGTTTAAGTATGACTTGTATATATTTTGAGAAATGAAGTTACGTATGAGAGTGAGAGTGAAAAAGAATGAGTAGTAAAGAACAGAAGACACAAGATAGGACTGCATGAATTTAGAAGTAAATGATAAGTACTGTCTGAATGTTGCAAGATTCAGCTAACTGGATATAGGTTCAGCCAACTGGATCTTAAGCTTTAAGGAAGTGAGAATATGACTCAGTTAATTGCACGTGGAGTCAATTGACTGGAACATAAAAGTTAGGATTCCGTTAACAAAGACAAGCATCAGTTAATTGAGACTTGAAAGCTAAGAAACATTTTAAGTCGGGCAAAACAAGACTAGGTTAGCTGGAACTAAGGGTAGCGACAATGAAGTCTATTAATACGTTTCAATTAACTTGATCAAGATTCTAGTAACCATACCTACAAGATAAAATATAATTAATTTTTTTTAAAACCAATGTTACCCTAATCAATAAACCCAGATACATGCCTTTTTAGCATCGACATGTACAAGTGCTCATAATTGATTAGTTATCACAGTCACAGGTACATATTTATTTAGTGAATCCATACCTGCAAATTCTCGTGCCGATATATATCTCCAACAGCCAGATTCTGTTTTATCAACCTTGTTATATTATCTCTTTGGTGTTCAAGATATTCCTTCACGGCCTTTGGACTTGACAGTGAAGCTAACTGCTGCTCAGTCAGTTTTACCTTTGACTGTCACAATTTTTTTAATTCAAAATCAATACATGGTGAGGGGGAAATGCAGAGATTTCTAGTAGTGAACACATAAAAAAAACTAGTGATAGAAATCAAATTTGATACTGTGATCAAAATATCACAATCAGTACCTGAATTTCTAATAGGTTGGCTCCGTAAAGTTGTCTACCTTGTTCCTCAAACAAGGATTGAGGGATATCAACCTCTACCATCTGAAAAATGACACATAATATAAATATCTTGCAATAATGTTACAGGAATACTCGTGCTTCACATCAGATAATGCCATCCAATCAATGGGAAAGGGTCAAATAATAGAAATGCTTAGAAGAAAGTTCTGTGCTATGAACAATGGTACGTTTCAAAATAATGCAGAGCATACGACAAAGGGTAGTTGGCAAAATAGTTTGCACAAGTACAGAATATGTTTATTTTATTGTTTGAAAATGTGAGAGTTAGGCTTGTTTTGAACTGAATAATGGGATGACCAACTCTGCTCCAAAATTAGTAACAAACACTCAAATAAAAGCCCAAATGCCTATATTAGTTTGAGCCAAACTTGAGCTTATTTTGAATAGTCTATAATAGCCATAAATCATAATATGTTGATTATAGACTGAGAAAGTAGTCTAACATTTGCATTTAATTCCAAGTAGAATAGCTCTACAAACCTGCTCAGCCCAAAACTATGCTATTTCTTGTGTCGTTTCCCATGCTTAAATGTAAATTTCAAGCTAATCTTTTACAAACTTCTCTCATGTTTTGTTGATCAAACTTCAATTTGGTATCTCAAAAATTATAAAGTGCTTCTACGCTTCCTCCCTTGATTGTTTTTAAGTGGATTACATTGATTGTGAACTGAACCCTAGCATTTTTATACCTATTAGGTAGATTCTTTTGAGTGGTAAGAGCAAATTGCCATTCCAATGGAATCCCTTAGAAAATACTTATTTGAGAGACTAGAGGCTCTTCTATATCAATCCAAATTCTGCCTGCTCAGTGTAGTGAAATAATAAAGAAAATATACTCTCAAATCAATGTGTTTATTCATATGCCCAATAAAGTATTTATATACAAGAGAGAAGACAAGAGAGTAATGCCTACCAGAAAATATACTCATTATGATAATTGATTCCCTAATCACTCATAATTCCTATAATTCCTAATTATATGCGATACTAATTAATTATAATATATTTCAACTGATTTATTTCCTAACACTCCCCCTCAAGTTGAAGCATAGATGTTAATCATGCTCAACTTGTTACAAGAAAACATAATATAAATAAATCCAAACAAAATAATTTTCTTCTTCATGAGATCTTGAATCCATGAGCAAGTTCAGCCACATCCAGGAATAGTTCAACCAAATGTCACACTGAGGACATTCAAAAGAAACGATCCAAACACCTTCACCAAGAGTTTGAATAACAAAGACTACCAAACCAAAGTAGAAGCTGCACCAAATGGTCTCACCAGGAACAATACTCCAAACGTCTCAACAGAGACAAACACTAAGGAAACACCTCACTAGAGGCAAAGAACAACCAGGTCACACAAGGATCACCAAACTCCTCACAGAGGACGCAAATCATGGCATTCAAGACAAAACAGCACTTCACGAACGTGCTGGAAAACATAACAAACAAAGAACCCAGCCACTAAAGACAAGTGAACGTGCACGAGACAAGATGCCGACTGTACTGAAATAGTAGAAACCCAGTCTCACAACGCAACCTTCGAAGCAAAGATCCAGACTATACATACTGGGAATGAAGGCTCGACGTCGAAGAATGAAGCACGACCATAAAATGGCCATAACAACCGAACAACAACCATACAACGAGGTACACACTTTCTCTCTCCCCCTGTGAACAGTGACAACATGGTTCACTGTTCACGAAACAACAGACGGAACAGTACCAAAAATACAGCAAATCGACACAAACGGAAAAGAAGGAGCACCACTAAGGGATAACCAAAAAATGGACAGCAACTGAAATGGCACGAACACACACGCCAGAGTTAGGAGGTTGGCCACTGTCACTGTACAGTGACAGCGGCCACCGGAAAACTCAAATTGGCCAAGAACTAACCAAGCTCTGATACTATGTAGTGAAATAATAAAGAAAATATACTCTCAAATCAATGTGTTTATTCATATGCCCAATAAGGTATTTATACGCAAGAGAGAAGACAAGAGAGTAATGACTCATTATGATAATTGATTCCCTAATCACTCATAATTCCTATAATTCCTAATTATATGCAATACTAATTAATTATAATATATTTCAACTGATTTATTTCCTAACACTCAGCATAAATGCTCTTCCCAGCCTTAAAAATATTACTGAAATCTAAGTTTCACCCCTCATACATTGCCGAGGTAGTAGTCATGTGGGTGGTTCAACCTCCTCACTATTTATCCTCCCCTTATTCCTTTTGTTTTGGTGTTAACAGGCCAAAACCCATTCCTAAACCACGAATCCTTCATTACCTCCCCCAGTAAGAGTCACCCTGTCCCAAAAGGAAGAATCTGGGAATTGTTTCTGTCTTGCATCGAAGTTTTCCAATGCACTCTCAAAATCAAGCAAATCTTCCATTTAACCCCATCTCTAGATATAAAGTTAGCTCCATGCCCTAACTAGGAAGAATTTGTGTTGATGGAAGGAATTGAGGAGTGTAGTGACTTGAATTGAGAAACAAGGAAAACAAAATAGATACTGGCCAAATGTGGTAGCTCTACCTCCCCATGCTTCTCTATGAATTTAAAGGACTCAATGGGCTTGTTCTTTTCACAGGACTTCTATGGATAAGGATTTTAGTTTGCAGAAACTTAACATTAGATAAATCAATCCCCCCACCTCAAATGATATATCCCTCCATTTTTATCTACAAATGCGTTCAAATACTCTCATGCCCTGTTTAAGTTCATTTTCAGTTCTGTCAGAATATTGTGGAACTCGGCATTATTTCTGATTCATTAGGGAAAAGTACAAGCATCTTCAAATAAGGGAAACTGAAGGGGAAAAACTAGGCCAAAACACTGGTTTCCTTAATTGCAGCAGCAAAAACGAAAAAAACCTAACAGTATACTGAGATAGTAAACAACTTCTTTGGCTTTAGAAAGGTCAGGACTCGCCCTTGCAACACTCACTGGTTGCCTTTGACATTCAGGGCATTCTACTTTCATACACATCAGCTTGAATACAGTAGGCAGGTCACAGTCTACACGGCCTTGGTGTCATCCCAACTGACCTAATTTATGGCTTATGCAGCATCAAAAAAGTACATTGCCCAAAGTAACCTGATCCATTGGGTGGTCTGTTTCCTGCAAATCACTGTGAAGCGTAAACTAGTCTCCAAACTTCTATTCACCACTTCTGTTTTCCATCAGCTTCAAAGGGATACCAAGAATTGTAACTAAGCGAAATAACTTCAACCTTGGACAATTCCTCCCAAAAATGGCATGTTATGATTTTGATTGAAGCAATGGATTTTGAAGTGGTGAATGTTCGTTCAATTGAAGCAGATTGACATTGCATCATTTCAATTTTCTGAAAATTGAATTTTTGAATTTTTACTGTCATTCCTACAGTTTGAGTCTCATTTTTTTCTCAATTTTTAAACAATTTGATCGGAGTTATGCACAGTTAATTTTAGTTGCTTTAAATACACACACATGTAGGTAACAAAATAGTGACTCATGGTCCATCCCCATGTCTCCCAGATCGAAAAGGATGTATTGACCATCATACTTGATATGCATGACTTTCGAGATACATCAAAATTCAAGAATTAACTGCAGAGTCAGGAAGAGGCGGATCAAATTCATCTCTTTTTATCCCCTATCACAAAATTAAAGAAAATCTAGTGGATCAAAAAAATTCCAAATGCCTACCAGAAAAATAACTAAAGTTTCTTCAAAGTGGTCGTGTCAAATGCTCGTCTTCAAGAACACAATAGAAGAAAACACAAACTGAACATAGGTATTGTAACAAGAAAAGTTTTGACTTCAAAAGGGGAACGAAATTCAGTCTAATAAATCCAGTTATCTGTTATCCATGTAATATATTATAATACCTTAGAAAGCTGATCTAAGATAGCATTATCAGTTGCTTGTTCTCGAGCTGTCTGCTCCACCTCTAGAAATCTCTGTAATAATATTTCTTTGACCTGTAAGGAATTTAAACCATGGTCAACTGAATATTATACTTCAGATTAAAATGGTAGTAGTACTTTCACGGGACAATGATACCTGCTCCAATGTGGTGCATCCTTGAAGTAGCTTATCAGCAACAGAATCATTTAACTCAGGTAAATCTCTGTAAAAAAGTTCTTTGCATGTAACCTACGAAAATCAAAGAAAACAAGTTCAGTGTTATGTAATTCAAACTAAGAAAAAATTTAAATAGCTCGTTAGTTTTAAATATGATTTACATGTTTGTTAGGATTTTAAATGTTTCCTAATAGTACTAGGATTAGGAAATCTATTAAGAAGAGATTGCCTAGCCTGTTTGGATTAGCTTTTAGAGAATAGCTTCGGGAGAAAAAATGATAAAAGCCATTTTAGAGAATAGATTTTGGGGTTAAGGTGCAAAAATACACATGTGCTTTTTTTCGAGGAACACCCAGTAGCAAATGCTTTTTTTGGGTGCAAAAGTGCACGCGTGATTACAAATTAGTTGCAAAAATACCATTTGACCGTTAAGTTTGACTTTGACCGTTAAGTTTGACTTTGACCGATGACGTGACATTTTAAAGGTGCAAAAATACACATGTCATTTGTCAAGAAGAACGCCCAACAATAATTTTTTTTTTTAATTTAATAATTTTATTTCAAGATCCTAAAATAATTTTTCAAGATTATGAAATTTTTTTTCAGTATCAGTCAGTATCCTTTTAGTACCGGTCAATACTTGAAATATTTTTTCAAGATCCTAAAATAAATTTTCAAGATTATGAAGTATTTTTTTCTTGTACCAGTCAGTATCCTGAAAGTACTTTTTAGTACCAGTCAGTACCCTGAAATATTTTTTTCAGTATCAGTCAGTATCCTTTAAATATCGGTCAATACTTGAAATAATTTTTCAAGATCCTAAAATAATTTTTCAAGATTATGAAGTATTTTTTATGTACCAATCAGTATCCTGAAAGTACTTCTTAGTACTAGTCAGTACCCTGAAATATTTTTTTCAGATACTAATTAGTACAGAAAAAAATACTTCATAATCTTGAAAAATTATTTTAGGATCTTGAAAAAATATTTCAAGTATTGACCAGTACTAAAAGGATACTGACTGACACTGAAAAAATACTTCATAATCTTGAAAAATTATTTTAGGATCTTGAAAAAATATTTCAAAGTTTACCGGTACTAAAAGGATACTGAAAAAAATATTTCAAGGTACTGGCTGGTACTAAAAAGTACTTTCAGGATACTGACTGGTACAGAAAAAATACTTCAAAATATCTTTTTAGTACCAGTTAGCACCCTGAAATATTTTTTTCAGATCTAAAAATAATTTTTCAAGATTATGAAGTATTTTTTCAGTACAGGTCAGTATTCTAAATATCTTTTTAGCGCACACGGTAATAATAAAAATAAAATTATTAAATTAAAAAAAAATTGTTGTTGAGCGCTCTTCTTGACAAATCACATGTGTATTTTTGCACCCTTGAAATCCACGTCATCGGTCAAAGTCAAACTTAACGGTCAAACGGTATTTTTGCACATAATTTGTAACCACGTGTGCACTTTTGCACCAAAAAAAACATTTGCTACTGGGTGCTCCTCGAAAAAAAGCACATGTGTATTTTTGCACCTTAACCCTAGATTTTGAGTATAATAGATTTTGTGGGGGGAAAAAAAGTGATTTTGATAAGAGTGTTTGGATGGTTTCAAATAGCTTTTCTGGAAAATAGATGAAAAAGTGAAAAAAAATAGCTTTCCTGAAACCATGGTTTGGAGTCAAAAAGCACTTTTCTAAATTTTTCACCTGTTGGGGTACTTTACTCTTAAAACCATGGTTACTACATCTAGGAGGGCTGCAGCTTATCTGATTTTTTATTTTGATTCTAATAAGATTTTAAGATTCAGATTCTCTCTGTTCTCTCTATCTCACAGTTTCCCCCTCTCTCTCTTCTAAATGCACGTATTCTGTTAAGTTTTATACGCACGTGTATCAAGAGGTGAGAGAAAACATTAGCCCGTTTAATTTGTTTTATTCTCAGAAGGACCATGACCTAGCACAAATGGTGTCAACTTTGCTAATGTGGACCTAACACTATTAAGCCCACCAGATGACTAGGAAAAAAAATGACCTGGAAAAAATTTGGTCGGAAGTTTGTTGGAAGCCCACTTATAATTACCTAATGTAACTACCCACTTAGTCCTATAATGATATGAATAGGGATATGTCAGAATAGAAGGGAACTTGAATTCTAGCAGAGGTTATCAGCTTTTCACTGTCCTGCATGCCCAAGAAACAATGCTAGCATATAAAGGACAACAAAGTAAGAACAGCATTCCATTTTATGTCCGTAATATAATAATATTGAAATTTTACACATGAACTAGTTATAACATGGCAAACTCACAGTAAATTGAGCATGAATGCCACGAAGATTTTCTTGCTTCCATGATTCAGGAAATACTAGAGGAAATGAGTTTGTTTCACCTGGACGAATCCCAATAATAGAATCAACAAAACCAGGCAGTACTTTGTCACCATCATCCGTGTCAAAATGAAACCCTGCATATAAAATATAAGATTCAAATTTAAAATGTTCGTAATATAATACAAATAAAGAATTACCATTGATATATCATCTTTTATGCACATTAGCAGACCTTTACTTTCAGCAGATGGAATATTTTTTATTTTTGATTCATCCTGATCAATTGTTGTTGCAGAGATATCAAGGACAGTAACATCACCAATCTGTAAACATGAAAAAGGATTCTGTTTTAGCCACTAACACAAAAATTTAGTTTAATCGCAATTATATTAAAGGCATAGAGAAATATGACCATAAGACCACTAAAGTAATTTCCATATATCACAAAAGCTCTTTCATTGAATAAGCAGCTGAATAAAAATTATGGATTAAGGTTCAATTTTTCCCAAGAAGTTTTCGCGTAGAAACTGTAGGTATCCAGAAGTTTCTTTTGGATCAATTTGACCCAGAAGGGTTAAAAATGGAGTAAATTTGCCCTAACTGTTAAAAACCTAACTGTTCACCATTAACATTTTCAAAAGCCAAGGGCAACATTACTCCTTTTTTAACACTTCTTGGTCATAATTTATACTAAAAAAACACCTCCTCCTAAGCACTAACTTTTGGAGCAAAATTAGACCTTAACCCTCAAAATTATACATACATAATGAGTTGAATAAAGTCTTAACTCTAACAGCATAGTGCTTGAAAGTTTTGTGAATAAAATACTACCTTTGGATTTACTTAAATAGAAATTCAAAGTCAATAAATTTTGTAAAACAAAAACCAACTAGCTGTAACAGGCGTAACTTAAAAATACCTGGAGCCCTCTCTCAGTGACAATTTTCATTGGACCAATGGACTTGTGACGTCTTCTTAATTCCTGTTCAGATGCTTTGTGAGCATCTATTTCACTGTCTATTTCTACAACTATCTTCATATTTTTATATGCATTCTCAGTGATCCATTTTATTTCAGGTACAACATCAACTATGACATCATATCTGGAAAAGTCAAAACAGTTAAGACAATTAAAGCAGCCATTATATGAAATATTGATTATTCTAGTAAGAAACATATTTTTATATGAAATGATGGAATATAGGTAGAGATAGCAATAAGTATCATTGAGCACGCACTTCCAAGGAATATCCTAGATTGGTTACCTTAGAGACCCAAGAGAAGAATATGCCTCCTCCAACTCAGAAAATTTAGTTACTATACATATTGAGTCCTGCAAAGCCTTTCCAGTAACCTATAAAATAAAACACAATGTTTGATACTAAAACATATAATTGAATGACGTGGTCTAATAATCAAATTTTAATTAGCTATGCGCAACAGGTTGGGTCCATGACAAGAGTCATCGTGATCTTTTATAAGGCCTTGAATATTAGTAACTCCTTACATAAAGTCATTTCAGTGCCAAGAGGAGTTCACATCCTTTAAACAAACAATGCACAAGTAAAGGATTTGGCAAAAGGCCATTGATAAGTTTGTTTATCTCCAACAACTGAATGAAATTAAATTAGAATAGCATGATCAGCATAACTGTTATTATATAGAAGATTCTCAATCAGAAATGATGAACACATTGTTATAGAGAAGATTTGCAGCAAGAATCAAGAAAAATCCAAAGGGAGTGCAAATAAAAGCACCAAAATGTCGAAAATAATAGGAACAAGAGAGAAATTAAGGACATTGAATACTAAAGAACAGAAACCATATTGCATCATACCTTCAACATGGCATGTGAAAGCGTCCTCTTCAAAATTGATTCAACTGTAGCCTTCTGAACATTTTTCTTTCCAATAAAATTTACAAGAATACTCTCAGGAATCTTTCCAGGTCGAAAGCCAGGGACCTGTGAATAAGAAATAATATGAGTTTATAAAAGCAGCACATTCTTCATTTAGAAGTTTCAAGATGATCAAAGCAAACTATTTTTAGTAGATAAGAAAGTTATCTTTTAAGGAACATACTTTAAGACTGTAATACTGAAAATCAAACTTTATCTAAACACTATTGCAGAAAGGTTATGTTACGACCCTATCAATTGCTTCTAGACCAGTACACAAAATGATCATATAAAGAACAGCATACGCCCAAGAACATGAAAAGAAGAACCAATATATTTCATAAAATTACTAGTACAGCTCCCTAACTCATATAGGCTCACACTGCTACAAAAACTACTGAGATACATTAGATGCAGGTACAGAACTACAATAAACAAGGATGATACAAACAGCACTTAGGGGTCCAGATCCTCTCAGAATCCCTCTATCCTTTCCCTCCCAGAATCCTATCTCCACCATTAAATTAGAAAATGGATGGTTCATATTTAATATTTTATAACATATTGTTATAATATTACATAAGAATAAATTTAGGGAAATTTAAATTGTTAACATTTGATTTTGACAGTTCACAACAGTAGTATATAAAAAGTAAAAAAATTTAACTTATCAAATATTATAATAATATATTTATAAAATATTAAATCTAAACCATCAATTTTTAATCTAAAGGTGGAGATGGGATTCTCAGAGGTGAAAGAGGGAAAGGATTTTGAGAGGATTTACTCCCCATCACTTAGAGTGAAAATATGAACAGTACAGAACACCAGCAAAGATGGAGAGCAAGAGGGTTATTAGACAAGACAAAAATACAAAAAATACCCTTCAAAACAACACAAAACAGGTCCGCTGATCTTCTAAGAGGTTGGCTCTCTTCACTCAATGTTCTCCTTTGCCCTTCATTCTCTCAGCTAATCTCTTTATACAACCACTTTTAACTTTTTAACAGCTCTCTCCTTCACTTTTCTATCTTTTAAATATTAAATTCAGTGATTTCTTCTGAACCAATAGGCCCCCATTTTCAGCCATTTTGCCACTCCTCTCTATTTCCTTGGGTGTTTTGGAGGCAGCAGTGGATTGGGATTTATCTATCAGCTTCCAACATCAAACATATGGGCAGCCCAATGCTTGAGGCTCCCGCCAGATGAAGTATGGGGAGGCATAGTTATACACAGCCTTACCCCAACAAGAGGAGAGGTTACTTCCAAGTTTTGAACCCATGACATCCAAGTCACAACGAAGCAACCTTATGCTCGTGCGAAGGCTCACCTTCCTCCAACATCCAACATAGAGGGTACAAAATTCTTATTAATCAGCAATTAACATAACAAACAGTGCAAAATATGGGTAGGGAAAATCTTCTGCTTTATCAATGAAAACTTGCAGTATTATTTCCATGTCAGGCTTAAGAAATAAAGAAAGATTATTCTAGCCACTGACACGTTAGTATTTAAGTTACCATTGTTAACGTGGAACTAAAAACTGGATGAATCAATCCTCTCAACAGACAACATAATCAAGGTACAGCCAGTCAAAAATTTGTAGGACACATTTTATTTCACCCAAAAAGAAACCAACGAGGGGAAAAAAAATTAAATAATGCATAAGTTAATTGTAATCAAGCAGTACCTTTGCCTGTTTAGTAAGCTTAGCTATGACGATTTTGTAACAATCCTCACATACCAAAGGTGGAACTTCTACCTGCAATTTAACCTGCAAAGGGGTTGATGGTCATGGGATCACTGGAATTTTGAATACTTGATGTTATGCATGGATAAAGACAGTAATCACCCTACAGAAACACAGTAAAATGAAAGGATGAATCATATTTTAAGAGATTACATGAGGGAAAAGAAGGAAAGAAAAAATGCAGAAAGGTCAAAATGCCTCTCACTGAAGAGGGCGGATAACTCTTCTCTAAGATACCAAACTCCTGATAAACCATTCTCTCTATCTCCCTCCATCTCTCTCCCTCCCCTCCCCCGTGGCCGTCTTCTAGATTACGCACTGTCACTCCCATGTGATATAGTTAGCTATCACTTTCCCTGCCCCTTCTGCCACCTCAATTATGCAACTGAATTTCTCATTCTCCTCCACTCGTTAACTCTGAGCTTGGGCCCACTATAGTTTCGCATGACCAAAAATTCAGTGATACAAAGGACCGATCGATAAGCAAGCCCTTATATATTTGAAGCGTGCTTTATCCCAACAAGGAATTGCAATATCAAGCTAATCCAAAATTTGGAAAAAAAAAGTATTTATACAGAAGATAATAATTCTAAGAAATGAAATGGAGGAACATACTCTGGAATTGGGTTCTTGAGTTTCGATGACATTCAAATCTGCGGGAAGCTGGTCTATTTCGGTGTCAGCAGTAACGGAAGAGGAAGAAGAAGACGAAGAAGCTGAAAATGTATGGAGACACGAGTTCCGACGATATGAGCCGAGCTGGAAGAGTTGAATTTGGCGGTTGAGAGAAGAAAGCTTCAAAGAATTGAAGGCTTTAGGCTTAGACTGCAATGAAGAATTTTGAACAGAAAAACAAGTAGAAGAAAAGGAAGAGAGACGGGGTGGGGATGGGCTGGAATGGAGGATAGTTCGGAAGCTTATGCTGCAAAGCTCCATTGATAGCCAAAGGCGAAGCGCGAAGGTGCTTGAGAAACGGACTGCGTCGCTCTGAAGTAGCAGCAGCGCTTAGTGGATAAAGAAAAAGATACTTGCTTAAACAAAAGATGCGCCAACGTGACCAACGGGAGTTGGCTCTAGGAAAAGGGACTTGGCCTTTAAGCAGGGATCTCGAATTTAAGTTTTTGTGGATATAGAAAATTTTTTTGGGAGAGGTTCCTGCGTATGAGCCCGATAGAACCTCAATTTGGACTAGGCAGGGCGAAGCTCTGATGAACCGGGTGCAATAACCAAAAAAAAAAAAAGATGCGCCAATGTGTAAAGCATAAAGGGTAATGACCATCAGGGGTTGGTACTACGCGACTTATCTTGCTTAAGTAAAGTATTAAATTCTAACCTCGTAAATATAGAAAAGTCTTGTTGGGAAAGTCACCCACTATAGCTATGTGCGTGACCTAGATCAAATTCGAATTAATTAAGACGAAGCTCTGGATACCGGATGGACAAAAAAAAAAATAATGTGATGCTTGAGCCATCCCAAAACCAGATTTTGTTAATAAAAAGGTTAAAGGCTTTTTGATAGATAGCGGTGGAAGAAATGATTTTTTCTAAATAGATTTTTACACATCGAAAATAGGATAAAATTCATATTATAGATGTGATTTGTGTTTAGGATAGCAGTGATAAAAGTGAATTTTTTCCAGATGGGCTTTTATTTGAAATAATGTTTGAAAAGTCAGCTGAGATGAAAAATGACATGATCTTATTAAATGCTAATATATATACACACACTAGTTATGTATATTTTAATAATTGAAGATAAAAATTTAAATTTATTAAAAAAAGTTAAATTATTATTAAAATTTTAAAATACTAAATTCCTTAACTAAATATATTTAATGTATAAAATTATATATAAATTAAAATGCATACGAATGTATATAAACGGATTGATATTGAATCATAATATATTACTAATTTTGCTTATGTGTGTGGCACATGTTTTGCCACAGCATCATCATATTTTGTTGGGTTAAAGTACAGATTAGCCAACCAAGTGTTACGCTAGAAACAGCGAACACACAAATATTTTGAAGGTATCAAAAATACAAATGAACAATTAAAAGAAAACAAAAATATCAATGAAGAAATAAATTCTGATGAAAGTAGTACAATCCCTATTTTGATCTATTCGTTGAAGTTTTAAATTTTTTATTAGTATTTTTGCTCTCATTCAATTGTTCATTGATATTTTTGATATTTTCAAAACATTTTTATGTTCGGTGCTCCTAGCATAACACTTGATTAGCCAATCTATACTTTAACCCTTTTTTGTTTGGAGGGGGAAAAAAAAAACTCCTGATCTAGACTCTTCTTATATGTCAGACACCTACCATTTGCAACCTCTCATCCAAAAAGTCACTTCTCTGAGTATTTTCTCTCCAAAAATGGTCCGAGTCCAAAGTTCAGTTCTCAAATCACCAAACTCACCGTCATCACTCTTTTCGGTTCTTAAATCACCAAAATCACTAAAGTTCAATTCTCAAATCATCGAACTTCAGTTTGAAGTCGAAGCAGACACCGTCACTTTGTTCTCAATCACCAGAGTGGTTCAAGTCTTTCTCCGATGTTGATGAGAAAGAAGAATCCAGCGATTAAACTCACTTCCGAGATGGTTGACGGCGAAATCGATGGGGGAAAACAAAGGTGAAGCTCTCATCTCCAGGTTCTGAGTTTTTTAATTCGTTGTTTTGCTTGGCTCTGTTTCTTCTTCACGAAATGGTAGCTATGTGGTGGTGGAGAGATGGATAAAGATCGCCGACAATGATGGTGGTGAGGGTGAAGACACAGATGACAATGATGATGGAGAGTGAGGATTGTGGGGGTAGACGGTGAAGCCAGAAGCCAGAAAACTTGACTTCTTCTCAAAAGTTGCTTTACAAGAGAAACCCATCACGAACCAATGCTAACTCAAACACCAATTCTTCCCCCACTAAGCTTTTCCTTCACACCATTGGGCTTTTCAGCCACTTGAACACCATGCCAAACAGCCAAAAAGGTGTTTATGAAAATGAGCTGTTTCCTTTTTCATATTTTCTCTTCAATAGGAATTTGTAGTATTGCATGGTTAGTATACAATCACACATTTTATTTTTATCATGTCTCGCCTTTATTTTAAGGTCAATATGTGTCTAAAAATAAAAGTCGTAGGAATAGAACATGTGTTCACTCGATGATCTATGATAAGGATCATGATTGTAAAGACTCGAGGACACTGCATGTCTATTGCCTGAAACTAGTTTCTAGTCTTGAATCACTAAGAAAGGGCATTGATGATCTCAATAAGACTAGTACAACATCATCTACTTCTATAGAAATACAAGATAGGGGCCTCATGGAATACATGCATGGTTATGCATTTATTGGAGAACAGATGGCGTTGAATTGACTCGTTGAAAGATTTCATAAAGATTTATTGTAAAGAGTATCATTGAATATTATATGAGAATTTATATACCAAAACATAAATTAAAAAGTTTTCGTATGGAAGCCAAAATTTTAGACCATTTTATCCTTATAATTTATGCATATTCCAATAATATCAATGGTGAAAAATATCATGAAAAATAAAAATATTATTATCATCTTAATATGTTAATATGAAATAAAAATTTCAAAAGCTAATGATGAAATATGTTAATGTAATTAATAAAGTATACTATAATAAATAAAAGCTATTATTATAATTAAAATATTTTTATTAAATTTATATACAAATATATTTTATAATTTAAAATATATTATTAGGAATCGAATTTGTCATAAAAATATATTATTATAAATAAAAATACAATTTTGTTAAAAATATAATATTATAATTTAATTTAAAACAAGTAATATATTATTGAAGATAAAAATATTATTTAATGTTTAAAATATAATATTATAATACTTATTAATAAAATTATTATATCAATTAGATAAGATGAAAATTGATTTAAATAACATATAAATAATATACCAAAAAAATATATAAATAAAAATAAAACGAAACATAATAGGGTAAATTGGTAAATTGCTATCATTCCTCCATTTCTTTTCCTCTAAAACAAAACAATGGATTATTAAAAACTCCTCACCTTAACACTTGGTTGTATTCCTTAAGCATCTATTTAGGGTTTGATCTCTAACTGTATGTATGGAGAAGGTTTCATAGCCAGCACTAAATTCCTTTTGAAAAGTTTACAAAGTGAAGGGATTAATCATTATCACAGGGGGTGGACACCCTAGGCCTACAAAAAAAAGCCCTCACCCCATCTGCCCACCAACAAAACCAACTAAAGTAACTCCTACCCTCCCATCCCCTCTCCTCCCCTCCCCTCCCTAAACCAAACATACCCTTAGAGCATGTTTGGTTGGAGGGGAGGAGATGGAAAGGGAGGAAAACTGAACCTCTCCTCTCATTTGATTAGAAATTTTGGAGGGAAGGGGACCACAAAGTTTCCACCCCTCCCCTCCAACTCTTTTAGTTTAGCTCCCTATCACTTTACTCTTATAATTTATATTATATTCCAATAATTCTCATGATGAAAAATATTATGATAAATAAAAATTTATTATTATTAAAAAATAATTTGATATAAAAAATATGAGTATATATTTATGAATAAAAAATTATTATATATGCATGGTGACCACTGGTCGCTACGCCCTTTTGATATTTATATATGCATAAGAATATATGTGTATAATACAAATAAAGCATAATGATATTTGATTAAATGAGTAACGAAAATGACTAAAGGCGTAACGATATTAACTAAAGGCATAATATTATTCATTAAATGCATAATGTTATTAACTAAAGGCGAAAACATATTGACTAAGGGTCTGTTTGATTGGAGGGGATCGGAGGGGAGGGGGAAGGATGGAGAGATTTTAGCCCCCTCCCCTCGTTTGGCTGATGACATTTTTTAAGAGGGGAGGGGAATTTTTTTTTAAATTTTCTCTTCTCTCTCCTCAAAAACTTCACCCCCCAAATCGGACGGATTTAGAGGGATTATTAAAAGGGTGTATGAGAGGACAAATTTATCCCTAGTCTTTTGCTATTATACCAAAAATACCCTGAAACCTATAAGACTAACTCGATCAGCTCATAGACTCAGTCACACGAACCCTATTCGCGGCAACTAGCTCATTCCTTGAGACGAGAGAGAAGACCGACGACGATCGAAGGCGGAGACGATATCGACGGAGAGCACGATCGAAGTTGTTAATTCTTTCCGGTGAGTATCTCTCGTCCCTAGCCTATATTAAAATTGTTCATCATATAAATTCCGATAGAAACAATCCAATGATGCACCCAATCTGTTTCTGCAAATCTGTTTTTTTGTGAGGTTTTCTTGATAATAACATTAGGTTTCTTGGTTATCTGTTCTGTTCGTGAATGGGATTTGTTCTTGAATGCGTGTTGGCTGCCGTTTGGTCCTTTTTTTTTCATTGTTTCGTTTGTGACTATGAAAAACAGGGTGAATATGAAAAACACATATACATAAATATAAGAATATTGTGGGTTCCGATGCCAAGGATTTCGACAATTAGTGATAAAATTAGAACGCAGGAAGACGTATTGTGGGTTACCTGTTTAGAAGAAGGATTTGTTCATCTCGATTTGATTTTTGCTTATATGACTTGCCGCCACATTTAAAAAAACCTTGGTTCTTTCATATTTCTTTTGTCTTCATTAGCATATATAGTTATTTTAAGTTTAGCACCTATGTAAATTAGTATACTCCGTTAACTGCAGAAGCATGACATAGCTTTTGAATTTGAAAAGAAAGAAAGATGAGGCTATATTAGAAGGAATAAGATGATGCGTGTATGTATTCCCACCTAATATACCACATAGTACCACCCCCACAAAACTCCAAGAAACAATCCAATGTGAATGCAATCCCAAGCAAGCAACATAATAAAACCACCTTGATTCCCTGTTTTGGTTTCTTTTTCTTGGAAGTAAGAAATATATTATGGGGCCAACTTCAAGTAAGTCTTATCACATGAGTATTTAGAGGAATGGAATAGTATGTGAAAGGTTATACTAATTGGTGTAAAGTGAAAGTGAAGAGTGAATAGTATGTGAAGGTTTATACTAATTGGCTAAATATTGTATGAGAAGTATTAGCAATTGCAAATGGAAATATTATGATGTTGAACTGCGAAGAAAAAAAGGAGGAGGGGAGGAGAGAGAGAGGGAAGAAGAGCTTAGAGAAGGGAATTGAATCTTCAAATCTATATCATTCAATGGGTATACATCCCTTGCTTTTCACTCTCCATCTTCAGACTTTGCAAAAAGTATTAGGATTATCACCACAATTCTGATTACTTACAGGATGAACAATTTTCATCCTATCATGGAAGAATTAGAGATTTTTTTTTAATTCTTCTAAATAATTTGAGCAAGCTGAACATAAACGAGAAGACAAGTTGCCAAAACTGAGTCCAATTATTACTCACCACCTCTGATTTGGCTCATGTCTCCTATTTCTAAAGTCTCAACATTGTGATTAGTCTTCTTCTTTATCTTGATTGCTACATCTACTCTATCAGATATTACTCAACTTCTATAAAATACAATTAATTTACAGCATTAGGCCCAGATACAAATAAGAAGCGCTCTCTTTTACTGAAGGGATCACCTATTATAGACTTGCAGATCTCTTGTAAGGTGCAATAAAGGAATCAACCAAAAATATTGTATGTGTTTTTTTTTTCTAATGCTTTTTGATTTTTTTTCTAACATTAAAATGGTTTCTTCTTTAGATCCTAGCGTAAAGGATTTTCCTATCAATTTGGACGATGTGGAAGATGATGATCCTCCTCATAAAGCGCAAAGTGAGAGCTCAAAAAAGACTAGAAGGGCAGCAAACAAGGCAAAAGACACTTCTTCTGAAGGAGTTTTAATTGCAGAGCAAATACAAGGTATGGTAAGTGCTATGAAGGAAGGAAATCAAGTTTTTCGAGATAGATATGCATCACAAATTTCGGGGGAGGACACTTTTAAGCTGATTCAAGAGAGTGGATGTGATGAGGATAAGATCGATGATATCTACTGCTTCCTCATGAACGATTTGAGCAAACTTAGAGCAGTGATTCAATGCCCCCCTCATCGGCGCAAGAAAGTCATTATGCAAATGGTTTTCAGTGATTAGATTAGCTCATTTGCTTAGAGAATAAATTTGAGGACATTTTATTTTGCCTATGATGGATGTCTTTTGTTAGATTTTGGTGCCACCTTACTTATTTTAATTTGCTTTGTGATGGCATTTGATGCCACTATTCATTTTTTTGGTATGAAGAACTTCTTATTTTGGTAAATGACAGTGTTTGGTTTTATTTTGGTATGAAGAACATTTTTTACCCATTTAAAAAAACCCATGTATATTTTAACTCCCCACTTAATTTGTCAAAATTATGGTATCATATGCATGCCACTGCTTAGCTTTGTGGTTGATTTGTATAGCTTGATAAAATATTGTCTTGATTTTTAATATATATATATATATATATATGTGTGTGTGTGTGTTTTAAATGTAATTTTCATTTTAGGGCAAAAAAATGTTATTTATAATCAAACGTCACTATACATTTAATAAAATTTGAAAAAAATCACTTATAATATAAGCAAAATTTATGTGTGAAGATAATTTTCCTCCCCTCCCCCCTTGAATTAAATAAGGTAACATTAAAACCCCTTTTCCAATATAAGGGTAAAGTTGTCAATGTTAAAAAAAAATTCCCTCCCCTCCCATTCTAAATCAAATGAGGTAACATTAAAATCCCTCCCCTCCCCTTCCTTCTGATCAATCCAAACAAGGTAATATTAAAATCCCTCCCTTCCCTTCCCCTCCATTAAAATCCCCCCTTCCCCTCCCCTCCGTTGAACCAAACAAACCCTAAAGGTATAATGATATTCGCTAAACAAGCAATGATATTGATTAAAGGCGCGATAATATTCACTAAACGAGTAATGTTCTTAACTAAATGAATAATATTATTAACTAAAGGCGTAATGATATTTACTAATGAGTGATGGTATTGGCTAAAGGTGTAACGATATTCATTAAATGAGTAATGTTATTAACTAAAAATGAGTAATGATTTACACATAATCAATACCTTTGCGCCTCTAGTCAATATCATTACTCATTTAGTCAATATCATTATGCCTTTAGTAAATATCATTACTTGTTTTGTGAATACCGTTACTCCTTTAGCAAATATTGTTACTCCATTAGTTAACATCATCATGCATTTAATTATTTCTATTACTCATTTAGTAAATACCATTACGCCTTTAGTTCATACCATTACTTATTTAGGGAATATTATCACCACTTTAGTAAATACCATCACTAGTTAGTGAATATCATTACTCATTTGGTAAACATCATTATGCCTTTAATTAATAACGTTACTTTTTTTTTGGTTGTGAAAGGCTGATCACAAAAGATTATAAATGAGCACAGTAAGCATAATCATCTCAGACTCGTGGGTCTGCAGCAACGAAGCCGTCCCCTTCCCATCGCATCCTCCCTAAGACAGTGCGTTATCCCTTCAGGTGGTTCCTGTAACAAATGCAGCCTAACCCCTATACTCAGAGCGTACGTTGCGAGCCAATCTGCATATTGGTTCCCCTCCCAATAAACATGTGAACCCGACACCCTCCAAGTCCTGTGCATGAGCCGCTGGATTCTCTGGATGAGATCCCCATTCGCATGAAGTACCCCTTCCTCTCTTTGTACTAGACTTAGAGCAGCCAAACAATCCATCTGTACCATCACATCTCTGAAACCGTGCTCCCAAGCCAATTCCAAGCCATCCAATAAAGCGCACAGTTCTACTTGGAGGGATGTGCAAGCACTAATGTTGTGACAACAGCCTATTAGCCATTGCCCGCCGTGATCCCTGATTAAGCATCCCGCCCCAGCTCTCATAGAGTCCATCTTTCGCGCCCCATCGCAGCTTAAGGAGACAACATTGTTCTCCGGTGGTTGCCATCTGATAAGCTGCATCTACTTAGGTAGTCTATCGCCTCACACAATGGTGGTACTCAACCTCACATCCTCACTAAACTCTGCAAAACGAATTGCCTCCCTCGCCTGGTTGGGTGTGCTTGTCTTGAAATAACGCTATGTTCCTCACCTCCCACAGCTTCCAGCAAATGAGTCCAAATGGGGTAGCCCATCGGATGTTGCCATTGCCACATTGACTCTGGTTTTAGAGGTTCTGTAACAGCCAGCTCTGAAGATCCAACTGTGCGTTGAGTAATCCATGTCCCTGCGGAGTGAAATAGCCCCATACAGCAGTGGCATATTTGCATTTCCGTAACACATGATCAACATCCTCCACCCCTATGCCACACCTCATGCAGAGATCAGTATCGGACATATGATGACGCTTCCTTTCCGCGTTGGTTAGAAGACTCTGACGGGCAGCCAACCATAAGAAGACCTTCACTCGCTGAGCACCTTCCCATTTCCATACCGCTTCCCAAAGACGGTCAGGTGGTGCGAGATCATCCTCCCCCAAGCTGGCATATGCGGAGGCAATAGAGAAACAACCATCATTGGAATAATCCCAAAAGGGTCTAGCCAGTCCATCATCCGCCGTTGGTGCTATACACCCCGAAATTAATGAGAGGACATGTACTGGTAGATCACGCTCAAACCGAGCCCAGTCCCACCTACCCCCAATCTTGACAAATCTTCGAATGGGAAGTGTCGCCTCCACCGGGGATATTTCCTTGAAAGCCAGTAGGTGTAAGGGTCCCACAGACGTTACCCAATTATCAATCCAGAAGCGTGTTCTATTACCATTACCTACATCCCGTACACCCAGCTCCACTTCTGGCCAAAGTTGCTTCAGATGCCGCCATAAGTAGGAGCATCCTTGATTGCGCCGACATGGCCCTTGGTACTCATCCCATCTATACTTGTGTCTGAGAACTTGCACCCAAAGTGCATTTGGTTGTGAACGAAGTGCGAAGCCAAGCTTCATCAGGAAAGCACTATTCTGTCTTTCAAGCTTTTTGAACTCAGCGCCCCCCACTTTACTAGGCATGCACATGTCTTCCTATTTCACCAAGCTTGGCCTTCTCTCAGTCTTCACACATCCCCACACAAACTTCCTAATATGTTTTTCCAGTCTAGCATATATACCAGATGGTATTCGTGTTGTCTGCATAGCATATGTGGGTACAGCAGCTAGTACTGATTTTGCTAATGTTATACGGCCGACTAACGAAAGGGACTTGGCCGCCCATCCAGACAACCTGTTTTGAACCTTCTCCATAATATACCCATAGGTCCCCATTCGCACACGTTGATGCAACAAGGGCACACCAAGATACATGCCAAGATCATTCGTCTTTCCAAAACCCAACTCCTCACTTACCCACGCTTGAACACCCGGGGGGACATTTCGAGAGAAAAATACAGCAGTCTTGGAATTACTAACCTTGTAACCTGAGCTTGCACAGAAGTCATCTAGGGTAGAATTAATGAGATGAACATGGGATGCACCCTAGAGCTAAAAAGGACAATCATTTGCAAAAAAGAGATGGGACAGTGGTGGCCCACCACGTCCCAATCTAATAGGTTGCCATCGATTATCAGCCACACTTTTTGCTATCATCTGAGACAATCTTTCCATACAGAGGGCAAACAGATAAGGGGATAGAGGGTCCCCTTGTCGTATACCACGTGACGGGTTAAATTTATCTGATCTCTTCCCATTCCACACCACTTTCATGCTACAAGTTGAAACGCACACCATAACCACTCGAACAAATTGGTTAGCGAGACCAGCATCATATAAAGTTTCTTCAATAAAATCCCATCGCAAGCGATCATAAGCCTTCTCAAGGTCTACTTTAATCGCCATCCACCCTTTCCCACTTCTTTTAGTTCTCATAGTATGGATCACTTCTTGTGCAATGATGATATTATCAGTTATCTGCCTCCCAGCCACAAAGCTTGCCTGATTTGGTAGAACTAATCCCGGGAGCCATTTTTTTAAATGATTGGCTAAAACTTTAGTTATCACCTTGTAGGGGGCCATACACAAACTAATAGGTCTAAATTCCTTCAATCTTTCAGGGGACAGGATTTTTGGAATTAAGGTAATAAGCATCTCGTTCAAATTCCAATCTAGGGTGTGATCATGGAGAAGCGTAGCAACCATACGATACAAAGATGGGCCCACTGTCTTCCAATGTTGCTGGAAAAAGGTAGCATGGAACCCATCAATCCCAGGGGCTTTCAAAGGCTTCATCTGGAAGAGAGCGGTGTGGACCTCACCCTGTGAGACTACCTCAGTAAAGTTACGTGTCATAGATGTATCAACAGTTGGAAAAAGACCCCTACCCGGGTATGGGGGTACTGAATTCCCTTCCATGGTGTACAGGTGCTCATAAAACTCAAAAGCCCAGGATTGGAGAGTCATATCATCGGTGCACCACCCCCCATCGTCACCTTTTAGAGCACTCATTGGTCTTCGTTGACTTCGTCGAATAGCCTGAGCGTGGAAATAGGCAGTATTCCTATCACCCAACGTGAGCCAGTCACACCGAGCCCGTTGTACCCATGTTAAGTCCTCTTGCTCACAAATAAGCTCAAACTCGTTACGTAACTCATTATCAAGGCGATCAAGATGTGTGGATGGTTTCGTTTCCTGCGCTTATTGAACTCCACCCAATCTTGCTAAAATTCTTTGCTTCCGTTGATTAATATTACCAAAAACTTCACGATTCCATACCTTGACTGACGTCGTAAGCTTCGCAATATTTGAGTGAACAAAATCCCAATTAGTCCACGCATCAGCCACTATCTGGTTGAAAGAGTCACATGTCTCCCACGCTGCCAGATAACGAAAAGGTGCATGCCGTTGTGGGCGATCGCCATCCTCATTAACCCAGATACAAAGAGGCCTGTGATCTGAGCTAAGCTTTGGTAAGTGCTTTACTACTGTCGCACAGTGAGTTGATAGCCACAGGTCATTTCCAAGAGCCCGGTCTAGGCGTTGAAGAAGAGTGCCATGTCGCCATGTGTATTTAGGCCCGCAAAACCCAAGGTCTGTTAATCCATTTTGAAAAATAAACCTGTTAAAAAACTCACAGCCACGCGCTCACATCTCAGCGCCACCTACCCTGTCCCCTGCATGGAGGATTGCGTTGAAATCCCCCGCCATTAACCACGGTTCAGAGATAGATGCTGCAACATCCTGTAAAGCACCCCACAACCCTCTACGCAAGGTATTGTTTGGACTCCCATAGATAGCTGTGAATACAAAGGGGTTATGAAAACACGGAGCCCATATTCTTGTATGGAGAAACTGAGAGTGGCATTGAACAACTGAGACTCGAAGTACATCCTTCCACATCAACCATATCCCCCCAGAAAAACCCCTTGTCTCCAATTTATAGGAGCAGTCAAATCCAGTCCTTGCTATAAACCTATCAGCCTTCACACCCGAAATGCGGGGTTCCACAAGAGCCACCATCAGAGGTCTATGTTCCGTAATAAACTGCCTCAGAGTCCTAAAGAATCCTTTTCTTGCTGCCCCTTGGCAGTTCCAAATTAAAATCTGCATAATCATAATTAAATGTGGTTGGAATTCATATAACCAAAGAAGCTCCCGGCGAAGCTCCTGTATCCTCTAGATGCATCGGCACAGAACCCTGTACACCTTCGGAATCACCCACCCTTGTATGTGGAGTCTCAAGTTCATCCAAGATTAATGCCTGCGCGTCCTTGGACATAAGCGTGCCAGCTTGCTTCTTGCGGGCTTTCAGCTTATGCGCAATGGGCGAGTGTAACTTTACTCCATGTTGCACCTGCGTCTTCGCTCGAGAAGGCTTCCTTAGATTCTCTTTACCCGATCCCTGTTCCCCTCGCACACCGTCGAGCACAAGCTTCCCCATATTATTATCAGAGCTTTGAGGATTCACCTCTTCCAAAGCATTCCGTTGGCGGTGCAGTTCCACCACCGTATGCTTCCGTTGATCTAAAGTTGACTCCATCTTCACGACTGCAAGAATCTCACCGTTAGTACACAGCTCACTACAACCTGCTTCTGTAGCTGCATTAGGGCTCGCCTTTACACCTGTCCCACTCAACCCACCACCACCTGCGTCACTGCTTGTCCCTTCACAATCAAGAGCACGTGCCAGGGCCGGCTTCGTTGTGATTGGCTAGGAGGAAGATGGGTCCTTTCCTATGGGCGATTTAGCGGTCCGCCCCTGAGCACTCAATTTTCCTGTATGTTCCTGAGCCACATTGGGCTTGCCATTGGAGGCCCGGTTACTGATAACCCACACCTACTTATTCTTCGGACCCACCACTTGATCCCGCCTAGTACTAGGCAATCCGCTCACTCCTTCATTAGCGTTGACAGTTACAGTATCCACCCCAGTCGAACGTGTAGCATTCGTATCCAAACCATTGCAATCAAACAGGACATTATAGCGTGATCCGTTATTAGTCTGGATCCCCCCAATCTTCGCCCCCTTTTCCGAAGATGCCTTATTTCCTTTTTTAGGATATCTAACTTGCATCCAAGACCCATACTGTGATGATCCCGATCCCGGCGTATCATTGTCAACTGAACTTGGAGCTTGTCCCGGTGTCGCTGGCGTTCGAGGTGATACTTCGACACTTGGCAGCACCCCACCTCCACACCCCTCCTTCGTATGCCCATACTTTCCACATTCGAAACAAATAAGCGGCAAGCACTCGTATTCGATTCCATAAGTTCTTCTAGCTACTTTTATCCACGGTATCAATGGATTCTGTAGAGCAACTAGCACCGCAATGCGAGCATACCTTCCCCTCCCCCTCGTCTCCGTGGTGTAATCTAGTTTCACAAGATCCCCTAATAATTTACCAATTGCACGTAGGGTACTCTTGTGGTAGTATCGGAACGATAGGCCTGGAATTCTGACCCAAACAACCACATTAGACACCTTCGTGGAGCGGGGATCGAATTCAATGGACCACGGCTGCACCGTAAGGTAGGCACCAAAAATCATCCACGGGCCACCTATGAGAACTCTCGAGTAATCCTCCTCTAGGTCAAAAGAAGACAAGTAGAAGCCACCTTCCATATCCACTAACTGAAAGGCGCCTTTCAATCGCCAAAGTGCATGGGTGCGTGCCAGTAAGTCTCTATAGGTAACTGAACATCCCAATAACTTGACAATCAATGTCGTCTCCATTCCTTTCACCAGCACATCCCTAACTTCCTTCGAGAATTCAATTGTCGGCATATCACCTTCCTTATTAATAAGATAGTCCTTCTCCATAACCACCACCTCAGCCAGAGATTGCTTCACCTTGCCAATCTGATCCAGGTTCAGCAATTTCTCTCGATACAAGACTATCCCAGTAGCCCCACCATCCTCCATTAGCACATCCTTTCCTGCCAAATCACCATTCCCACCTCCCACCTCCTACCTCCCCTTCCGTGCGAATTCGGACTTTCTTTGTCGACCGAAGGCTCTCCTCTGAGAGAGACGGAGCTTCACCTTTTTCCGCACCACTTCTTCCACAGTTAAACAACATATGCCCAGGGAATCTTCCTGTGCACTCACCTCCACCACTCCCTCTCATACACCCCCTTTACTTATTTAATGAATATCATTACACCTTTAGTCATTTCAATTATTTATTTAGTTAAATACCATTATACTTTTATTTGTATTATACATGTATATTCTTATGCATACACACACACACACACAAAGAACTTGGTGGCGCAATGGTCATCATGCCTTCTAGTTGGATTCAAATTCCACCCTCACCACTTACTTCTTTAAACTAATGTTTTGAAAATTGGATTGGAATGGACCATCCAACTGACCTAAAACACAAGATCAGCAGAGGAGGAAAAAGAAAGAAGAAGAAGATGCAGTAGAGTTGCTATAACGATTTCTAGCATGAGTATAGTCGCAAGATATGATTTTCGACAACTTGCACCCATGGGAGCGCGACAACATCTAAAACGAAGAAGAAAGAGAAAAACAATGGGAGGCAGTAGAGAGTAATGTTGTCAAAATCGAGTTTCTCCATAGACACGAAAAGGGGGTGATAGAAATGCAAATCATAAAAATAATACGAAACGTAAAATTTCTACTTTCTACTACTTAAGGTCAGAGCTCACAATTATATATATATATATATGCATGGAAAAAATTTATAAATCACTACTCAAAATTCAATGAACAACTTCATATTTAAAAAATATAAGTTATATAACTATATAAAACATTTTTTAAAAAAACTTACGTTTATAACTATGGGAATATGTTAAAAATTATATATAACTATCCAGTAAAGTCCAAGATGCATGATGGAAAGAGGGTTTTTAACTTTTCATCCTTTTTTTTTTGTTAAAGTAAAAGTTTTTACATTTTTTAAGTGTTTGAGTGAAGTTTCTACCAGTTTCTGCTAGCACGTATGACCCTAGTAAAAACATAAAAACTTAAATTTTTACGTTTGTACACTAGATTTTGACAACAATGGTAGAGAGAAGAAAGGGATGCCTCGAAAATGCCTTGGAAGTTGAAAAGCTGTTGCGTTGAGAGATTTGAGGGATCTCATAACTGATAAGTAATATAATATATTTTATTATTACTATCTTTTGAATTTTCTTAAACCAAAATGTTTTTGAAAGATCCAAATTCATGATATGTCAAAAAAATATCTCCTTTTCTATTGGAGCAAAAAAAAAAACCTTCATTTCTTTATAATGTTAGTTTTAATAGAAGGAAATTAAATTAATTATGAGATTAATTTTTGTCAAGAGGGACTAAATTATATCTATTGCTACAATTAATTCTTAAAAGATTAATTATAATATAAACGCAATAGAGGAGAATAATTAATCATAATATTGTGATTTTATGAAAGATAATAATTATTATAAAAATTTAAGATTTTAATTATTAATCATTTTATTATATTTATATTTTATGCTTGCTAACAATTAATATATTGTGTTTATTTTATGGTCTTTTTTTTAAAAAAATTTATTCACCACTTTAGTTCTTATGAGTATCAATTATTCTATTTTCTCTCTCTCTCTCTCTCTCTTTTTTCTTACGGGGAGAGTGAGTGAGTTAATAGACATAAATCATTTCTAGAAAAAATTTCTCTTACACGTAAGATTATAGGGAGCATATATAATACTTTTTTAATTTAATAATTATATCTACGGTTCAACGATCCAATTATTTAAATCATGACCTGTTGACTATTCCCCTCGGTCCTAACTAATTACACACCCAAGGAGTAATATGTGAGTTTTCTTTAAAACTCACTTTTAAGTAAGAAAATATGTAATAAAATGGACCTAAACTAGAATACAAAATATTACTACCTAAATGAAATTAACTAATTAAATGCACTAATACAATTGATTTTAAGTGTCTATTTGGAACTTCTCAAAACCTAGGTTTTGTCAAAGATCTGCCAAACACCCTGAATTTTGCCTAAAATCATTTTCCACTCAAAACCTAGTTTTGGCGGTCAAAACCTAGGTTTTCCAAAATCCAACTTTTTTTTTTTCACTTTTCACTTTTTCATACTCTCTCTGCAAAATTGTGGGCCTCTCCATAATTGGAGAAACCCCAAATACCCTCTGTTATACCTCCTCTCTCCCTAGATCCCCTTCTCGTTCTTTGTTCTCATCTTGGCTTTTAGCCTTCACTGTGTCCTTCTTCGCCGACCTCGCTCCCAGACTTGTCACAGTCTTGGCTTTATTCTAGCCGCTTTTCCTCTCCACCGCTCTCTTCCTCGCTCTCGTCCTTGTCTTCGGTCGAACTTCCTCCTTCACTGCCGGCAACAACAGCAGCAACAATAACAACAACACCGCTGGTGAGGTCTTCCTTGGTCTGCTGCAGTTTGGAGATTAAATTTAGTGTCTTTAACTCGTAAAAATAGGAAATCAATGTAGCTTTGTAATCTCTTGAACTGTATAATTATATTTTTAATTTATTTTCCTTTTTCTAATTCTCTTTGACTGATCAATGATGTCTCGCTGTGCTTGATTTGATGTATTGGATCGGAATATGAATAATCCTAATTGTTTTTCTAAATGGGCCAGTTTATTTAAATAAGTTTGTTTCACTAGAGAAATAAATTTTTTTATATATGTTAAAAATATTTTGTACTATATAATTTATTAATACATATATATTTGATCTAATTTTTATCATGTTACATAATTTACTTAGAGGTTTGAACTTCTCATGTTGCATGAAAAGAAGAAGATTCCTACACACACATGAAATAGCGGGACCCACATATATATATAATGCTAATTATATAAATATAAATATAAATATATATATATATATATATATATATATATATATATATATATATGAGTTTAACGTTTGTCATGTGATTTGACATAAAGTTTTGTCAAATTACTCTAAAACTACGTCGTTTTGGGAGTCAAGGAAATTAATGAAGGGTGTTTTAGTAAAGTTTGTATAATAAATACAAAAGCAAAAATACTAAAATACCCTTCATTAATTTCTCTAACTCCCAAAACGACGTAGTTTTGGGGTTAGAAGAATTAATGAACTCCCAAAACGACGTAGTTTTGGAGTGACTTGACAAAATCTTATGTCAAGTCACATGACAAACGTTAAACCCTATATATATATGTGTGTGTGAGTCCCACCATTTTATGTTTGTATGTGACATGAGAAAACACTTCTCCTACAACATGAGAAGTGTTTTTCCCATTTACTAATGGTAGAAATTTATTTTTTCTAACAATTTTATGTAATTTTTGGTATTTTTTATAAAATATAATGTTTATAATTTACTTAGAGGTTTAAACTTCTCATGTTGCATGAAAAGAAAAAGATTCCTACACACACATGAAATAGTGGGACCCACATATATATACATATATATATATATATATATATATATATATGGGTTTAACGTTTGTCATGTAACTTGAGTAAATTTTTTGTCAAGTGACTCTAAAACTATGTCATTTTGGGAGTCAAGGAAATTAATGAAGGGTGTTTTAGTAAAATTTGTATAATAAATACAAAAACAAAAATACTAAAATACCCTTCATTAATTTCCCTAACTCCCAAAACGACGTAGTTTTGGGGTTAGAAGAATTAATGAACTCCCAAAACGACGTAGTTTTGGAGTGACTTGACAAAATCTTATGTCAAGTCACATGACAAACGTTAAACCCTATATATGTGTGTGTGTGTGTGTGTGAGTCCCACCATTTTATGTTTGTGTGTGACATGAGAAAACACTTCTCCTACAACATGAGAAGTGTTTTTCCCATTTACTAATGGTAGAAATTTATTTTTTTCTAACAATTTTATGTAATTTTTGGTATTTTTTTATAAAATATAATGTTTATAATATTTAAAATACAACTTTATCCATTAAATGCAATTATACAAAAGTTAATATCCTTTTTGGTAAATTTGACCCTCCAAAAACTATTCTGATAAAAACATTCAAATACTATCTTTTTTTTTTCAAAATCATTTTTACCTCGTAAATGGTGAAAATTATTCTCCAAAAATAACTTCCAAAATCCAAACGAACCCTAAAGCTTGTATAAGAATGAAACTAGTCTACTCTATGTAAATTTGAAACATTATTTCAAATTATTCATTTTAATCAGCCATGGAAATGAGATTTGAGAAGAATAAAATGGATCATTAGAGCATCCTCCGTTTTTTTTTTGATAAAAAAATTTTAGGAAAGGGGTTGGGCTCACCCACAGTTCAAGGGTAGGGCGCTTGGAGCCCAGTCCACAGAAGATACTGGTTAGAGAGTACACATGTCTCCACCTCTACCAGTGTTACCACTGCTTCTTAAACCCCTAGGATGCCTCCCTCAGTGCCTTGACCAACGCAGGGATCAAACCCCCTCCCTTGAGGTGAGGAAGACCGACCCCCATGCCAGTTGAATCTAAGGACGAGCGGTAGAGTATCCTCCGTTGAACTTCTAAAGCCATGTCACTTCCAACTTTTAATTTAGGGAAAATTACGCACAAGTCCCAAGGATGACAAAAAAATATAATTAGGCCCCTTAAAATGACCAAATACACAGAAGTCTCTAGAAACTTCTGTGTAATTATTTGTGAATGCAAAATTACCATTTTATTATTTCTGCCTTCCAGAGGCTATTTACAACAACAAATACTATATTAACAAAAAAAAAAGAGCATATTTTAACAACAACTTTTGAAAACCCGGATTTTTTTATCTATCACGTCCAAAGGCTATTTACAACAACAAATGCTATATTAACAACAGAAAAAACATATATTAACAACAACTTTTGAAAACCTGAAATCTGTTGTTTCTGACTTCTAAAGACTATTTACAACAACAAATGCTATATTAACAAAAAAAAAACATATTTTAACAATAAACATCATAATGATTTGGACTAGCTATATATGTGTGGGTCCTCCCAGGGGCGGATCTAGAAATTTATGGAAGGGGGGCACAATTAGTGGGGTGGGGGGCTTCGGGGGTAGCGCCCCCAAATTTTTTTTTTTTAAGGAAAGTTTTAAATACATTAAAAAACAACTTTTGAAAACTTGGAATTTGTTATTTCTAACTTCCAGAGGCTATTTACAACAACAAATGCTATATTAATAACAGAAAAAACATATTTTAACAACAACTTTTGAAAATCTGGAATTTGTTATTTCTGACTTCCAGATGCTATTTACAACAATAAATACTATATTAACAACAGAAAAAGCATATTTTAACAACAACCTTTGAAAACTTGGAATTTGTAATTTCTGACTTCCAAAGGCTATTTATAACAATAAATGTTATACTTATTATAGAAAAAGCATATATTTATAACAACCTTTGAAAACTTTTGCAGATTCCCCAATATGTACAAAGTCAAACATGTTTTTGATTTTTCGTATTTTGGAGACACATACAGCTATAGATCTCATAAAAATAGAACAAGTGCAAGCCATAATCGGACCCTTTACATCAATGGAAGCTAACTTCGTAATCAGCCTCAGAGACAAAGCTCATGTGCTGCCCATCGTAACATTTTTGGCAACAAGTCCTTCTCTTGCTTCCCTTTGGAGTCCATATTTCTTTCGAGTTGCACAAAACGATGCAGCTCAAGTGAACGCCATTGGAGCAATCATCCAAGCTTTAGGGTGGAAAAACATGGTGGCCATTTACATAGGCAAGGATTACGGGAAAGAGGAGTAGAAGAAGGAGAGAGGAAAGAGAGAAGAAAAAGGGAGAGAGGAGAGAGATAGGAGAGAGAAGTAGAAGAAGGAGAGAGGAAAGAGAGAAGAAAAAGGGAGAGAGGAGAGAGACAAGAGAGATGAAAGGTCAAAATGGTAATTTTACATTCACAAATAATTACAATCAGGTCCCTTGGGATTTCTATGTAATTTCATGATTTTAAGGGACTTTCTCGTGATTAATTCCCTTCCTTAAGACTTGAGCGTAATTTTCCCTTTAATTTATGCCCGATTCGACCGCGGACATAGAACCACCTCCTGCCGTTCCCCGGGATCAAAATCAAGTTCGCAGTTCCTTCTTTGTTCGGTAACTCGGGAAGATCGAAGATGGCGAGTGAAAGTGAGCCCGCGAAGCTCCTCTTACCGTACCTTCAACGTGCCGATGAGTTGCAAAAGCACGAACCTCTTGTCGCATATTACTGTAAGTCGCCTCTTTTTTCCCGTTTTGGATCCGTTTTCCGATAAATTGCGAATTTTCTTCTATTATCTTCTTTTGAAATTTCTTGTTTAGGAATTTCTGGTTTTCCCCTTGGTGATCCAACTGAGCTTGGATTAGGGCGTGAACTAAAATTCTGATTATCTTATCTTTCTTTTTTGGGTTTTTCAATTTGCTAAATTAAGGTCGGTTGTATGCCATGGAACGTGGATTGAAGATTCCTCAGAGTGAACGCACCAAGACCACAAATGCTCTACTTGTTTCGCTCATGAACCAGCTAGAAAAGGTGCAATTATAGTGCTGTTAGTTGTCATCATGGTGTGAAACTTATATTGTGTTCCTGGGTTTGTAAGACGAAAGCGCATGTTGTTTGACATTTTTGCTGCTACCCTGTACAGTTATATATGTAGGATTGAAGTATGACACTTTTTACTAGTTTCACCAATTTTGCTTTTCAGGATTGAAGTATGATAGTTTTTACTAGTTTCACCAATTTTACTTTTCATAGTTCTATTATTCAGTTCTGTTATGAATAATTGTCATGTTCCCAGTAGTCTTTGATTATTCTTACTCGTTATCTTCAATTCTTGTCATTTCTATTGAGTGTTTGAAGCGATATTTTGGATCCTAAAACTTGCTTATGATTCCATATGTTTCAATGACAGTCTACAGTTATTCTTTTCGTCCCGTTTGGATGGATCCTACTATTGATGAGCCTTTTTACTAATCTTTTTAATGTGCTTTTATGTAATAACCTTTTATAACTTAATTTCATAGATTTTTAAAATTTTTATCTTAATTTAATAAATTGATTTGGTTTCTTGCTGTTAAATTCAGTACTTATAGATGATTCAAATGATTATCCTTTTTATTCCATTCAGGATAAAAAGTCAATCAAGTTGGAGCCTGATGATAGTTTACATCTAGAGGGATTTGCCTTAAATGTCTTTGCAAAGGCTGACAAGCAAGATCGTGCTGGCCGTTCAGACTTGTATGCTAACCATTTATATAAGCTGTTATTATCTTTTTGGCTTCTCTGTTCAACTGCATTGTTCTTTTATGAATATATAAGCTGCATTTTGAGTAGCGAACATGGAGGAACCATGACTTTTGACTAGATACTGTCTGTGTGTTATTCAGTTTTTGTTTTTGTTTTTTTGTTTTTTTTCTGAGAGTTTGGATTATGATATGGTTTGGGAACCTGGGGAACCTATTGTTGTTTATTGTTAGAAATCAGAATCCCTCAAATACCTCCCATATTTATTGTCTGATTGATATCCCTTGATTCCAAACCTATTTTTATTGTTAGAAATCATAATCCCTCTTACCTCTCTTATTTATTGTCTGATTGATATCTCTTGATTCCCTCTTATTAATTATATCACATTGAGTGTTATCTACTTATCTCTCTTTAATTCTAATCCTTTTGATTTCTTATTCTTAGAGCCTATATATTGTGCTCATTTCTGTCTGAATAATACACAACAATATTGAGTGATTCTAAATCCTCATGGTATAAGAGCTTCTGGGTTTGGTCCAAACCAAGAAAAGGAGAGGAAAACAGTAGAGAGAGGGGCAGAGAGAAATTAGAGTGTGTGTGTGTGTGTGAGAGAGAGAGAGAGGGCTAACACTCTATGGCTTCTGAAGGAAGACGAGTTTCTCAACAGCTCCACCACAATTGTGATCGGAATTCCTGCAGCTGCAGGGATATTCAAAGTGTCTTATACTATTCACTTTATTATAAACATAATTTCATCTTATTTTGCTTTCGTGTAATAAATATTTAAGATACTTGGAATCTTTGAACATTGTTTTGGAGAGCCAAAATTTTCACCCTCCACGACCTTATTCATAGCCTTTCTATAGTACAGGGGAGAAACTTTGACAAATGCCAGAGAATATATTTGTTTTCTATGCATCCTAGTTTCATTCATGTGCTTTAGAATAAATAAACACTAAGGATAGAGATTGTGATGCAATCATTGAAGATAAGGAACAAATTGATAAAATACTAACAACTTGATGTGATAATCAAACATCACAAAATAAGACTATACTGACATCGTAATAAAACCTATACCAATGATATCTCAAGCTACTCCTAAAATCTCAGAACTAACAATGATACATCTCTAGCATTGTAGAAGTTCATACTTAAAAGTAAGGCCAACCTTCTTCATTAACTGGTGAATCCATACAATTTCATGTATTGATTGAGCCATGGCCCTATACTCGGCTTTTGCATTGGATCATGAAACCACATCCTGCTTCTTTCTCCTCCAGGATACTAAATTTCCACCCACAAGCATGTAGTATCCTATGGCGGATCTTTTGGTAGCCTTCGACCTCGCATGATCCGCATCACAAAAACACTCAATCTTGGTGTAGCCATGATTCCTATAGAGTATGCCACGATCAGATGAATCCTTCAAGTAATGTAAGACATGCTACAAAGCTTTCTACTGAGCAATGGTTGGTGCTGTCTTGAATTGGTTAAGCACACTAATTGGAGAGGTCACATTGGGGTGAGTCACTGTGAGATAATTCAATTTCCCAATCAATCTACGATATCTCTCAGGATGGGCCAAGACTTGGTGGAGAGAAGTGAGAATAGTGATAGAGTCTAAGGAAGCTATGAAAGAACATGATGGAGGAGAAGGGTGGTTATAGGAAACAAAAGAAAATAGGGTAGGTTCAAGTACGCTTACCTTTGCGGAGGGCAATAGGCAAGTCATTAGAGGTTGTAGGAGTATCAGGCACTGTTTCTAGGTTAGAGGCAAGAGTGGGGAAACTAATTCCGGATCAGATGCCGCGTGGGTCATGAACATGATTGACTCCATTACTTGCCGTGGGATGTTTTAGATAAACATGATAGATAGGTAGTTTAGCAGGTGAGGGTCCCAAATATCCAAATAAACTAAATCAAAAGGGGACGCAACTTGTTTATTGATGCGAGGTGCCAGATGAGCACGGTAATATTTGGAAAATTGACACGAGTCACACTCTAAAGAAGACACATGATGAAACTGAGGATACAACCTCTTAAAAAAGGATAAAGACACATGACCCAGCCGACAATGAATGTCAAAAGGAAAAGAACCACCAGAGCAAGCAACATAATGCGGCATTTGATCATCAAGGAAGTAATGGCTGTCAGATTCATATCCTCTACCAAAAATGTGCTTCATCGTGAGATCCTGAATCAAACAATGGTCAAGGAAAAATGACATGAAACAATTTAATTGGCGAGTAAGCTTGCCAGGAGGCAACTAGGTTAAAAGCAAGGTCAAGAACATTAAGGACAGATGATAAGGAAACAGATAGAGTAGGTGTAACAGTGTCAGATCCAAGAAAACATGATTAAGAACCATTGGCAATTGTTATGAAAGAGGGGTTAGCATAAGGTGCATATGTAGAGAACAAATAATGGTTACTTCTCATATGATCGGGGGCACTAGAATTCATGATCCACTTTGAGGAATCTGTAGCAAGGCACGAATCACAATTACCTATAGCAAGCACAATTGGTGCTGATGAAGCATTATCAGAGTTATCAGAGGATTGAGTCATATGAGCAGAACCACTACGTTGCTGCTTATGTTACAACTTACGACAATAGCGTTTGGTATGACAAGGTTCCTTACAATAAAAGTAGACAATCCCACGAACACCCAGAATTCAGAGGACTGTGTTGGTTCCCTTTGCAAAAATATGATTCGGTGTACCATGTCCCTGTTGTGAGAAGCCTTGGTTCCTGTCAAAGCACTAGCATTAGGATTAGAAGCTGGGTGAGTCAGACTAATCTGCACGCAAAACGCGAGATTACCATCCTCAAGCAAAGGAAGATTAGGGCTAGACAATATGTAGGATCAAATAGTCTCATAAGCTGGGTTGAGCGTAGTAAGGAAACTGATAATCACTTATTTTTCCACATTATCCACCTGTGCTTGAGGATCAGTCATCGGTGGCACTAACCGCTACATTTCCTCATACATTTGCTTAAACTCCATGAAAATATTCTTCAAGGGGCGGCCCTTCTACTCAGCCTGATAGAAACCTTTACAGGCTCCATGAAAGCGAGTAATGTTCCCTTTCCTAGAATACAAGAACTCTAGGTAGTCCATAATTTCTTTAATAGTATTGCAATGACTAACAAAGGAAAGAATGTTGCTCTCGATGGAATTTTGAATTTGCAAGAATAATTGGGTATCTGCTTAGGCCCACGCTAGCTTAGGATTATTTATGGGAGGAGCCTCAGTTAAATGACCCTCCTCCTCAATACTTAGTAAGTACATTCAGATAGTTTTGCTCTCTTGTTCGAATAATTTGTCCAGTTCAACTTGTGATCAGTAATTTTGTTGGAAACATGAATCATCTTAGTAGTGACACTCATTTTAGAGTCAGCCATATGAAGCAACCATAATATACATAAAAAAAAAAAATCTTAGATTGGTAGAAACAACAACTAGAAAGCAGCAAATGTTACTCAGGAAACCAAATAGGATAAAATCCACAATCGCCAAAGAGACATGAAGCGTCAAATATTTCTCCAATAAATTAAACCAACTAGGTAGCAAATCGGAAATAAGAGCCAACACTGTCCTAACAAAGAAACAAGAGACCCACACTTGGAAACACTCTATCACTGGAAAAGTACGATGATATAAAGAGCCCAATTTCAAAATGTGATCGGACAAGCATGAAACCACCGGGGATAGGCTGGATTCCTCCTATCGATGCATGGAGAAGTCACTAGTGAAAACACCACCCACATGTGCCTTCACGTGTCATCAGAAGTTGCTGCTGGTGAAGCAGGTGGATAACATGTGCCGTCACAGAGACGTCGGACGGATACCAAATTTTCGGCAAACGCCAATCGGAGGATGCAGATTCTGGTGGAGTGGCGCGTGTATCGAGAAACGGACTGAGGCAAAACTTGAACTCTCTCTTCTCTCTCACTGTTTCAGACGACCTTTAACCAAAATAGAGAATGAATCTAAAAAAAATGCAACCAACATTGGTCTGATACCATGTAAAGCCACACAGAGAGGAAAAATATATTCTCAAATGTGTGTCTATTCATGTATACAATAGGGTATTTATACACAAAAGAGGAGCCTTATAATTAATGGCTCATTATAATGACCTAATCGTAATCATAATCTCTCTATAATCCCTGATTATGTGCTGATTATGTGCGATACTATTTTATTCTATTTACATTTCCTAATAAATATCTATTCACCAGCTTGAGGTAGAGTATTGGAAGTGGGCTTTTTCCTATTGGGCCCGTTTACTCAAACCTTTGTTTTATCTGTTAAGCAGCTTGTTATCACTATCGTTATTAGCATGGAATTCTGCATTATGTTCAGGGACCACAGTATAGTATCGTTGTTTTACTTTGTCAATTATTGAGAGGATTTTATGACTTTTAGTTGACCCTCCCTCTATATGTACCGATCAGTTTCAGTGGAATAAAATCCTTTAATAGCATTTAACAATTACCAATTACAACCAAGATTAACGGATGCAAGTAATTTTAGGCAAGTTTGTAAGTTGTAGAAATCTCTATATGGCTTGGGACTATCATTAAGGCCTTGGTCTGCTAGATATACTAGTAAAAGCCTGGGGCTACTTTCTTTGTGGCTGTATACTTAAAGACATCTACATCTATTCAGCTGCAGCATCGATGAGAATGCTCACTTTCCCTTTCCCTTGGACATGAAGCATCACGCTCGAAGACAACAGGAAATACTTTTGGCCGTTCAACTGACGGCAGGCAATTCATATAGGAGTAGGCTTGCTGATGGGTTGCAACATTAGGTTAAAATTGTGCAATAACATTAAACATCATGAGGTCTGTTCTGGCGAGACCTTAGCATCAAAACCTTGGCCAAAATGAATCATCTAGTGAATCAGATTAAGGCTCTGATTCCATGTTGAAATGCAAGGGAGAAATTGTGCGTAAAGCCAGTGAATTTATTTGTTCTCTTGCATCACTAATGTGTTAGGAACTAACAATATGGCACCCCAAAACACCAGTGAAATAGATATATTACTGATAGCAAGGTTACAAACTCTGTTAGGTGCACAATCGCCCCTGAACAAGTGCTAGTCACAGGTTTATGCAGAACCTGTTACTCCACTCCTCAAACTACTCTCCAAAAATATATTCCTCCCATCAAAATCACCCTAACGGCTAATATACTAACAGAAAGTGACTTTCACAGTACCCCATACGCCACCCTAAATAACAGCTATAGGCCCTACACTTACCCAAAATATGACAGAAACATAAAAGGTCAACTCTTCAACCTTAAAACACCTCCTGCCTATTTGTTTTGTCATCCTTGGCTGTCTGTGCCATCCTTTGTCTTCTAGTGTATGTTTGACCAGTGAATAGGGCTCTTTCATAATGTTATTGATGTGTGGAAAAATAAATAGATACAAAGTGGAGAGAGATTCCAGTGCAATTCGCTGAAGCTAAGGAACACAAATAAAATACTAACAACCTGATCTAATAACTTAGTATATCATAAAATAAAACTAGAACTGAATCAGAATAAAAAACAGAACAAATAATGTCTCAATCTTCTCCTAAAATCTTGGAATTAACAACTATATGCTTTTTCGTCTTGTTTGTATAGTTGTTCTTGTTTGTTTGTTTGTGTTTGACATCATTTTTGATAGACTTATTCTTTTCCTGTTACATTTGTTCAGCTACGTAGAATTTATGTAGTCTCTTGTTTTGGTTATGAAAGACCTGTTTATTAAAGTTTATTTTCATCAGTTACCAGCTATTAACATTTAAAATCTATAAATTTTGGCAGGAGCACAGCAAAAACATTTTATGCTGCAAGCATTTTTTTTGAGATTCTCAATCAGTTTGGACCACTCCAGCCTGATGTAAGTATCAGATTAATAGATTGAATAATCACTTTCTGCATTTTCATTATCACATACAGGCCAAAACTTACTTCAAAATGATTTGCAAAAGTGATAATGTAGTGTGGCTTGACATCACAGTTGGCCTTACACTTCAATTAATTTCTTTTACAGCTGGAACAGAAACAGAAATATGCAGCCTGGAAAGCAGCAGATATACGGAAGGCTCTGAAAGAAGGAAGAAAGCCCATTGCTGGTCCTCCTGCTGATGATGAGGATCTGTCAATACCATCAAGTATTCCTAGTGGCAAAAATGTATGTTTCTAAAGAAAGTGTTTATTTTCAATAAAATGTTGTTTGTAATCTTTCTGACATAGGTAGCTGCTGCATTATTTGTTCTTCTGTAATGATATGATGTTGTGTACCATCAGAATGTTTCTTGGCAAACCAATTCAAAAATAATAATAATAATTTTTTGCATGAGAGAAGTTAGGTAACTACCACGGGGACTGTTAATAAATTTCAGAAACATTAAACGTTGGATAAAAGAGAGATTAAAGCCCCTTCAAGGTATATCCATTTTATGTGCAGTATGGTGCCTGAGAGTTATGAAGAAACCTGCTAGGGATACATACACTGCACGCGCACACATTTTGTGCTATTAATGAATGGTTTGGCTTTTCATTAATTTTTGCACCTGTATTCTTTTATTTACCCCTCAGCCTCTTTTCATGTTGGTCTATTGTGGTGGGGGCCAGTTTTTATGACAACTTACTTTAATGATAAGAACATAGTTCTTTCTTTACATCTCATATGACTTTTTTAAGAAAAAATGCATGCAGAATTCAAGAATAGAAGGTATCATTCTCAATTCTAATATAGGGGGAAGTTGAGATTTTGATGTATGTCGTGAAATTTAGTATTGAATTAAGGTAAAGAAAAATCCTGCTGTTGAAAGCTTATCTTTGATCTAAATGGCACATTTCTTTCTCAGTGCAATTAGTTATGATTTTTTATTTATTATAGCTTGAAAAGGTAGATATGGAATCCTAATATGCTAGCTTGACTTTTAGATGTTATGATTTCTCTTTTTGGTTAGATATTTATTTTTAGTTGGGTTGATGAAGATGATACTCATCTGGGCTTAAATGCACTAGAAACTAGGTCATACAGACCAGAGGTAGTAATATTCTTTGCTGACATCTAATTTTTATAGGTCAGGAAAAAGCTACATATATATATATATATACACGCACAAATAAATAACGTTCAACTGTTTGCAGGACCTTGGGACTACTGAAAATACATTGGCGGGTCCTGGATCACAGTCTGATGCATTCCATAATTATGATGCTGCCAACTACACAGGATTGCCGAGCGTTCCTCCTGCACCTAAATTCCATGATACCATTAATGATCAGCATTCTTCAAACATTCCACCTTCTTTGCAGTTCCATGATAGAGAAAATAGTCAGCATTCGTCTAACATTTCTCCCTCCTCTTCTTACCATTCTGCAAGTTACCCTTCCCATGATTATCCTCCTCCTCCACCTCAAGATTACCATCCTCCTCCACCTTCCCAAGATTACCATCCTCCTCCACCTCAAGATTACCATCCTCCTCCACCTTCCCAAGATTACCATCCTCCACCACCTTCCCAAGATTACCACCCTCCACCTCCTTCCCAAGATTACCACCCTCCTCCTCCGGCTAGATCTGAAAGTTCTTATTCTCAGCTCTACAATCATCAGCAGTACTCACAAGATCACCCCCAGCATTTATCTCCTAATTATCCTTCTCATGATACTCCCGTTTCTTATTCTTATCCCCATTTTCAGTCATATCCCAGCTTTACAGAAAGCAGTTTACCATCAGTCCCTTCAAACCTTAACTACTACCAAGGTTCTGGTTCGTCATATTCTTCTGAGTCAGCTCCTCTAACTACAAACTATTGTTCAAGTGCTCTTCACAATTCCAGCAGCCCAAGCAGGACTGTCTCGGAACCTATTTCAAATTCTCAGACATGCCAGTATGACAGTAACTACCAGCCACCACCTGAAAAAGTTGCGGAGGCACACAAGGCTGCAAGATTTGCTGTAGGAGCTCTGGCCTTCGATGATGTCTCAGTGGCAGTAGACTTCCTTAAAAAATCACTGGAGTTGTTGACAAAACCATCGGCTGGTCAATAAGATTTTCATCTGAAACTGGTGGGGTTTCCATGGTTTCAACCTCTCATTCGGATGTCCTCTTTTGTAAATATTGATTGCTTTTGCATAAATATAAAGAAATATGTCTGCGACATGTCTTAATCATTTCTTGAGATTGTGAAATTTGTCTGTCAATCTCTGTGGGGTTGTAACATATGTTTACCTGAATTTTAACGTTTACTATCCATTTATGCCAGTCACAGAATTCTTTCCATTTGTCTTATTAGTTTGCGTCACTCAAATTCTTTAGTTTACATTTTATGTGATACTCCGTCAATTTAAGGAGCTTTCTCTTGGGCAAGAATTGAGATCAGGAAGGTTGTGACAGTGGAACATTCTTGGCGTTGGAAAGATAAATTTATCAGGCAAAGTAGAATTCCGATCCCCTTTGGCATGTCTGATTTTTTTTTTTTTTTGTTGGGTCGAATGCTGTAATTCAGTACTCATAATTCATGTTCCATCAACATGGCTCAAGTGGTAAGCGGTTTGTGTCGTTTAAGCAAGGTCTCGAGTTCGAGCCTTGTGAATGTAAAAAATCCTGCTGGGAGACTCTCCCACCATAGCTAGGTGCACGACGCAGGTTGGATCCGGATTAGTCGGGGTAAAGCTCCAGTGAACCGGGTGGGCAACCCAAAAAAAAAAAAAAAAGCAACATGGGATCAATGTTTCGGTTGTGACTCTTGCTACTTCTTCGATAATGTTCTTAGAGCTTAATAACAGTAGCGACATTATTATTTCACGTCTTGATGTTAAATAAATGGGAGTTGGCTTACTGCGGTAATGGTCCATTGCCATCCGCTGTGCTTGAAGCGGTGTCATTTTTTTGCCAAAAAGATGACTTATTCTCTCTCTCTAAAAATTAGGATACAGTCAGGTATTAAAAAGATGACTTAGAATACTGAATGATATAGAAAAAATTCTTCATAATCTTAGAAAATTGTTTTAGGATCTTAAAAAATATTTCAAGATACTGGTTTGTATTAAAAAGATACTTTAGGAAAAAATAATTTATGATATTAAAAAAAATCCTAAAGTATATTTTTAGTAGCAGTAAGTACCTGGAATATTTTTTCAAGATCCTAAAATAATTTTTTTAAGATCATGAATTATTTTTTCAGTATTAGTCAATATCTTGAAGTATTCTTTAGTACCAGTCAGGATCTTGAAATAGTTTTTTAAGATCCTAAAAGAATTTTTCAAAATCATGAAGAATTTTTTGTGTATCATTCAGTATCCTAAATTATTTTTTTGATACATGGTAGTACCTTGAATTTTTTTTCCTTTTTTAAAAGAGACCAGGTCATCTTTTTAGCAAAAAAGACACCACTTCAAGCGCAACGGATGGCAATGGATCATCACCGCAAAGGAGGTAAGCCAACTCCAAATAAATCAGTTGGAATTAGGGTTGGCTGGCTCATGTTAAACCGTGATTTAGGAACCTGGCCCATTTTTACTAGGTCTTAAAACATTGACCCCAAATTGGGCTCCAGCTTGAGTGGGATTGTGGGAACATGAAGGCCGGGTGTGAATCCCAGGTTGCCTGTGGCTTGAATTTTATTTATTTTGTAAATCCTCAAAAGGAAAGGGGATAAAATGGAGGGATTGGAGCTTTCCCACGTTTGGATTGTGGTATTTTTTTTGGTGAGGAAAAAAGGGGAAGGAAGAATAATATAGGACCCACATGTTCTTGACACTATTTCTTGTTTTTCGGCCAACCTTTACACTATTTCATTTCCTTACAAGATGTGAAAGAAAATGAGGCTTAGGAAGAAAAATGTGAGAGAAAACAAAGTTTGAGTCACATACATACTTACATGAATTCTCCATTTTTTTGGCCAACAAGAAATATTATATTCCCTATAGTCCTAATTAGAAGAGTAAATTTTGGAGTTGGTTTTGGTCCTAATTATAAGAGCAAGTTTTAACTTTTGTCAATTTTTTTCCTATAATACCCCTATTTATACTTTTTCAATAATAATTAAAGACAATAATAATTTAATAATACACCTATATATTTTATAAAATAAATAATGTTTGCAACTCATTAATGTCATATAAACTTAAATTATACTTTTTTATATAAAATAATTTTAAGCAATTTTTGTCATTTTTTTCCATATCACCTTTGTTAATACTTCTTCCACAATAATTAATTTAACAACACGCTTATATTTTTTTCCCCTTATACACAACACGCTTATATTCTATCAATTGAGATATTCTACTTTATTTTTTATTTTAATAAATAATAATTTAAATATTCCATTAAGAATATTTTTTTTAACTATCTGTCCAAAGTGATTAAATGCATATAATTAAACAATTTATTAGCATTAATGCAGTGATGCTAACTTTATAGCGAGGAAAATGACAATCAGAGATCAAATAACAAATATGTTATCTTTAATCTTAATGTCCTGAAATATAAAAATATAATAAATAAAGTGGTGATAATAATAAAAAGCTAAACTAAATATTATAATTGTCAGATAATGTTGACCGGCAAGAGGGTGTTGACTGAGCACCAGTTGCCACATGTTTCATCAGCAATAGATAAGCAAAACGACCACGCTCTTTGTCGCCGCTTTTAGCTATAAGCAATTAAACGACGTTGTGTTTTTTCTCCTGCAAAGACAAAATTTGGAAAGAGAAAAAAAAAAGATATGTCATTTTAGATTTTAGGTAAGGGTATTTTAGGAAAATACATATAATTAATTAATTTAACTTCCCTTCTTAATCTTTCTAAATTCGGGTAATTTACTCCTATAATTAGGACTGGAGAGAGTATTTTATTTAATAAAAACAAACAACAAATAAAGGTCCAAACTAAAGGCAGAGAACAAAAAGGTCAAAGCCCAAAACAACAAAACCTTAATCCCCAGTAACACTACAACTACAAACCTGGATACCCGGATATGTGCTGTCAAAATAGTGAACAAACAATGGTACCTATGCCGGAAACAAGGGATGGAGGCTGCAAGAACCACCTCATTGGTTCCAACCCTTTTAAAATCCTATTTGCTATAAAGAGAGCAGAGACACAATCCCTATGCAACCATCGCAGCATACAGAGAAGTGAATCCCATAAGCCAAAAGTCACTTTTTGGGATAGCATCTGGGCCTCCAAAGTGATTCCTATATGCCGAAAGTCACTTTCTGTGATATTTGTATCATCTTTTTTCAATTGGACTTATGGAAAAAAAAAGATGCCTTAAGCCACAAGCTAAAATTTCATGCTTTTAGTTTTTCCACCGTAGAGAGAGAAGAATTTTCTATTATGGAGAGAGTGAAGATTAAATACCTCATGAAGCAAAAGACACTGGGTCATAGCTTCTTTATTAAACTAACATTATGATTCTTATTATAAGTCCACTTGTAGATTAAAATTTTGGTCCTAATTATTTAAGTCTACTTAAAGGTTAATGATGATTGTTTTCCAATTTTATCCTTATTTATAAAAGTATCCAAAGAAAAATAAATAAATACTAAAATTTAAGGGAAATAGGAAAAGACTCCCCTATGAGGAATTTAATTGGTGTAAATAACCTAATAAGTTTGTATATACGAAGAATAATAGTACTCTGATTGAAGCCATTTTCACAAATTAAATGTTTAAAAGGGACTTTTCTCCAATTTTCCATAAAATATAAGTAATTCATTATTTTTTATAAACTAAGAATAATAGTACTCTGATTGAAGCTTCTTTAACAAATTAAATTTTTAAAAGAGACTTTTCTCCAATTTTCCCTAAAATATAAGTAATTCATTATTTTCAAAATTTTCCCCACAATAGATTAACTTTTTATTTTATTTTATTAAATTTATATCATTTTCATTCATTTTACATCTAAACTTACTGTCGCAATAATCATCCAAATAAATTTTAGTTTATTAAACCGACTTTTTCAATATCCAATCTAAATATAAATCACATTACACAATATAAATTTTACACTATCTTACGTTTGCAAAAGTCGAATTGGAAAAAAATCATTTCTACCACCGTTAATTTAAGCATTAGGCTCAAATGCTCAAGTCATGCATGTCTTTTAAGTGTATTCATATACACAACTTTTCCCAAACTTTTTTGTGTAGTTAGTTTTCGGTAATCATTCCATTGCTGTCAATATTTTGCTCCTTGAAGTATCTATTGATTTCAGTGACCTTACTATATCACATACACTATTGTACACTTGTCCAGAGCTGGGGTCCTTATTCAGTGTTTATCATAGTGATGAGTACTCAATGCTCATCGTCATGATGAGATCCAAACCGGACATTCAAATATATATAATACAAATAGTTCAAATTTAAAATTTTTAATATGTAATTTCATCAATGAAAACTCATTTTATTTTAAAATTTATCTTTATTTTAAATGATAAACTCATCAATGAGATCTAGACCAGACATTTGAAATAATAGTTATAAAATTATCTTTATTTTAAATTTTATTAAAATAAAGTTTGTTTAAGATATAAAAACTAAATTTAATTTAATTTGGACGGTCCAACATCAATTCAAGTGGTTTATATCAGTGATAAACACAACTTTGATGATCCCAAAAGCGTTTTGACATCTTATTCATATGTCTTTACTTTCTTCTCCACCGTAAGGGGAGAGAAATCTCTCTCCTCCCCTCCCGCCATGCAATGATACCAAATAAAGTTGAGACATTACATTCTCTTCCTATCACTTCCTGTCTTTCCTAATCCTTCCCACCGGACAAAAGCATAATAAGATATGATTTCTTATATCGTGCACTTTCATTGCAACTCTCTGCCCAAAAGATCTGTGTACTTGAATGATTTGATTACAATGCACTTAGAGTTGCTGAGAGAGGCTTTTTCCCCGTCTGGTGTATTAGACTATTCATTCACATGGCTAAGTAAATTGAGTTACAATCATCATTTGCTTTCTTAGTCAAATACTTTTCTGCTGTAGGATTTGGCTTATGGGTCCCGGATGTCGAGTATTTTCTTCTTTCCTTTCATGGAATAGTCATTTTTTTTTATTCAATACATAATAATATTAAGTAAAACGAGGTTTACTAATTACATATGGTTAGAACACCAACGAAAGAAAAATTGAAAAGCAATGCCAATGTCTTTACCTAGTTAAGAGAGTTGAGTAGGATATGAATGAAGAATTTTTAGACACAATAAATTGTGAGAGGTGGCTTGGAATCAACTTCAATCATGTTGGATGTATGGATCTTGAATAATGAGGCTCTTAAACATTTGAAAATTTGAAAGCAACACTTACTGCTGATTGATTTCTCCTTAAGAATTCCTTTAACCTTATGACAGATGATTCTATGACAATAATGCTTACTCAAACATTTGTATAAGAAATGGTGTTACTTTATCTGCGTACTTTAAACGTAATTGCAAAGACTATTGGTATCGTAAGCCCATGAACTGGTGTCAAATCGTTGTTTCTATTTGAAGCAGATGAAACCTGAGCTGAACTTTGAAAGATCACGTAACCCTATAAAAAGAACTGTCGTTTCATAGTGGTCAAATTGAAGTGGTTCAAAAAACTGCTACAAAATGTCACATTTTGTAGCTTCATATTTGCAACTGGACTAATTGTGCCAAGTAGCGTGCTGGTTAGGGCACGAATTTTGTAGCGGTCATAATAAACAAACCGCTACAAAATTTTGTGCCAAATTTGTAGCAGTTTCTTGAAAAGAAACCGCCACAAAAGTGGCACCAGCTTGGTGCCATTTGGTGCTAAGGTATTGGCAATTCATTTGTGGCGGTTTACAGGACGAAACCATTACATAATCCAAAGAGTCTAAATATTTGTAGTGGTTCAGCCTTAAAACTGCTACACAATGCAAAAAGTTTGCAATCTTGTTGCGATTTTTTTGATTTTTATTTTTTTTATAAAACCTCTACAATGTTGAAATCTATATAAACAGTCCGCAACTCAAATCATTTTGTGAATAATTTGCAACATGAAGCCAAACATTGGTTTCAAAGTAGCTTCATGCCCATGAAAACTTGCAACTGGGCTGTGCTTGGTATCATGTTACCGAGCACCACATTTGAAATTTTTCATGTGGTGATACTACTTTGAAACCTTTGTTTAGCCTCGTGTTGCAAATTTTTCATTCTAATAACAAAACTTTGTAGCAGTTATTGTAACAAAACCACTACAAATATTCTACTAACGAAACACATATCGGTTACGTAACAACCGTTACAGCGACCATTGTAGAATGCAATGAATCTTGTGCATTTGTAGCGGTTATTACCAATAACCGCTACAGAATGCAAATAGCTGGTAAACTTGTGGCAGTTTTCTACAAAAATCGCTACACATTTGAAGCCTATATATACCCTCCACCGAAATTTTATTCTATGAAGAATTAGCAGCAAGAAACCAGAAATTGGTTTAAAAAAACTCCCTTCTTGAAAAGTAGTAAATGAGTTGTGCTTGGTATCATGTTACCTAGCATCACTTTTGCATCTTATCAAGAGTGACAACTGCTTTCACACCAATGTGTGGTTTCTTGCTGCTATTCTTTTAACTCATAATAAATTTTGTAGTGGTTATAGATTAAACCGTTACAGATGCAAACAGTCTTCACATTAGTAGTGGTTTATGTGACCGCTACAAAGTGTCATTGGGAACGAGGAATATTGTAGAGGTTAGTGTAGTGGTTTTAAGTAAAACCGCTACAAAAGTTTGCTTGTTTAGAAGCAACAGTAACCCACACTCATTTCATTCTCACCATGTACATTTCTTTCTCACACGCTGTTTTAATAGCTTTTAATGAGTACTGGCTTCAAAGAGAGGTAAGAGAAAAGATGTGATACAAGTCAGAGTTCCTCGACAAGCGGGTAATAGTACTAGAGGGGCAGCATAGGGGTAGTGAAGTCCCCATGCCACCATGGCAGGGGACCCTGCCTCAGCAAATGTTCCCACAGGAGGTAGCCCTACAAGTATCGACCCCACAGGTAGACAAGGTGATTTTACCGTTACCTAATTAGAATGAGTAGGGGAACCCTCGATCATCATCTTCGTGGTTGACTGGATTTGATGTGCAAGTCGAAGGTAAAGTTAAATATTCTTTTAATAAATGTAATATTTAACTTCCATACGGTTTATTAAATGTGTAGTTAAATGTAATAAAAAATGTTGTGAATTGTGTAGATAAGTAGGGGAACATCACCACGAGAAAGTTGGACGTGGCCTATTTGAATGCAATTAATGGGCCACGTGTCATAGTATCATGGAACGAGCACATGGACTAGCCAATCGAGAACGACAGTCACCTTTGGCAGGAATTGGTTGCGGTTTCCCATCCACTTCAAGACTTGGAAGCATGTTTTGCCAGAGCCGAAAAGAAAAGTGTGGGAATAAGTTGTTACAATAATTAATTTCATTTAATTATAGTATAGATGTATATAGTTTATAATTTATGGCTTTATAATTAAATAATCAATAATTCAATTGTTATACAACAGAAGTTTGCAGTCCTTGTCAACAGGAAGAGGTACACAATGATGAAGATAGGGGACGACTAGAATAATTGGAGGAATTGTTTCTACCGTGTGGTGAATAAGGATGGGACAATTCCTTTGGACCAGCTAATCGCGATCCCCCAGACGACGTCCCTTTGAATGTCTGGGCCAATTTTGTGCAGTACAGGAGGAGTCTAGAGGGCCAGGTACATTTTTATTTAATTCTATAATTTTTAATAATTAAAAATTTTATTATTATTATTGAAACGTATTTTAATCTTTGGTCTCTTACGCAGGCTCTTGCTTAGAGGAACATCAGGATTCGAAAGCAGCAGAGGATCTAACACACGGTCAGATCCAAGACTTTTGCTGTCACCTACAGTGAGTTGGTATTTTACATGTAAATTATTTTTTAGCTTTAAATTATTTATTGTTTTATTTTAAACACAATGAAGTTGATATTTTTTAAAGTCTTTTAGGAGAGGAAGACTTAAAAGGAGAACCGTCAGACGGACTATGAGGAGTTATACACATATGCCCATAGACATCGAGATGGGACGCCTACCTCTCAGCAAGAAAAGGAAGCCGTTGTAAATGATATATTTAAAAAAGACATAATTTATAATTTATGTAATTAATTTACATTCATGCAATTTTTTCATTAATGTCTTATAAAATGCGTGCGCCAGGGGCGGATTATATAGGCCCAAGTAAAGTTGCATCAGTCCTAACCCTGAAGTTATAAGGGCTTGTGGATCCCACTACCCCTTGAAAGATGGTCTTGGCCAATTTCAACACTCTGGATGCGTTAGGGGTATGGGGACAGGCACTAGGCCTTGCATGGTCTACGACAAGAGCGCCACCTATGAAGTCAGAACCTCTTAAGCAAGAACCTCTAGCGTAAGAAGGCTGACAGAGTAGATGCTTTAGGCGATGGTTGAGGAGAATGCTTAGGCGATCTCTATAGATGTTACCAGGAATATTACTATGCAGCTTTAGGATCAGGTCGGAAGTTGGCACGCTCAGAATAGGTATAGCTGGGATTTCATCAGGAAGGCGTATTCTCGGATGTTTCCTGGTGAGGAGGTTCCATTGCCCTCGGCTCATCCTATTTTTATTGTTGATCCTCCCCCTCATGATGATGACGATGATAGTAATGTCACCTCTGGTCAGTGCATTGATCTTGCCCCTATTGAGAGAGAACCTGATGACTAGTCTCCAGATAGTCAGTTAAGTATTGTTTTTGTTTTAGGAGATAAACATCATGTTATTTAAAATGTTTGATATAGTTCATTTATGATATAAGCTGACATTTTACAATATATAGTTAATGGTTTTTCATACTTGTACTAATACATAATTATATAATGTTAATTATATTATATAAGACTTATTATTGAAAGTAGATAGTAAGTCATAACATATTTTTAACTTTATTATTTCTTCATTACCTTCAAATCTATAAAATTAAATTGAACATATTAAATAAATAATTTGAATGTTTTGTAGCAATTTAACTTCTATAACTGCTACAACAATGTAAACATTTGAAATTCAACATATTTGATTTTGCCACTTTTGTAGCGTTTTTAGGACTCAAACCGCTACAAAAATTGAAATTTCAATTTTTTACTTTCTTGCTTGGTAACGGTTACACATTTGTAGTAGTTACAAGAGTAAAACTGTTACAAATATAAAAATTTTGAAATTTGAATTGGTCTTCATTTTTCTAGCAGTTGATGTAGTAGTTTTTGTGAGCTACAAAGTGTGTACTAGTTACTGTAGCAATTTTTTTTTAACTGCTACAAAGTGTACAATGGTGCATTTAAACATCCCAACACATGTCATTAAGACAACTAAATATTCTCTCTTCACCTAGGTTTTATCCTAACTTTGTTCAATACATATGGATAAGTTATGGATCAAGTTGCCACGCAATTCTTCAACATAATTGGCTGGATTGAATACTTTTTTGGATTTCATATTCTCTCATGTTAGCTTAATGGGAAGATCATGTGTTTGTGTGTCGATGCAAGTTTAAGAAGTAGCATACACGAGAAATTGCTAAGGAACATTTGCTTTTGAAGCCTTTCCTGGAAGAATATACGTTCTAGGTAGTTTATGGTGAGATACATGGTATAAGATATGGGGATCATCTTCCTCGAAGTTCACAAGTAGGAGTTTAAGTAGATCAAGACGATCCTGTTAATGAACTATTCATTATGCGTTTGGTTTTCAAGACGACAACTTCACTGCAGAAGTTTAGGGTGCAGAACTTGTTTTCTTGAGGAATGATGTAGCTCATGAGTTTTTCAGCCTCATGGATGAGATGAATCATCAATTGTATCAAGGTTGTTGAAATTACTCTAAATTATCTTTCTTGATCAAATTGTATTATATCAAGTGCTTCGTGGGATCACTGATAAGGGAATGTCGATGTTACTGGAATTACTACAAGATGCATTCCCTGACACGAACATTCCCACAACCTTCTATGAGGTCAAGAAGATTATTAACAAATTAGGATTGAACTACGAAAAAATTGATGCATGTCCCAACGACCATATGATTTATTAGGAAGATGATGCTTGCATTGAGACTTGTAAGCGATGTCACACTTCGAGGTTTAGGACAATTTGGAAGGGGAAAAAGGAGAAGAAGAAATGAGTAAAGATTCTCAAGTACTTTCCTTTAAAACTCTCTTACAACGATTGTTTATGTCGTCTGAGACAACTGAGCATATAAGGTTACATGAAGTTGACAAGAATGTAGATGGTAAACTAAGATATCTACAGGATGCTGTAGCCTGGAAAGCATTCGACTTACAATTTTCAAATTTTATAGTAGAATCTAAAAATGTTCGGCTTGCTTTGGCGACGAACAGTTTTAATCCATTTGGGAATCTTAGCACAAGTTATAGTATTTGGTCTGTTGGGTTGATTCCCTACAACTTGGCCTTGGATGTGTATGAAACAGAGCTCCTCATTTTGTTTATGATAATTTCAGGCAAAAAGACATCGGGAAATGACATTGATGTGTATCTCCAACTACTTATTGCGGAGTTGCTGGAATTGTGGAATGTCGGTATTGTTAGATATGATTAATTTTGATGATGTTAAATACAGATGCCAAATATTAAGAGCAAAAAGTTTGCTTAGTGCATTTATCTCCTACATTGACTAATTCTTATATTTAATATAGAATCAAAGATTAGAATATATGAAATTCAATTATGGAGAATGATCAAGAAGAAAATCAATAAAGAAGTTATTGAATTGGATTGATTAAGAGGAAGAAGAAGAAAGAAATTGGTTGGGGCTCAAATTCCAGAAATTACAGTTTGGTACCATGAATTCTAAAAATGACAATTTGGTACCATGAATTTTCAAAATGTCAATTTAGTCCTCGCTATGGTGACAAACTTGAGTTTATATAGTATTTAACATTGTGTAATTCTAGCCCTTATTTGGCATTCTTTTTTTTTGATACAAGGCGATAGGGGAGGGGGGGATCGAACCCAGGACCGGGAGGGGGGAAATAAATCCCAATACCACTGCACTACTAGTAGTGCTGGTCCCTTATTTAGCATCCTACTTGAGCAAGCTTCGGTTATTTGATGATTTCTCCAAACTAGAGATTCAATTGAGGTGAAATTGGTTTCATATAAAACTAAACTCCTAGTGCGTCATTTTTACACTAAAATCAAGTCCAAAGGAGTTCAAATGAATGAGTTATGAATTTCATAATTTGCCACATGAAATCATGTCACACAGCACACATAGCTTCAGTAATTTGGGTATATCTTACTAACTACACATCCAAATAAGCTGAAATCGATGGCATATAAAACTAGACTCAAGTACCTTTTCAAAAACATCAAGCTCACTGAAAACAAAGATCAAGTGAGAGATATATAATTTTTTTGAAATTCACAATGAGCTAAGGACATTGCAAAAATGTTGGCCCAGAACAATAGTCAATAATTTGATCGTAACGCTCAACACACAATCATTTTGGAGCTAATTCTTTTTGCATTAAAAAGAAGACTTAAAGAGCTTTCTCTGCACAGGTCGATATTGAAAGCGTTATCTTATTGGAATTTGACTGTCATGCTGCCAATAAATATCATTGTCAAACACTCGAAGTACTTATATGTTTCAAGAACAACATCCTTTGGATCAAACAAGGTAAAACTTGAGTTTGTCTATGTAAACTTGAGTTCCAAGCAATCAACTCGAGTTCCTTTTATAAAACTTGAGTTTTGAGGTATGACTTAAACTCATCTATGATCTTAAGTATATTCGATGAGTTCTTTAAACTCATCTTTGATCTTAAGTATACTCGATGAGTTCTTTGAAAAACTCGAGTTTCACTTTATGAAACTCGAGCATAAAACTCAAGTTCTTATAAGTTCTTAATGTTTTTCACTGGAGTTATGTCTTCTGCCAATCTTTCAAAAATGTCAAAACTCGAGTTCCTCGTAATAGTCAAAATATCAAAACTAGAGTTTCCATTTTAGAAAGACATAACTCGTTTTACAAACTAGCCATTCAGAGAGTTCAACATCAATGAGATACATGAGATACTCAGGCCAGGGGAGCCAGTTAGACCCCTTACATTTACTCCTGGGTTCTTGAGTGACATACAAAGAGTGATTTTCTATATCTACTTCCGGAGTATGGTAAACAAAGCTAGGAACTTGTCTCACATCACTGGAAAGGATTATCTTATGACAGCATCTATCCTATCTCAAGAAAAGAGAAATATTGGAGATATAATCTTTTAGGAAATAAGGAGATTTAGATTTCATTCTACAGGACCACTACCATTCCATTTTCTCAGTTGGTTTCTTACCTTCTCTTTCTTCAAAACTTATGGTACTTGATCCCCAGTGAAGAGATAGTAAGGATTCCCAAGTTTGGGAACATGCAGCTAGGGCGAATGGGTATTTCTCTTGGAGATCATAGTGATCAATCATAGCCTTATACTAAGCCTAAGAAGAAGGCCAAGAGAATAGAGACCTCAACTTCCAGAGCAAATAAGGCTTAATCTTCCAGAGCTGGTTCTCAAAGTCCTTCTTTCTTAAAGCCACCATTTAGAGATATATTCAAGACTCTCTCTAGGTTGTAATTACAAAAATCATGAACTCTAACACCTTCCTGGTTAATCAGGTAGATTATGAGGTCAGACTTTTGATGGAGGCTATAAATCATAATTTCAAACAATTATTTGACCTCCAAGCAGATCAGATAGACCGAATATAGAGGATAGAGGATACTATGAAGACTCATCTTAGCATTCCTTTCCTAGAGACCTCCACTAGCACCACTTTTACCCCTGATGTTACTATCACTACTCTTGCTACCACCACTATACCTAATTCCACCACTTTCACCTCTGAAACCACCACCATCATCCCTAATAGCACCTTCATCATCCTTGACACCATCACCAATGTCCTTGATACTCCTACTGACCTTCCTTCTACTACACATATCTATGTCCAGATTCTAGCTCAAAACCTACCTCTTGAGGATCTCATTCTTCAATCTCCATCTCACTCCTCACTTGACCAATCACATGATTTTGACTCTAATTCTTTTACTGAAAAGATTATGGTTATTGAGCCAGAGCTTATCTTTCCTTCCTCTCTTACATTTACTCCGCACTCTCTTACTCATTCCTCCTTTCTTGATCACACATATGTCCGTTTTGATCCCATGATGGCCATTGTTCTTTACACTCCGCCTTACTCCTCCTTTGATAGAGACCCTATTCCACCATCTGCTGTTCTTTGAACCAACTCTCCTCCACCTTCTGATATTACCTTTCCCTATCTTTTCACCCTTTCTGCTGATGACAAAAAGGGAGAGAAGAGTGGAAGTTTTGCAGCTAATTAGGACTTCATATGTTTTCTATATTTTTGCTGTTTGCTTATGTTATCACATGTTGTGTTAATGAATTTTGTGCATTGACCCTTTGAATCTTAATGAGCATACATGATTACTTATCATTTTTAATTTGTGAACATTGTATGATACTTTTCTTTATCTGATTTAGTTTTAAAAAAATTTAGAATGTAATCCAAGTTTTGTCATCTTCAAAAATACGGAGATTGTTAGCTCTTCTGATATTTTGTTTTGATGATAACAAACTTGGATATCTAAGTATTTTTGTTAAACTAAAAGGATGACAGAAAGTTAACGTGATGATTCAAGTCACTCGAGTGAGTTTCTAAGCACTCGAGTGATATAATTGTATTTAAAGAAAACTTGAATCATTAAGTCACTTGAGTGACTATTTTTCACTTTAAGTGATCAAAGAGGATCACTCAAGTGATGACTTCTTCACTTCCAAAATTTTTGCAAGTCACACGATGATAATCTGAAGTTGTGTAAGATCACTCGAGTGATACGGTAAGTACTCGAGTGATTAAACACCACTTGCAAGTATTTGCAAGTGACTCACAATCAATATGAAAGTTAAAGTAGATCACTTAAGTGATAGATTGGTGCATTCAAGTGATATGCTCAAAATCACTCGAGTGATGGCATTCACTTGTGAGTCACTCACAAGTGAAATGAAAGTGATGTGATCTTATCATAAGATCGCTTGAGTGATTGAGAGAATCACTTGAGTGCTCCATGATCACTTGAAAACTTTTGTGAGTTATCCATAAATTCACTCGAGTTACCTGGTAGCGTTGAAATCTTTTTAAAACAATGGAAGATTACTCGGGTGATTGTTCAAGCACTTGAATGATAATCATTTTCACAAAACTTCACTACCAATGACCATCACATAAAGACTTAAGCACTCGAGTGGCAGTGCAATAACTCAAGTGATAAGGAATCATTTGAGAGATATTAAGTGACACTTGAGTTAAAGATCTAAAACTCCGGGACGGTTATGCATCAAACTTCTCAAGATATGTCGACATAAACGAGGCAAAGTTATTCGGTATGAAGAGTCATGATTGTCATGTTCTTTTTCCCAAAGATTGTTGCCGGGGCCTTTAAAGCACTATTGAAGCATATATGGACTATTGTGACATAATTTTCCATGTTCTTTGGAGAAATTTATGCTTTTGAGCTTAATATTGAAAAGTTACGACACCTGGAGTCGAGCGTGCCAATAACACTATGCAAATTAGAGATGGTGTTTCCTCTTAGTTTATTTGACTCAATAGAATATTTGCCTGTTCACTTTGCCTATGAAGCAAGGGTAGGAGCTATGCAACAATATAGGTGGATGTATCCGTTTGAGAGGTAATATATTTCTTTCTTTTGCGCAATTATTAATGGACCCATATGGTGCTATAGTTTATAAATTCTCTGTAATTGTCCATTATAGGTTTTTATGCACACTAAAGTACAATATCAAAAATTAAAGGTATGTGGAAAGATCTATCGCTAAAGCATATATAGAAGAAGGGACCACTAAATTTGCCTCCTACTATTATTCCCCTGACATTATATCAAGATGGAGAGGGGTACCTCGCAACGATGATGGCGGTGATACGAGCGGTTAGATATCAATATTTAATTTGTTAGGCAAAGTCATGGGAAAACATTGTAGGTCAACTCTGGAAGGAAGTGATAAGCGAGTAGTGGAGTGGTACTTTCTATACAACTGTGAAGAGATCGCCCCATACTTAGAGTAAGATTTCCTATATTTTTACTTTTACAGTAAGTATTAAAGTATTAATTTCATTTTTTTTTTGGTTATAGTTTCTTCTCTAATTGGGTCCAATCAACAAATCCTTTGATGTCGGATTCTGAAGTTGATCAATTCGTCAATGCTGAGTTTCCTCAATGGTTCCGATCCTATTTCGTAGAAAATCAATCAGCTCCCCATGATATTGCATGGAGATTATCTTATAGAGCTGCAATAGTTGTTATCAGGTGCAAAAAATATGTAATCAATGGGTATCGGTTTGTAACTCTAGAAGCAAATGAAAATACACTAAATTGCAATTATGGTGTATGTTGTCGAGGTGGCCAAGTTGACAGGGTCGAGGGCGACTACTACGGGAAGTTAATTGACATAATTTAGCTGAATTACCAGTGGGACAAGTCGATGATTCTGTTTATATGTGAGTGGTTTGATAACACTCCTCGTGGGACAAATATGAAAATGTTGAGATCAACTGGTCAAGCAGATATACAGTTGGTTATGACCCATTCATACTTACTCAACAGGCGGAACAAGTTTATTATACATCATACCCCACATCTAGCCAAGAGTGGAAGGGAGTTATCAGAACCAAAGTACGGAATATTATATCCAAGTCGAAAGAGTTGGAAACAAATGACGGTGTGAATGAATCGTTCCAAACTGATTTGGAACATGTACTGCCCGTAAATATTGCCGAGGATGATGTACCAAGCAATATGTTTGATTCCACTACAGAGTTAGAGTTGATTCATATCCACATTGACGATGAGGAATTAGACGATGAGGCACAAGAGGTTTACTCTAATAGTGAATCTGAATTCAACGACTATGAGGCTCTAAAGGATGGCGTGCAAGCAGAGGTTGAAGAACAGGAATCCTTCGGTTGATTTGTGTTAGTTCTTTGTTTATGATGATTTGTTATACTAGATATTTCGTTACTTCGCTAGTGACACGTTAAGTATATTTCTTACATTTATATATATTTTGACACAATATTTATAAGTGTTCAGAGATGGAGCATTTAGCAGGGCGTTCAAATAGTGGTAGTAGAGCCTGTCCCTGTCCTATCAGAGGTGGTAAGGCGACATCATCTGCCCCCTCTGTAGGCAGAGGGCTTAGCTCTTCCCCAAAGCTACCACCACTTTATATGTCATCTTCACTATCTACTATCGACTTTGTTATGGGCGGTACATGTGTGCCTGTCACTCCCACTTATATACAACAAGGGGAAGAGTAGGTTTACTTTATGATTTCTGATTGATTTACATATGTTTAGTTTTTTTTAAGCATCTATGTACTAACATTTTCAATACTTCACATTGCTTCCTTCAGCATACTGCGTTGCCTCAAAGTCAAGTTAGGGAAGCTAGTTCCTCTGATACACTAGTCTGGGGATTAGTTGATCCTGTGATAGGGCTGGTGTGGATCCGTCTTATTGGCAACCAAGAGTAAGTCATGTAAAGTTACTAGTAATGTTACGATTTTTTACCTTTAGTTTGTATGCTAATATTTGCATTATTTCCTTTGTCTTCAAATTTGAGCCTTATAATCTGGTGACAGATTTCATGTCGGCCCAAATATTTTGTAATTTCAATCAGCCTTAGGCCAATTGGACGAAGATTCCTAAGGATGTTTAGGAACCTTGGTTCAATGAGTTCTTGGTAAGTTATGTGCTTTATAGTTATTAATTTCTTATCCATGTGCAAATTGATTAAGTACTTTTATAATTTGGAGCACTGATTGTTCGTTATGATTTTCAGGGTCAGTTTAGGTGGTTGCCTGACCATCTGGGAAATTTGAAAAAAGCTTACAACTATAAGGGAAGCCCATGGTTGTTTGATAAGTTTTTTAAATTAAGACACAATATAGGCAAGCAAGATTGGATTCAACCTGAGACTACAGAACAATTATTTCAAAGATGCGCCGCCGATGAGAATTTTAAGAACAAAAGTGAGAAAAATAAATTAAATAAGGCCCAAATGGATGGACTGTCATATACTGGCAGCTCCATTCCATTTAGTGAGCATCGACGGATAATTGTGAGTACATGTTATTTTCTATTTCAATATTCAATATTTTGTACTTTGAAGTAATTAATTAATAGTCATTATTTGTGTTTGCAGGCAGCGTCTGAGGAAGTTCCTGCAGCATCGGTTGATTGGGCTACCTTTGAGCGGACCCATTCCCAGGAGTTTAAAGGTAGTGGGAGGCATTGGATTAACGCCAAGTCGCAGCAATTAGTTGTGAGACATTTATTGCATTTATTATTTATTTCAGATACCAACATATTTATTTCATTTCACATGCCTTATTTGTGATGTGTTTTTGTGCTTGTAGGAAACCTATCAGAAGCTGACGCAAGAGAGAGACTTGTAGAGTGAGAGCGACCTCACATCCTCTCAGTCCGATAACGAGAGTCTATTCATTCAAGTTGCAGGCAGATTTAACAAGAAAGGCAGACTCTTCAGGGTGGGTACCTCTACCAGCCGACTGAAGCAAAAGAAGCACTCCTCATCTGGTAGTGAAGGTGTTTCTTCAGGTAAACATAATATATATGATATTGATTGTTTCATTCCCTTGTCCATTTAAATGAAGTACAAAAAATAAACTTACTTTCTAATGTTGTTTTTGCAGATGAGATGAAGAGGATGAAAGCGTTAGTGCAAGAGCAAGTAGCTCAGCTGAGCAAGACATGGCAACAAATGACGCAACAATGATGAGGCAGATGCAACTTGTACTCCAGTCCCTAACGAAGGACAAGGGTATGTGGTCAGCTCCTGGTAATGATGATGGTGATCATACTACTGCTGTTTAGACTACTTTTTAGTACATATTGTTCGCAACATTATTATTTATATATTTTTTCTCTATGTAGACTCTATATGATTGTTACTATATATTTTCATGATATACAAGTTTTTTATTTAATCATTTTGTAATTTTTATATATTTTATATTTTATCTAAATTAAATGAAATTTGTTCCATTGCAAATTTGGGAATTTACAACAGAAAAAATTTTGTCGCAAATTTTTATTCTTTTTATATATATATTTTTATTTTTTTAATAAAATGAATTTTGTGACAGAAAACAAATTCCGTTGCAAATTTTCGTTGCAAATTTTGAAATTTGCTACGGATTCATGTTTTCCGTTGCAATTGTGACGCTATTTTTTGCAACGGACTAATTCCGTTGCAAGAGGTTTTTGCGACGGAAAATGTCTTTTTTGCAATGGATTTTTTCTGTCATAAAAAATGATTTTTTTTTTTTTGAAATGTCCTCAAAATCTAATATATCTTAAGAAAACTCGTCCACAATTAAATGGATGATAAAGTATAATTATCATAAAATAATCCCGTTAAATTCACATCAATATTTATAATTATTTAGTATCTTTAACTTTGTACTTTTTTCCATAGAGGATAATTCAATACTGAACAAAATATAATTGGGCTCTATTCATCATGATTAAGATTTTTCCTTTTTTATATTTAATCATGTTTCATTGTTTTTTTTTTCAATTCTATATTTCAATATTTCTAACAGTATATTTTGATTTTCTTTTAATTTTAAATTAGTTGATAAATAACAATATAATATTTAAATCTTAATAATGAAAACTGGGGATGTTACATTAGTCTCCTTGTAATGTATAAATACATTCTTATTCTCATCGCTCTTAATTTCTTCCAAGATCTTAATTTCCAAATACATGTCCAATTACATTTTGATGCTGGCGCAATTAGAGAAACCGTAACAAATAACCGCAAGGACTCGCACACATTTGTTTTCTATAAGTCAACGAGTTTGGAGGGAGAGGATTTTCTCATGATTCTCTTTTTCCTTTTTTTCTCCTTAACTCATCTTGATCATTGATTGGGAAGAGGAGAGATGTGTTAAAGTTATACTGTGATTGATTGAATGGATATGATTTAAAGATGATGAGGGATAATGAGAAAAAGAAAAAAGAGAAACCCAACCCGAGTTCAGATCTCATCCCTCTAGCATACCTATAACGTATGTTCCGAAAGGTTCGCAACAATCTCTCTCTTGTATGGATTCCCCACCCCACCAAAAAAAAAAAAAAGCATGCACTTTTTCATTAAATATTTATGCTAGTTTTGAAACTGAAAAAAAAAAATAGTCCTTATAATTTCCCCTAATTTTTAATTAGGTCCCTATGATTTGTTATTTTATGATCGATAAAAGCTTAGGTTAGTTGGGTTTTGGGACTTATTAGGGTCAGAGCGTGCCCCCCATGTTCAAAGAACATTTACACAAGTACTTAAAAATCGCCTACCAACAAGATTCTCACATTGGTAAAATTTGAACCCAAAATTTTAAAGTTATAAGCCAATTTACCAACTGGGCCAACATTTGTTGGTATACTTTTTTATGTTTGAGCAACCTATACTTTTTTTTAAAAAAATTGAATTCTTTTATTTTTTTCAACTATAATTATTATCTCTTATATATGCTCATAATCTATTAATTAATTAGGGATGATGGTAAAGTTGACTAAGCAATGTATAAGTTGTCCTGCAAAATAAAATGAGGTTTTCTAAAAATAAAATGATTAAAAAGTATATATTCATATAATATAAACAAAACTTAAAAAATATCTGGGTTCTTTGAAGTTATCAAAATAAATTAATTACAAACCTCAAAACATAATTAATTAATTAGTGAACAGAAAAAAGTATATGGACTTATAGAGGTTGGAGAGGGAGAAGTAAAGAGGAAGGCCCCCCGGCCTACTATCACGTGAACCGGCGACTATCACAGTGGTTGGACTCGTTGGACTCGGACTTTGAAAAGGAGGAGAGGCAAAGAACCGTGGGGCCTTTAGCCTACTTCTTCATAGCACTTTATTTTTCTTCATAGGCTTTTTATATTCAACACATGAAAAAGAGCAACACGCTTTTGTGAATATATTAATGCATATATATATATATAATCAAAATATATACCTCCTTATACGAATATGCGCAGCATGGAATTTTAATAACCATCATATGTTTGAAGAAAAAATTAGTTAGATTTTTCTAACAATATTTTTAATTATATATATATATATATATATATATATATATATAACTAAATCTTTAAAAAAATAAAAAATCAAAGGTTAATATCATCTTTGGTCCCTCAAATTTATCTTCATTTTGATTTCGATCCTTTAAGTTTCAAACCATTGATTTTAGTTCATCCAAAAGTAAAATGATCTAAACTTTTATTGAATTATAGGGATTAATGTTTTAAATATAATAAAAGTTGAGAGTGACAAAAATCTTTGGTTTGAAATTTAAACGATTAAAATCAAAACGATGGCAAATTTATGGGATCATAGTCATACATTATATTAACCCAAAAATTAATCAACTTATAAGCAATAAAATGATTCATTTATCAAATTTTATACATCTGTCAAGTGTCAAACATGCAATAGGAATTGAAATCATTGTTTGTTTAAATGGGTTTATTGGCACTCTCACTGCTAAGCCAAATAGGTACTCACACATAAATTGAAATCAATTATGGGCAAAACCATCATTGATCTTGAATTTGAACCGGTTTTTTTTTAAATTACTAATTAACTTTTATTTCTTCACATGTGACTTTGCACTCTAACTGATTTTTTGTTTGGAAAAATTACATATAAATACCATTTGAATTTGTAAAACCCCTAAAAGCTTATTGAATTTGTAAAAAGACTGAGAAGTGACAAGGGGTAATGAGGGGTATGAAAATTAGGGGAAAAAGCCACACTGCCCTTAAGTAACTTACGTTATGAAGATAGCGAGGGAGGCCACTTCATTCTCATTCAAATTTCATTCGCCCATTTGCTTGCCTAGCGCATGTTCTTCATCTTGACCCACTGTCGTCGCTGCCATTGTCGTCGCCGTGGACGCCTTTTTCACCATCACCGTCAGGTATCTTCCTCATCCCATTAGTTTTGATCCCTCAACTTGTTCTTCCTCTCTGTTTTTTTTACTGTTCTTTTAAGTTTGAATCGAGTCACTGGATTGATGATTTGGTTCGAATACTAATCTAAAACCAGAGACGGACCCAAAGGATGGCTAGGGTTGGGAGCCACCCCCCTAAAATTTCATGGAATGAGACATTATGACGCTTCTGTCTCTCCTTAGCTTTATGGTCCTAAAGCCAATAAAACACATTCTTGCTTTCAATCTTGGCATAATAGTTAAGCTAAGTGGAAATCTTTTGAATCTGATGTTGGGATCCGTACATGCAGCGGATTAAAATTTCTTATGAATCCCGTTCGGAGGATCACTCAACGACATTTAAATCAAGGTTAGGGAACCCGAATCATACCTAATATTGAACTCGTCCGCGTCTCATTCTCTTTGAACAGGTGGGTTACCTTCTCGATCACAGAAGACGAGTTCTTAGAATCGCCTTCCTCTACCGGTATCCACACGAACAATCCCCAAACACGGTTACGACAGCGTGCTAGCGCCTCGAACTGTGAGTCTCTCTCTTTTTCGCTCTAGGGTTTCTCGCGACTTTCTAATACGCTCGACTAAAAGTCCCGTAGGTTTTTTTTTTTCTAAACCCGATAGGCGTATTATATAATCAAAATTAAACCTCATTAATTATGAAATTCGAATTTTGAATCTGGATAATATATTAATTAAATCTATCTCATAGATCTAATCTAATATATTAAAAGCTAGATTTTAAATCCGAATCTTGAATTTAGATCAAATCTAAATTAAAAGCCTTTTGATTTAACTTATCTTTATAAATTAAATCCGAGAAATGAGATCTATCTATTTAATTAAATCTGAGATACTATATCTCAATTTAATATTAAACAGATATACGATATCTTTATTCGAAATTAAATGAGATACAATATCTCTATTTGTTTCAGATATTTAATTTATCAAATAAATTAAATACAAAACAAATATCATACATAATATTATAATCTCCATTAATAATATATATATATATATATATATATATATCCTAGATTAAATTCAGTATTCATTTAATCTCAGATTAATCTGAGATTCAATGAATCTGGACACTTTTACCCGTGTTGGATCATTCTTGTATGTGACCCTGCAAGCCCATATGAGATTGGCAGTGGGCCAAGACTGTATCAACCCACAAGTCGCAAGCGGCCTCTAGCAAGACATTGCGACTACCCAATTCACATGGGGATCAATAAAACGATACTACTTATCGTACAACCATGTCACGTCTCTTTTGTCACGCGATAATTTGGTCAAGGATGAGGCATGGATAATGTTAACTTCCTGTTCTTGACCACTACTTTCTCGATTCTCGAGTAGTCTAAAAGGTGAAATGGAAACTCCTTATAGGGCGTTGTGACGCGGTTATACATGAGATAAGTTTGTGACTTATACCATGCAGCTTTCTCATAGTGGGTCGGTCTAGCACCTTGTACTCTTACAAGTGCCTATGACTTTAATTCGTATCTCCATACCTCATCAAAGTCATACTGGTCTTAATTCATCTTCACTCCCGCGTAGATGACCGACCAGGGACATTTAGGATAATTTATAAGATATATCCAGGGATGCAGTTATTAATACGAACATGCAAACGAAAATGATAACAAAAGAGAATACTTTAAATAACTTAAATATTCAAAGTACAATGAATTGCCCCTAGGGCATAATTTCCAACATCTGATCAGTACTTGGAGTTCTCAACCCAGACATGAAAAAATCTATAAGAGGTTGAACCTGTTATGCTGTCGGATTCCAACGCCTACACTTAGTTCCACTATTCCCATTATTATTACTATCACCTCTCCGAAATCTTCTTGTTCTGATACAAAACCCTGACACGCCATCTTCAGATTTTTCATATCCTTCACTTTCAAATTTTTACATCTAAGCACTCAAATATATATATATATATATATATATATATATATATATATATATATATATATATATATATATTCCAGAAAATTTTTGTTTATTTTTTTCTCCAATAAATTATTTGCCCATTTCTGCAAATTTGCTTCCTATTTCTTGTTCTTCAACTGAGGAAAACAATGTGGATATATATTTTTTCAACTGATAGCATTGTGGTTAGTTATGCATAAATATTCAGAATATGCCCCATACATATTTTTGGGCTTCGAATTGAACATTTAAGAGCACCATTTAGGTGCTTGGAAGTTGTTTGAATTTTGGGTGCTTTAGATTTGTGCGTCTAATTTAAAATTGTATTCAATGTTTTCTATTCTGCTATAGAGTATTGGAAAGGGGAAGCCATCCAAGATAGCTTTTTGACCTAAGCATGTCCATAGCAGAATAGAAAACATCCGATAGAGTATTGGAAAGGGGAAGCCATCCATATTTATTTGCAGGGATGAATCTTGCCTCATGAGTTATTAAGATGCATATGAATAATTTCTAGGATGCTTTTAGATGTTCCAAAGAAGAAGCATGAAATCTACACTGAAATATAGTGTAGTACCATAGTTGAAACATACTCAAAAGCTTAAATAGAGCAACAAAATGAAAAATTGAGCTTAAGCTAGCTATCACCATAGACATTGAGATCTTGTTTGTATAATTGCATTCATGTTGAAAGAGGGGCTAGAGATTCGGATAATATACAAATATAAAGTAGAAGTAAGACATGCATAATTTTGAAGTAGCTAATGATCTTCTACTGAAATCACCCGTTATATTTTTCTCCTTTCCTTTTTTTGGTAAAGCAAAGGACTTTGTATTAAATGTAGTCCTTGAGCATCTATGCTAAGCATACCCTTTTTTCTATTTAGAAGTTTTATAATTGGAGAACATGCATAATTTAGTATGCATTTTTTTTTATATTTTCCTTTCTTCTAAGCATATTCTTGGGAATGAGATTACTCTGTAATCTATTTGTTGTTGCAAGGCTGGTCCAAAGTATTAATGTAATATTTTTTTTGGCTTACACAAGTTCATGTGGCTTAACTTATGTTTTTAGTCTGATCCATTACTTTTTGGTGAGTCTATGCTTTTATATTGGCATTTGATGAGAAAGTTTCCTTGCAATTTTTGTGTGTTAATGATGATATCATCTTTGGTTGTCTATGGCTGATTATGTGAGTGAAGTTTAAAGTTATGATGAATCGAAATGAGCAAACTATATATTTTTCTGAATCTTGGATGCATATAATAAGTATGGTTATGAGCAAAGTCCTTGCTATCACTGTGAATTTACAAGTGAGTCTTGTTTCTCCAATATGCATATATATTTTTTCTTCTATTTTTCTTTTTGAGCTTTGACCTTATTGTTTTGCCTCTGTTCATACACGGACTATTCTGCAACTATTTCCTCACTCAGTAATTTTGATAAAAAAGAGTTGTTGTTAAGGTTGTTTATCAAAATTAGTCAAGCCATTGTTCTCTTGTTCCCATCTAGATTATGTGAAATTGAAAGGAGAGAAGGAAAAAGAAAGGAAAGGAAGACATTTATTCTTTGAAAAATGACATTCTTAAATCCTATTCTAAATTCTAAAAGGCATTCACATTTACTAAGTTCTTGCTGCTTCATGTATGATCGCTTTCTTATTGTATTAGAAGGTCTTTGTCGAAGCATTGTATATATCCTTCATACATGTCAAAGTTTGCTTCTCAATTGATTGAAGACAAAACCATCATTATATCTCTTCATTATTATATCATCATAACTTTCTCAACCTGAAAGTATTGTTTTTGCTCATAATAAACTTATAGCCTTTAGGATGTTGATTGTTTCCCCTAGTATGAATATTTATCTTCTAGAATTAAGAAACTTTTTCAATTGCTGAAGCAATTGTTAACACGTGTTGTCACAAAATGTACCATATTGCAATCACATTAAGTATGTTGATACACACCAATTTTCTTTTAAGCAAAAGTGTCATCAAATTCTTGAATTAAATGTTAATCATTGTTCCAAATGAGATTTAATTAATTCACTATTTGTGTGTGATGATCTGCTTATAAATTAGAATTTGGCGGTGTGTTAATTTTGTTCAATGACATATTGCTTTTTTAGAAGGCTGTGATTGATGAAAGAGTTTTGAACCAATTTCATTTTTGAGTTATAGTGCTGGTTTTGTCAATTTTGGAACAAATTCCTGAATTGAATGTTAATCACTGTTTCTACATTCTGTAGGCAAGACTGTGGCGTCCATGTCTTGATTTGGTTTCACAATTGGACTCCTAGTGCAAGTATGTAGTACAGGGATAATGAGGTGCACGAGTATAGGTACAACCTCATACGGTGGCTTGTCAACCACGGATTTAGTAAGACCATGGATGCTGCATTAAAACTCCTTCATACACATGCAACCCACGGGAAGAGAAGAAAGACATGAGAATTATTGTTAAAGACACATTAATGTAACCATTGGAGACATTAATGAAGCTGTTAGGTTGCAACTAGGTCCATTCTCTCTCATGCTTTGGTTTAATCCAGATACTCAAACATTCTTGTTGACTTTCCTTAAAATAAATTTGTTGGATGATGTGGCTTCCATATAAGGAAAGAAAACATTTAAACCTTTGCAAAGTCCAGAGAATGATTTGCCAAAAGATGTTAATTTTTCTGGGCCAGCAATAAATGTTCTGACATCGCTTTTGCTTTATGCTTAATCTTCAATCTAATACTCATTTGATCATCTGAAACTCACTAACAAATTGACTAAACATAGTTAGGAATAGTAATGAGAGATGATATGAAGTATATAGACCATACATGAAGAGTTTGCAAATTTGAGTAAGATGATTTCAAAAATAGAGTTCTTTAAACTAGAGTTTGTTCAAGCAAACTGGAGTTAGCAACTGGAGTTTACTCTTATAGACATCTTCTTTGGAAAAGATTTGAAGTTGAAAATGAAGATGACTCTGTGAGACTGAAACCGGAGTTTAGAACATTTTACTCAAGTTTATGACTCGAGTTTAATTCCCTAAACTCGAGTTTAGTTCTTCTTTAGAAATGAGCATCGCGACAACATTTTGAAAACAATGCAAACTCAAGTCATTAAGTAACTAATTTGAGACTATTTAACTGGAAATGAGTTTAAGTCCATAAAAACTCAAGCTGGAGTTTTAAGTGATAGACTCTAATCACTTTAATATCAAAAATCTTGAAAGCTCTCGGTTTGGCTTAAATTCAAGTTTACTAATCCAGGCTCGAGTTTACTTTATATGAAAATTTTTGAGAACTCACTGCCAAGGATAAACTCAAGTTTAACAACAGCAGGATCGAGTTTGTTTAGGAAATAAGTTTCTTTCAAAAGCTCTCGATCAATTGCAAACTCAAGTTTCCATGTCTATGCTCGAGTTTAGCTGAGCTCAAATAGTTTGCCTTATTCTCTATCAAGGCCAAACTTGAATTTGACAACTCTAGACTCAAGTTTGTCTTTGACAATAAGTTTTTGGTTAAGTTTAAGCAAGTTTCAAATGTTTTTAACTTAACCAAAACAAAATTCATTCAAGTTTACAATTGTAGTTATCATCAAAACACATAGAGAACTAACATTCTCCCCCTTTTTATGATGATAACACTTTTAAACCATTTATCATATTCAAAACATATATGATCTTTTAAAGCGGTGAGAATGAACTAAAAAAGACTTGGAAATTAGAAGCACAATACATTTCATTCATTAAAAAAAAGGATACATCAGAGTTAAGTTCAGAAACAACAACAAAAGCCTACAACTAATAAAAGCAAAAAGGTAACAGATAACAGCAAAAAGCTTAAATGTCAAATTGCTTTCTTCGCAGTTCTTCTCCCCCTTTGTCATCACCAAACAAGGGTGGATCTAAGGAGGTAGTATCTTTGGGTTGAAGATCAACCAAGGGTGTAGGTGGAGGAGAGTTGAGTTTGACAGTTGCTGGAGTGGAATGAGGAGAGTCAACTCTGACTATTGCTAGAGTGGAATCAACAACTAGGGTGGTAGTGATGATGGGAGTGGTGAAGGTGAAAGTATGTGATGAAGAGATGGGTTCAGTCTTGGGAATGTTGAAGCTAGGGCTAGCAGGGGTGGAAGAAGGAGTACCAAAACCAGAACCATCAAAACTTAGACCAAGAGCAGACTGAGAGTGATTCTTCAAGATTTTGTCCATTTTATCATCGAGGCTCACCATAGTCACAAGAAGAGTAGAGATACTAGCTGCCTAATCTTCAAAGTGCCTACTGAGATTCTCCACTTTTTCTTTCAATTCCTCTTGAACATCAACCATATCACTGTTCCCTTTTGTCACCTCAAAAACTAGTTTACTCACTTTAGTTTCTATCCTTTCTGTGAGATCTAAAATGGGCTTGTCAACAATTCCCTTAATCCTAGCGTCCAAATCAGAGGGCTGAGATGGAATAGGCTGAGGTAGAGGAGTAGATTAAGCCTCTTGAGCTCTAGACTGAGAAGCTCTTGACCCAGAAGGGGTCCTTGATTAGCCTGAACCTTCTTCAAAATTGATCCTCATTAGGTTCAGGTGATGTTTCCCAAACATATGAGGCTTCACTGACTTGGCACGAGCATCCAAATGCCACATCTTCTCATACAAAAGAATCACTGAGACCAGATTGGGAAAAGGAATTTGCCGGGATTTCTTGGAAGCAAGTCTGAACTTGGCCATTTCTTCAAGAACCCAATGCTTAACATTATGATTTGTTTTAGAAACGATAGAGGCAAAAATAGGGCGATCCTTCTTTGCAAAGTGGGTGAAATTTTCACCTTTTTGCATGAGATTTCTAGTATAGATGTACTAGAAAGCTCTATGCACAGGGGGCATGACAACAAGGGAAAAGTCAAGATGTCTAATACATCAGGTAGAGGCTCATTAGGCCTTAGGAGTTCAAAAATTTCCCTGTCATCATAATTTAGAGTAGCTACAAGTGGAGGATTGGGAATTTAAAGAACAGAATTGATATAGGAAGAAGTTAAGATAATCTTTTTACCTTTCACAAAAGTGGCAATTCTTTCCTTTAAGAGGTTGCCATCACTATCCAGCAGATTATCCCATTGCATGTTAAAGTAAAAAGCTTTAACAACCCCAGGGCTATAAGGAGCCCAAATTGAAATGAGATTTTCAAGAGACTTAAGCTAAGGAGAAAGATCAAGATTACAATCTTCCTTTAGCTTAGCAAAATCTACATAGACAGTAGGACAAAAAGTTTATGAAGATAACGCTCTTGAAACTCAGTAGCCTCTTCATTATGAAGTTGCATAGTAGTTGTGCAAAAACCATTAGGGGCAGAAGAGTGATTATAGATATTAAGAAAGGCTGGGATTTCTTTGAATACCTTTGAACTAGACTGCTATCTAGGTTTAGATGAAGAAGGAGCTTTGGAAGGGCCTTGACCCTTATCAGAACCTCTAAACTCAGAAGATGGGACAGATCTCTTCTTCTTCGAAGGTTTAGCCACTTCAAGAGCTAGATCTTGATCCTTTCGCATTGCAGCTTCTGCGTCTATGGATTTTCTCTTGGGAGTCATAAAAGGTTCTTCTACCACAAGCTTCTTCACTTTAATCTTAGGAGAAGGCTCTTCGAAGGCCACCTTCAGTTTAAAACGATGTGCCACATGCTTCTCTCTTTTAGGTCTTTGTAGGAGGAGGAGTCATTGATTTAGTTTGCTCATAGTCTGAATCGATGTCCTGAGCATTAGTAGAACATTTAGGAGCCATTTTTGGTGAAGGAGGCTCGAGTTTGGTCGAGGAAAAGGAGAGGTTTCAGAGAGTTTAAGTTTAGACTTGAGGGAAGAGTAAAGTGAAGAAGAACAGTTGAGTTTCATATATATATAAGGTGTGACAAACTCTAGTTTCTGCTTCTAAACTTGAGTTACCTGCTCGAGTTCATTAGTATAAGCTCGAGTTTGCATAAACGTGTACTGACATGGACTTCAAGTGTGTATTAGTGAACACTTGAAATAATTCGTTAACTCAAGTTTGGTATTACAAACTCAAGTTTGGAAGTTGCTCTGACTTTGGTTGCTCTCTGTCTTGCTTAGACTCGAGGTTGCAATTAGTAGACTTGAGGTTGCTTTTATCTTGGTAAGCATGGTTGCTCTCTGTCTGACCAAAACTTGAGGTTACCACTTACTGACTCAAGTTTGGTTTACTTCATTATTCAGAGTTTGCTCTCTGCCTTTTGTTAACTCGAGTTTAATGATGACAAACTCGATTTTGCCCTTTTTGACAGCAAACTTCAGCAGATTGACAGATATATCAGACATCTTGCATAAAACATAACTAGATACTCCGATGCTAAAGTTAGTAATTAATGATAATCAAAACAACATAACTAACATTAAGTAAAGTTTACTCACAACTCATTGGAATTTACCATTCCCAATTCTCTTCTAATAAATGTAAATTGCTCCTTAGGTAATGGCTTGGTGAAGATGTCAGCAAGTTGAAGATGAGTTGGGATGAATATTACTTTGACATCCTTCTTCTGAACATGGTTTCTTATGAAGTGATGTCTAACATTAATATGCTTGGTCCGAGTATGTTGCACTGGATTCTTTGCCAAGCTAATTGTGTTGGCGTTATGACAAAGAATTGGGATTTCTTTGAGATGAAGTCCCAAATCCAGAAGTTGTTGCTTGAGCCATAGAACTTGACCACAGCAACTTGATGCAACAATATATTTAGCTTCCATTGATGACACAGGGACGATTGTTTGCTTCTTACTGAACCAAGCGACAAGTGAACCACCAAGAAATTGACATTGACCACTTGTGCTCTTTCTATTCGTCTTATATATGTATGATTTGAATCTAAATATGCCACCAGGTGTTTAGGTTGACCTTTGGAAAACCACAATCCCAAGTCTTTTGTATCAGTAAGTTATTTGAATATCCTCTTCACATGTTCAGCATGAGTCTCTTTGGGAGCGGATTGAAATCTAGCGCATATGCCCACACTGAATGGATATCAGGCCGACTTGCTATTAGGTAAAGCAATGATCTAATCATTCCTCTTTATCTTGTGATGTTGAAATCTTTTCCTTTCTCATCAGCATCCAAGGAAGTAGTAGAATTCATTGGTGTGTCAGCACCATTGCATTCGCTCAGACCATATTTCTTCAGTAAATCCCTCAGGTATTTGGTTTGAGAAATAAAGATCCCATTCCTGCGTTGTTTGATTTGCAGACCAAGGAAATAGTTGAGTTCTCCTATCATGAGCATCTCAAACTCTCTCTGCATATTTTTAGCAAACTCTTCACACAAAGCATCATCAAAAGCGCCAAATATAATATCGCGATAGCATTTTGAAAACAATGCAAACTCAAGTCATTAAGTGACTAATTTGAGACTATTTAACTGGAAATGAGTTTAAGTCCTTAAAAACTGAAGCTGGAGTTTTAAGTGATAGACTTGAGTCACTTAAATATCAAAAATCTTGAAAGCTCTCGGTCTGGCTTAAATTCAAGTTTACTAATCTAGGCTCGAGTTTACTTTATATGAAAATTTTTGAGAACTCTCTACCAAGGATAAACTCAAGTTTAACAACAGCAGGCTCAAGTTTGTTTAGGAAATAGATTTCTTTGAAAAGCTCTTAGCCAGTTGCAATCTCAAATTTCCATGCCTATGCTCGAATAGCTTAGCCTTTCTCTCTGTCAAGGCCAAACTCAAGTTTGTCTTTGACAATAAGTTTTTGGTTAAGTTTGAGCAAGTTTCAAATGCTTTTAACTTAACCAAAGCAAACTTCATTCAAGTTTACAATTGTCAATTATCATCAAAACACACAGAGAACTAACAATTATAACAAATCTTTCAATGACAATTACCATTTCTTTAATGGCATTTACTAGTTTGTTCTTCAGGTTTATCACTTGTGTCTCCGATGAAACAATAAATAAACGTCAATCATAACAAATCTTTTAATGGAAATTACCAATTCTTCAATGAAATTTACTAGTTTCGCAATGGTATTTACCAGTTCATTCTTCAAGTTTACCACTTGTGTTTTTGATGAAACAACAAATAAAAGTCAATTATAACAAATCTTTTAATGACAATTACCAAGTCTTCAATGGAATTTACTAGTTTCGCAATGGTATTTTCCAGTTTGTTCTTCAAGTTTACCACTTGTGTCTCTGATGAAACAACAAATAAAAGTCAATTATAACAAATTTTTCAATGGCAATTACCAATTCTTCAATGTCATTTACTAATTTTAAAATGGTACTTACTAGTTTGTTCTTCAAGTTTACCATTTGTGTCTCTGATGAAACAACAAATAGATAGAAATTATAACAAATCTTTCAATGGAAATTATCAATTCTTCAATGGCATTTACTAGTTTCGCAATGGTATTTACCAGTTTGTTCTTCAGGTTTACCATTTGTGTCTCTGAAGAAACAACAAATAAATGAAAATTATAACAAATCTTTCAATGACAATTACCAATTCTTCAATAGCATTTATTAGTTTCACAATGGCATTTACCAATTTGTTCTTCAGGTTTACCACTTGTGTCTTTGATGAAACAAAAAATAAAAGTCAATTATAGCAAATCTTTCAATGACAATTACCAATTCTTTAATGGAATTTATATGTTCCGCAATGGTATTTATCAGTTTGTTCTTCAGGTTTCTCACATTCACATCTTGCCTACAACACCTGATCAAGCCCACCAAACATTTCCATTTACAATACTAAAGAACCTAATATTCACAAATTCTGTAAGGGTTAAGGTGTAGATTTGTCAACGAACTATTACCCGAGGAGCATTTAGCACGAAAAACAATTGAGGGTACCAAATTGGCCAACAAACTATTAAAAAGTGAAAAAAAAAACAATTTTGTGCAAATTTGCTAACGAACTATTACCCAGTCTCTGTCTTAGTGTCTCTGTCTTCCATTGAATGTCACAGTGTTGGCGACATCGGCGTCTCCAAAGCTTCCATTGTTGCTGGGTGTTCCACTCACCCTCTTGAACTCATCCAGCAGTCCATAGCTTTCGACCGGCACGTGCCTTGCACTCTGGTTACGTCCCTTCGATGCCACACGCAGCAACCGCCGCTGCCACAACACCTGCTCGCATGGGTCCCATCTCTGTTGGTGTTTGCCTTATCCAACAAGAAGGCTTAACCGCTTTTTTCTCCAGCGTTTCCGCCACCGTCCTACGCTAGTACCTCATATTTTAACGTAATTGTGATAGTTGTTTTTTAAATAGTTATTTGGTACTTTTTTTTTCACTTTTTAATAGTTCGTTGGCCAATTTGGTATCCTCAATTGTTTTTTGTGCCAGATGCTCCTCGGGTAATAGTTCATTGGCAAACCTACACCTTAACGCAATTCAGTAATGGTAATTACAATTTCTTCAATGGTAATTACAAGTTCAAAAATGGCATTTATCAAACAAGTGTTAATGACAGCAACTATAATAAATATGCTGACATGCCTTTTCAACATTGTCTTCCCACATTCACGTCATGCCTACATCTAATCAAGCCTACCAAACATTTTCATTTACAATACTAAAAAACTCCAATATTCACAAATTTTGTAATGGTAATTATAAGTTCAATAATGGCATTTACTAAACACCATAACTGTTGATGATAACAACTATAATAAATATGTTGACATGCCTTTTCAATATCGTCTTCCCACATTCACGTCATGCCTACAACGCCTACACCTGATCAATCCCACTAAACCTTTTCATTTACAGTATTAAAGAACCTCAATATTCATTCATATCATGCCAACTCAATATCCTCCCTCTCCCAAGTAACACTAACAAATAAATTAATAATGAACCAAAAACGTCAATGCCGTCGGACTTCGTAAAGCAACAATGATTATTGGAGAAGCCATTTTAGGTCTCCCCTTCAATCAACGTCAATAGAAGAATGAAAGACACTTACCTTTAATCTTTCTTTGGCTTCCCTTTCTTTGCGCATGATGCTTGGAAAGATTACCTTTCACTTCCTCCTCCATCCATAGCGTTTTTTTCTTTTTGGGTCGAAGCTCTCCTTTATTTTTTGGTTCTGCGTAGTGTCTGAGTGAAGGGGAGAGAGAGATATAATATGTTTTGTTACTTAACGACAGTGTGGTCTTGTTTCCCCAATTTGCATATCCCTCATTGTCCATTGTCACTTCTCAGCCTTTTTACAAATTCACTAGGCATCAGAGGGTTTTACAAATTCAAATGGTATTTATATATAATTTTTCCTTTTTGTTTTCGTGTGTACTTTTTTATGGAATTAAAAGGGGCAAACACTACAAGTTTAAGGTCACAAGCGATTGGATTGAAATATTTTATCAGTTATAGAGTAGCTTTCATGTCATTAAGCTACAATATTTTTTGTTATGCATAGCTTTTATATAGTTGAACTGCAAGCCTGCAATGACCTTCCAATTTTAATATGCAAAATTTAAAATATATATTCTTTATTTTCACACATATATTTAAATTAAAATATTTTTGATATATTTTAGAAATTAATATTATATAATTATGTTTATATATATATAAACACACATACAAATTAATATATATTATTTAAATGCATATTCGTATACAAAATTAATATATAATATTAAATATGTTATAATTAAAACTCTAAATATGGTAAGAATTTATGTTTTATATTATTATTTTTTAATTTCACAATAAATGAAAAAAATCATATGTGCAATTCAAAATTTGTTTACATAATTTTAGAGATATTTTACATGTGAGTCTCTCTGTCTATTATAAGTTTAATATTTAAACATATATGTCACTAATATAAAAATTTAGTGACGAAAATTAGTGACAGACATAAATATATTACTAAATATATGAAAAGTTCAACAAAAATGTGACGAGAATCTGTATGTCACTGGTTTCTGTAATTAGTGTACAAAATTTTCATTACAATTTTCTATCTATTTTTTATTTTTTCTAGTAGTGGTGGATCTTCAATGCCCCCATAAACATACGCTGATGCTTCACTTATAAGATCCTCTATTAATGACAATATGGTTTTTTTTTTTTTTTGATACAACCAGTGGGGGAAGGGGGAGGCAGGGCTCGAATCCTGGACAAGGGGGAAGGCCAACTCCTAAAGCTGGCCCTAGTTCTGACTCCATAAGAAAGTTGAATATATTTGTTTCTTTTCAAACTTATTTTGTGCGTCACGCTTTGGAAACTAAATAAGGATGTTACCCATTGCCGGTGCAAAAGACAAAGGCGCAAGCTTTTTTTTAATCAATTTTGTTAGCTCGTTTTGATGAAGGAAAAAAGGAAATAAATCAACTCATTTAGCAGTAAGAATTAATTCGTTTTACGTTTTCGATGCACACCTTAGAGATTGGAGTAGATCCTACGCATTATATATATATATATATATATATATATATATATATATATATATATATATATATATATATATATATTTGTTCACTTCAATTTATATACTCTCTTTGGTCCTTAATATAAGATATATTTAGATAATTGATCTTAGTCTTATATATAATATATTTTTCAATATTTTTCTAATTTACTCTTATTAATGATTCTTCAACCATAACCCAGGAGGAGAAGAAATGAGGGAATTAAAGAATAGTAATAGTATTTTAGAAAATATATTTCATATATTAATTAAATTAACTATTTATTTAATATAATTAAATTAAATAAATATATCTTACATTAAAAATCGAACAAAACAACTACATGAGGCTATATGGAGTAATAATTAGGGTATTACAATAAGTAGCTTGACTGCTTGAGGCTATAGTCTCTAGTTTCATACTCCTTCTGGTCCTAATTATAGGAACACTTTTATAGTGTAAATTATACTACAAAAATATTCATATAATTAGAACCGGAGAGAGTAGTCTATATGGCCATAATTGTTAGCTCCCTTTTTTTTCTTTTTCTTTTAGCCAAAAGTTTTGAAGAGCCAACTTTTGGGCAAAAGTATTTTTTATTAATTACCTTTTTATCCTTATTTAATTATTTGTAGGTCCTTTATAACATATATTTCACATAGATTAAGAATAGCTTTAAACTTTGTTAACTTTATCTTAAAATTGAATAATTTGTTATTTAATATGTATTATATTTTATGATAATAAAGTCAACATAATAATAAATTAAGTATAGACATTTATATAAAAATTTAATAATATAACCTAAAAATTGGACAAAAAAGAATGCATCCCTACACCCTATTAATAGGACAAGATCGGGAGTACTAATATAATCCCTCAAATAGATTAGACCAGGATTAGGCGTTGTAGAGGGGCAGTTATAGCCTTATAGGTACAAACTGATCCATGAATTCTGGGATGATCAATAATTAATTAATTAATTAATTAATAATTAATCATCATTTGGCCTTTTATGGATCACTTTTACTTCTATATAGTTTTATAATAAAGCCAAATAATAATATAATGCCGACAAGTGTAATTAACCTTTCTCAAGGAAAATATTAGTATAATGTTAAAGTTGTTAGTTAAAAGGGTTAAAGAAAACTTACGTAGTATTAGAATATCATAATTAATGATTGTTACCTTAAGTTTTCTCACATAATTGACGGGTTAATACGTATCATTACTCAATAATTCCTAGTGTATATTAATTATCTAAATCCCTCGATCTCGCATGGGATTTTTCGTGCAATGTAGTTATATTAATTATACCATTGATGGATATATTGAGCCTTCATTAAGGGAAAATTGCATCTAAAAAGTCCAAACTTGATGAAATTTACAATGGACGACCTAACAACTCAAATTATTCTCAACCGCCAATGGTTTTGAATTTTTTTGGGGGAAAATATCAGTGATTCCCAAAGAAAAGAAAAAATATAAAAAAATGTCCCAACCCTAATCTCCTTATATTAATTACAGAATTCTAACATAAAAGGGGTCTCGTTGTTAAAATTTGCCTATGAAAATATTGTTGTTAAAATAGCTTTTCATGTTTTTAAAAAAGCTTTTTCTGTTGTCAAAAATTTTCCAAGTTTTTCTTTCGGCGTGTAGAATTTTGAAAACTTGGAAAATTTTTTATAATAGGAAAAGTCATTTTAATAACAGTATTTTCATAAGAAAATTTTAACAACAGGAAAAACTATTTTAACAATACGTACCCATTTTGACAATGAGATTTTTAAATATTAAAATTCCGTAATTAATATAAAAAAAGTCCTTAGGGGATTTGGGGTTAAGATTCCCCCTCCCCCCTCTTTCTTGGGACCTCAGTGATATTTTCTCTTTTTTTTTTTTTAGTGTAGAGAAAAAAAATTCTTGCTTCCTTTTTCTTTCGTTTTTTTTAAAGACACAACCTAAGTTGTATATGAATCCAAGAGATTTGTGAGATTAAGATTATCAAGTTCTTATCAGTTTGTTGTTACTTTCTTGCCCAACTCTATTAGAAAGTTATTTGGTACACTTTTTCCAAAATACAAATATTTTTAAAAAATTCATTTGATGATGATGATTATTATTATTATTATTGTTAAGCTTTATACTTTAAAGTTTAAACAGGTAAGTTTCCAATTTTAATTTCAACGTTAGATAGTTTGTTTTGACCAAATAATCAATGTTAGAAAAATACATTTTCATTCACTCCAAAAAAGAATCGGGTTTCTTTCACTCCTTTTCTTTTTTTATTATTATTTTTTTGAAAAATGCCCTTTAAAATACTTCTAATTACCGACAAGTCTAGTTCAAACGAAAATGTTCGAAATCAAACTTTCTCTCGCTTACTTGAGGGACAACAGCTCCCCACAACTCGCACTATAGATTGATTAAAATCATATTTACATAACATTTTTTTTAAAACAAATATAACTTTGTCAAATTTCAACCGTTTAATGTAATTTTATCTCTCTCTCTCGCGGAAGATGTTGGAATTCAAGCTAATACAACTGTTAACGGTGATATTAAAATGTATTCATATCTTGAATCCAAAACACACTACAAAAACAATATTATTTGGCTTGGACCCACAAACACTGTTACCTTTGGATAAGTATGAAGCCTTTATTTTTATTATCTCAAATTGTTTTTCTTTTTAAATCACTTTATCCTGTAATTGATACTAAATAATAATATGTTATGATTATTGATATATACATACCTTGTCTTGCTCACTGCCCTTTTTCCCTTCATTAGCCTATTTTTCAGAAACTACTCTCCTATGTCATATCCACATATCTTTCACTACATAATAAAATGTTCCTCCCTTTAAAATAAAAAAATAAAATAAATCACACACACACATACGGAGAGAGACATCTTAGCGTGAAGATTTGAAGAAAATTTTCTAATTATGTGGTAAGGAAGAAATAAAAATCCGGCGCAAATCTTGGGGCCGTCCTTTGTTGCATGTGAAGCCAATAATTTCCTGTCTCAACATTTTTGAGCTTTTTTTTTTGGTGTGCTTGTTAAAGATTATTACTTTAGTTTTTTTCCCAAATTGATTTTCGTAATAATAATATAATTATAATAATAACGACAACAAAAACTATGATTACTTTCAACTTGATGGTCCTTTGCATCTGCCTATAGAACGGAACATGGTGTCCTGTTTTGTCAGAATGAATATGAACTCCTTGTCTGCCATTTTTCCTATGTTGGAGTGATACAAGAGCTATATATATAGTGGTTCTTGGAGTGAGCGTAGAGGTAGAAGATAGATATGGCTCTCAAGAGAGACAACGTAGTTGTGTCAAATATGGAGCTTGAGCGACTTCTTAGCATGAAAGGAGGCAAAGGTGAAGGCAGTTACGCCAATAACTCACAAGCTCAGGTCATAAACTCCTCTCCCTCTCTCTCTCTCTTTCTATATGTGTGTGTTTGTCTGTTCATATACGTATATATGTGTGTACATATGTACGTATGACTTCACAATAAATTAATTTGGGTGGGTGCGTGGTGGTGGTTTTTTTTTTTTTGGGGGGGGGGGGGGTGTTTGTAAAGCTTCCTTATTATGGTTGTATGCGGGAGGCTTATTCTAAGCCAACCCTTCATTTTGTTAGCTTTTTAAAGCTGATAACTTCATCTTGCTTCTATGACCTGAAAACTTTTGGCCAACACAATAATATGATATTAAAGTGTAAGGTTAAGATTCAAATTTTGCTCAGAAAACTTTTGCGTAGAAGTTATGGGTATCCGAAAGAGAGTTTTTGATATATCATTATTTCCTGAAAGGGTTAAAAAAGTAGCAGTGTCGTTGTGGCCATTAAAAATTTTAACAGTTAAAATTAATACTTTTTCATTATTAAGGAAATTTATTTTCATTTTGAACACTTCGGGGATATATATTGATCCAACAAAAACTTCTAAATACTCAAAATTCCTACGCAGAAATTTTTGAAGAAAAATTGGACCTTAACCCTAAAATTAAGAGATGAGAGGGAGTAAGGAAACTTGAAGCAAATCTTTAATTTGTTGTTACTATATTAAGAAAAATTTGATTGCATAAAAGATATAATCTCTCTCAAAGCAGTGTCTTGGCGTTCCAAACTAAATTTTTTCGGGAATAATTATTTTAAAGGTTCACTGACCCTGCTCAAATACAATTTTCGGTACATTTAAAAGATTAGTTTTAATTTTTATTTTCTATAATTAAAAAGCATGATTTTTTATAGATAATACACCGTCTGTATGTTGATACAGATGATTAATTATCTTTCTTCATGTAAAAAAAAAAAAAATGTAGGCTATTCATGCTCGTTCCATGCTTCATCTTCTAAAAGAAACCCTAGACAGAGTTCAATTGAATAATCCCGATATTCCCTTTGTGGTTGTGGACTTGGGCTGTTCCTGCGGCAACAACACCATCTATGTGGTGGATGTCATCATAAACCACATCATCAAGCGCTATGAAACCTTGGGCCTTGACCTGCCGGAGTTCTCGGCTTTCTTCTCCGACCTTCCCGGCAATGACTTCAACACTCTCTTCCAGTTACTTCCTCCTATGTTCACCACCAATTATGGGGTTAGCATGGAGGAATGCCTCGCAGCCAACAACCACCGCTCCTACTTTGCTGCTGGAGTCCCCGGGTCCTTCTATCGGAGGCTTTTTCCGATGAGGTCCATTGATGTTTTTCACTCTGCCTTTTCTTTGCATTGGTTGTCTCAGGTTAGGGTTTAACTAATACTTGGTTCTTTTCTTTCTTACATCATATCGTATAACTTTTTTTAGATTACGAGACAATAGTTTATTAGGGCTAAATATTTGTGGAGACCTCTCAAGAGCCAATGATTATGGTATTGGGCTTTTTAAAAATATTTATCTGTTATATTTTAATTTAAAAAAAAAAAAAGATAAATGCGCTTTTTTGGTTACAAATGTTTGACTATAGTAATTTCATTAACTACTTAAAGAATGATGGTTAAAATTACATGACACGATAGATAATCAAGCAGGTGATGAAAATGTGTCTACTAATTATGAACATTCATACAAACTTCTTTTTATTGTTTACTCATGATATAGCCGCACTTTGGCTCTTAATATTTTATTTTTATTTTTCTTTTGTTATAGTTTGTGTCAGTTTGAATTTAATAAAGATATAATTACCTTCTCATCATGGATAGACATGGAGATAAAATTTCTTTCTTTCCTGACTTTCATATGTTCTGCCTACATACGGTAAGCGCTTGGACACTTTCTTCCTGGGATGTGTAGAGAAGAGTAATCTGAAAGTCATATGTATTCATTTATGGCCTTAATAATATATCTTTCAAAACCAGAAGGATCTAGCTAGATTAGGACAAAACTTAGATTAAGTTATTTATATTCATTAGTAGGTTAAAGTCTGTATGCATTTTAACAATCAATAATAACAAAAGTAGTGAGTATCCATATGAAAATTCACAGACCCTAGATTTACTTTGTACCAGAGCTTATATAAAAATTTTATACGTGTTCATAGGTGAATTGACACAAGTAAGAATAATTAGTTTGAGTTTAGACTTTATTCTTTCACGGTCAGGTAAATTTATTCATTCCACCGATTTTGAAGTCTCTTCATCTGTCCTTTTCTTATCTTCCACTCATGAAAACTTTTGATTAGAAACTCCCACCTTTTTTTTTTTTGGTCGAGAGAAACTCCCACTTTCATAAAACATTTTTTGTGTGAATGGCACTTTAAAGCAATTTTCCTCCTTTATGACTTTCTTGTAGTTTCACCCCGCAAAACACGCAATGAATATCAATGGGGTCAAAGCTATACCTTTTTCTCCGGGAAAAAAGAATTAAATATACCACTTCCCGAGGATAATTTAAATGATACAATGAATATTTTGATCCCACATACAGATTTAAAAAAAAAAGGTTAATGTAATGAATCTATGGTCATTAGGATTGGAAATACAATAAATAAATTAATTAAACAATATTTAAGCGACAAAAGTGACGTAGTTGGACTGCGATTTTGGATGCATGCATAGTAAGGGCATAATAATGTTTCTCTTTTTTCTGCATTTTTTTGAATCATCATGGCGCTCACATGATTTGATTGCCAAGGACTTCTGTGTCTGTGGGAAAGAATGGTTTGACGGGGTAGAGGTGGCTTTATTGCTATGTTAATTATGAAATTATGAATTACGTATTTCAATATAACTCTGTCTGTGAAAGCCTCAAACACATTAAAGAGAGTTGCATACTATAAAGTCAGAGTTTGATGTATATAAATACTATATTAGTTGATGTGCTTAATATAAGAGTTAGATAATTAATTTGCAGATATTAAGTAAATCTATTAAATTAGATATTTTTAACATATTTGTTTTTTGTTTCCTTACAAATACCCTCTTGTTTTAACCATATTTATTGGAACTACCCTAATAAAAACTCCATAATATGTGCAATTGCAATAGGGATATTTAACTATATATCATATTTAACTCCATAATGAAAACGTAACCGCTTGTATGAGATTTCTCCCTCAGATATAGAATAGTTAATATTACATTTATTGCAATTCATATACCTAATTTGATTCAGATTAGTTGGAGTCCGGTGTGACTTTAGACAGCAGATGCCGCTGGATACCTAGAACATGGTTCCATCTTATAAAGATGTTCCAGACTTATGGAAATAGATTTTCTCATCAGTCCATCTCTCATTATCCCTCATTGTCCTTAATTGTGGCCGTCAGATATTTGATCCAACGGCTTTAAAATGAAGTTTTCAAAATTTCACAACTATCTACCGCATACCGCATGCAGTAGTTGTGAAATTTTGAAAACTTTGTTTTTAAGCCGTTTGATCAAATATCTGACGGCCGTAATTAAGGACAACGAAGGATGATGAGAAAGTATGCAGATGAGAGAATATGGACCCCAAACTTATCCCCATCCCTCTATCTCTCCCTCGGTGTGTGTGTGTAACACACAATCACTCACATATATATGATAAATGATGAAGGTGACGTACAATATTGGGTGTGCATGGGGCAGGTACCGGAGAGTGTGTTGGACAAAAGAGGAAGTGGATACAACAAAGGAAGAGTATTCATACACGGAGCGAGTGACAGCACAGCGAATGCGTACAGGAAACAGTTTCAGACAGATCTGGCGGCTTTCCTTAGGGCAAGAGCCCTTGAGATGAAGAAAGGTGGGTCCATGTTCTTGGTTTGCCTTGGCCGGACCTCCCTCGACCCCACTGACCAGGGCGGGGCCGGCCTCCTCTTTGGGACCCACTTTCAGGACGCTTGGGATGATCTTGTCCAACAGGTCAGTATTATGTATATGCCTCATAATGTCCTTCTTCACTCCAACTTGAAATATTCATCATTTTTTGAGTTTGGTTCGTAATGATTAATTTTGTTAGGCAATTTTGACACATTTTGAGTTCCACACTTAAGAAAGAATATGATCAATTGCGTGCCGGGTAGGTAGAAATATTGACCGATTATTAGGTTTTGGATGGTTACGACACTTGAAATCATGCTCATATCTTAAAAGTTAGACAAAAGGAGCAAGCTAATAGCACTCTTCTTTTCTTTCATCTCTCATCATTCATTTTTTATCTCATGATTATGGGAATATATCAATGTCTTCCAACAAAGTTAAAAGAGTGTGGGTTTGGATTCATTCCGTCTGATTTTATTATATCCTCATGTCTAATAATCAAGTAAGAAAATCTTGTTTGCTTATTTTGAGATGACCATTATCATCATCACACACCAAGTCCTTTGATATAGGTTTCAAAATATATAAACTAGTCCTTTTACTTATAAGAGTTGGATTCTGTGTTGTAAAGAGATACACAATCCAATTTAGTGGGGAAAAAAAGTTATACTTGTTTATTCTGATTTAACTATATAGTGTCATCATATCATGTGATTTATTTTAAGCTTTAAGATGATGGTTTTCTATATATAAAAACAACAAGATAAGAATTTTTCACTGTATTGTATTAAAGACCCATCTTGTTGGCAAAAATAATAAACCCGTCTTGCATTTATTTGATCCTTTTTTTTTTTAATGTTGATTATAGGAGTATAGGGCCCAATGTCTTGTGACATAAAGCTAGAAGCAAACAAGTATGGTCTCTACTACCATAACAAGCGACACATTCAATGTTACAAGAGCCTAGTACAATGAACATAATAAGACCTTCATAATAGGGTGGCTTTGAGAATTTAGACCATTTCAAGTATCTATGGGGCACATTCGTCATAAACGAGTGATCATAGGGGAAGTGTGGAGTGTGGGCTGTAATTATTATATTGGTTTATTTTAACATTTGTTTGAAATAACCAATTGTCACCTTTCCAGCTTTCTAGCCAATCAAAGTCTAGTTTCCATCACTTTGACCCCTACCCCCTAAAAAGTAGCGTAAAGAAGAAGGACCCCACTTTGACCCTTTCTCCCCCTAAAACGTAGCGTAAATAAGAAGAAGCCCATATATTGATATAATACTAGTTGAATATTTGAAAGAGATTTAAGAAAATTATATAAATTACTTAATTATAGTTTATTTTACATAATCTCTTTGAAATATTTATTTGTATATAAGTAAGGTAAATTATTTTAAGAAAAATAATAAATATAAATATTTTGAAGTAATTTATTTTTAGCTACTTTAATCCTTAGATAAGTCATTTGGGTGTTACATTAAGGACAATAATTAAATTAACATTAAGCATAATTAAATTGATCCTTGCACAATATTATCACTCTATCACAAACTTCAGGAAGTGCATACGTAATATATTTTTTTTGGTAGTTTACCAAGTTGATTTTTTTTTTAAAAAAAATATTTTCTTGTACATTAAAAGATTGAGGCTAAATTACATTGAACTTACTGCAAAAAAGAATGAATTTGTGCGTGCTTTCTATTAGTTTATTATCTTTTATACATTTAACTACCTTATATCGTGTCAAAATATCCATCCGATAGGTGCAAGAAAATTTTGGAGAAGACAAACTGTGTGGCATTTTTTAGACTCATGCAGATAAAAATTATCACAGTAACTAGATCTCAAACATGAATAATAAATATAAGAAAAACTGTGGTTACCAGTTAGGAAATGTGTTTGTGTGTGTGTGAGAGACCATATTAATTACTATTTATATATATATATATATATATATATATATTTGTAAAAATATTTCATCGACCTTACAATCCTTATTAATCAAGCTATATTTATCGTGTATTAAACTAACATGCATATTGTGGCATTGAAAAAAATAATGGATCAGAGAGATTTGTTGCTTAATCTTCTATGAGTGATCAACAAGATGTAAAATCCTATGAAGGAGGAAACAACTTAATAAATCTTTCACATTGAAACCATGACAAAGCCACTTTAGTTAGCTGTTGGCCTAACAACTTATGTTTTAAAACTTCGTTTGAAAATATAAAGATATGCTTCTTGTGTACCTAGCCCACTTTCATGTGAAGAAGACTGAAATTAAGACTCAAGAATTCTAATCTTTATTAAAATGTATTTTATTTTTATTTTTGTATCACAGGGGCTGATTAGCAGTGAGAAAAGAGACAATTTCAATATCCCAATTTATGCTCCAAGCCTACAAGACTTCAAAGAAGTGGTAGAAGAAGATGGCTCATTTGCTATAAACAAACTTGAGGTGTTCAAAGGAGGAAGCCCTCTTGTGGTGAACCAACCAGATGACGCAACCGAAGTTGGGAGGGCTCTTGCAAATAGCTGCCGGAGTGTGTCCGGCGTCCTTGTCGACGCTCACATCGGCGACAAGCTTAGCGAAAAGCTGTTCCTTAGAGTGGAGCAACGAGCGACAGCTCATGCCAAAGAGCTATTAGAGCAACTTCAGTTCTTTCATATAGTTGCATCCCTTTCTTTTCCTTCATGAGACAAATTAAATGATAAACCTTTTTAAGTAAACTTGATTTACAAAGACTATAAATAGATTGAGTTAATTATGAGTGGATAAATAAGTATGCCAAAGGTGTATTATTCCACATTAACACATCATTGACATACTTAAATATCTTCACATAATTAGCTTAATTTACCAATAATCAAGTTTACTTAAAAATTGTTCATAGCACGATCATGATGGCTTCTCTTTTGTGTGGTTTTTTTGTTACTTCTAACTGTAGTTATATCTTCACATGTTATGGACTTTCTGATCTATTTGATTTATGTCCCATGTCTCACATCTGCGCTTCTTTATAGGGCTAAGTATAGAGTCCATCATATTTTGTGAAATTTGTATGAAAGGAATAGTGTGTCTGTTTTTTAATTATATTAACAAGTTCGGTTGCGAGAAACATTATTGTTATGATTTCCTTTATCTCTTTTGCACACTGCACCGAAACATATTTTGCGACAACATATAATTACATTAGAAAGAGCTAAGATAATAATTGTTGCGCATTAATAATCTTCAATGACAATTAATTATTAGCCGACTAAAAGCTTTTGTAGTCATTAGAATAATTATACTTCTTTCCTATGCGATGCATGAAGTTCAATAAAAGCTTATTTGTAACAATGACTCCCTATAAATTATATACATATGTATGGGTATGGAACTTGAAAAATGATTTCCGATGATAAGTCAGTTATTTATAATTAAGTTTTTTTTTGATTGAATTTTTTATAATTAAGTTGGGTTGTATGAAACTTGAAAAATGAAGTGTCCACTAAAGATTATATCTGTTTTTTGTTTTGAAAAAAAAAATCTATAATTGGTTATAAAATTAATTTTTGATGAAACAATACACGATCAACCCATCATGAGGGCTAAATGTGACGGTGGAGATCGTGGTGTCTTTGGTGGTTGTGGAGGACATGGTGATCGAGGTTGTGGAGGCCGCCATAGAGGCACTCGTCGAGAAGAGGATGAAACAATGGGTTCCCTTGACCAAGCTTGACCATTGTAAATGGAGCAAAATACCTAAGGGCGGGTGAATTAGGGATTTCTTTAACAGCAAAACAGAGATAAACAGAGAAAAGGGTAGAAGAGCAAGACACAAAGATTTATACTGGCTTGGTCCAACCACTTGACCTACGTCCAGTCCCCAGACACTCTGGGATTTCCACTATAACAATTGATTACACACTCTGCACTCAAGAGTAATTCTCTCACTAGAATTTACTCCCCCTTATAAGTTGTAATCAATGCACCCAATCACCAAGTCCCCTGACTTGTGATTCTTTACAATAAATGAATTTCAATCAAAGACTCTCTTAAAGAGTAGATAATGATAAACACTGAAGTGCAAAAGTATCAGAATATACAATACAGATGAAAGTTGAAAGAAATAAATGTAAGCTTGAGTGTAATTTGTTCTCAGCAGATGTGTTGGTTGAGAAGACTTGAATGCTGCTCTATTTATACGAAGAGAGCATTAAATGACCGTTGGATTCGTCAATATAACCGTTGCCTTCATTAGACAAGGTTTTGGTTAAGCTTTGGTCTTCTTCTCTCACTAATCTTCACTTAATCCAGCTGGGCAGAAGTTCATAGTTGACTTCTGGTGAATTAATCCGTCGAAATAGCAGTTGCTGGAAGTGGAAATCATTCTTTAATTCTTTGCAAGCGTGTGCAGAAGGATTACCCAAAAGTATGCAACTTTATGGGTTTAGCATTTAATGAGCTGACGTCACTTTTTGCTTTTTGTTTTAACCTTCAATAAACATTCTCTAATTCTGAAACTCACTAACAAAGTGGTTAAACATAGCTAGGAATAATAGAGAATGATAATGGGAAGTATCAAGATCAAAGAAGAAGATTTCACAAATTCGCCAGATTTGATTTTCAAACTTTGCGACAGAAACTCGAATTTATTCTCCTAAACTCAAGTTTTCAACTGTGCACTTAAACAAAACTTTGTTAGTTCCCTATGTGTTTTGATGATAATCAACAATTGTAAACACACTTTGGAGTTTTGTCTTTGGTAAAAAATTATTGTCAAAGACAAACTCGAGTATTGTTCTCAATACTCAAGTATTGACTTGACAGAGAGTTGCTCAAATCCTTTTTCACAAAGCAATACTCAAGTATTGATATGAATACTTGAGTATTGGACTTACAGAGAGCACTTCAAGTTTTCACCCTGAGAAAATACTCAAGTATTGATATGGATACTCGAGTATTGAACACACAGAGAGAATTTCAACATTGACCTAAGTTCTCAATACTCAAGTATTCAATTGAATACTTGAGTATTGGTCATACAGAGAGTCATCAGAGTTATACACCTTATGAAAACTCAAGTATTGACATGGAAAAACTCCACAAAATTTTTCAAATGAATGCATACTCGAGTATTGATTTGGAAACTCGAGTATTGGGCATGCAGAGAGCTTTTCCTCTTGTCAATGACTTGAAAACTCAAGTATTGAAAGCAATACTCAAGTATTGAGGTTTTGAACTTAAACTCACTTTCTTACCAAAAGTTCAAACTCGAGTATTGATTTGAATACTCGAGTATTGTCCTTAAAGTCCAAAGTTTAAGTCTCGATGATTACTCTCTGGAAGATGAATACTCAAGTATCAAGATGGATACTCAAGTATTGACTTAAGTGCACAGTGACATACTTGAGTATTGATGAACATACTCAACTATTGATCGCTAAACTTGAAAATCAAATCTGACGAATTCTTGGAATCATCTTATTTGATCTTATTACTTTCTCTTATCATTCTTCTATATTCTTAGCTATGTTTAACCATCTTTTTGATGAGTTTCAGACAGATTAACGAAAGTTAATTGAAGGTTAGAGGAAAAGCAAAAAGGTAGTTCAGAACATTAAATGCTGAACAAAAAGTTGCTCCTTTTTGGCTAATCCAACTGCACACGCCTACAAAGCATTTAAGAATGATTTCTACAACAAGTAAACTCTTCTTCAACGGACTAATTCACAGAGAGTCAACTCTGCTTACTTGGATAGCTGGATTAAGCTGAGTTTAGAGAGAGAATATGCCAGAACCACTTCCTAAACATGGCAGAGCTTCTCCAACGGATCTATTGGGATAGCAACGGTCATATATTGATCTCTACCTATAAATAGAAGACAGATTCAAGCAGAAAAACGTGGAGAAACAAGCTTACACTTCCAACATGCTGATACTCTGCTCTCACACCATTTGCACTCTGTTTTTCATGTTTAGATAAGTTAGAGAGTGAAGTAATTTGTATTTGATCCTCAGTGTTTATCTATTCACTTCTAAGAGAGAAGAGTTATTGTAATCATTCTATTCTTTTGAGAGTTACTCAAGATTGGGTGATCTTGAGTGAGAAACACATTGTGTTGATTACAACTTGTAAGGGGGAGTGAATCCTAGTGAGAGGATTACTTCGAGTACAGAGTGTGTAATCAACCGGTGTGTTGATTACAGTTTGTAAGGGGGAGTGAATCCGAGTGAGAGGATTACTTCAGTTACAGAACGTGTAATCAGATTGAAAGAAGATAGTGGATTGAAAATCCCAAGTAAGGCTTGGGGATTGGACGTAGGTCAAGGGTAAGGCCGAACCAATATAAATCAGTTTGCACATTCTCTTCCCTTATCTCTTACATTTCCAGCATATATGTTTGAATGTGTATACATATTTAAATGTGTGGTTATTGCTTTCTAAACTGATTTCAGTGAGTTACGAAAAGAGTTTCAAAGTTCCTAAATTTTTATACTTCACCCAACTCATCCCCCTCTTGGGTTCAGCCGGTTCTTACAAACTTGAGTTTCATTAATAAAACTCGAGTTTCCTCCATCAAGAGAGGAAAGTCACGTTTTGAGTTTTGGAACACATTTTTTAAACAAACTCATAACTCGAGTTTCTAAAATCAAAACTCGAGTTTTGGACTTTTAATGAAAAGCATGTGTTTAAGTCCAAAACATCAAAACTTGAGTTTTCAAAACATTGAAAAAGTTCAACGCTCTCTGTTTGGCCAAAACTCGAGTTTTCAAAGTGAAACTCGAGTTTTCATTTTAGTATGAAAACGTTGATAAAACTGAGCCACGACTAAACTCGAGTTTTCCATATTTTATGGAAAACTTGAGTTTCAAAAGTCTTGAAAATACTTAAGGCTCTCGGCTTGGCCAAAACTCGAGTTTCCAAAAGAAGACTCGAGTTTTCATTTAAGAATGAAAACATTGAGAAATCTGAACCAAGTCAAAACTTGAGTTTTCTGTGTAAACCCAAGTTATCAAGAACGGATGAAAATATTAAAACTCTTTTCTGTGTAAACCCAAGTTATCATGAGGACTTGAGAACACTGCATATCTATTGCCTAAAACTTGTTCATAGTCTTAAATCACCAAGAAAGGGCATGATGATCTCAATTAGACTAGTATGAAATCATCTACTTGTATAGAGATACAAGGTAGGGACCTCATGGAATACTTGCATGATGATGCCTTAGTTGATGTATGGGTAGATATGCTGGAGAACAGATAGCACCGAACTGACCCGTTGAGAGACTCCACAAAGATTCATTGTAGAGAGTATCATTAGATACTAAAAGTCTCTCAATGTGTGGTAGTGCGGATCGTCCTGGACTTAAGGATGTTATCGAACATTATGTCCTAGGGCTATACTTTATTGGGGTTAAGGTGCAATTTTCCAATGAATTATTACCTGAGGAACATCTGACACAAAAAACAATTGAAGGTACCAAATTGGCCAATGAACTATTAAAAAGTGAAAAAAAAAAAAACACACACACACACACACACACAATTTGGTGTAGATTCGCCAATGAACTATTACCTCGTCACTGTCTTGGTGTCTCCGTCTTCCATTGATTGTCACAGTGTCGGTGACGTCGGCGTATCCAAAGCTTATATTGTTGTTGGGTGTTCCACTCACCCTCTTGAACTCATCCAGCAGTCCACAGCTTTCGACCGGCATGCGCCTTGCACCCTGGTTGCATCCCTCTGATGCCACAAGTAGCAACTGCTGCCACCGCCGCTGCTCTTTTTTCCAACGTCTTCACCACCGTCCTACGCCAGTGCCTCATATTTTAACGTAATTGTGATAGTTGTTTTTTATAATAGTTATTTGGTACTTTTTTTCCACTTTTTAATTGTTCATTGGCCAATTTGGTACCCTCAATTGTTTTTTGTTCCAGATGCTCCTTGAGTAATAGTTAGTTGGCAAATCTGTACCTTAACCCTACTTATTGTATAACTTTATCCACCTGAAAATGGGGGAGAACAGTGTACTTGGGTAACTAGAATACATGAGTATAAATGGACATGCCGAGAGGACTCACAGTTCCCAACAAGGGATTAGCCATTCACAAGACAGGTAAAGCTTGGATAGATTCTAATTGACTTAGGAGTCTGTGTGCACAACAAGTGATCATGAAGAGTCATGATCCATTATAGAGTTAATATAAGAAGACTACTAGTTCATTGAATTAGCTACATTTAGTCAATCAAGAGAGATAATACTCTATCTTTGCTTTCGATTAAATGTGAATGACGTTGTGAGGGATGATGGCTGCATGGTATCGAAATTTGAAAGGTAGATTACTTGATCAACTCAATTAGTTTTGGGGCCATAAAACATTGCTAATATCTTATGTGGTCATTAGATAATTTGGGCCCGTTAAAGGAGTTTTAATTTGTTCAAGTTTATTTATGTCAATGACTAATTAGGCCTAAGAGATCACACACAAAGCTTATTCTTGATTGCTTAAAATTAGCAAGCTTGGGCCAATAATTGTTATTGGCCTTTTATCAAGAGTAAAGGTGATATTGGGTTGCAGTGAGACTCTAAGTCCAATAGTAAAATGACATCACATTTGAGCCCCTAGTGAGAAATCAGTTTCTCCACAAAAGGCCCAAATGTGTTAGAAGACTAAATGAGGTCTTAGGCTAAGTTGAATTTGAAATTCAAATTTAAATTTGAAATTTTAAGTTCAAGGGCTTAGGTTATAAAAGATAATTCTGAATTATCTAATATATAAAAATATATAGACAATAAAGATTGGATAGGATAAATAATGAATGAAAATTGAATTAAAAAGATGATCTTAAATTTTAATTCAAGACATAAATTAATGATATGTATATGATCCATGATCTTGAATTTTAATTAAAGATATGGATGTAATCCATCATCTTAAATTTTATATTCAATCAAATAATCAAGCTATGAATGTGATCCATCATCTTAAATATTGATTCAATCAAATAATCAAGATATAGATGTAATCATTTTAAATTTTTTGATTCAGTCAAGTAATCAATCATCTTAAAATTTTTATTCAATCAAATAATTAAGCTATGGATTTAATTCATTATATTAATGATTTGGGTAACACCAAGTATGGCCCTATCATCAAAAACCTTATTTTTAGTATGGTCGTCAAAATTCACAAGGCAATTAGGTCTTGGAATTTTTTGCTACCAAGGCTATTTAAAGGGGAGTTGGCTGAAATTCATGTACTCACAAGCTCTTGTGATTTTTGGCCAACTACCAAGGTGTAGAGAAAGAGGTGTCATCCAAGAAAGATAAAGATCTATTCTTGTTCATCCTATCTTCAACCTAATTTTGAGAAAACCTCATCTTCTTGAAAAGAGAAAAACCCAAAAAAATCGAAACCTCAACTTTTCCATCCGCCTAGCAAGCATCCAAGGACTAGGAAGTATCAAGAGACAGAGTTCTCATTGCAATTGGGGGATAGCCGTGTGGATCAACTTTAGAGGACATCAACATTAAAGTCTTTGAGTGATCTAAGGTAATCCTAATCTATAATAGTTGTTTTTAACAAGTAATCCTAATCCTCAATGGTTGTTATAACAAGTAATCCTAAAACTCATGAGTATCATAAAATGTTATGAGTTCTCATGAGTATTGTAAAGAGTTATAGATTAATGAATATATTAATAATAATAATTAATTAGTCTAAGAAGTTAAGGTTAATAGCTCATGAGGGCTATAAGTAGTTACGAATTTCGGCAATGATTAACAAAATTTTTATTTTAAACCTTATGAGACTTTATATGAAAGTCGTGCAATAGCCCAAAATTAACCAATAGGATGTCATCCAAATTTAATTTGAGACAAAAGAAGAACACATTATGGTGTTGATATCATTAAATTGGAAGGCTCGCCTGGGAAGATTGTAGATGGTGGTGGGTAGATGATGGGAGAGAAAGGGTGAGAAGAGGAAGAATATAGAGAGAGCAGGGATGTGATGAAGGGTGGTAATGTAATTTAATAACTTTCTCAATTCCCAATTTGGTACAATAAATATGATTTGGCATTTGTGTTATTAGTCTCGCTAATTTGAAATTTTGGAATTGTGAAGATAAGATATAGGATTTTCCCTTTTATTATTGTATCAAGAACCACTTCAAAAGAGTTAACTTTTTAGGTTGTGTTTGGTTTGAAGGGAGGACAGGGCAGGGTGGGGAAATGCTCCCTTTCCCTCTTTTGGTTGAAGATATTTAGAAGGAGGGGAGCCAACATTTTGGCTCCGCTACCCATCCCTCACTACATTTTGGTTCCCTCCAAATTGGTTTTCTGGAGCAGAGCCAAATTTGTCGATTAGTATAACCTCAAGATGTTTTTAATATTCCATTGTTGTCTATGGGTAAAAAATAAAAGTTGTTTCCTCTTGTCACAAATTCACTCATACCATATTTATGCTTGCACTTGATATTCCATGTCGTAACTTCATTGCTTGGAGTTTATAGTCTGTGTACCCTCGGGTTTCATTCTCATAGCTTTGTTCGACCTTCCCTGTCGCAACTTTGGTTTTAGGTTGGTCTCATCTTTTTTATTATCAATTCTCTTTTTTGTTTTCAAGTTTTTCTTTTTTGTTGCAGGATAAAAATCTATGGTATTTTTTGAAGAATATTTTCTTGTAACTGCCTATGGTTTGCATTGAAGTTTCTTCTACTAGTATGGCATACTAACAAATTTTTGTAGATTTTTCATTAATGGGGTAATGAAAACCTTTTGCTTAGTTCATTGGTTGTGATGATTTTCTAACTCTTTCGCACTACCAAGACCATATTTTTCTTTTTGGTGATGCATCAAGATCATATTTTTGTTTATGGAAGTTTTTTCCTGAGTTGATGATTTTCTTAATATTAGCTCTTGATATTTGTTGGAATTTAGGATATAATCCCATGGGTTATGAATAAGAAGAAGATTGGAAAAGAAAAGGAAGAAGGAATTTGTGTGTGGATAGAAGTCCCACATTGGATAGTTGGAGAGGAGTTAGAGGGTAAAGGTTATATAAGCCTTAACTTTACTCCTATTAATTGGGCCCTTAGGCCAACCCACTTTTGTGGAGGGGTGAGGACTTAGGTGACCCTTGGTCCACCACACGCGCGCACGTCATCGCCATCTGTTCGGCTCGGCTCAGTTCGGTTTGGTTGTGTGCACCACCTGTTCGGTCTAGTTCGCACGTGTGTGAAATAAAAAATAATTTTTTAAATTTCCAATTAGTCCCCAAACTTTTAATAATTCCTTTTTTGCCCCTTTGAGATTTTCCCAACCAGCGGCTGTGAATTGAGATCCGTTTCGATCGTGGCTCTATTTTGGTGCCTTTGTTCGTATGACGTACCAGTTCACCAGCAAGGGTCACTGTCAATTTTTTTTCTCTCCGTTCTAGTGCTTCTATTTGCATGACACACAAGTTCACTACTATAGTTGAGTCCATTTGATCAATTTTTCTGTCATCTATAAATAGGGCACCCTAGTCACAAAATCGACATCCAATTTTTCTCTCAAACACTCCTCTCTGCATACTGCATACTGCATTCTGCAAACATATTTTGTGTGTTTCAAAAGCAGAGTTGTTGCATTCACTTGGGCTTCAGATCGAGAGAGCCATCATTTTGAAGATGAAAAAATTCGCTCTATCCTGGGAGGCAATTGCTCAACAATCTTAGGCATCCATATTGAGGGAGCAAAATTGTCTTAAGGAAACAACGTACATTGGGCCTAGATTACTTCAAAGTTCATTACCATATTCTGTAGTCTTGTGAGTTTATTTATGATTCTTTTCATATTATACAGAACCATTGTATGCTTACTATTTATGCAATATTAGTTATACAAATTCTTGTTATTTACAGTATGCATCTTAGGAATATAGATTCTTGTTATTATTCAATTTTTACCTGTTTAGTGTATTTTTCACAACAATCTTAAGAAAATGTTGTGATTAGAATCAGTTTCGATTAATTTAAACAAAGCTGATTTCATGTATTGGTAGTAATATTGAACTGAATATGTGTTTAGTATCTGTTATTTTAATTATTATACTGTTTGTGGATTAATGTATGTGATTAATCATAGTTTCTATTTTAAATAACAGAAATGGTAAGTACAAGTACCAATCTAATGAATCCAAGTGGTTCGGTTCCAATGCATGGTAAAAAACCAGAAAAGTTCAATAGGAATGATTTTAAAAGATGACAATAGAAAATGTTTTTCTATTTAACTATCTTGAACTTGGCTTAGTTTCTCATTAAAGATGCTCCAAAATTGGAACAAGGACAACCATTGGATAAGGAAAAGGTTGCTGCGATAGATAGTTGGAAGCATTCTGATTTCCTATGTAGGAACTATATTCTCAATGGTCTAGACAATACAGTGTATGCTGTATATAATACTTTGGATACAACTAAATCACTATAGGAGAGTTTGGACAAGAAGTACAAAATTGAAGATGCTGGCTTGAAGAAATATGTAATTGGCAGCTTTTGGACTTCTACATGCTTGACTCTAAATTTGTGGTTAGTCAAGTTGAAGAACTTCAATTGATTGTGCATGAGATTCATGCCGAAGGGATGTCACTTAGCGTGTCTTTCCAAGTTGCTGCATTTATTTAAAAATTGCCACCCTCTTGGAAGGATTTCAAGAATTATCTCAAGCACAATCATAAGGAGATGCCACTTGAAGATTTGATTATAACATTGAGAATAGAAGAAGACAACAAGATTTCTGAAAAGAAACTTGGCAACAATCCTATGGTTTCTAAGGCCAACATTGTGGAAGATGGTCTGAAGTTCAAGAAATGAAAATGCTTTAATGAGGGATTATTCAAAAAGGGCCATAGCAAAGGCCAACAATTCAAAGGCAATTGTTATAATTGTGGTAAGTTTGGCCACCGTGCTAAGGATTGTAAGAAGCCAAAGAATCTCAAGAAGAAGAACACCCAAGCCAATAAGGTTGAAAACACTACTGATATGATTGAAAGCATGAATCATTTAGCAAATGTAATGCAATGTAGGTTGGTTGGAAATATCAAAGAGTGGTGGGAGGACACTGGTGCCACTAGACATGTATGTGCCAACAAATGGATTTTCTCCTCTTAAACCCCTACGAAGCAAGATGAACAACTTTATATGGGAAATTCCTCTACTTCAAAGGTTGAAGGTTTTGAGAAAGTGGCCTTAAAGATGACTTTTGAAAAAGTCGTGACACTTAATAATGTGCTTCATATGCTTGATATTTGCAAGAATTTAGTATCTGGATCCCTCTTAAGCAAGAATGATTTGCTTTCTAAAAATGATATGTATGTACGAAAAGGTTACCTTAGTGAGAGCTTTTTCAAACTTAATGTAATGACTGTCACCAACAATGGTGCTATCAATAATAATATTGCTTCTATCTATATGCTTGAGTCCTTTAATTTATGATATCAAAGATTAGGACATGTTAATTATAAATCAATTGAAAATTTAATTCATTTAGATTTATTGCCTAAAGTTGATTGTTCAAATAATGATAAATGTCAGGTATGCATTGAATCAAAATTTTCTAAGTTATTGTTTCCTCTTGTTGAAAGATCAACTGAGTTATTAGATTTAATACATACTGATATATGTGATATTAAATATGTACCATCTAGGGGTAATAAGAAATATTTTATTACATTCTTTGATGATTACAGTATTGTTATGTGTATTTGCTTAATAGCAAAGATGAGGCTATTATTGCTTTTAAACAATATAAGAATGAAGTTGAAAATCAACTTAACAAGAAAATTAAAGTAGTGAGGAGCGATTATGGGGGACAATATGATGGTCCCTTTAAGGAATTTTGTATAGAATTTGGTATTATACACCAGATGTCTGCTCCTTACACTCCGCAATCAAATGGGATTGCAGAAAGGAAAAATCAAACATTGCAAGAAATGATGAATGCATTATTAATTGAATCTGGTTTACCACACAATTTGTGGGGGGAAGCCATTCTAACAGCTAACTTTCTAATTAACAGAGTGCCTCATAAAACGATACAAAGGATACCATATGAAATATGGAAAGGAAAGAAACCTTCCTTGAAATATTTGAAAGGGGTGCTTGGCAAATGTTGAGATTCCTAAACCTAAAAAGTTAAGAATCGGACCTAAGACAGTAGACTGTGTTTATTGGCTATGCACATAATAGTAGTGCATATCATTTTCTGGTTTATAAGTCTGTTATATCATATATCTATGTGAATACCGTTATTGAGTCAAAGAATGCTAGGTTCTTTGAGAACGTATTTCTGTACAATAAAAGTAGTGATAATACAACACTGTGATATCTCAAGATACTATGACTAATGATAATGTTGGAGAGGAGGAACCTAGATGTAGTACTATGCAAAGGACTTCAACATCCTCTGGGCTTGATTTTTTGACTTATCTATTGAAAAATGAGCCTCAAACATATAGAGAGGCTATGGATTCTCCTGAAGCACCATTCTAGGAAGAGGCTATCAATAATAAAGTTGAATCATTATGTCAAACCACACCTAAGAATTAGTTGACCTTCCTCTTGGCAATAAGCCTCTAGGAACTAAGTGGGTCTTCAAAAAGAAGATGAAACCAAATGACACTATTGATAAGTACAAAGCTAGGCTGGTAATAAAAGGCTACAATGTGAAGGCTTAGACTACTTTGATAGTCACCTGTTCCAAGAATTACATTTAGATGTTAATCACATAAGCAACATTGAATGGGTTGGAGTTACATCAAATGGATGTAAAGACAACCTTCTTGAATGGTGAATTAGAGAAAGAGATTTATCTAGAATAACCTGAGGGATTTGTCATCTCAGGACAAGAACGAAAAGTTTATCACTTGATAAAGTCCCTTTATGAACTTATGCAAGACTCGAAATAATGGCATGCAAAATTTGATGAAGTTATGTTATCAAATGGCTTTAGTATTAATGAATGTGACAAGTGTGTTTATATTCAAAATACTGAAAATGGGTTTGCCATAGTCTCTATTTATGTAGATAACATGTTGATAACGAGTAGTAATAATCAAATGATTAAATATACTAAACGATTGCTTACCAGTAAATTCGACATGAAAGATATGGGTCTAGCAGATGTTATTTTGGGAATTAAAATCCATAGAACATCTAAAGGATTGGCCTTATCACAAGCACACTATATTTCTAAAATTCTTGAGAAATTCAAGAGTTTAAACATAGCTCTTGTATCGAACCCTATAGATTCTAGTCTTCGACTGTTGAGAAATACTGGCGAAGCTGAAAATCAAAAGGAGTATGATCGAGTGCTAGACAGTCTTATGTATGTTATGAACTACACTAGACCTAATGTTGCCTAAGTAAGCATGTTGAGTGGCTTTACAAGTAGTCAAAACAAGCTTCATTAGAAAGCTATGATAAGAGTTTTGGGTTACTTAAAGCAAACTTAAAACTTTGCTTTGCATTACCAGAGGTACTCTGCAGTGCTAGAAGGGTATTGTGATGCAAATTGGATCACCAGCTCTACTGATACAAGATCCACAAGTAGGTATGTGTTCACCCTTGGAGGGGGTGTTGTGTCTTGGAAGTCATCCAAGTAGATTTGCATTGCAAGATCAACTATGGAAGCAAAATTCATTGCTTTAAATAAAGCTGGTGAGGAAGCTGAGTGGCTTCATAATTTTCTTGAGGACATTCCTAGTTAGCCAGAGCCAATACCAGCAGTGTGTATACACTATGATAGTCAAGCAACTATGGTACGACCAAGAATGTCATGTACAATGATAAATGTAGACATATACGTTGTGACATGATACCATTAAACAACTACACTCGAATGGAATCATCTCCATTGATTATGTGAAATCAAAGTAGCGGATCCATTAACTAAAGGGATTCCTAGAAAGTTAGTTAGAAATTTGTCCAAAGGAATGGGTTTAAGGCCGATCCATTGTTGATTATCACGATAACTCTACCTTGAAGAGTGGAGATCCCACAATTTTGGGTTCAAAGTGAAAACTAAGTCATGATCGACTATTAACACTGTGGAGTTTTTAAACTCGTACTCATTCCTAGACAAGACAGTGCATATATATATAAGGGTAAGGTTTTAGGCTTTTAATAGTTTCTTAATATGATGTGTTTAGATGATGCATGTTGACTTACATCACAAAGAATCACCTATGTGAGTATTAAGTGTGGGCCGTGTTGGTCAAATTCCCTTATGGAAAGCAAACCAGTCGAACAAGTAATAAAGTCAAAGTAGAGTATCGTCCCACAGAGACTGAGATACCAAGGAGTGACGCTCGATTAATATGATAGTTGTGCAAGCGAAAAATAAATATAATCAAGTTGAGAGTTTTTTAATGACTATGCTACTAACAAAAGTAAACAGAATGACTTTAAACGTGAGAAGATATTAGTATGAGGTTAGGCTGGACTCAGAATCACCCTTAAGTGCATTAATCCCCCAATTGCTTTACCCAATGCTATGGCATCTATACTGTACAGCTTCCGCAATTGCTACAACATAGCTACCAACTACAAAGCTATTTGGTTAACCCACCACGATAGTCTACAGAAACTTCCGCGTCCGATACATATGACACTAACTATACTCCTTCCATATTCCTATGGCAACTTTCTAGTTATGACTGCTTTACGCTCAGGGTGTTATGGTTATGAAAGGTAGACCCATTCCTGAAGCCTACAATAATAGATCAAGCCGTGCACGGGCTTCCTAGCAAACACTGTTTCTCAGAGGTCTAACCCAAACTCCTTGCCAGTAAGCTGAGGCCACAAATCTAGCCCTTAACTTCCGTTAACTGACTAGTAATTAAAACACTGATAAGAAAACCAAATTATTAAATGAAGAACTCGCAACTGGGTTCATTCAACACTTAAAGATTCATCCTCGTCTAGCCATATGAAAATTAGTTCATCACTGACGAGGGACACACAAAATAGACACTAACAGAATGGCCCATGATCGGAAAACTAAATGAAAAAGAGTAAACAGAAAGCTTGACGGAATTTCCGACAGCATGAATGAGGCCCTGTCACGTCACCACTCCACGTCTTCTTCATTCCGTCGTACTGCAAGAAAGGATACTGGGTTGTCCAGAAAGTCTCGTGCTCTTGTGAAATCTCTCACTCTTCTCTTGAGTCTGCTGAAAACTAGAATCTCGTTCTAGGGCTCTCTACCTTTTAGGGTTGGCTCTGCTGTCTTTTATATTTGGGCTTTCTTGCGACGCAAGTTGCAGTGCCTTTCCTAATTTGTCGAGATCTATCATATCTCCAGATCCAAATAGATTGATTCTGCTGATCCTACGGGATTCTTCAAATCTTTTAGTTTCGATCCTCCGCATCTTCTATTCTGTCGTGTCATCAATCTACCTGTCATTATCACCCTTTTCTTTAATTCCTGAAATCATCTGGGTAAAAGGGTCAGAAAACATGCTGCATAGCATTGCGTCCTCTACTTTGCTATAACATTCGTGATGCCTTGTATTGCACTTCGGGTTGCTGTCAGAATGCTATAACATCGTATCAATTCTGCTACACAGTTTCCCTTAAAAACAACGCAGATTTCTCTGTTCTTAGCACATGTAGATGATTTCTATCCCTCAATCCCTACATTATGAATACATGCCTTTTTGCTTGTTTAATTCACTGTTAAGCTTATTTTTACCATTCAATCTAGTCATGAAATATAGGGAAAACATGGTATAAATTGTGCTTATCAAGCCGCTTCTATGAGAATTTAAAACAGCCGATTCTCTAGAACACACGTAGAACCAGGTATGTGTCCAAGGCCAAAATGGACACAACATGAGAACCAACAATGCTAGAAGAGCAATTATGTGACTCCTATTGTCTTGGTATACACAAAAAGGTTGACGATTCAAGACAACACGTCCACTGATTGACCAATATATCCGATAGGTTTTCCTAGAGAAGGTTCAAAAGTAACCCCTACCTTTATTGATGCAATTGTTTCTCGTAGAGGAATCATATTTTGCATACATGATCATTTGCATTTGGTCATGATGGACTAACTTCTTATCCATGTGGGGTGTAACACCCTAATTTTAATATTAGGATTTAATTATAAATAATAAAATTAATTAATAATGATAGATGAATTTATTGTGTAATTATCAAAATAAAGGTTTGTATATAAAACATCATTTATGATAGTAAAAGAAATTAGTGGGGAAAAAAGGTGCAGAAAAAATAATAATTAGTTGTAAAAAAAAAAAGAGAGAAGAAGAAAAGAAAGAAGAAGAAGGGCCACAAAACGTGCCGGAAAAGAAGAGGGAAAAAAAAGAGAAGGAAAAAAAAAAGAAGAAGAAGTAATAATGAATAAAATAATATTAAATTAATATATATATTAAAAAAAAGTAAATAAAAAAAATATAAGACAGTGGCAGCATTAGCTGCCACCTAATATAATACACGTGGGGAGGGGGAATTCATTAGATAATCCACTGCCTCTCCCCTAATTAATATAAATAGGTGTGTGTGGGGGTAATATTGTGTGTCAGTGTGAGAGTTTGAGAGAGGGCCGGAAATCAGCGTGTGAGGGTGAGGAAAGAAGGAAGGAAAATGAAGAGTTTGGAGATATTTTAAGGTACGTTATTTATTTTATAAGATCATTTAGGTAGTTAAATTAATTTCTTTTCAATAAACTTTCTTCATGAAAGTTGTTCTACGTATTTTTCTCTTTCTAATGAGGGTAAAATAAAATTGATTAGTGAAAATTTTGAGATTTGAATATTGGCACAGTTTTAAATTTTGATAATAGATGGTTGTATATATAAAGAATATGATTAATAAATAACTTTAATCGGTTTAGATTTGTTAGTTGATTGCTGTGAGAATTTAAACTTATTTCTATTTAAAAGAATTTCGGATTTATGTCATATAGGATATCTTTACCTATTAAATGAGAATTTAAATATTTAGTAGGAGTAACTAGAGGTATTATTTAAGGTTTAATCGGTTAGTTTTGCTAAATATTGAACTATATGAAATTATGAGTTGGGATTTGGAATTTTATTAGATATGATTTTGATTATGTGGAAGTTTGGAGATTGTTTAATAAATTGGGCTATATTTATAAGAGTTAGTATTCGGTTAAAAAAATTGAGGAATAGATAAATTGTCATTTTTCAAGGAAAACTAAAGTGAAATAATAGTTTAATTAATTCTTTAATTATGATATTAGTGATTATTGTTAATTCTATTAACATATAATTATATATTTCTTTTAAGGGGACTAATTTCTCTTACGCTTAGTGTCGTGTCAAGAACTTGAGGTAACCACTTTCCACTCATTTTACTTGCTTGTATGATGTTTGTGAGTGATTTTTAATTATATAAATATAAGACTATGTTGTTAATAAAGTTTCCTTGTGGGATTTTATTTTAAAGTGACTGGTGAGATTTTGATGGTTTAATATATCAATGAGTACTTTGAAATGGTTATTGAGACAGAAAATTTATGATATATGTTTTGGATAATGCACTTTTGTTATGATTTTTGTGAGTTGGAATAGTATTGTTATCTTAATGATTATTGAGACGATGTATTATTTTATAAATCATGTTTGGAATCTTATATATACATGCCAAGATTGTGATGATGTGGAATGGTGATGGTTGTGGAGTGATGATGAGAGTTATTGTGTATACAATACCACGTGGTATGCCACCACTTGGTGCACAGTAGATGGCTTGATATTTTCAAGGCCCTTGGTATCATCCTTTTCCTTTGGCCAGGTTAAAGGTCAGCGCTTGGGACAGTGACACCTTTCCATATTCGAAGGAAAGGGAACCCTTGGTCCGATATGAGTTATGTAATCTTTGGCCAGGCTAAACCTCATCATCGAAGAGCTTGGTGTAGTCTTGTCACAGAGACTAAACCTATTATATTACAGCCCATGGGTTCTGTCAGCGATTATAAGGGTGAGGGGTGATAAGAATTGTCAGGGTATCGACCTATTGCTTGGCATGTTATATATGTGATTCGTGATATGAGAGTTGATTTGAAAAATGTGATACAGAAATTGTGAACTGATGATTTTGTAAAGTTGATATATAGTACTTTGTTATTTAAAATGTTCCCCCTTGGCACCTCATGAGCACGTATTAGCATTTACAAATATTTTTGGTACATTTAATTTATTATATATTGCCACATCACTAGAGCTCATTTGGCATATTCTGGTATGTTTTGGATATTCTGGCAAATTCTAAAGATATATTTAGTTTTAAAATATTGGCATAGTAAAATCCAAAGCTTAAATGTTTGTCTAAAATATTTTAATGAATAGTTTAGTTAAGTTAATAATTAATAAATGTCCTTTAAAATGGAGGATGTTACATGGGGCATTATTGGAATTTAAGATATAATCCCATGGGTTATGAATAAGAAGAAGGTTGGAAAAGAAGAGGAAAAAGGAAGAAGGAATGTGTGTGTGGATAGAAGTCCCACATTGGATAGTTGGAGAGGAGTTAGAGGGTATATAAGCCTCAACTTTGCTCCTCTTAAGTTAGAGAGTACCTTCAATAAGGATTGCACACAGATATATGTTATCCTATATATTTCCTTACATTTTATACTTGCATTTTATGTTCATCATCGCATGTTTTAATGCAGGGAATTTAGGAGTCATGTGAAGTATTAGCTGAAGATCCAATCACAGACCTCCTCCAAAATTGATAGCAAGGTCCACAGAAAATTCCCGAGTTAGTTTACGAGGAGAATACTGAATGACCACAACCTGCACTCACCAAAATTCAGAGCTCTCATACTTGGCTTGCTTGACTACACCCAAAGATTTACGACATACAATGTCAATGGTTTCAAGTTTTCCTCCGTTTCACGAGATCAGGGACTGCTAACTCAAAATTCAAACCTTAATTCTTCCTTTTCTTCCATTTGTCTACTCTTGTCTTGCCACTTTAGCCCTTGCATTTTGCGATGTATGTTTGAAATAATATTAACCTAATATTAACAAATTTTTAGGTGATTGTTCTGGTATGGAGCAAGGGAAGGCACCTATAGAGTGAGCCCTGAAGGCTCTTTTGTACTCTTAGAGTTCATGTTATATCTTTTGTATTTGTCATGACTTATGACCATAAGACTTCTGCATTTTATCAACTCTAAAATATTCTAGAAATTTATTTTGACACTAAATATTTCTGTAAATATTTTGGGAAATTAATTCGGCCCTATAAAAATGAATTTTTGTTGAATAACAATATTTCAGGTACTTTGGTTAAGTATTTGGTTGTTGAAAATTGGGGTGTTACAGCATACATATCAAATACATGCAAGTTAAGTAAATTCACTACCTTGTGGACTAATGTCCTTCCTCGATTTCCTCTTCTTCCAACCACCAAAGTTGCTTGAAGCATCTTCCATTCTTCTTATTTTTTTTCTTGATTTCTCATGGACATAGTCATAGTATGAGAGCAATTGAAAAATGAATGTCTAATGGAGCTAACCTAGCCTGATAGGCTTACTTTCACCCTTGGAGTTTACATTTATTACATTTGACCATTTCCTTCTTAAATTCACATGGTAGCTAAAGGCTGCCAGAATTTTGACCAAAATCATAGTTAATTAAGGGTGAGTCAAATTCATATTCAAATCTCTTTGAGTATATTTTAAAGATAAAATATTACTTATAGCCAGTTCTCACTACAGAATTCCAGAACCATGTCCAAAGCCTCACTGTCGCAGGATTTATTCTAGATTCAATGCCTAGCTTAAAAAATTCATGATTCTTAATGTACTAGTCCAAATGGAACAAATGACCTATCAATTAAAGCTTGATAATTTCGTTTTTATAGAAAAATAATCACCAAACCAATTTATGGTTGTAACCTTCCCAGAATTTTGCAAAGGCAGCTAGACTCAAATTTGGAAATGGGATTTCCCTATTTTTTATTACCAAAATTAGAAAATCCATAACTTTCATTATACACATCCAATTAATGTATTCATGGATTCATTGTAAATATTAACCCCTGGTTTTACCTCACATGAACATAACCCTCAAACCTAGAAAAATAATTATGTCCAGTTGTTACTGTTGAAATCGGAAAATTCATAACTTCTAATGCGTTAATCCATTTTCCTCATATCATATATCATTTTAAATCTTATGATGTATACTTGAAATCTAGAAAGTTTCATAGCCATTGGAAAGCATTTAATCGGTCAAAACCTTTCACGAAATTGAAACTAAAATCTAGAAAATAGAATTTCTATAGTTTTCCCTATCTGACATTGAAAAAACATAACTTGAATTCGAAACCTCCGATTAGCATGATCTAGGAGTCAATTTAAATCTTAAGAGATTTACTATTTCCTCACCAAATTTCACAGACAGACTCAGACACTAGCTCATGAAATCAACATGCTTTGAACGCTCTGTTTTTTGGTCAAGAAATATAGATAAAAGGAAGGATATGAACCTTAAACTATGGTATCTTGCGGAAATTTAACAACATTAAATTCCACACTACATGCATGGTTTCGGTGCTTTATAACAGAGTCAAAGAACCTAAAAAACAATCTCAAAATCAACATGCAATGGTACTTTATGATAGAACATGATGACATAAGCTTTTCACCGACATCTCTCAACTTCCAACACCCATTTAACCTTTAAAACAACACTAATCTTCCAAAGTGAAGCTAGAAATGGGATTAGGAGACTCGCATTTGTAGGATTCTAGGATTGGATGTAGGTTCTCCAACCACCTTCCTCTTCTACGGTGACCTTTATGACCTCTCTCACTCTCAGCCCTCTCTCTCTTGCTCTCACAACTCTTTTTGTTTTGTTTTGGGCGACTGGGAAAATGGAATAAGAGAGGAGTGTTTGCCTTTATGATTTTGGCCGAATGGAAGTGTTGTGGAGAAATAAAGGTGTATTGTGCGTGTGGGGGTAAATGGCGTTAGAAGGAGGAGAGAGGTGTGCATGTGCGTTGAGTTGTCATGTGAATATTGCAAGAGGAAAGGCCACGTGCTGATTCAATTTATGAGAGAAAAGAATGGTTAAATTACATCTGAGCCCCTATCTCACACAAGCTTATTCCACAAACTTGATTTTTGTAGCATTTTATCCTTTTTTTTAATTGGTATTTGGTCATCAAATAAATTCTAGAAATAAATCCATAATCTCAAATAAGCATTTGTCTTCCTCACTTAGCTTCTTTAGGCCATAGAACATTGATTCTAAAATTTATAGGCCAATATTTACTCTCTAGTTATTTTTCCTTGAATTTTCGAGAAAATAGGCCTTAAACTCCAAATAATAGCTTAACAGCTATTTAGGCCCAATTTTTTATAATTAAGTCCCTCATAATATTCATCTATCCTCAAGATAATATTTAATAATTTTCCCAAATTTCCATGGTCCAAAAAAATTTCAATAATTATCTTAAGTTTTTCCTTATTAAAAGCTTGAGACTTTTGGCTCATACTAGCTAGCATCCTTTTCATCTCAGTCTTATTCCAAATCTTCTATTTTCAAAGTTTGGGATATTACAGGAGGAACCAAAGGTTGAAGTTCTTCAAGTAGTTGAGATGAAGTAGGACTCGTAGAGCCAGAAGTGGCAAGGGTTGCCTGACTCTTAATGGCCACAGAAGAAGGGGTGCCACATCCGAATCGTCAAGGAATTTTATATTGGCTCTTAAGTCTCTAAACAGCCTCTTCCATTCTAGCCTCCTCTTGTCAAGCATGGATATCTGCTTCCGTCTTCTTCCCTTTGCCTTTCTCAACAGGTAATGAAGAAGAAGTTGATCGAGTCTGGGGCTTGGAAGGTTCATTGATAACAACACCTTTGGCCTTAGGCTTAAGATTGAAAGATTAAACCTTTGGCCAGTACTTTGGGTCCTTTGAGATTTGAAAAGAATTTGTCGTTTTGACCTTCTTTGAGGGAGAATGATACGTGGGAATACTAAGGAAAGGGGTAGTGTAACATCCCAAAAATTTACTTAACATAATAAGTAATTAAGGGTTCATTAACAACTAAGTAATGCCCATTATTGAATTAAAATATGCAAATGTAAATCAGAGTATGCAGTATGAGCCCTAACGTGGCATTATACAATCATCCCACATAAACCATAAAGACAGAAGTGCTACTTTTGGTAGAAGTAGTCTAAACTTCTGGGGTCTTCCCTGATGGATCTGCACAAAAGCTATCACCTGAAAAATGTGGGTAACCATCAATCCAGCTTATTACGAATACTAACATGTGCTAATGAGGTGCCAAGTGGAACAATTTATATAGCAAGATATTAAAAATATAATTCATCAATATACATATCACAAAAATTTATATAATAAATTCTATATCAAAATTATATGTCACAGTTCTCATTAAAACAATTCTCAAATTGCCTCCCACCAATCCAACCGAACCGCCTTATTTCCTCCGACTAGACCCATGGGCTAAGTTACATCCATGTTACTGGTGACTCAAAAAGCTCTCTGGTCATGTGATGAG